>JAQOWZ010000016.1:4467307-5105494 GCA_035578165.1 Stenolophus ochropezus | reverse complement strand
TATTTTTTATTAGTCGTTCTTGTTCCTGTTCTGCAGTTTCCTTTTCAACCGAATTATCAAAATTCTCTCTATACCTTTCTAAACGTCTTTGTTTTTGTTCAGGAGTTTCATTCTTAATATATTCTTTAAAATTAAATTTTAACTTTTGCAACCTATCCGTTTTTTTATCTAGTGTTTCATTTTGTAAATAATTTTGAAAATTCCCTTTAACTCTTATTAATCTATTCTCCTTTTCTTTTGCTGTTTCATTTTGCATATAAATATTAAAATTTGTTTTAATTGCTTTTAACCGTTTATTTTTTTGTTCAACCGTTTCTTTACTAATATATTCTTTAAAATTAAATTTTAATTTTTTTAATCTTTCAGTATTTTGTTCTACTGTTTCATTTTGAATATAATTTTTAAAATTTATTTTAAGTGTTTCCAATCTATTTGCTTTCTGCTGTGGCGTTTCGCGAGCAATAGAATTATAATTTATTTCTTTTTGTTTCTCTAAACGTTTTATTTTATCTTCAAAATTTTCATTAGCTATATATTTTAATTTATAATTGTCGTTCTCTCTTAGACGTTTAGCTCGTTCTTCGTCTGTTTCGTTCGCCTTACGTTTTAAATAATTTTCTCTCAATAGCTGTTGACGACTTACTGGAAATGCTGTTATATTACGTGTTCGAAACATTTGTAAAACGTGTGATCTAAGTCTATTACTATCGTAAGTTTCATGCTCAGGATTCCGGTTAAGTATTAAACTTGTAAAGAAAGCTATTGCATACAACCCGCAATCATAGGTGTTAGTCTGTTGTTGAACTCGTACAAACCTAATTGAGGGACTATAGGGGAATAATCTTTCTAAATATAATTTAACACCTGCATTTAAATTCTGGGAATTCATGCTATCGTAAATTGTAATATCTAATCCGTCATAATACGCTGTAACCCAATGACCTACGCTCCCAATATTTGCACCTGGCACGAATAAAATTTGTAGGTGTCTAGTTCCCTGCTCGATTGCAACTATTCGGTCTGGAGCATCTACATACACTGTGGGCTGAGGGTCGAACTCAGTTACTGAACGTACTAACGAAAAGTAAAAGTCTATATGAATGTCTTCTAAATATCCAGCAGGATTTATTAAAGTATTATAATCACGTTCTATTAGCTGTATTTGATTGTCAACAGTTTCAATACCTGTATTTAAATTACCCGTTTGATTATTATATTCTACTTCACAATCTTTACTTCGTTTTATAAATAATTCTCCTGAATCGCCTGACATAACCTGACGATTTATACATTCATTTTCTACAACACTATTATCCGAATTTATGCAGCTATTATTATTAACTATATTTTTTGCGTGTCGTTGTTTACGCTTAAGGCGATTTATTTTACTTTTAGTTGGCATTTTGTTACACTTGTGTTATTACAAAAATTAAAATAAACACTTACAGGTTTTGAGTGCGTTGTTATTTTCAGTGTTACCTTTACCAGCAATAAGTCAGGGTTCTGTGCTAATATTATCAGCAATACGTCAGGCTGCAGCTTCAAACAGGAATACTTTTTTTTCTATTTTGAATATATATGCTTGCACTCTTACTGCTTCGCAACTGTAGATTATTTTCACACCTACAGTAAAATAAAAATAAAAATACTTGTCCAACATTATCAATATATGCATATAAAATTATGGTAATTCCGAGGGCAATTCATTTAATTTTATTAACAATTAGAAGAGAGAAAACAATAAATATTTAACCATGAAATTACCTATAGTTAATAAAAGATATGAAAAATAAATTCTCACCTTAAATTCAAATTTGGCAGCACAACAAACGGGATTTTTTAAATATATTATTCTACAGTAGAGAACAAATTTTCAAAACTATCAGTTTGATTCGCAATTCGATTTATTGAATACACAATAAATATAACTGCCTTACACAGAAGTGAAAGAACAATTAAGTAATTAAACAAATTTTGTTTTCCTAAGCATGCCTAATTATAATTTAATAAATGCCAATAAATAAACAACCTGTAATAACGACAGGACATTATGGTAAATACGGAATATAAGTTATCAACAGTTTAACACTAATTTTTTGATAATTCAATGATTGTATATTGCAAAATTTTAAAATTTGTAGGTGTATACAAATAAAAATTTTATTTGAAATAATAATAAAAGCCTGATCAAAAGCAAGTGATAATCACGGGACCACCAATTTTCTTTAAAAGCAACTAAACTAAATGGCTAGGAAGAAAATTTTAAATTTAAGTTCATGGACGTGCGAATTTTTATTATACCGTATTTTTATTTTAGTAATTTGATTAAATTCAAAACCATGCAGATAATGAAGAAGATAGTAATAAATAATAAATGTAAGGTATATTTGAAGTATTGACATCAAATTGATTGTACAAAAAAATAATAACAATAAACGCCTGTGGAAGCAAATGTTAATATTTATTTCCAGGAAATAAAATTTAAGAACTACGCAGTTTTGCAATAACCAATCATACTATTAAGACTATTTTTAATAATATATATAATGACGATGATGAAAATAATAAATTAAAATATGTACTCACAAAATGAAACGTCTCCTATCTTGCATGAATTGTATTCCGTAAACAAAAAGTTCTTCTGCTTTCTTTGTAGAATTATAAGAAATGCAGAACTTGTTTAGGCTTCAAATGTATTTGTCACACAAATTAAAAGCTGTAATTGATAATAAATATAAATAAATAGAAAAACATTAAAATAAACTCATACTTTGTTGCCCGCAGTAAATCCGCTTATATATATTTCCGTTCTAAACTGCAAAAATAAATAATTTTACATTGATGCGAGTATTTTTTATTAGGCTGGATTCTAGAATGCCTACCATCTTTAAAATTGCAATTTTTTTGTTGCAATGTCTTCTTTTAGCTAAACAATGACAAAAAAACATGAAAAACACAAAAAATTACGGAACGGAAGCAAATATTTATATGATTTTGTACAAAAATAAAGTCAGATTTTATCTATTCTAAAAATTAATTTAACATGAAGTTCGCTCAATTTGATGTCGGTAAAACAATATAAACCAGTGATAGTAAAACAATGGTTTATGGAATTAAAATATATTTTTGTGGTAAAAATTCTGGAATAATCCTTGGGTTGTATTTTAAAGAATATGTTATATTGTCACTTATTTTAACAATATTTGCCCAATGAATTGTTTTAATTTATTTAAAATTTCATCTCGGTATACCTGAGTACATGTAGGTTACGGGAACTAACTAGAAATGTATCAAATTTACTATTAATATACAATATATTCTCACTTATAATAATGATTTTTATCAAACTAATTGCTTCATTTTATTTATAATTACATCTCGATATGTCAGAGATAAATTTAACTAATTTTCATACATTCTTTTTTATTATATCTTAGCAAAATTTGTATTTTCATACAATACATTAAGTTTGACAGCGTAACTGTCATGACTTGACAAGTATGAAGTTAGTTAAAGAATATATAAAAATGTATTATTTTGAAAATAATTATCTATTTTATAAATATAAATAATGTGAAATAACATTCTGAAATTTATAAACTGATACATTTTTGTATTGCCAAAAAACATGATTAAATTCATGTTTTTTTGTTGCTATGTTCATTTATATATTTATGAAGCTGAATTATATATGTATTTATATTCAACTATTGTTATTGTTATTAATAATTTATTTTTTATTATAAATATCAATATAAATGATTATAAAAGTATAATAAATACAATTTGAATAGTTATTTTGAAATTTAAGTGCTACTGTAGCGCCATCTGTTGAGGTATACCGGGTGTCCCAGCTCGACCGACACATGAGAGATTTACATAGGAAATCAGTTAATTATGAATAGTATCTCCCCAGTGCAAGATATTAACTTGAAATTTTGTATGCTTATCGGAGAATATTAATTCTATGGATTACAGTTATTTGAAATATGTAATTTCGTCTGCAAGACGAGATTTATTAAATTATAAAATCTAACATTTTCAAAATCAGTCAGCCATGGAAATAAATAGAAAATGTCTATGTGACAGTTCTGACAGTTAATGACATGCCATTGTAGATATTTATATTTTTGTAATATTGGTATATTATTTAACAAAAAGAAAGTAAATTCAACTTAAATAATATTAAAATACAGGGAATAAGAATTAAAATCAATGATACTTCACTAAACTGTCAGTTAAATATTTTCTTTTATTTCCATGGCTGTCTGATTTTGAACGAAAATATTAGATTTTAAATTTAATAAATCTCGCTCTGCATACGAAATTGCATATTTCAAATAAGCGTGATCCATAGAATTAATATTCTCCGATAAGTATACAAAATATCAAGTGAATATCTTGCACTGGGGAGATACTATTCATAATTAACTGATTTCCTATGTAAAACTCCCATGTGTCGGTCGAGCTGGGACACCCGGTATATGAACTACTCACACATAACTGAAAATTTATATGCCTGTTAGGCCGTATTTATTTGGGACATTTTAAGTAACCTGGTAAGTTAATCCTGTTTACTTGGCATATGTGAAGTAACCTAGAACTGATCTCGAACTGATCCAAGTCACCCAGCTATTTTGCTAGGTTGGTGAGTTCAACCCGTTTTCTATCTTTGTTTACACATTGCTTTCTCTTTCCATTTCTGTCAGAAGTTATACTTTTGTAGGTTATAACGGAGAACATAAATAAATAACTTTAATAAATAACTGAAATTTACCATATAAAATTTTCAACAAGTATAAAATTTGGTTGTTTATTTGGTACCAACACGGGTAAATAAATGTATTTAAAACTCCCGCCATTACCGAGCTTGTCAAATTTAGTTCCCAAAGTTGATCCTAAGAGGCGCTAAAATTTGTTTTCACAGATGATAAGGTAGATATCCAATCTTCTACAAATATATTTCCTTAATCTATGAGTCTAACTATCTAAAATATTTATAAATTAGATTTAAAAAGTATTTTTATATAAGGGAAGAATACTGTACAGTATGAATTTACCTTTGGAAATGTTTGAATAGTAATCAAATATAGTTTTTTAAACGTCAAATTGTAAATCAATTTTGAAATGTAGTTTTCTTGATTAAATAATCCATTCTGGAATATTCTTTAGTTTGCATTTAATAAAGAATATGTTTTACTATTACTTATTTTTATAATTATTGCCCAATAGATTGTTTGAGTTTATAAAAAAAACCATGTTAGAGTATTTGAGTATGTGTAGATTATAGTCTCATCTAAAAAATAAAATATTTAACTATTAATATATAAATATTTATATTCTATATAAAAGTACCTGTATTGGAGATGATTTCTTATTAAATTTCGTACAATATTTCATTATACATTTTAGTAAATATGACATTTTTCACTTAGTTGTCTCCAACTCAAGTGTCAAATGAACCATTTTTGTTAAATTTTATAATATCGTGCAATTTTCCTGGTTTCATTTTCAAGGATACATATTAATAATGATTTTCATCCAACGAATTGCCTTATTATAGAAAACGCATTTCTCGATTAATATTTGGTTGCAGAAAGTGTTTATTGTTTGAAATATCAATGATAAATGAATAATTGGATAGATACGTTGTTTTTATAAACGTTTTTATCTAACAAATCATTTCATTCCATAACAAAATTCAATAGAATTTTAAAAATCAAATCTTTGTTGTACTCAACTACTTTCATCTGAAATTTGATGAAAGAATACATAAAGAATGTATAAAATGCAGTTACTTACAGTTTATTATAATCCAGATACATAATTTAAAATAATTATTGTACAATAAATTATTAAACATTTCTTCCAAGTGGGTATGAAGGAAAGGTTTGTCAGTATTTTTAAATAAATGTGTTTATGACTGAATACGACGCGGCTTGATTGATTTCCAGAATTTATTTTTTTGTCAATAGTATTATTATCCGTAATATTATCTTATTTCTTTTCTATAAATATATTCTTGTTTGGATATCTTAACCAATTAAAAACTATAACTGAAATGAAAACACATATCTAAATACAGCCAAGAATATACAAAATTACATACTTACATTACAGAAAGTAGTGTAATTTTACTTTTAAACTAATTTTACTATACCGGGTGTCCCAGCTCGACCGACACATGGGAGTTTTACATGGGAAATCAGTTAATTATGAATAGTATCTCCCCAGTGCAAGATATTAACTTGAAATTTTGTATGCTTATTAGGGAATATTATTTCTATGGATTACACTTATTTGAAATATGTACTTTTGTCTGCAGGGCGAGATTTATTAAATTTAAAATCTAATATTTTCGTTCAAAGCAGACAGCCATGGAAATAAAAGAAAATATTTATCTGACAGTTTAGCGAAATATCACTGATTTTAATTCTTATTCCCTGTATTTTAATATTATTTAAGTTGAATTTAGTTTCTTTTTGTTAAATAATATACCAATATTACAAAAATGTAAATATCTACAATGGCATGTCATTAACTGTCAGGACTGTCACATAGATATTTTCTTTTATTTCCATGGCTGACTGATTTTGAACGAAAATGTTAGATTTTATAATTTAATAAATCTCGTTTTGCAGACGAAATTACATATTTCAATAAACTGTAATCCATAGAAATAATATTCCCCAATAAGCATACAAAATTTCAAGTGAATATCTTGCACTGGGGAGATACTATTCATAATTAACTGATTTCCCATGTAAAACTCCCATGTGTCGGTCGAGCTGGGACACCCGGTATATGTCCCCAAGCAAATACAAGACTTGCATTATGATTGTTTGATTATATTGTAAATAAGGTTTGCCGTAAATTATTATGTACAATGCACTTTTATGATAATCAGTTACACCAGTAGTGTTATTGTCAGTAATTTTATGTTATTTCTCTTCTATAAATGTACTCTTGTTTGGGTAACCAATTAAAAATTATAACTGAAATGAAAATACATATTTAAATACAGCGAAACAAATTTAAAATGATATACTTACATCACAAAGTGTATTGTACATATTCATTTAAACAAAGTTTACTTTATATTTCTCTTTGAAAATATAAAACTTGTGTAACGACTTTTTTGGTTATAGACCAACGAATGATAAACGTCAATGTCATAAAATTAAATATTTTAAATACACCACACTTAATATTCAATGTATTTGTATATATTTCGCTCACTATTATAATGTGTAAAAATATAATTACATTTACAATATCTCTTTTCATTTTCAAAATAAATCAATTAAAAGTTTCATATTGAATTGTCAAAAATGACGGATGGCACAGTAATTCTTTTTAAATTTAAACCTGGCATCTAGGATATTTTTTTCAGTTTTGTTCCAGTTTTCCTTTTTGGCTTAGTTTTCGATTTTTTACACGAAAACCACTCACAGTAAAAATATGAGACCCCAAAAAGGCCCTATTCTACTTTAAACCACATCTAATAAAATAATATTAAAATTATTCAATGAATGGTTTGACCTGTACCCGTGAGCAAACTTTTTGCGATGCTCGAGATGAATCCAACTATATATATATAGAAATATAGAGAGTGAAACTATCAAAATAGTATATGATGATATTATTTATTAATTAAATAAACAGTATATTGTGTAATTAGGTAGAAATGGTCTAAAAAAATTAAAAAATCTCTTCTTCATCAAATGATGTATCGAAAAAAAAAATATTTACCACAAACATCGAAACTGAAAACTCGATTTTAAAAAATGCGGGATACAAAAATATTATTGAGCACATAAACCATTGTAGTCATAAGCACAGAATAGTAATATACAGAAGCGACAATCCGTGTCGGTACCTTTCATGTTCCCCTATTCAGTTCTACGACCATGAAGCATTGTGTAAACCTTTAAATATGTACTCTTCCCCAATCTCTCTCTAAGATGTGAGGGAACTTTCCGATTTTAAACAATGAGCCCTTTAAATTTGTGCACATTCCCCATTTCTCTCTAATTCTTGTTTCTCTGTCTTACTGTCGCTTCTGTATATAAACCTATTCTGTGGTCATAAGTACAGAAATATTTACAGCAAAAACTGCAGATAGAAATTGTCTCCGTAGATGGAATTCTAATCAAGAATTCATTTATGTCCTACATAGATAATGATCAGATAGGGACTAATGACTAATCAAAATGGGTTTGACTTTATCAGAGATTCTGTGAATAGGAGTCCAAACGTAAATTATGGTATTGGTTTACAATAATCTTTGTATTTAGTCATTCGGTACTATTCCAAACAATTACCGTCCCGGTCCCGGTTTAAAGAAATCCGTCGCCCTTGATCTTGTTTTGCCCCGGAAACCACACACGCCGTAATGGCATTGCCCATGCCGAAACAAATGGCTCAATGAAACCTCATTCACCGTGAATCGATTTAAATAGAATGAACCCGTGGCCGTGCGGTTGCGGCCTTTGTTCCCGACAGATGGCAGTGCGTGCATGACTTCCTCTCACATTCCCGCAGCCGAATATCAGGAATTCACGAGTTTTGTTGTTTGTTCTCGTCTCGTCGTTATTGCATCATGGTGGATTTGGACAAGTTGTTTATTGTTGAACTTAAGGGTAGTTAGGATTAATAAACAAACTTGGAATTTGTAGAAATGAAAATTATTATGTATTGATTCAATTTATGCTAGCTATTTTAAAAACTTGTTGATTCAAACGGTATTTTTTTTTATGAAAATTCAATTTTAAAGGTCTTGGTTTTTTCTAGCGACTTAATTTATAATAACATGTTTACATTATAATAAAATGATATTACAAATAGAAATTATAATATAAAAATTAAACGTCTCGTATTCTTTTAAAGTTCCGCAAAAACGATTAAACTTCAAATCTTACATTTGAATGATATCTTAAAAATTTCTTTATGTAATTTATTATACATTTTTAGTTTTTTCTCTTTCTCGATATATCATGGGGGAGGACAAATAAATAATAAATACCACGATTCATAATTTTTTCCCAGAATTACAAATATATATGATGTGTTATAAACGGTTTATAATTGATAATTTTAATTAATTATAACGTTAAAAATATACAAATATGTAACTGAAGTTGTTCAATAAGGACATGGTAATATTTCCAAATGGGATAATGGATAGTAATGTCGTCTAGATCTACAATTTCTATATTCTTGTCTTGTCTTGTCTAGATTATCAAGAATAGAATGGCAAAAATCTTGTCTTGTATAGATTAACTATTAAGCAGTTGGTAACATGCTTTTTTTACTACCACACATTATTAAACAACAAATTAAAAATTAATAAGGTTTATAAATTATAAATCAGTGATTGTAATGATGGTAGATTCAACATACATATGTTCCAATTATTTTCCTATTTTCAAACTTCTACTCTAGCAATATTTTTATAGTTCCAGAAAATTGTTATTAAAAAAAAATAAACTGCAACTTTGATAAACTGATACATTAAATATTCAAAACAAGACAAAAAATACTTTAAAAATCTATGATATCAAAAATCAAGAACAATAGATGAGTATGTTAAAAGAAAAACTTAATACTAAATTTGAAAATAAATCTGTAGAAAGTTCATTTCTTATACCTAAGATTATCATTGGTATACGTATGCGTTACAATTTAAACAATTTAATAAAGGTTCCTATACACTATCAAAAAAGTTCAAAAGTTCAGAATATTCTCATTCCATATGAGCTAAAACAGTATGCCCATGTTAATCTAGAGTCTTAAAACAATCAACAGTCTTCATATCTAGACAAGACATTAGCAAGAGTATTTAATCTGCAATAAACAACTTTACTGATGATTTCTTCAGAGATAGAGTATGATTCTATTTGGCAGTATAAAGTTTCATTTGTATAATGCACACTTTAATATGAGGACATAAAATCATGGAAGTGTATTAACAAAAGAGTGTTTTTATTTTAGTTATTAAATAGTTGGCTGGTTAGAAATGCATAACGTCTCGCGTCTCGCGTCCCCATCTCCTACGTTCGCATTGTTTAACGTTTGTTCTTTTTGCTAATTTCGCAGATGTAAGTTAAACGAAACGGTACAGTCTTAGGTCTCAGGTGTACCATCGTTCCGTAGCGTTCACGGTAACATCAAATAAAACAACGCATTATTTATTTACGGTTTGTTAAGATTATATTATAAGTACAGCTTATAATACGTTTTTCTCAACATTGCAATTTCAAGAGATTCCTCGTTTTGTGAAAATGGCAAATTGTTGTTTAATTTCGTTGCGAGCGTTTCCACTGCATTTAAGGCGATTGAAATTTTAATAAATTATTGTGTAGCACTACATTTGTTAATTTTCTAAATGAAATTTACACATCGCAGTGAAGTTCAGTAATAATTAAATAACACCAAATTTCCAAGAAATGCAAAATATGTAATAAATAGAAAAATACCAAAGATAACTTGCACCATAATTGTGTAATTTTTTAGTTGCGCTTAAAATAATTGTCCCCGTAATTAGACATCAATTTAAAAATACTTAAAAGTTTCACTAGTGCAAATTGCCGCAGTAATTTTCCGTTTAAATTTTTGCCGGTTTCAAGATATTAATCTTTTGTTTACATAGATAAAAGTCAAGAGCGAATTTAGGGATGGACTATAGGGGCTGTAGCCCAGGGCGGCAAAATCTAGGAGCGGCATTTTTTTAAAATACCATATAGGAACAAGTAACTACAATAATCACAAATAATATATGGATCTGGATTTTAATTTTATATTAGGGTAAAAGTAATCACATAAAGTGTACGGGGGGGTTGGGGGGTCTATGTCGCAAATTACCGGTGGCAACTAGGTGGCATACGTATAAATCCGCCACTGAAGTAAGCTGGTAACTAAATCCCTACTATTTGTACTGACTTGTCAAAATATGCAACATGGTCTTCATTCTCTGAAATTTGTAAATTGCTGAACAAACCGTGGATGTAATGAATCATACTAGGTCTTTAATGTCTTAAAATTCTCACCCTACAAGCTCGCAATGGTGCCCTAAACCATTCAAATTTTTCTTTTCTGAAAAAACGGAGTGTAATAAGAATATTAGTGAAAACGCGGCTGAAAAATCTTTCGTAATAAGTGACATACCAATTTATAAATTGAAAATTTTGGCCTGTGACGTACATTTCTTCGCAGGTGAATAAAATGATGAATTCAATTTATAGTGGATGTGCCAATGAAATGTTTTTGGATATTGAACAGAACTAAAGCTGTAACGGTTTGTTTAGACATTAGACAGTATGCCAGTGTGCAAAGGTAGATAGCTTATGTGAAATAATGCAGTCTTCCGAAATCTATAGGGACTTGGAGCAAGTTGAACATATGTGTTCACTTGGGTATCTAGAAATTTGCACAATTACAAGTTAACAAGTAAACTGTATTAAACATCCGAAGCGTGTCTTGTGGAAATTGAATTTTACACTAGAAACTGTGATGAATTGTTGAACAAAGAGTCACTTTGTGAATTACTGTCAAAAGTTGGAGAAATCAGCAGAGCGTTTAATGCATTTACGCGATATGCGGATATCCGATACAAGCCGACATCCGATAGCGAGATGTTCTGCTGATGGTGAATAATCCGCCAACAAATATTTCTATCCCGTCCGTTCAAAACATTGCTGGGTGTTACACGCTAGATAAATGTTCTGCGCATGATGTACTGTTTATTAGCTGTTATTCTTTTCATGTGTATTTGTACTAGATATGCAAATGAGTTTGTGCTTGATGTGGCCAATAGATTATCATCGGTTTAATTCAATCATTTTGTTATTATTCGCTCTACGTGTGTATGTTTTACACTTATCGAAATAACACGAGATATTCACCATTCTATGCAGGGCTGGACTAATACTATTGGGGGCCCTAAGCACTACTCGTAAACAAAATAAAAAAATGGGTGTGGATTTGTTGTACAAAATATACAACAAGAATAGATTGCGAACAATAGCTATTTCCATAACTAGTTAGAAAATGCCTCACTGTTTATAACGGTGGATATTTGCGGAGCGAGCAAACCGAAACCGCACAAAATCACACAAGTTACACAAAATTGCATTTTCTAACATGCTTCATACAAGATTTTTTTCGAATTTTGATACAATTCTTTTAATTTTAATTTTTTCTTCTAATGAATTTTGACATATAAACTGTCACTTTTTAAAATTGATTAACGGTTGAAAACGGCACACTTTTCAAGTTATAAAATTCACTTTCACTCAGTGATGATGAAAAATTTGGTGTTTCAAAAACGTCTCTCAGTTTTAAAAGTAACACTTTATGTATCAAATTTAATACTGCTGTTTTAATACAGAAATATTGTTAATACATATTAAATTATAAAAATTAAATTGTATTAAGACTGTAACTGTAAGTACCAATAATTTTAATAATTCATTTTACCGTGTCAGCATTCAACGCAGGGATACTCATATATTACAATTTATAGATATTGCAAAAATGAGAACCAAGAAAAAATCTGCAAAACAAAAAAATGTAGCAGGTAAGAAATATAAAAAGAAACAAAAAATTATCCTGATTATAATGAAAAGTGTGAAGAGGACAGGTAAGAGATTATGTGCTGGCCAGATCAGATATTTTTCTTGAAGTGGTTGCCTAAAATTTAAGCCTTGTTGGTGCAACTGGGCATTGGTCTATTTTGTATTATTTGCGATATTAAATTTATTTTATTTTTTGATTCGCTCTACTCCGAAACCTTACACCAAAAGGTAGAAAGGTTAAAGGATTAAGTAAGTAAGTAAGTATTTTTTGATATTCGGATACTTCTTACTATTATCTTTGAAACCGTGAATTTTAACATATATTATGTTAATATTTTATTTATTTAAATAAATAATCCGAAATCTCCCTTTGTATCCGCACCTGATTATTTCTAAACACTGGAATATTAAAATATTTGCGAAACTCGAGTAGGTCACTAGCAATTATCAAATGGGTCACTTTACGTATGTCGCTTTTAAATTCTATTCCCTTTTAACTTTTTTTATATTTTTTGTTTCCTTTCATGTATCCATTGACAACAATAACAAATAGTCCATATAAACTAGGAAATGGTACATTTGTCTATGAAAGCATAGACCTGCATGAGTTTTCTGAAAAAAAGGTATGACAGTGCGGTATCGGGGTTTTCCAATTTTGCCGGGAACGAGTGTTTTATTGAAGGGCGTGGTAGAAGCCGCTTAATCTGGTGTGCTGTACGGGATAAACTTTTCTATTTTCTGTCGCTCGAGTCAGTGAGTATTTTTGTCGTCTGACAATCAATGGAATTTAAATAGGGAAAGCTCTCCAATCCACATCTGCCCTCGAGAGGAAGTCAAAATTGAAATTTAAACCACGACGAGGTGAATATGCGTGATAGGAATTTTTCTTTATTCATGGATTCTCTACTACATTTATTGTAAAATTTCACTAAAAGCTTTTATATGAATTTTTGTTAAAACTGCAGAATATTAGTGAATGTTTTATTAGTCGCTTTTGCGGATTTTTCTAAATGCTTTGAAAGTGCTCTTTAATACATTTTAAATATTACAAAAAACATTATACATACTCTGTACACATGGAAGTAGACAAGATTTTTTCCTTTCCATTTCCTATAATTAGTGAGTGTCATCGAAATGCCCGTCTTCAATATCTCTCTTGTCGTTAAACATACAGCATGAATTTATTAACAGAATTTATTCGTCTACTCAAGGAACATAGCGTAAAATTATTTTCACAGATACAGAATGTTGCATTACGGTTCGGCGAGACTTGTTAGTCTTTTTTTTTTAATGAAACACGCTATATATTTTTATTTTTTCTATTGTATTTTATTCTCCTATACGGACTATGAATTTTGTTTTAGTTCTCCGCGGCGTTGCCAAGTTATTCCGTTTATATCTAAAAAAGATAAATACACGCATTGCTTTATAAAGGCGTACTGAAGTTGTTTTAATAGTAAAAACTAAGAATTTTTTTTCTTTACAACTTTATCTATACTCTATATTCCGACATATTATTTTTTTAAATGTAATTATACAGGCTGTTCGATAAAGTGCATCAAATTTACTTAATTTCAAATGAGTACATCTTTATTAAAGGTATCCTCTGCCTAAAACCAATAATTTGGGAGACGAATAAATTCTGTAAATAAATTTATGCTGTATTTCTAAAGACAACGGAGATATCGAAGACGGGAACTTCGGTGTTTATATATATATATATATATATATATATATATATATATATATATATATATATACATATATATATATATATATATATATATATATATATATATATATATATATAATAACAAAATTTGTATAATCTTGGATTTATCTATTTGTGTTATTACCCATGTTTAATTCCCCGCATACGCTTTTAACAAAGAACAAAAATTTTTATATGGTGTTGTGTGTAATCGTAATTTTCATATTAACTGTCATTGTCATTTTGATTCGTTCTAACGAATTTTTATTTTGTTCATACAGTACATCCATAGGAGGTCTATAACTTGTTGCTCTATTTTGAAATATTTTATAAAACTGCAAATAAATGCACGCAAATGTCGAAAACAGTTTATTTTAAATTTAAACCCATTGTTTGTCGTACTAATATAATTGAAATTCGCTTTGAAAATTGAAATTTCGTTTCGTACATCGTACTGCAATTAAACATAAAACAAATTAAATTTGCTTTTTCGGAAATATAAAAATACATTATGAAATATATTTTATCAGCGCTAAGTGCATTTAAGGAAATTCTACACGCTTGAATAACCAACATAAAGGTTTTATTTATTTTCCAGAATTCTTTTTAATAAAAATATGAATGATACATGTAAATAATAACAATGGGAAGATTTCGAAAGTAGATGCTAAAATTGAAAAAAATATCTATATATTAATATTAAAACAATAGCGAATCCAGGCAAAACAATTCTTATTTTGCGTAATAAAATTTTCAGTCGACTAATAAACAGATAAATACCTAGAAATTTGCAATTTCTCAATTAATAATGAAATAATATAATTTCCGAGTTACTGCACGCTAATTCCATATTTCCATGACTGCATGACTACCAATATTTTGTAATTATTAATTTTAATTTCCTAAAAATATTTAAATCCAATTAAATCCAACATTAAAAACGAAAGATTTTTTCATTTAATCACTATGCTGAAATTAGTGCGTTGACATATTGTGGTATGGTGTAATCAATAAAATAAAAGAATAGTTGCAAATTTAATGTAGACAACATATGACTTATTTGTAAGCCGTTTTTTGCTGTAATTCATTTAAACTTCTTTAATTTGAAAGTGAGATTCGATCCTCCAATCAGTGCCATATACAAAATTTCAACATGTTACGGTTAATTAGTGTTGCCGTCTAGACAAGACAAGACTTGACTAAGTCTATCCCGATTAAAAAGTCTTGTCTAGATATCAAATCTCGAGATTGTTTCAAGATTCTACATTAATCTACGCATACGCTTTGGACAAAGACAGATAATGGGGTATACAACTAAATTTTTTTTCTTCCATTTTATGATTCTTTATTCAACAGTGGTCATATAGCTTCCTTCGGCAGTGTTATTTTTCTATTTTACAATCATTGTTTTAGCTCAGATGGAACAAGCTTCGCATGACATATTTATGTAATTTTTTTCGTTAATTTCAATTTGTCTAGAATCGTCTCATCATTATCTACGATAAGAAAGTTTTATCTTGTCCAGAAATTTCAAGACAAGCTTTGTTGATAATGTAGACAAGACAAAATCTAGAAAGTCTAAACTATGGCAAATTGTTTTTAAGTTATGTTGGCAGTGCCGATTGCTATAAAGAAGAGGTGCACTAACTAGATGTTTTAGCCGTCCTATATAAAGAATAAATCTTTTTGTTTTATTTTTATTTAACTCTAAATTGAATCACTTGAATTTAAAAATTTAAGAAATAATAAAAACAATAAGAAGATAAAGTAACTTATAAATTTTAATTTCAAGCATTAATAAATCAAAACGTGGGAGTTGTTATGTAGGTAGCACAGAGATAAAACGTGGTATTTCATTTCATCTTGGGAAAACATCACCACAGATAAAATTTTACAACACAATTACATAAAGTAAACAATCCCAGAGCAACTGTAACGAAATTTATTCCATCTTATCTAGGAAGTAAACAAGTTTTAAACACCAGCGAGTCGATTTACCATTAAAATAAAAACCGCACGAGGTGAATGAGATTTACAGTTCAAATTACCACAACATAAAAATTCCTCCCACGACAATCAGTGGTCTTTTTGCGTGAACGAAGCGACTTTTAAGAAATTACCTCTTCGCTCAAGACGCTGCTCGTAGATAACCAGTGACAAAATGCATTCCCGCTGCATCCGCCTCATTACTAATCCAATTAAATATCGCGCGTCGCATTAGACGATTCTTCTTTCCCAACAAAGCCGGGGAAAAAATTAGGCCGAGATTAAAGCAAACGTGATGTAGTAGATTCCTTTTTTATTTGCTTCATCTGCATTTCTATGTCACAAATGTATTCTGGAGTAGGATGTGTTTACATTTTACATTTTTTCGGTTAGGCTAGTAGAAAAAGTATGATCTCCTGACAGTAGCACATCCCACAAAGGTCACCGCCTTCGGGGTCACATAATCAGATTTAAAATTTTGTTTTCGCAGAAAAGCTATTTCAGATTTTCGGATCAATATGAAACCTAAACATGAACAGTGGTGATTGACTGGTTATATATTCGAAAGTTTAGCGTCAGATTCTCGGAATCACCACATATTATCATCTGTGGCGGAATGATAGAATCAAATAATGAAGGGGAAGGGAGAGGGTTGAAGTTGCCCATCCCCCCCTTTGGACAACCAAAAGAAAATTATTGTGTGGCATTATCAACCTTAATTGAACTACGTTTATACTATCGGCTATTAAACTGAAAAGAGCCCAAAGACTCTTATCACTTATGACATAAGGTTGCTAGGTACATAACAGTTGTTGATATCTGTCAAACATTAATTATTTAGGCCGTATTTATTTGGCATTTTTAAAGTAACCTGGTAGGTTAATTCCGTTTACTTGGTACATTTGCAGAAACTCAAAACTGTTTTGAAACTGATCCAACTCACCCAGATATTTTGCTGGGTTGATGACTTGAATCTGTTTTTTATCACGTTGGTTTTTCTTTCTATATCTGTCAGAAGTTATATTTTTTATAGGTTAAAATGGAAAAATTATATACATAATTTTAATAAATAAGATAAATTTACCTTTTGAAATTTTCACCAACTTTAGAATTTGGTTGTTTATTTGGTATACCAACAAGGGTAAGTTCATGATCAGTTTAGGGTTGTATTCAAATATTCCAAATAAATACGGCCTTAATTGTTTTACTTTAAAAATACCATATCTAGGTCATGGAAATAAAAAAAATTCTTACCGAATGCCTCGATCATTGATAAATAACTTATAATTTTATGACAACTTTCTGAAGCTGGTTGCTTGTAGGTATAGTCGAAATTTTTAAGCAGTAGAGAGACGTCATCAATATTTGCAACTAGATTATGACGTCACGAATTACAAAGTTTATATATGCATTAGTTTAGAAAATGTGTTGCGTGTTGCATATGACAATGCCAAATTTAATAACAACAAATAAAATGATAACATACCTCTCGAACTGCTTTTAACGGCAGTAATGTTCAACAGTGTGCCAGTTCTTTTTCAAAATATGTAGTCGCATTTTCAGTTAGCACTTACGACTGCTTCGATAATGCTTTAGGCATTATTACTTACGCTAATAAAATAAACGTATAACAAGAAACAAAGAACACGAATACGAACAATTATAAGGAACAAATACAACTTAAACGAACAAACAAAGATTTTATATTATATTATTTGACAACTCAATCAATCGGCGTGACAAGAAACAAATATATGTAAACATATTTTATTTGAGTCGTAGCCAACGTGTGTTAAAAAAAATACACTGCAATTATTATAAATAAATTGAAATGTCATTAAATACCTTATATTTTAATTTGAAATAACAGTAAATATAATAAATAAGTAATTATTTTATGATACCTTTTTTTACTACTCGGTTTTCTAAATAAAAACATCTTTCGAAAATTTCTACAAGTTTTATTTCGTTTTGTAACGTTTTTTTCAGGTCTATGACGTCTCTCTACTGCTTAAAAATTTCGACTATAAAAGCCCTCCGCTTTCGGTTACCAAGCAACTTGCTTTCGGCAACAGTCATAAAATTATCGCGTAATTATGAATGACCTAGGGATATTATAGCGGATAACACGATAGCTGTCACAACAACCTTTTGATGTGTTCATTAATAATTATAATGATACAGATCAAAATATAAATACAAGCTACGTAGAATAATAATTAAACTTGTTAAAATTATTATTCGATCGTATACAAACGATGTTATAGTTCATTTGTATAGGTATTTATGGCCAGTTGCACCAATATGACAAAAATTTTAAGTTTCCCTTAAATAGACAATATCACATCAAAATAAAATGTCAAATGATCTGTTCAAAATTAATGTCAAAATTTTTATTGTAATATATTACTAACCGAGATGGAAAGTATTTCAATACAGTCGAGGACGATGATAGGTAACCAAGGAAGGCAGTGCCATGTTTAGCTGAAGCCCGAGACATAATGAAACTTTTCACCAAGGTTTGTATTGCATTTTATTTACAATCTGAAATTAATAATCGCACATGAATAAACGAATGTTTTAGTTTGGTGTTTAAATATTGAAAATCAGTCACAAGAACTGTCTGTTTAATTCCTAACCTTAAATATTCATTGAATTGAGATTGGAAAGTATGAAATGAGTATAGCTGGGGTTGGAAAGTGACAACTAGTAGCTGTAAAAATTAAAGGAAAATTTATTTTATTTGTATGCTATATCTACGTTTGAATATAAAACGGATTGAATCTGGGTTGAACCTACAACCCTAAAAATAGCTGGGGCCTTTGGATCAGTTCGGGAACTGTTCCGGCTTACTTAAATAGTACCAAGTTAACAAAACTAACCTTCCAGGTTACTTTAAAAGTCCCAAATAAATATGTCCTACATTTGAATTTTTTTGAGGTCCTGTGGATAAAAACTTAAAACTAAATCGCTTTTCACTAAAAATAAAATCGTTTACCATAAATTCCCGAATGACAGAACTGGTACACGTAAAAATATGTTGAGAAGTCCTGATGACATCATTAGAAAGACATGTAGGTATTGATCTGCGATTGGTACAACAAGAGAAATAAAATTTATCTCCGGCAAATCATGAGCGAGTATTCGTAATGTGGTGATGAAGTAAAGCATGCCATTAGCTGTTCGGGACATTTACGTCAGCAATTAAAAGCGAAGGCTGAGTTTTATAGCACCGGTTTATGAATGGGGCAATATACGTGTAATTTGGGATAAACCTCCTTCGACGCATAAAGTACACGCGTGCCAACTGAGCTAGGATCAGAATTTAAATCTAAGATTAAGCGGTGCAATCAGCCAAGTTACGCACGGCATTACGCCACTTCGCCCGGTGGAAGATAGGGATAGATATAACTAACTGACGTAACTGCCATTCTATGTCTGTCACGGATAATATCCCCGTATGTACTATGTCTCCAATAAAGCGATACGGGTATGACATATTTACTGGATAATAATATCTGTGTCCACAATTCCATGCGATTGTAAATTTCAACACATGGTCATACGTTATTATTGTGTCAAGACCATAACTCCAATATGTTCACAATATTCAATTCTACAAAAATATTTTCACTTCCCATATTGCAATTTGCAACCACGTATTTCATTCACAATACAAAGTAATGCCCAGTTGCTCCAATACGACTGAAATTACCAGAACTAAGCGTTAATAGAAAAATATAGCATCGAAGTAGTAAATAAGAAAAGATAAAAATGAATACTAATGGAATTCAATCACTTTAATGACTTACACTTACACATGTTGGAGCAGTGAATAAAGCCTTCCATAATTGACTGAATTCCAGTACTTTTCATTTTTTACCTTTTTTCATCATTACACCAGTCAAGAATTTTCTTCACAACGTAGAAAATAAGGTATATTTTGACAACTTAGATCAGTTTTTCGATACGAGATTTTTCTGTTAACCGATGGTTAAGGTAGCTGGCACTTTGAGTTGAAAAAATCGGCCCTTAAATAAAGAAACGTAAAATAGAACATTCATTTGGATTAAAACGAGTTACTTCTGGATTAATTCAGGAATGAACCTAAAGGTACCAAATAAATACGGCCATAGAATCGGGATTTCCCAGTTGATACTCACGTCATCTATTTATGCTGCAGAAATTTATCTAGCATCTTTGTTATGTACATATGGCATAGATGAGATTTTTATTTGCTATCTCATTATCGTACGTGTTACAGAGAGATACGAGATCTAAGGCCAACCAAACACAAAAGTGAAATATAAAATATTATAACTGTAGAATCGGATATTTTCAAATATTAAAAAAAAATATGTCAATCATATCATTCGTGTCATTTATTGACGGCGACAATTTGTGCTTCATTGTGAAATGGGTAGTTTTGTTAACTTCATCTACAACTCTTTTTGTATGTATCATCTATTATTATGTTTATATATAATACTGTCTGTTTTTACATTTTGAAATTTGATAAACATGGTTACGATTGATGATATGTGTATCAACTGAAGGAAACAAACTCTACACTTTGTTTCCCGCAGTTGATCCTCACGTCATCAATGTGGTTGGAAACTCTGAAATGGGAGGGAGATTGATGACATCATCTTGTCGGATGAAATCGTGTGATTTCCGAAGTAAACAAATTGTAAAAACTGACAGCTGTATATACAAATATAATAATGGATGACACGTAGAAAACGAGTTGTAGATTAAACTAACGAAACTACCAACACAATGAAACATAAATTGTCAACGCCAAAATCACCTTCATAATTGGCATTAATGACGTTAATGACATACTCAACTTTTTAAATATTTGAAAATATCCATTACATTACGGTTACTATATAAATTTTATTGTTGGTTGGACGCAGATAGCATATGTATTCCCCTGTATCCCTTACAATACTGAGATATCGAATAAAAGTCTAATATATGCCTTGCGTACCTATACGATAAAGATGCAAGATTAAAATATAATAGTTCTTGTAACTCGTATACTTGGTTTATTTAACTTTATTTTTAAATGTAGTAACGAAAATGAACTTTTCATTCTGCCTGAAAGGGGAAAACTGTCGTCAATGTATTTTATGATACATGCGGACTAGCCAAGTGTTTATTTATACTATTTTATAAAATATGTTTTTTACTCTTATTCATAATGAAATAGGCTTCACATTACTTTATCATTTGCAGTTGTAATTCAAAATACGAATATGCTAATGTTTGTAAAAGAATGGTGTTAGTGGATTAGTAGAAGGATTATGAAAATTTACGAGCATAAGACATAAAGAAGCTTTTATGAATTATGAAAAAGAATGTGTTCGCAAACATAGTAACAAAATCTATTATTAATTTAATTGCAAATTAAAGTTTGCATTTTATAACGAGGATATTTACAATAAAATTAATTGAAATTAATTCATTTCTTTACCTTTTTGTTCAATCCCTATAAAAGGAAAGTTATGTTTGAAACATTGCCTTGATGTGTAAAAAGTTTCAAGGAAAAGTAGAAAAATAAATTTTAGAAACTTTTGTAATATTTTGTCAAAAAGTAGTTCATAGTTAAACTTATAGTAACCTAATTCTGTCAATCTTTCAAAATCTGTTGCATTAAGCTATTCTATATTTTAAAATAACGAACATAATTCTTATAAATTAATTATATTTAATACGTTCTTATAACAATTTAAAAGTGGTCCAGTAAGCGACCGTTTATAATTCTGACAATCCAACATAAAATCATGCAGAGGTCAATTCTATTTTAGTGTAAAAATGGCCCAGGTCATTTTCTTTCTAATTTCTATAAAAGGTATAAATATGCTTTTACAGAAATCTACAATTAAGCAAAATGTATCTCATTTGTATATTTTATATGTATACATATATGAAATGAACTATATAATTACAAAACGATTAATAACTATTATCCCGATAATTAAAAATTTAGCTTTCAAAATCACTACTAATAAAATGACAATGCGGACGATTTAAAATATCAAATACACACAACACATGAACACATTTTTTCTGAAATATATTTAGATCATTTCTATAGAATACATATTAATTTATTTTAAAGATTTGTGACTAACTGAAAACCAAAACATATAATTCTGTACCAAGTTTTCTCTGTATATAAATATATTTATTAATTTATTTATAATTACTTGTATCTTATTTTGTATAAAAAAATAAAAAAATATCTAGCAACACTAAAAAGTACGAAGAATACTAACAGCACTGTATCGTATAGCAAGATACTTGTATCGATGCGCGTGCAAGCATTTACATTCGCAGTGAGAAGCGTAATTCGGTACTGTAAAACAAGCATTTCCTTTGCTAAATCATTAATGTAGTAACTTGCTCATAATATTTATCGTATTTATTCCGTATCTTTATATATTTGACTAATACAATCAAAAACATAAAATATTCCATAGTTTATAGTTTAGAACATTATTAGAATTATTTACTATTATGACAGGGAAAGCAACCACAAGAAAAATAAAATAAAACAATATAATGTACTTTTATGTTTACTTTTTTTGTTTTTAGGATAATTTTAATACTTTATCTACGAAAATTTCGTAAGTTGCAGCACCCCCATGAGCCGCCACTGATGCCGTATTAAAATTTCAAGTAGAGCAAAAAATAAATCGTTTGATATCAAATTAGTCACTTAACATGAAAATAAAAGCGATTGGTTATCGTTTTACGAATACTACGGACTATAAATTCAAGAATTGTATTATATGGCAATTTTTTTTAGATAGGTTAGATTTGAATATATAGTTCACTTTATCATATTAAAATCGCTGAACGTCATTTTTGAAAAATGTTACATATTATGTTTGTTAAATTTTATGACTTTTTTATTGCATATTAAATTTCCTAACGACCGAACTGGAATTGGCTGAAATAGCTCCATATAGAGACAGAACTGTAACTCAGGAAGTCAATTCAGTTTCAGTTTCAGCAACGAGTATACATTTCGCCATAGATCTATCCTCAGGCCTGATACTAGCAGGTGTTCATTTTGTGCCCAGAACAAAGGGGGCCCAGCACGGGGGCGGCAAAACCGTCCTTTATTTTTCATAGCAAAAAAAAATTATTTAAGCATTTTATGAAATGGATAAATTAATAAGGCACTCATCATTCACAATTTATCTTTTTATTTATTACAAATTTATATAGTTTTACAACTTTACTTTACAAAATTTGCAATATAGTGCAATAAAAATCTAAATACGTTTGCGCACATTTCACAGTGGCATTAGAAGCTAATAATATTCAGATGAATTTTTAAAATATTGCAAACATTTGCAAATAAAAATTAAACACCTGTTGGTGAAAATAATGATGGCTGTGATTATGATTGTCTTGATGACTTTCAGAATGACGATGATGCACAACACAACACTAAGCAACGCGATGGGACGAAATTGGACGAACACACACGGTTTTGCTTAGGATAAAATTTATTTACATATTGACAATAAACTAAAATATACTAAAATTATTACAAAGGACTAATGAACAATGCGTCTGATTGATACCGCGATCAGAGCGAAGTGCTCCGATGTACGTGCATCTTCATTAGACGTAGATACGCGACTCTCTCGACAAAATCTGTTAAGTTATCGAGGGCTGAGAAGAAATCATCCCTTTGGCCTCTTTTACCAGATCTTGTAAAAACTAATCTTTAAAAATACAGTTCTCACGCATTCAGAATGATAGTGAAGCGATAAATATTGAACTTTATTACCAAAAACTAACACATGTCGATTCTGAATGCAAGAGAACAAATTTCCTTGCGCTGAGGTTTTCAGTAACATATGGAAAACATTCCATATTGTTACACTTAACATGGTTTTAGGCAAATGATTTTATTTCAAATTCATATTTTGGGACTATTTATTATTATTCAAAATACTTAAAAAAATAAAATAGGGGCAGCATTTTTATATGAGAACAAAGACGGCTTATAATTTAGGATCGCCGTCTATCCTTCAGAGTACCGAGCAACTAATTAATTGAGTTGGCTACATCTCAATATGAGTTTTACGTGTGTGTAATTTGGACGTTATTATTTATGACAATGCAGGTAGAGTATTGCGCATTGTAAACGCAAGTCATGAATACAAATTGACAAGGGTTGCAGGCTTACGGGGCATATTCCTCAGGATTCGCCCGGTAATGTTGTTTCATAAACAGCTGTGAATTTACCGCCCGGTATCAATATGGAATATGAATTTCTCCTTGCCTTGCACTTGCAAACTAATGCTATTATCTCCGCTATCAATATAGCAATCATGGCCTACCAACAGAAACAGACATATGCTTGGAATTTCAAGTAGGGGTGAGGGAGAAGATGATTTTTTGGAAGGAATTTGATGATCGACTGTTGTAGGTTGGAAAAAGGAAAAATGGTCTTCAGTTAACATTGATGTTGATGGTATTGTATGCAACATTCGGAAAGTAAATCAATATATAAACATAATTTAATCTAACGAATCTCATAACAGGTCCATGAATTTTTTTTTGAAGTAGGGGTTCTGACAAGGATGATTTTTTTGAAGGAATTTGATGCCCGACTGTTGTAGGATGGAAAAGGGAAAATGGTCTTCAGTTAACATTGATGTTGATGGTATTGTATGCAACATTCGCAAAGTAAATCAACATATAAACATAATTTAATCTAATGACTTTCTTAACACATGTATGATTTTTTTTGTAGGTACAACAAGAATTTTTTTCGCCCTAAAGAAGGTTTCTCTGAAATCGAAACGTCGGTTTAGAAATAATCTATATCAATTGACTGCCTGGCTGATTATTCTCTATATTCCAAGATGATCACAATTACTTCGATTGATTGTACAGAAATTGATCCAATCAACCAATAACTTAGTTTAACAGCAACATTCAGTCCTAAGTGACTGATAACATATTTTATTTAGTTACGTTGTTGACGGAATCCTATAAATAGAGTATCTACAAAAAATAAAAACTAACTTCATATACATTTTTTTGTTTTTTGTTAATGTCAATTTGTTAACATGATATTAAATATTTCTTACAAAAATTAAAAGCTAACTAAATTATTATTTTTATCAAAAATGGAAATGTGTAACTAGATATTATTACAATTAAATGTATAAAATTTCAACATTCTATGGCTAATCGTTATTATGAGTTATGCGAAAAATTAAAAACAACACTACGAACAAAGTGCACTTTTGGCATTGCCGAGGAAAAAAATCATTGGCACATGAAAAGATAGACGATCTAGTTGCTATTTCATAAGTGCTGAAGAACTGCTGTTGAAAGGTTAACCTGAGTGTGATAATAATGAAGAAGCTAAAGATTATGAAAACGAATAAGCGGGATGCAAGAAAAATTATTTAAAAAATATATAAAGAAGGATGATAGGATAAAATGTTTAATTTGAGGTCGCTGTTTACACGAAAAGTTAACCAGTTCATCTCCTCATAGTCTTGGTCCGCCTCACCTGTATAGTGAAGGAGAGTTCGATTTGTTTGAATCCGAAATATTGTTTCGTAGTTTTCAGACCATAGTTTAATTTTTGTCTTTCGTATAAGTAAGCCTAGATTATATGTTATAAATAAATTTTATCTATATTTATGTTATTGTTGTTTATTTCATATTATTACCAAAGTTCGTACCTTAGAAATAATGCAATCGTTAGCAAAAATACGTGTCACGATGTGTCACGACATATCAGGACTTTAGGTATTTGAGGTCCTGTTCAAAAAAACGTTGTACCTTCGATGACACAACTATACGAAATACTTATGTTTCCTTTTTGAATAAATGTGTCAATGAAAACAACTGAGTTCTTAGTTCTTTTTGTCATGGACGATACGTTACTTGGAACTATGTCTATGTCCATAAAAGTTTCGATAGCAAAGGCCCCAAATCTTGGAAGACAATATCCCTCCAGCATTGCCAACCCTTCCACGTTAAACAGATAACACTAAGCTAACCTCACACTTCCAGTCGTGTGGTGACTATCGCCCTAGGATCGTAATATATTTTTTAGGACGAGTTATCGGTATTCGTGTTCATGATCGTAATTTCTAATTATCAGATTCCTTTCCACACAGTGACAGTGACGGCGTACTAATTACCCTTAAAGCAATTAAGCCGAACCCAATTCAAACTCTTGTGGACGAAGTTTTTCCTACACAGATGATAGAAACAGGAAATTCCTCTGGTGGGTTGATTAATTTTTCAAGGAAGTCGGAAGTTGGGAACTGTGCCGCTGATATCTTTGTAAATTAAAAAATATGATGTTAAAATTGGCAGTACACTCTAGTGATCCTGAAAGACGAAACGGGATTTTTCTTTTTCTCGTATCGTCCCATTTTAAATGTAGTAGTTATTTACATTAAGTCAAGCAAATTATACATTATTGTGGAGTATCGTCAGAAAAATGTCTGTACTTGGCTTATAAGTCTAAGGTTTTAGAAAAAAAATAATAAATGATTCGTCAGAAAAATGTCTGATCATTTATTATTTTTTTTCTGAAACCTCAGATTATAATAAAAAATAATTTTAAATTTAATAAGTAAATCAGTTTGTCTATAAGTATTCGGTAGTGTTTACAGCCGAGACGTAGTCGAGGCTGGACACTTCTTGAGGACCAGAACACAACTTTACTACCATGTAGCACACACTATGTTTTATCCTACGCAATAAAACAACATAATAATATAATATAAACATCTTACAAAAACTGAATAATTTGATATTTAACGTAACCTCAATGAAATTTGTGATATTGATTACCAACAATAAAAGTAGAATAAGAACAAAAAGTAAATATTTTATTTTGACATATAAATAAGGTTAGCAGTTCTGTTCTATTATTTTCAGAATATATAATAAAAATACCTAGAATCTACAGTAAGTATCAAAATTACCTAAAGTTACAATATTTTAGAAACATGTTGACGTATTTTATTCTGGTTATTATTTCTAACGCATTAAATGCCCTCTGCATACACGAACTGTTTTTTCTTCCCTAAGGAATAGTGAGATTTTATAAGACTGGACCGGCAAATGTCTACTTTCTTGCGCACGCACACATGGGAAAATATTATTTTCAATATGTGTAGGATTAAACAATATTTTATCTCATCTCGTTTATTTCTCGGGTAACCAGCAGGCACTCAGTGATCTGATCCTTAAAACTTTCCAGTGTAACTGTGTGAAAATCTAACTATCATATAAATTGTTGATTGCAGTTTCAGTAATGATTTTGAAACCAAAATACATTTTCTGTATAATTACACTAAACTTTCTCATTTAATTGTTGGTGCTGCATAAAAACGTTTTTGAAATTTTGCTGCTGTTATATTAATAAAACTTTTCTGAAATAATAAACTTTTAATGTGAAAAACATAATTACTTCATATTCTCTAGTGGTACGTTTACATAAAATTAATTACAAATGCAGGCTGTTACATTTTACAAAATAAAATCAATAATAAAATATCTGTAAAATCACAACTACCCTGAGTTTTAATTTAATGAACAATTTTCTGTGGCATATGGAGTGTTATTTTTAGCTACAGAATTATTACAATCAAAATAGTTGAGATAATCAACGAAAAATATGACAGAATTTGATGTAATCAAAAATTTTCTTATAATTTTGGGGTTTTTCTTTCACGATAGTAATAAATTAAAATATTATTGACTTTATAATAATCAACTACTATTATTGGTGCAATAAAATTTTGATTACTATAAGTGATTTTGATGCAAGGTGTAGAATTAACATAGAATATAATCCGTCTGTTGTAATCAAATAAAATCTTTTGAATCAATGTTACACGAATCTCAATTAATATAAGGTAATTTACATTTTAATTAAAGAAAAATGGAATCGTTGAGATATCGAATCTCGACTATGGAATAAGTTATGTTATAATGTCAATAACGATTGTCAGAATTTAATGCTTTTATCCAAAATTTCAATTAAAAATGATCTTATTCGATATTAGTAGATTATAATTAAATAATGTAACCAAAGGTACAAAGTCTACCACATAATATTTTGTCGTACATATGAAAATAGAAAAATACTTGTTTGATGAAGTTTATACCTCATATTCTTTCTTTTTGAAGTCATATTTTTTTATGTAATTGAGGTTAGAGTGACTTTAAAAGTAATCAAATGTAAGATTTTTGGATTTTTTAAAAGCTTAAAGTTTACTTCTGTAGATGTAACTATTATTAAAACTGGAAACTTTAAATTAAAGATAAGTCATAAAGTCACTTTAATTAAAGTCTTATAGGATTATAAAATTTAATTTGCAACTTTTAATATTTTTTAATTTTATTTTTCTTACAAAATGGTTATGTACTAAATCAACAGCTATATTGATTTTAAATATATATCTGTAATTTTTGGTAGTAATTTCACTGTGTGTAATGTATTAATTAATAATGTCATATGCACTATTAGTATTTAAAATGCTCGTAATGAGTACATATTTAAGATTCTGCATGTAAGTTCTTAATTAAAGCGTCTTATTAGAGTTCATGAAGTTGGTGGTGCTACAGCAGGTGTAGGTACATTTCAACCCAAAACACGTGCACTCATTACACTGATTAATTTCCTAATTATATTTCCCCTAATTGCAGCAGATTTCGCCCTATTAATTACGTGGATCGGAAAAATATTGGAGGCTTACTCCTACATTCAATATAGTAGTCGTTCCATTTTCATTTTAAATAATTATTAAATATGAGGGACGTGGTTGTACAAATTACAATATTTCCTTTCATTAAAAGTGTCCATAATAGAGTTTTTTAAATGGTATTTTAAAGATATTTATATTACAAATTAAAATTTGAAGTTATGATTATTATAGAAAGTTAAATATTTATAAGACAAATTTGAAAATTAAAAACGGGGCGTGTCCTTGTAACTGCCTGTGACGTAGTAACCCGAACGAACCACAAAGTCTGACTTCACTGAAATGCTAGTCTTATCCCACACGAAACACAAGTTATATTTCTCTAAGTTTTCGTTCGGGTAATAACATCGCTATAAATCTTTATTAGTTTATTCATTTTACGTATACTAACAAAAATAGTATGTGGGGTGAAATGGACCACTTAGTGGAAAAATACTTATTATTCTATAATATTGAATATTTAAAAAAATATATTTATAACAACATATATTTAGACTTATTTGTAAGAATAAAGAAAAAAATTGAACTATGTTCTGAAAACTACAAAAATATTTTATTCGGGTTCAAAAAAATCCAACTATCATTCACTATATAGGTAAGACGGAACAAGTTTATGAGGATATGAACTGGTTTACATACTGTTGTCATTTGTCATGGACACTCTTCGAACAAACATCAACCACAAATTACACATTTTATCCATTCATCCTTCTTCATCGTTTTTTATAAATAATTTTCCTTGCATCCCACATATTCGTTTTCATAATCTTCAGCTTCTTTATTATCATCACTCTCTGATTGACCATTTAACAACAACTTCAGAACTCATAGAATATCAACTACATCGTTTACCTTTTTATGTGAGAATGATTTTTTCCTGATTACCGATTGAATTTATGTCTTTAACAATAAAAACCTTCTGGTCCATCTCTTCTCAGCATAGATGATCCATCTGTCCTCAGAACAGAGATTAAAAGGACCACTAAATTACTTATGACTGTCTTCAAATAGAACCATGTTTTTAGGTTACGTTAAGTCTTAGGCACATATTTATAAAATTTTTATATAAATATGTACTTAGTTTAAAACCTAACAAAGCAGTAATTAATTAATTTTGTATATAAACTACAAAAAGTTTGTTGCAATTTTTTAAGTAAATCTTGGATTATTCAGTGTTTTCATTAATTGTCAAGCGGCTATTTACGCATTAATAACAAAATTAACAAAGAGAGATATCATTCTATTGTACTTTTGAGATCAAAAGTCCATCTCATCTATCGGTCTATCTCTCTCCCATCTACCCTATTTTTATAAAATAAAAAAATACGTGTCAAATATTTTTACCATGAATATATAGATAATAGAGAATACACCATATAACCATTTTTAACAGTATATTTGTAGAAATATTACCACTAGACCATCAGTTTAAAACCTCTGTACTATCTAGTACATTAAATGCTTCTTTTACTTTTTGTAAAAAAGACGGAAGTTGAAAACAATCCCAAGTGTGTTAACTGCTCATTGAACATAACCTCCATAAACGCAACATTCTTATCAGCGGGTATATTTCACACATTGTCGTTTGCGCACATTGTGTCATTTTTCGCGTTTGATGCGGGCGATAGCAACTAATATGCATATGAAATCTCCGAAAGCACCACTCGCTGCGTAATGAATGTATGGCAGAGATAAAAGAAAAGTTAATAAAACGGTGCTGGAGTCTTACGCACAGCTGTGGCCCACTCCGAACGCTGTGTCATTTACATTTAACTACGCCATTGCAGTTTATGAACCATTTTATCTCCTAAATTAATTAAGAGCACCGGAGCTTCGCACAGGTAACGCCCAATGAATTTTTAAGTCTCCGCACGTCGGCTAAGGGCAATGATATGTTAGTTTGCAAGGAACTAAGAGAATTCCAATTTTTAAAGCACATGCGCGAAAATCTGATTATGGAAAGAAGCTTTTTGTATTCCACATCACAACACGAAAAAGACACAGTTTAGGAAAATGAAATTTATAGACGTTCCATGATATTAGTGACTTCACGCCTTCAATAATATTAATTCTTTTATCCGACACCGTGTAATTATAACGATATAAGTATGCTGTTTTTAGATAAATAAAATAGGTCATAAGTCACTAGTGAGCTAAATATATTAGCTCACTGTTTTTTGGTTCGTATCATAGTAACTACGTTATAAAACCTACTCTACATTATTTTGTTCCTAAATGTCGTTTCGAAATTCAATCTGTCAAAAATCTTATATGTATTTTATATCAATGATTAAAATGTGTTGGAAAAAATGTTGTATGGCACACGTGTGTTAATTACCTAAGTCATTTGAAAAAATACCACACTCGGCCTAACGGCCTCGTGAGCTAAAATTTTCCCACGTTACTTATCTGTAATGTAACACACTTGTACCATAAATAACTATTAAAAGGAAGGTACTTATGGAGGTGCAGTCATTAAATAAAATTGACGAATACACTAACGTATCCACTGTAAATCTGTCTTCATCAGAATGATAAATGGTATTAAAATATGATCAAGTAAAACATGTAATAGTATATCTACTAGGAAAAATGATATATTCCCGGACGGTGGTGCAAATTGCGGCACGAGCCGAAGACGAAGCCAGTAACACCAGAAGTCCGGGAAGTAACTTTTCCTATGTGGTACCCATACTATTTTTTTTTTCGATTTCATTCATGATAATTAATTAGTATATTAGTTACAGTTTCTTAATATTATGTACGACACTGTTTAAAACGTAAACCAGGTATCTAAAATTAGAATAGGAATCATTAATCATAGAAGAACGAAAATAGTTTATTATGTAATAAGTATAAAAAAGGTGGTTATATTACACATGCGTCTTGATTTGTAAGAGGAAAAGATAAAAAAACCACTCAGTTTCCTGAAGTATTTCATACAATATTTTTTCTATTTCCATTTGAATAAGTAAAAAAATGTTTTTTAAATTTTTGACATTTTGATAACATTTATAAAATATATAAAAAAGATAATGCCAATAATTCTTTCATTTTGTAACTTTCTGTATTACTTTGATCTTTATAGATGGAAAAGCGATGTAAATAAAATTGTCATCCGAGGTATTTAAATTGTGAATCCCATAAATATAACTCCTTTAATAATACTCGTGTTTGTAAAAAAAAAAACTAACAAGATCAATTGCACCAATATTATTTACATTTTATATTAGCGAACCAAATGTAATAACACTTAATAAAACTTATTTGAAATCGAAATGGTAGTGTGTTTTTACGTTTAATAAATTGACTGAATTCTCCAAAAACTTTACGTCATACATTCATCTAGTAGATCCAATTTATTCCTTAGAAAATTAATAATCTTCAAAAAAGTTTAAATTTTTGTTTGGAAATTAGAGCGGAAATATTAATTATTTTTAAAAATTCTCTAAAAAAATTTATTTATAACTAAAGAATTATACTAAAAGTCATTTTTTTATTTAATATTTTTATGTTTAAGCAAAAAATTAGGTGTACCTAGTGTATAATTTTACATCGATTACATTTAAATTTAAATTACCATAATCTTTAAAATTATATGTAATTAAAGAAATATTCTCCTGTTATTCCTTCTACAAGTATGCAATGTTCAAAGATAAATTTGAACTGAAAACTCAAATTTGTTAGAATTGCAAAGCCATTACGGTGCACACAAGTGTTCTAGTGTTCTCGAAAGCCTTGAATAAGGAACAATCACCCTTTGATTCAACGTAAGAATAAGTTAGAGGCGTTGAAATAACGATGCAGGATGGATAAGTTCTGATCGTCAGCTTGTGAAGTTCGCAGCAAACTTCACGATAGTTGATCGGCGTGCGATCCTATAAGCGGAAATATTCTTAATTGCATGGATAATATTTGCTCATGTCGACTCATCCGCTAAGCTTGGGGTGAACGGTTTATTGATTTTTGCAACTTTTAAACGAAGATAACTTTATAATGAGTAAGGTGGAAGTTTTAAAACACTGCCAATGTGGAAATATTCTCGGGAGGTACCTAATGAAAAAATATGTGCTTTAATTTTGCTGCATATTTCGCCCCGGATAAAAAATACAAAAGTGGAGTTTTAGGGGGAATTTTATTTTAAAAACTAAGTACTCCAATCGTTCCAAGATAATTCAAAAAGTCCATTTTTTAGACTAAATTTTTAGATTTTTGATATAGTGAATATTCATAGAAGTAGATGCGCTGATTTCAAATATACAAAAAGGATTTTATTATTTCTTATCGTCCAAAAATTATTTGCTTACAAATTTGCACTCCAAAATTTGTTTTTCTCTATATTTGGGTCTAAAATTTTAGTTTTTTGAAATAGTAAATATTCATAGACGTCGATGCGCAGATTTCAAATTTATAAACAGAATTTTATTATATCATTTCCTTCCTAAGACTTTTGCTCTCACATTTGCACCTCAAGAAGTGTATTTTTGTGAATATTTCAAAAATGGGTACAGATATAATCTCAACGATTATATTAGTAGATTCATCGGGAAAAGTTATATGAAAAAGTGTTCTTTCAGCGTATACGTTCTTTGGAACAATTTGGTGAAAAATGAGAAAAACCTAAAAACCGAGATTTCAGTTTTTTACTCGTGGACTATTTTTCTACAAAATTTTTGTTCCAAGGCGAAAATTTGAAATTCTGGTTCCTTCTCATTTTACATCTAATTATTCCAAAGCATGTATATGTGGAGAAAACATTTTTATGCAATTTTTCCGAAGAATCAAGTGGTATGATCATTGAGATTGTATTTCTATCAATTTTCGAGATATACCAACAACACACACTTTTTAAAATGCAATTTCTGAACTTACAAGGCGCGTAAATTCATTTTTGCTCTCTGTAATTTATGCTCCACAACTGTTATTTGAAGCTTTTTTATCTAAAATAAATAAGGAAGCAGGAAATTACGAAAATATGATTTTACATGTTATATACCCATATATTCAGGTGTTCGAGTCACCACCCTATATATTAAATATTTATCTATAGAAGTTTATCTATGGAAACTATAGCCATTAGTTATATTTGTGAGGGAGTATATATTTTAGAAGTTCTGAAAGTGTCTGCAGCGCTTAAACCGTTGGTAAAAGTCTTTTATATTGTCACACCTTTCTCGCTTCTAAATCTTTCACACATGATCTTTTATTTTTTCCGCTAGAGTCTTCCTTTTTCAGCCGATCCATTAATCATCGCAATCCATTTACTTTTACGTCGCGCAATCTAAACTGCACTATTATAATTCATCGCAAATCTCTCTCAATTTTTTTCCCTAACCCAATATAACTGTACGGTGAGAATTTGCAAAAATATTCAGGTTAGTGTTTTGGATTCATAAGCAATAAAATAAAGTTGCTTTACTCAAATACATGAATTTGTGGGAATAAAGCAACTCAGATTTGGAAAGTGTTTGTTTCGTCTCCGACCGGTTTCAATTCCACATGGGTCTTTCTCAGGAAGTATATAAAATTGTTTTAAAAATTAATAATAATTGTGAAAACATGGATAAAATCATGTAGTCAATAAATAAAATTATTTTCATAATAAACCAATCGAAAACTGGCAATAAACCTTATACGATAGTTTAAGAAATTAAAAAAAAAAAAACCTTAACAAAAAAAATCAATATTGAATACATAATTATATCCATGTTTACGATTTGTTTTATATTTTACTTCATCTACATATACTTCTATCATTCCCTAAGGAAGACCTATGTAAGTTCGAAACGAAATAAAGCCTTACAAAATCTGACTTACTCTTAGAATTTTTTTGCCTATTCCTATTCATCGACCAATCAAGAAAATCTTCTCTTTACAAGTATTTATGCCATTTTGGCAATTGTGTACAATATCAGATATGTCATGATGGATTTTAAATTTGACGTTTTATTCATACTTCCGCCCCAAAAACGAGATGGAAATTGAATATCAACCCTTCTAGGTTTGCCCAAAAATTGAACACGTACAATATAAGCAAGTCAGTATCTAAAGATACTTATATGATCTAAGAATTATACATACAACAGAATAACTACAATAAAATTCAGGTGATGGCTTTTCGTTGATATGTATCAAGTCAACAATTTTTTCGAATCAGACTCCTTTTCCTGATCTATATGCAAAAGTGTAAGACCCAAAAGACTTTCCTTGGTCATTCAGTTTTTCTCAACGACAAAAGCCAACTGGTCATAATGTTTCCATGACTAGTTTCAGTTATTTATTCATTTTGTAAAGCGATCGCCCTTAGATTTGCCACTGAGTCTAATGTGTTTCAATGATTACTAGTCGTACACCCACAATTTTTGAAATTAAACACACAGAGGGCTTTTCAATATACATTCACGCAAATTATCGAACTAGCACAGTTCGAGGTAATTCAATTGCACTGCTGTAATTTATTGTAGAGTGCCGACGCTTTTTTCTCCACCGTTTCTCGCCTCCGCAATATGACGGCACGTGAACAATGTGCAAAAATATTGCGGTGGGATAAAATTTGCGAAGAGCAATATTTAACTAGCGACGCGTTCTGTGAATATGTTTTAATCCGGAGCTGATTGATTGATGCGTGGATTATTGGAATGAAACAGAAGCTATTGATTGCGCCAACCTGCACTGGAAATATTTTAGTTGAGCTTCGCATGAATTATGCAGTTGGCGAATATTAACACAATGTTGTTTTGACGAGCGACGCTAATGAACACAATAAATTCCATTTTAAATGCAATAGGAACAGATTATAACGCATTATTTGTTACAGGCAGAAATGTACCATGCTAATTTACTTTACTTTACAATTAAAACATTTTTTTTTTTACTGCAGTCTAGACATCTACCATTACCATTCGAACCTCCGAATACAATATTGATGCTAGGTCTGAACTTTAGTATATAACGTACTATCAGACCCAGATTTAAGGGTGAGCAGACTGGACTGCACCAAATTAACAATTTAGACAACAATTTACATTACTGGAAAATAAGAAAGAGCCAACCTGGAAAACACCACAATTTATGTTTCATTTTTAATAGAAAAAAATAATAGTGTCTTCAGTTGATATTTTAAGATTAGATTTGATACGTACATACAGCCATCATGCCGAAACTAGTCAAAATGGATACCGGGATATTCAAAATGGATATTTTAGTTGAAACGTAAAAACAGAAATTTTCGGATTATACTACAAAGATTAGTTTTCATAGTAGTTAGTAGATCGTATAGCTCTAAGCAGATCTAATACCCTCAGAAACAATTTATACGGTTTTATAGATTTATTTTATTTTGTCGAACAGAAATACGCCAATGCAATATTTGGAAAATGTCGAATATGATAAACAAAAGTATTAGTATTTTATGATAAACATATGTCTTTGTAGAATCAACTCCTACAGAAGTATTACCGGTTTATTTATATACTTCTTTTATGTCTCGATAATGAGGTAGTTAAGAAGGTAAAATATAAAATATAATTTTTTTTTCGCAATTGATCCTCACGTCATTAATTTCTGTTGTAAGACTTATTACTTTTGTCATGTATGCATGGCACAGCTGAGATTTTCATTCACTATAGCAGATATTCTTAAAGATTTAAAAAAAATTAATATGGCATTCATGTCATTATTGTCATTTATGAAGTTGATTTTAGTGTTGGTAGTTTCGTTAGTTTATTTCACAACTCTTTGGTATGTTTCGTCTATTACATTATTATTATATTATATTTGTATATAATACTGTCAGTTTTGACATTTGTTTACTTTTACCCGACAAGATGATGTCACTCCCTATGTTCCATTTTAAATGAGACAAACAAGTATACATTGCTCTCAATTAAATATCAAGTCGTAACCATGGATATGATAAAACCCCATATTTCGTTAAAAAAACTGACGGTAGATACGTATTCAAAGTGTTTATCTGTATAAAATATACATTTGCGAATAAATATCAGTGGCAAAAAGAAGATTAACTTTTGAAAGTCAGTTTTTGTAGAAAGCAGCGATATCTATTCAGCATCAACACCCCACAAATAATTCATACCGAAATCAATTTGAATAAAATTCCCATGGCATTGTGGGGCAGTCACCTCTAACCATATCATCCATTCAGGTCTTTAGGCGTAGGAGGGAGTTTAAAGCAGTCCGTATCGCTCCTCCATCGATTACAATCCCAACTCAGTGACGGAGGCTGCGAATGCCGCGTAATCTGATTGTCTCAGTATGTCCATGAAACCGTCTTTATTATGAGGAAGAGGCCTTTCAGCGCTGATAAAAAGACAAATCGAGTGAAAATGCCAACCCTCACAAGCGTACGACCTGGGGTTGATGAGGGAAGGTGTTGGTTGTTATAAGAGGTTCAATAACAATTCATAATGACAATGAGATACTGGACTTTAACTAAATTTTGTTTACATTCTCGAATTCACTCGAATAGGTTTCGTATAAAGATTAGTGACATTTTCGAATTTTATTGTATTCTTAACGTTCACATACCATTCGTATACGAATGTGGTCGAAAAACATTATTCGAGTGGAATCGCTTATTCGTACAATTATCATACGTCAATAATTATTTACCCGTGAATTTCAGTTTAAAAATTAGGAATTTATTATTAATAAAAAAAATTAAAATTCATTATTTTAGTATTATAAACAAATTTAATCTTGACTTAAATTTACTTTTTCAGTAATAATTTTTTATGTATTAGGGACATTATCAAAAGATTATAGTACGAGAGAATGTTTAAATTAAAGTTTCTAAAGGCTATAATCTTGATTATGCCCGTGGTACATATAGCGTATTATTTCATTTTCATTTGATAAAAATTATGATGGATTATTATGTCATATCAATATAAATTACTTATTATGCTCTTATATTAGGTTTAAAAAATTAAAACGTTCTACGAATTAGTGCATATAGCAACTATAGCTGCAGTCGAAGAAGCTGAAATAAATATTGAAACTGTAAGACAGAAGATCCTATCTATCCAAAAATTATTGTAATGTACATTCAACAAGTAATATTAAAATACCTTATTTTCAGATATATGACTTACATGTATGATATATGACATTTAAATGCCAACTTACTGTGCATTTTACATATAAATAACGTCAGATTAACAAAAACAAATACATTATTTTCTATATAAAGAAATAAAAGCATTCCATTAGTTTCTTTTAAGCTACTCAATTGAAAAGACAACTATTTCTTAAATAACGTATTATTATTACTCATATAAGTTACGTTACTAACAACAAAATATTTTTAAAATCTACATTGCAATTATTATATTCTATAATATAACATCATTCCCTAGTGATTCGATTTTACAATATTATCCGTCTAGTAACTATCTTAACCAAAAATACTGATTATTAAATGAAAAATTTATCCTTATTACAGAGGAAGAACATTTCTATTTTATTTACTTAAATGAGTCATATTGTAATAAATATTAAAAATAAACTTATGAATGCAAAGCAAAACTCCAAACCACAAATGTCAAGAGACAAAGTTTTCTTAACTATAACATTACATACATACACACATACTCGTATTTGTATGTGATTTATCAGTTGTATTACATTATTTTAAGTAAATACTTAAAAGCGAAGAGTTATACTTGAGAAAGCATCTAGTCTTATACTTAATTATAAAATATAAGAACAGTCCTATTAATTATTTGAATTATCTAAAAATGTCCGAAATAAGGAAACGATCATGACAATAAACGATAAATAATAAAATAATTGATGACGTTTCATTATGTTCCATTAAGAACTACCTACTATTTTTGTCTCAATTATAACAAAGAGCATCTTCAAGAAGTGTAGAATTTAGAGATTTGAATTTAAAATTCCAGTACTCCCGCCATTTAATTATACAGACCACCTCAGGTCGAGTGAAGTTGCATTGCATGTGAGAAAAACGCCATTGTCCCTAATATGAATTTCTGCGCACGGCACTGGGATGGCAGGCTTGCGGAAGTTAATATGAGACGTGACGTGGGTGTCACCAGCGACGGAGATGACGCGATAGGCTAAAAGCCCCAAATCACTCGCAAAGAATAACATTATTAAGAAATTTCTCCCAAGGATCCACAGTTATTTACATTCATACCGGAGTTATTAACTTCTGACCCATTCATGCGAATAGCGCATTTTTAATATATGAAATTGAAAATAACGTTTTACAAGTATTAAAGGTCTTAATATAGTCTGCAAATTAATTTGGAAATATCCAGAAGATTGTTTTCATATTCATATAAAAACAAGGAAGCTTCCTACAATATGCTATATAAAGTTGGTTTTCCAAAATTGATCCTCATGTCATCAGTTTCTACTGCAAGTAGTGTTTCACAAGACAAGAATCTTTGCATCGTTTTGTTATTTCTTGGCTTGTCCTGAAAAACTAGACAAGAAATTTAAGTTCATCTTTCTTTCATTACTCTTGTAGATATATAAAAATCTTGTCTTGATCGTCATTTTCTTGCATATTTCTGATTAAAGAAAATCTTGCAATTCTTACATTTTTCTTGATTTGTTTTGCTTTGAAATTTGTATCTCTTGTCTTGTTCTCGTCTTGTATTTTTTGGAAGACTGAGGTAAGAAAAAAAAAGTAGTGAAACGCTATCTGCAAGAATGGGATATGTGACCATAATTTTGAATATGTCATTCACGTCCTTTATTAAGGTGATTTTGGTGTCGACAATTTGTGCTTCATTATGTGTTAGCAGTATCATTAGTTTAATCTACAACTCTTCTTTTATATTTCATCCATTGTTATATTTGTATACATGTAGGTAATACTGTCGATAATTTTTCATTTTGTTTATTTTAATAAATAATAGGTTTATGTATAGAATATGTTCTTACCTATTGATATATAAATATCATGGTATTTGTCTGTTTGAAATATACTATCACTTTCTTTTAATACTTGAAAAATATATGCCACTGATTTAAAATTCTGTTTATCTTTTGATTAATATTTTTCAAAAGTGATATACGTATAAAAGAAGCATGATAATTAATTCCCGTATAGAAGATTTTTATGCAAGCCAGCTATACAAATATTATTCCATAATTTCATGCTGCCAGCTTTCTATAGAAAACCGAAATTTATGCAAGGTAATTTGAAAAATAAGTTATTAAATTTATAATACATTAACTCTGTTCAGAATATCATAGTTTGAAAAGAAACTCGTCTAGGTTTTATTTACCCGTCATAAAATTTAATCTAATAAATGAAGATTAGCCTGCATTAAAGAAAATTTAATAAAAGTCACTTTACTCTTTTCTAAAAAACTTTAATCTAGTCTTAGAATATTTATGTCGCAGACACAATATCTCCCAAGAATTTTAATTCATTATGCATACAGGTAGGAAAAACAATTCGTATTTAGACACCATCACGACTCAACTTGGATAAATTATTCTGCATGCGCATTTAATTTAATTTCTTGTCAAGTATAAAAAACTGTCTCATTCTTCTGTCGCTAATATGAACATTTCTATGAAATAAAATTCGACAAAACAAAATTAAATTCAACGTTCTGTTTTTACCTCCCGCCTATCAATATATAGATAATAAATAATGAACAAAATCGCAACGAAAGTAGCCACTCTTATGTATAATTTTATATTTATATACAAAAATAGATGCGTTTTTGTCAGTTTTTTACACATTTACAGAACTATAAGACTTACAGATTTGTTCAGAATTGACCTATTATTTTAAAATCACATATTGAATGTACTGAAAAACGTTTTTAGAATATATTACTATAGTGGCAGAAGGTAATGTGTTGAACACATCAGATTTTTTATTAATTCTTTTCTAATTTTTATAAAAAAACATTACTTTTAAAAAAGTAAAATATACGTTTTTGATATTGTCACTGAGCTTGAATAAAATTAAATTTGATCTCTCTGTTTGGTAAGTAAATTGTTCCAACCATATTAATATTTGTGTTATATTCCAATTTGATAAATATAACTCCGAAACATTTTTCTTTTTGATTGATGAGTATCACGCAAGGCATAGTCGGCCAAGTTGGTAAAACTATCAATAACGTTCATCCCATTTTATCGAAACGTTTTCACTAGAAACTATTGAAACATTTTTCAATTCTATTGAGTAAACTTGTGAAGATCACAAACAATTTCTTTCTATTGAAGTATATGATATCAATTTCATGAACATGGACGACAAAGTTATTTTCATTTTAGTTTGATGGAACTTATTCATTATATATAATAGTCGATATGTATTTTATACAAACTTGAAATATATATTTAGTATGTTCAAATCACACGCATAATTATCCAAAGACATACCTAACAAAAATGTTAAAATTGAAATATAGGGATCTCAAATCGTGCTGAAAAAAAAGTTAAAGATAACTTTCAAATTAATTTATTGATGATGAAGTGAACATTCCGAATTTGATAATGAGATGGATAAGAATACTCGGAATACGTGACAGCAAAAGAAATGTATAATATTCTTTTTCACTTTTTTTTTATAATAAAATTTAACGATATTTATATTAACTTTTAATAATAACTTCCTTATGCCTACGCAAAATTATATACATTTTTGCTGCACTTTATTTAAAATTATTGCACTTGAAAGTGAGATCATTCTACGGCTAATCGTTATGTAACTTCCGTTCATTTCATATCTTCGAACTTCCACTCGAAATGAATCATCTTTTGTAAAATTTTATTAAATTATTTATCACTATTCTTTATTGCATTACACAATTTTTCTACAACTGTCAAAAATGTTAACATTTTTATTCTAATAACAATGTATAAAGTAGAAAATGTTTTTTCGCTCTTTTGAAATCTTTTTTTCATTATGATATCCTCACTCAAGTAAAAAAAAATATATAAATGACAACTGTCAAAATACGATATTATTTAATAAACAAAATCCCGTAAGACAGAATATTTGGTATCAATAGATGTAAAATTAAAAAAAAAAACAACATATACAGTAGCGTGACCAGGATTGGAATTTTGCAGGTGCTCAACTTTTTAGATAAAACTTTTTATAATATATATGCTAAATATACTGTGAGTATTTCTTAACGTGAAAAATGGGGATTTATTATATCCATGGTTAAAACTTGATATTTGATTGACAGCTATTTAGACAGATGATAATAGCAAAAAACTGATTTTCCATGTTGATTCCCTATTTCAAGATTTCTAAATAGTTTCCACCCTGTATACTTGTGTCATAAACAAAAGTGTGTATATTTTCAACAGTATTCTAAAATTGTGTAGAACCTCCTACATGTAATAAAGCCACTTTGAGTAAATCACATTTGTGTCGCTATTTACGTCTGCTCAAATCAATTCAGAAAGAACCCCATCTCTGCAAGTCAATTCAAATCCAATTATTGTTCCTCTCATACACACGTTTCAGTTTCATAGCTGTTAGTGCGTGATAGAACGTGCTAGATCTTGAGATCCTAGGCGCTGTGCGGTATGCGGTGTCAATCAGTGGCGGCTTGTGCCTTTAAGGAATGAGGAGGCAAATTATTTACTTTAAAACTATAAACTCTGCTTAGTCAAAAAATCATTGAATATACTGCTAGCTAAAAGCTTAGCTGTTATTTCACAATTTATTGTCTAGCAAGAACCATCGAGGAGGTGTAGAGTATTTCTTGCTAGGATAGGATAGATTAGGTATTAAAGAAAAAGGTAGTTTTAATTAAATTAAATAGAAAATAAACACACTAATAAAAAAAAACTGCCTAAGCTAACATAAATAAATTCTTAACTTATTCTTATTAATATACTGAAAATTAAACGTTTTAAAAATTAGTGGAATGCGTCAATTTTTTTTTATGTATGTACGGTGACAATACTAATACTCCTATTTGAATTGAAGACCTCATCATTCGCATGGAAACTACATATTGAATTTTACATTGAGCCACAGCCAGACCCCCCTATCCAAACATTCCTGGAAGAGCCGCTGCACCGATACCGAAAGTTGCTAATGATCGGAGCTCATGTCTCCCTTGCTATGTTTTCTCTCTGTTCAACTCATATATTTCATCTTTCTTCTTGAATTGATTCAAGGTCAAAACTAGCTTTCTCTTCGCTTTAAAGGTGGATAGGTGGAGACAAACTTTAAGTTGGACTTCTGCTCATTGTATAATATTTATTTCTCTCTTTAAACAACACATAATTGACAGAATGTCTACTAATATATACTTTTTAATATAATAAATAAGTCTTCATAATATTCCATATGTTATTTGTAGAAAATATTAAAATATTTATTAAACGTGCACATTTTCTTTATTTTTTGAGAGGAGGCAATGCCTTCCTTGCCTCCTCTGACGAGTTGCCGCTGGTGTCAATAATATAGCTGGAGAGAGTCGGTTGAATTTACTTTCGCCGCAGAATTTGCACGTCAGTGTTACTTTCTGCGTCGCGAAAACCGGGAATTCCACATTGACAAATATGCCTGGAATGTTAGAACCTGTGTCCCAAAGGATTTTCACATGTAAATTCAGATTTCAATAGTACTATGTTCTACTCTACGTATTTTCACTCATATGCGAATAATAGGGAACTGGAATTTAAATAGGTGGCACCGTGTATGGATTTCATTCAAAGATTGTGTAAATGACAGAGGTTACAAACATCATTCATAAGTAACAAGCAAATACTAGTTCAAGTAGTATTATAACCGGCCCACAATAACAATTAATTTAGGTCACTAATAATAGTGTGTTATATACTAAGGTTGAGAATATTATTATTGACCTAGCGCCAAGCGAACGAGGGACATAAGGCGCTGATCAATAATGCTCTTCTCACTACTAATATTTCAATCTCAATCCTACTAAAAAAATATATATATTGACTATTTCCTTTAGCAATCAGATCATCTTAACATCAAACAATCAAAAATTGCATGGAAGGTTAAACTTTTCAGAAAACTTACAGCGACAATAACAAACATTTTGACGTGAACATTCTTATTTTTTTAATATTCACAAGAATAAAGTAGGCTGTCTTTGTTTTTATAAGCGACGTTTCAGTTTGTACCTGAATTGTATTTGGATTTGGAGACTTGAGTTTCTTCAAAAGTGACAGTTGACATTACCAACAATGGTTAATAACAATTAATTATTGACATAGGTGGCCATGATTAATAAAGAAGTAGTAGTGAAAAATAAAGGTTAATAATAGTGGATGTCTAGACTAGTAGCGAAACAAATTAATAACGTACTACAATTTCTGAAACTGTTATTTTTAAAATTCTTATTATTTTTCATTTACATAAATTTCTTCTCGCAAAGACACAAAATGGTTTGCTATCGATTTTGAAAAAAAGTGTATTATACGCCAAGGTTAAGAAGACTACCATTATAGACGTAGCACCAAAATTATGTTTCGAGGTGCGAAGCAACCGAGGGATAGAATACGCTGGTCAATAATAGTTTAGCTACTAGTACTACTATATTTACTTGTTTCTTAATATGCATATAATTCATTGTATTACAATATATCATTATTTAATTTCTTTACGAATGTAATCCTTTAGCATTTTCCTTGAATGAATAGTGTTATGTGTTTTACTTTTCTACATTTAGCCTAGCCAGTTCATTTGTTCATAAAAAGGAAGATAATGATGTAGAATACGAATCATTTACTCGAATCGCTTTATTCGTTTTGTAAAAAACAAAAATTGGTTTTGTGGTCATCTACCATCCGATCAAAGTACATTTGTCTTCCTGTTTCCGTTATCCTTGTAACCTGATGTTTTTATATTGACATTTATACGAACTTTTACAGCTTTTGCAAATAAAATATATAATTACAATAGACTACTTACTAGTTCACTACATATTCCAATACAAAAAACAATATTTTTCTCATATCGTTATAGATTTCAGCCTAACTCTAAAAGTAAAAAACATCTCAACGATAATACTGACTCATTTTAATTCATTATACAATTATCTAGTTTGTACAGGTGATTAAAGTATTAAGAATAGTTTGGAATTTTTGTGGTTGACAAATTTATCTAAGTAAAATAACACAAACCACAAATTATTATCTCATTTATAAATATATAAATATGTTCATTGTACCTACATTAAAAATTTTGTTGAAATTTAAAAACCGAGCTTCCTCAATCGTTAACTAAATAAAGATTCAGAAAGTCATTATTCTAAGAAAAATATTTGACAAAACCGTTGTAAGACATTCACATATGTACACTATATTTCCTGCAGAGAAATAGATTGTACGCTATATTTTCCGCAGTTGATATTCACGTCATCAATTTCTCCTGTAAAAATTATTAATCTTTTATGTTTCATCTTTGTCTTACACGCATGGCATATTTAAGACTTTTATTCGCTATATCATTATCATATGTGTCACAAAGTGGTTTATATGTTATCTTCGTCTAACCAACGACAAAAATGAAATAGAAACAGTAGTGTAAACGCGGTAACGGGTATTTTCAAATATTTCAAAAACTTCAAAATGTCATTAATGTCATTCTTGTCATTTATGAAGGTGGTTTTGGCGTCGACAAAATGTGCTTCATTGTGTGTTGGTACTTTCATTAGTTTATTCTGTAATTCTTTTCATACAATTCATCCATTATTATATTTGTACAGAATACTATCAATTTACAATTACACGATTTCATCCGACAAGATGATGTCATCAATCCCCCGTCCTCCTAACGATTTGAATCACAAGGTTACAATTGATGACGTGAGGATCAACAACAGGATCAACTATTTACAAAAATCCCATTTGTTATTAAAATAGTCTCACGCCACTGACAAAATGTTTTCGTGTTTATTGTTTACGACTTATGCCTCTAGCTTATTGGATCAATGAAGTTTTGAACATTAGTTGGTATGGGCAGGTAAGCTACAATATCCATGTACTGCTCAGGGAAATTAGTAGGCGAGACAAGGATCTACGCCGGGTATAGTATGTACCACAGAATAGTTGCATACAGAAGCGACAATCCGTGTCGGTACCTTTCATGTTACCCTATTCAGTTCTATGACCTTGGAGCATTGTGTAGACTTTTAAATTTGTTGACTTCCCCTATCTCTCTCTAAGATGTGACGAAACTTTCCGATTTTAAACAATGAGCACTTTAAATTTGTTGACTTTCTCCATCTCTCTCTAATTTTCGTTTCTCTATCTTACTGTCGCTTCTGTATAAACCTATTCTCTAGTATGTACTACTCGACGTTGTCTCTTAAACTTGTTTACTGCATTAGACACGCAAGAATGATTGACAGATCAACTTATATTTGAGATGAACTATTGTAATATTCCTAGAATTATACCGTATATATTTTTAATTTTCTTTCGTGCTTCATATTATTTAGTTGCTTTATTTTTTTTGGTGAAAGCATTTACGAAAAGAAAAATACCCTGAAACCAATCGGCATTGATGTTGTACTTGGTTTTTATTCCCAAACACTTTATACAACTCGCACGTTCATTCTCGCTATCCGACTGCTCAACTCCTGCACTGAAGAGCTGAAGCTGAAGCTGAACTTCTTGCTGCCGTTATTGCCGCTATGGTGTCGCTACAGTCGCTAATTTATCACGATGGACCATCTATCAGCGATGCGTAGTTTTTCCCGATACTTATTTTGCAGACGTCGGCTGAAGTTAACGACAAGTTTAAAACTTTTCACATGTCAAGCATGCCTCAGACGGGAAATATATCTCGCCATCTCGCCATCTCTCGGATCTCGCTGGAATTATTCATGCGTGGAAAGTGAAAATAGAAACTTTGTAGTGTTTAAAAAAGCGAAAAGTTTTCGCCTCCTCTGTAGAGTAGCCAACGTAGCTTTCGCCGATGCTTTTAATATTTATGTAGATTTTTTAATCAGGAAGTGGAAGATCATATTTTCTTTAACTTTAACAAATAAAACAATATATAATGCAGGGCATGTAACCGGTTAAAAAAACCGGTTAATAAAAACCGGTAACCGATATTTTTAATGAAAATTGCGAACTTTAACCATAATTTTAACCGATATTTTTTAGGCCGAAAATACCGGTAACCGTTAACCAAAAAAAAAATAAACCGGTTTTAGCGAACATTAACCTTTATTTTTCATTTAGCGAGAAAAATTTTAATATTTTTTTATATCTGTGTTTTCTACTTGTATTTGAACATGAGTCATGACAGTTTTTACAATTTCCATTTTATTGGAAAGTCATAAATGTAGGTAGTCTCTTTGGCCGTTAAGGTTACTTAAAATGTCCCAAATAAATACGGCCTTTGTCAACACAGGCAAGTTTAAAATTGAAAAGTGATGTGCGTTTTTCTAAAGATATTATGGGAATTTTTGTGAGTATTCATTAATTAAATAGGTTTTTTTAATTGTTATATTTTTTTCAGATGATATTTTTTTCGAATTTTTTTAATTAATTATTTTGTAATTTTTTTTAATCAAATTTTTATAATTAATTTGTTTTAATTAATTTTAATTATTTTTTTAACCGATATATTAACCGGTTTAAACCGGTTTCCAAATTTCAAAAACCGGTTTTCGAACTAAAACCGTTATTATTATAACGTTCTCTATAAGGGTTAACCGTTAACCAGTATTTTTTTCGGTTACATGCCCTGCTCAGAAATAATATATATTGTATTAAAAAACATTTAAAAATATTTGAGGTTATCAATTTGACATTTAAAGTGGGGTGCAGTTGTTAGAAGTACCAATTTTACAACAACAAAAATACCAAAAACATTATATAATAGGAAAATTTTTAAAAATAAGTATAAAAATATCATTTTTAAACTTATAATATAAATACGAGTGTATTTTTTAAGTAATATTAATTTATTTTTTATAAATATAATGTAAACATTTTACGAAGAAAATAGTTGGACAATAAAATTCATATTTTTGACGTCACTAGTAATTTGCTTATTATTATTTTAATATAACATCGAATTTTCAGGGGCGTATACATTTTATCCTCCACACATGTTATATTGCTTGACATTGTACCTTGCACGCTTTCAATCTTGCATACCTTTTATCGTGCACACTTTTAATCCACGAAAAAAGTATATATATATATATATATATATATATATATATATATATATATATATATATATATATATATACAGCCAAAATAATCCAAAAATACCCATTTTTGCTCAAAAATGTTGATTTTTTAAAATACTCCGTATTAATAAAAGTTATTGGTGTTGTGAATTGTAGAAACAATAATTTAAACTTTGTTCGATGTTTTTCTCTACATCAAGTCAAATTTGGGACCTTTGCTACCCATTTTAAGGTGTGCCAAACATCTAAATTTACTGTACAATATGTTAAGACACTTTTCAACTCATTTTTGGGTATAAAATGCAATACATAATCGTGTTAAACTTATTTATTTTTAGTTTTGTACACCTAAATATGTTTTAAGCACTTTAAACCCTTTTTAGGGTGTGAAATAACTCAAATATACCCATTTTTGGGTCAAAATTTTGATTTTTTTGGAAAAACCAAACAAATAGATCTCCCTTCGCTGATTTCAAATTTTCAAACCGAATTCAATTATCTCTTCTCGTTCCTCAGATATTTGGCCTCAAAGTTGCACCTCAAAAAAGTGTGTTTTTTGACCGTATCTGTAAAATGGTAGGAGATACAGTCTAAACGATTACACCAGTCGATTCTACGCGCAAAGTTACATAAAGAAATGTTTTCTCCGCATATACGTTCTTTGGAACGATTTTGTGAAAAATGAGAAAAACAAAAAAAACAGGAATTTCAGTTTTTCGCTCGAGAACTTTTTGTCTACAAATCTTTTCATTTTCTGGACTTAAGTAAATACAGATGCGCTGATATCAAATTTTCAAACCGATTTCAATTATCTCTTACCGTTCTCGAGATATTTGCGTTCAAAGTCAGACCTGAAAAATATCGTTTTTCAGGAATAATCCTGAAATGGGTCGAGATACGACCTCGGCGACCTCACCAATCGATTCTGCGGGCAAAATTACATAAGTATACCAATTTTTAGATATTTATTCCAGCGGATACAATTTTTAGAGCAAAAAAACCAAAATCGCAAAAATCGAAAAATCGCCTGATGAACCCCTTGCGATTTTTTTCGATTTTTGGCCATTTTCGTTTTTTCGCTATAAAAATTGTATCCTTTGGAATATAAATCTGAAAATTGGTACAAAAATCTAATTTTGCCTGTAGAATCGATTGGTGAGGTCGCCGAGGTCGTATCTCGACCCATTTCAGGACTATTCCTGAAAAACTGATTTTTTCAGGTGTAACTTTGAATGCAAATATCTCGAGAACGGTAAGAGATAATTGAATTCGGTTTGAAAATTTGGAATCAGCGCATCTGTGTTTACTTAAGTCCAGAATATGGAAATATTTGGAGACAAAAAGTTTCCGAGCGAAAAACTGAAATTCCTGTTTTTTCGTTTTTCTCATTTTTCACCAAATCGGTCCAAAGAACGTATATGCGGAGAAAACATTTCTTCATGTAAATTTGCGCGTAGAATCGACTGGTATAATCGTTGAGATTGTATCTCTAACCACTTTAGAGATATGGTCAAAAAACACACTTTTTTGAGGTGCAACTTTGAGGCCAAATATCTCAGAAATGAAAAGAGATAATTAAATTCGGTTCGAAAATTTGGAATCAGCGCATTGTGGACTATCAATTTAGACTATTTTCAAAAACCAAACTTTTTGACCCAAAAATGGGTATTTTTCGGTGTAGAAACAAAATTTTACGTTAAAAACCTTAAAGTTGTTTTTTTAAGGTTCATTATTGGTTCATATTAAACTATTTTGTATGTTATGGTGTAAATCTAGCTTTAATATTACAAAAATGTCTATTCAAATAGTTTTGCATTTTATCTCATTCGTATCATGGAATTTTTTTGTATACACACCCAAATTTGGGTAGATTGTAATCTAGGGATATAAACGTGAAATATGGTAACTTTGTTGAATGAAGTTGGGCACATTTATCTGTCAATATGCATTTAAAATATGAAAATATTCATAAATATTTACAAATGAGTTATAAAATTTTAATATCCTTTTAAATTAGTTATGTTTATTCGGGTTTCTTACTCAGAAACAGGGCATGTATCCGGTTAAAAAAACCGGTTAATAAAAACCGGTAACCGATATTTTTAACGAAAATTGCGAACTTTAACCGTAATTTTAACCGATATTTTTTAGGCCGAAAATACCGGTAACCGTTAACCAAAAAAAAAATAAACCGGTTTTAGCGAACATTAACCTTTATTTTTCATTTAGCGAGAAAAATTTTAAAATTTTTTTATATCTGTGTTTTCTACTTGTATTTGAACATGAGTCATGACAGTTTTTACAATTTCCATTTTATTGGAGAGTCATAAATGTAGGTAGTCTCTTTGGCCGTTAAGGTTACTTAAAATATCCCAAATAAATACGGCCTTTGTCAACACAGGCAAGTTTAAAATTGAAAAGTGATATGCGTTTTTCTAAAGATATTATGGGAACTTTTGTGAATATTCATTAATTAAATAGGTTTTTTTAATTGTTATATTTTTTTCAGATGATATTTTTTTCGAATTTTTTTAATTAATTATTTTGTAATTTTTTTTAATCAAATTTTTATAATTAATTTGTTTTAATTAATTTTAATTATTTTTTTAACCGATATATTAACCGGTGTAAACCGGTTTCCAAATTTCAAAAACCGGTTTTCGAACTATAACCGTTATTATTATAACGTTCTCTATAAGGGTTAACCGTTAACCAGTATTTTTTTCGGTTACATGCCCTGATATAATGTCAATAAAACCATGAAAAAAACTATTTCGCATCTTTTGAAAACAAGATTATTAAAAATTAAAGATATAGTATTGCAGAGTGAAAAGAATAAGTAGTAACTCTTCGGATTATACGATGTGTCCAGAAATTGTAAATAAAAACTGTACTTCTAATAACTAAGTTTCTATATTATATTGTAACGTTTATTTATTTGGATGAACTGGAAAAATAATTGTAACACGAATATTTTAATGAACGAATAATAAATTACACAAAAGATAATAAAAGTAAGTAACACTACGAATAAACAAAATAAGCATTATTTTAAGAATAACAATTATTAATAAAAACTGCAACACTAAGATTACGTACTAGTTATTTAAACGATATTTATTTCCACCAACTATTTACGTTCACTACGTGGTCTTTTCTGCTTGGGTTTATATACACGGCGAGCAACTAAACTCTGAATATTCTGGTAGTTTCGATGCGTCAGCACAATAAGAGAGTTCCTAACGTGTGTCGACACTATGCATTTCTATATTTTATTTAATGCAGGTTACTTTTTTTAGTAGCATAATTTCAGTTATTAAAATGAAGTAGTAATACATGTAGTACTGTCCTATGCAATTTAATGACTTATTTATTATCCAGACATTTTTTATTTACATAAAAACATTTCCCAAGTTAAATACCTACAACATGTTGTCTTTTTTTGTACTTCTTCAATTTCTTGTAATATTTCATTATTCACTGTATTCATTTTTAACAACGTGCATCATTCCTGATATCGGTATTAGTATTTTTCGTTCCATTATTCGCAATTGTTCATCATCTTTTTTAATCATTACTAGTGTGTTCGCATCATACATTAATATTGATCTAGCGATTTTTTTATAAATATTTACCTTTGTTGTTTTTATCTTCTGGTATATATCAAAGGCCTTATTTGTTGATATTTCTTTTTACTATTTGTGTTTCTCTGTCTGCTTTGTTTGTTATCATTATTCCTAAATATTTGTAATTTTTTACCTCCTCAAATTCATGTTGTCTGTATTTTTGAGATTTATTATTATTAATAAAAAATGGCGTTAATAAAATTTGCAATAATAGATGTCTGAGAAGTTTCTGCGTCAAAAAATAAATAGTATCAAGATGATCACTAGACTAGACATAATTTGAACTAACTAGTTTCCAAAGAAAATTTCGCACATCTAAAACTTTTTTTGTGTCTACTGCAGTCGTAGAAGCACAAGATTCGCCAATTAATAAGAATACTGATAACATGATTACGTTTGAAAGGTTGTAAAAATACCAAGTCGTCAAATGTTTTAATGCTGACGAAGGGCCGGAATGATAAGAAGCTGTCAGAATGAAAATAAATTACATCCTAACAGACATTTTGGAAATATCGTTTTATCTTGACGTAAAACAAACTGAAAGGAGCAGTAAATTAAGGAGATAATTAATGGCGATAGACTTGAAACCAAAATGTCGTAAATGTAGCCCTTAATCGTCCTTCTGCACACTGATAGACTGATAGTGGCATCTATTAACAGGACAATATATTTCCCTCATCCCTTTTCAAAAAAACGATAGCTTCAATAAAAGTACAAAGAATTATATTTATGCAACACCGTGTAATTATAATGCTATAACTTTGGTGTTTTTAGATAAAGTAGATTATAGGTCACTAGTGGGTTAGAAATAATAACTCACTGTTTGTAGGTTCGAATCAAATTAATTATGTTTTTTTTTTTATATTTTACATCAATGATTAAAGATGTTGGATAAAATGTTTTATGGCACAAGTGTGTTAATTATCTAAGTCACTTGCTAAATATTTCTCAAGTGATTTATTTATAATGTAATACACATGTACCATGAATAACTGTTATTTTATATTTACTATTACCATCAATCAATTTATTTGCAAAATATTCTTTTCTCGAAAACTTTTATATCTACTTCTGATATAACCCACTAATTTTTGTATTCATATAGTTAAAAAATACATTTTCCCTCTTTAATTTGTAAAGAATCACTTTTCATGCACTGGTGGCACATTTATCAATTGTTTTATTTACTTTTGAAATTAATTTTTATTATTACTTCGGTTGTAGGAAAAATGTTGTATGCAACATATGTGTAACATAGTGTTTTTTATCTCATGATAATTTATATATTTAATAGTATAAAATACTTACTTTACACACTAGTTGCTTAATTAACGATAAAATTTACAAACTGTACATAATTTCGGAACGCTAAACAAGATTCCTGGGTACGAATATATTACATACGTTAAACTATCCTACAGATTACGTTTCTAAACTGGTGTTAATTTAAATTCTACTTCTACAAAACAAAAATGTAAATAAAACAGAATCATTTTGATTTTGCTGTAGTCTGAAATGCAAGAAACAGTAATTTAAATTTCAAATGGATAAATATGAATAACAGTCGTAAAAGTACAATCAGCAATAAAATGAAAATTCAAAATCGTTCAACCGTATGTTAAAACAATTTCGAATATGTAATGAATAAAAATTTTACTACAGGTATTTAGAGTTTGTGAGCAATAAATATTTTATTGTTTTAACATATTTTGCCTCTCTAAATTCATTTCCAGCAATTTGAACTTTATTTCTAGATTGTAAAATTGTTTGATTCAAAAACTGAAATATTGATATACACTTGTAAGCTGCATCCATAATAATTATTTGGTTCCACTTCTACACCTGACATAAAAATCAAATTACCAACCAAAATAGGAATATTTCTATAAATAAGTTTAATAAATGAAATGTGAATAATAAAAGTTAAAAAAATAAGTAACACTATGAATAAACAAATATAAACATTAATTTAAGAATAACAATAATTATTAAAAACTCAAACACTAAGATTATTTATTTATATATTTAACTCTACGCACTAAACGATATTTATTTCTACCAACTACTTATGTTCACTACGCGTATTAATATCAAATTGTCCTCGCGGTCTTTTCTTCTCAGGCTTAAATACTAGAGCAATTAATTTCGAGAATATTCTTGTACATTCGAGGCGACAGAACAATAGAAAGGTAGAGAACGAGACTTGACAAGTCTGCTAGCGGCCGTCGCTGTCTAGAAGAGTAAAATTGGAAAATATGTAAAATTCTCCTATGATCATTTTGTATTTGTATCTAAAGCTCGTTTGACACGATGATTAAAAATGAATTTATTTAAGTATGAGAATTAAAACTTACAAAATAAGTATCGTATCATATTATAAATTTATTTAAATACTGAATTCAGTACGTAAAATTAGAACATGCGCTATTTTCTCGTATTATAATTGCGCGAACGAGTGCGCAGTGATTTTGTCATTTCTCATTGGTCAAACAGAAAAATACCTGTTGTTGCGCATAAAAATATCAGTTTTTGTAATGTCATTTTTTTATAAAATCAAGCAGATTTTGAAACTGCTCATTTGTCAAGTCGTAAATAATTTTTATACGAAGAAGGATCCTCAGGTAGAAGTTCACGATTAAACATATTTAACATCCCTTTTCCATTTTCCCTTCTCCTTAACCAATTTCTGCACCAAATAGTTCTTTTGTTCCTGGAAGTTATTCTATTTTTAAATTTTATTAATTTGTTAACTAATTAGTAGTTAGGTTACTTACTAGTTGTATGGTTATATGAAATATCAAAATAAAATCAGTTACTGCGCATGCCTACAACATTATTTTAATACAAGATCTTTTATCTGTTGCATACGTAGTTTCACTTCAAAACTTACTTCAAACATTAAATTATTATCGTATTTAATTCCATATTGAAATAACTGCAATTTTAATCACCGTGTCAAACGAGCTTTAGAAACAAAACCTTAGCTTGTCTCTCATTTATTAATCATATACTGTTGTCCTTTACTTTACGAAAAAATTAACAAAACATAGTCAATGCGCAACAAAAATCATTTATTAATGAAATTGTTGTCTTTTAATTTACGAAAAAATCAACAAAGTATAGTTAATGCGCAACAAAAATTGGGCGTGAAAAAGCCACAGCGTCTCTTTGTCTGTGTCTATTACTAATTTCATTCTAGTATTCTTTATATCTCACAATTAAAAAGTTGTTCACGTCATTGTATTTGTGATGTTTTGCTTTTTGTCCAAAAATTCGACTGTTTACCTACATAAAACACTGGAAACATCATGAAATTTACTTAAAGTACTATAAAATCTATTAACTCCTTAACTTTATTAGGTACAGTACAATAAACTATCCTTAAGTACCAATAAAAATAATTTGATCTTGTCTCACTGGAAAGATAAACAAAGATGTCTCGAGAGCATTTGCAAATCGTAGTGTCAGCAACAGTAAAACTGTTTCTGTTATTGCAGCCATAACGACGCAAAGAAAACAAGTGCAAGGTATATGCCACATGCAAATAATAGTTCCAGAGCCAGACACATTGCGATGGCGCCACGTGCGCTCAAGACATGATTAAACATATGTCTTGGAATACTAAAATGTGCACTTATGTATTTTTATGGCCCCATGAGCGGGAAATTGAAATATTATAAAAAGGAATATGGGATTTAAACAGAGCTAGATAAATCTTGACATATTACGCTAACTAGCAAGAAAGTATGACATTATTTCTGAAAAGAATAATAAATTTATAGAATTCAGCTCATTCAACAACTCTATATATTCATGGATTTATAAATTTATATTAAAAAATATTTAAATTATATAATTTACTTACAATTTTCAAGATGACGTTACTTCATATCATTCCGGTTCATCTGAAACAAAAATAATAATAATAAAAAACTGAAATAAATAATAGTGCATTATAAACCAAGGTTGAGAAAGCTATCATTATTGATCTAGCACCAAATTATGTCCAAAGGGACATAAGGCGCTGGTCAATAAAGATCCTGTCAACTGTGGTATATATATTCTACAACTGTCAAAAACTATTGACATTTGTGCATTAATTTTTAAGTGTAAAGTACCTCATTTTTGCATGAATTATATTTTTAATATGTTACCATGACAATCATACGAAACCGTGAAAAAATATTTTTTTATACTTTACGTTAACAATTGTCCTATTGTTATATAAGATATTGTTTAACTGTTTTTTTGACATTTATGTTGTTGTAAAATGGTACTTCTAACAACTGAACCACACTTTAAATGTGAAATTGATAACCTCAAATATTTTTAATACAATTTATATTACTTCATCTCGGCGTTCGTCGAGCCCCAAACAACTCATGTAACAATATATCGTCTTATAAAACTTGTAATTTTTATAATAATATATAATTATTGTTTCATTATTGAACTTAAAATATTGTTATTTTATATGTATTAATAATAACATTAGTAATTTTATCGTTTATTAAATAGTACAGATTTTTAGAAATAGTTCTTTCTATAGTTCTGAAGTTGATTACAATTGTCGTTCTTATTATTTCTAAAAACTATCAGTTCCATTTATTTTCGTTAAAATATTGTAGCGATCCCAAGGTCACGTTGTGGCCAATGCCGCTAACAGACCAGTCACGACTGGTTCGCGCACTTCTATTCTTCTGTTATCTAGAGGTTACAAGAACATTGCCGAACTTGATTGTTCTTCTATATAAACCCCGAGCAGGAAATCGCGAGGACAGTTTGATATTAATACGTGTAGTGAACATAAATAGTTGGTGATATAAATAAATACTTAGTGATATCGTATAAATAAATAGTGCGTAATTTTAAATGTGTAAATAAATAATTTCAGTGTTTATGTCTTTATCCAACACCGTATAATTATATCGATATAAGTATGCTGTTTTTAGATAAATAAAGTAGGTCATAAGTTACTAGTGAGCTAAATATATTAGCTCACTGTTTTTTGATTCGTATCATAGTAACTACGTTATAAAACCTTCTCTACACTATTTTATTCCTAAATGTCATTTCAAAATAACATCTTATATGTATTTCATATCAATGATTAAAATGTGTTTGATAAAATGTTGTATGGCACACGTGTGTTAATTACCTAAGTCACTTGAAAAAATACCACACTCGGCCTAACGGCCTCGTGAGCTAAACTTTTCCCACGTGACTTATCTGTAATGTAACACACTTGTACCATAAATAACTATTATTAATAATTATTATACTTAGGGCCGGTTCTTCCACCTCTGATTAAAGTGTCGGTACCTTAATCATCGGTTAATAGAAAAATATCGCATCGAAAAGCTGATGTAAGTTATTAACCGATAGTTAAGGTAAAAGGCACTTTAACCAGAGGTGGAAAAACCGGCTCTTAATTTAGTGCTTATATTTGTATAATCATTGTGTTAGTTATTTTTATTATCTTTGTATAACTTATTAGGAAATTGTTTATTAAACTTTGTTATATAAACAAACAATATAAAAGAAGTGAAACGGATGACGACAAGGATTCACGTTTTTTAAACATTTGTTCGTACTTTTAACTATTCCCTATATAAAAATACAAAAATTGCATTACATTTTGTTTACCACATATTATTTGTACGAATAAGAAGCAATATCCCTCCCCCCTCTATTTCAACCCCCCCCCCCCCTCCCTCGCGTCCCGTAACGGCATGTAACATTGTCGGCGGCTCGGGCTCGCTGTTCCGGAAGGTAGCCTGTCGGGCCATTAAATCTGACACGGACATTGTGGGAATGTTCTGGCCAGTGCAAGCGTCGGCACCAAGCGTCATTACACTGCAGCGTATCCTGCAGGAAGCGACGCCGAGCGGAATTAGCTTTTTCTCCAAAGGATATTGGAATGCTCACAAGAATAGACACCTATCTCTTTGCACGTGTAAATACTTCTAATGCTTTTGTTACCTTTGTTGTGATGTTGTGGTTTCTTTTTGTTTGGGTATTCATATAGCCAAACATGCACAGATAGCTTCTCAAATTTACATTGGGGATAGTGCTCCGAACAATGGAAAGGCGATGTTTATTTTCTCAAGTAAATACTTTTTTGTTTGAGTAAAATATACTTAGAATTACATACAGTAGAACTAAAAAATAGTTATATAAGCTACAAAGAATGTAAGTACATTATAACCTTCAGAAAGTTATGATACCGAAGTTCATGTTACCGTACGAGAATAGTTATATTAGGTACTTACAGTCCGAGTAGCATAAGTTAAAATTAAGTTCAAATTTTTTGCTTCCTTAGTAATCGCAAAAAATTTGAATCCATTTTGACTAGATTCGGCGTGACGTCTGTACATACTGTACTATTTGAATATGCGATTATTATAACATTTTGTTGTGCATCTCCCTTTTCTACCGCAATCGGCAGTGACAAAAGGGCATTTTGCTCTTAGTGCTTTTTAAAATTTTTCGCATTACTCAAAAACGATTAGTCGTAGAATGTTGAAATTTTATTTATGTAATTATTGTAACATCTAGTTTTGCCCCTCTTTTTTTTATTCTAATCGACCATTTCTGGGTAGTTTACTTTTGACAGAACTTAATACAAATAATAATTAAGATGGTTTTTAATTTTTATAGGATGCAATTGATAATAAATTGACATCAGAATATATCTCGTGAGAAATTAAATTTTGTGTAATACATAATAAGGAATAGTGATAAACATTTTAATAAAATTTACAAAGGATCATCCATTTCGGAAGAAAGTTCGAAGACATGATACGAATGGAAGTTGAAGAAGAATTAGTCGTAAAAACATCTTACTTTCAAATGACATAAGTTTAAATTAAGTGCAGCAAAAATATTGATAATTTAGCGCACAAGGAAGTCATGTGGTGTCCACATCAGATTTTTTTATTTGTTTTTTGTAATTAATTTTCTCCGTTTCTAGACGGCCAAATGTATTTGAAGTAAATATGATTTTCATAATTACCCTGCTAATAGGACCAAATGAAAAATGATACCAGAAACTTACGACTCACGTAAGTGGCTATGGATGTTTGTTATTCTTACTGGAATGGTGGCGCGAAAAAAATAATTAGCATGGCAAATGTATTGTATTTTGGTTTTAAAAATTCCGCCAGTAAATCAAATTTGGTGTGCCATATTTATTTCAATAAGTTACCCACCGTAGGGCAAAACAAATTACAAATTAATTTCCAATTACATTGAAAGGAAAAACAATCCAAACCGCCAAAATTCGCCACCTTTATCCAGTAGGCTTGTTCTTATCCTTTTCATCATATTTAACATTTAAAATTCAATTAAAACGTCTGGAGTGAGACAATTAGCGCACGAGATAAAACTTAAATGAGATTTCCTAGGCAGGGCAGACGGACGAAATGCAGCGTGAAAGTCGCGAGCAACAGTTGGCTGCGACCGACCGAGAGCAGACCGATCGATGGGCTACTAACCCACTCAGGTTCACGCACTTCGGGATGATTTTTTTACCTAATACTGGGGAATTTAACCGAAAAAAATACTGGTTAACGGTTAACCCTTATAGAGAACGTTATAATAATAACGGTTTTAGTTCGAAAACCTGTTTTTAAAAATTGGAAACCGGTTTAAATCGATTAATATATGGGTTAAAAAAATTAATGAAAAAAAAAATTAATTAAAAAAAAATAAAATAAAAAAATATCTGAAAAAAATATGACAAATAAAAGAATGCAATTTAATTAGGTAACGAACATTCATAAAAATTCTCATAATACCTTCAGAAAAATTTGCCAAATGCTGACAAAGAGACAACCTTCTTTTCTTACTCTCCAATAAAACGTAAATTCTAAAAACTGTTATAACTCATATTCAAATACAAATGGATAACACAGATATAAAAAAAATATTAAAAAATTTTCGCGCTGAATGATACTAAAATTAAGGTTAATGTTCGCTAAAACCGGTTTTTTTTTGGTTAACGGTTACCGGTATTTTCAGCCTTAAAAATATCGGTTAAAATTACGGTTAAAGATCACAAATTTTGTTCAAAATATCCGTTACCAGTTTTTATTTACCATTTTTATTAACCGGTTACATGCCCTGCCTAATACACACTTTTCTTTACATAAAATCAGTAACTATACAGGATGTTACACAACTTAGGACAAAAAATTAAAGAGTATGTACTGTACAACGGGCTGATTATAAAACAAAAAAAAAATTTTTTTAAAATTCGCAAAAAAAAATGCATTGTATTTCAAGCAAACATTTTTTTCCACTGGTCGGTAGTTATTTTTATTATTTTTTTCAAATCTTCTATAATAAATGTAATTGTTTACATAATATTCAAAAAAAGTCTACTTCAAGAAAACTATTCACAACTTTGCGAATTTAAAAAAAAAGTTTCATGATCACCACGTCGTACAGTATATACACTTTGATTTTTTACAACCCTAGAAAAATTTTAGCTGTTGCATTTTGATGGAATATATATTGTCAACCTAAATTCCTTGCAAGAGATCCTTTATCTTATAGTGGGTACAATTAGAATCGGAGCGCGCTAATCAAGTGAAATACCGCTGCCCACTAGGTATCCCATTTTAAACTATACCCTGAGAAAAGAGAAAAGCAATGAGTTAAGCTTAAAATACAGGAACATAAAAAACAGGGTTGCATTGATTAAAACCAGTGATTTAAATTGATTTAACATCGAAAGGATCTCAAAAATTTCGTCGCTATAAGCTATAACCGATAAAAGTAAAATAATGTAAGCGTATGTGGGCTTTTAAACAAGTGGTCAATATTTATAATTTTTTTTGTGAAAAAAATCTGGTTTAAATAAAAAAAATTCGATTTAAATTAAAAAAATTGTTTGATTTTTTTTTAAATCGGATTTTTATACAAATCTGTAAAAAAAACGCTAGAAACGGAAATCTGGAAATTGGGAATAAGAAGACCTTCATAATATATATGTATAAACATTTATTGAATTAATAAACAATTATTGTAAGTCTCATATTCATATATTTGCATAAAACTTAAAAGATATGAACAATTTTAAATAAATAATAATATAAATAGTTTTCGGAAAGGAAATTTTAAAACCGCAAACAGATAAAACAAATAATTTGTCGTTCTTACCTATTCCGTATAAGGTAATCTGTATTTATTATGAAATGATAAAAATTCCATACAAAATCTATTACAATAAATTACAATACTGTCAATCTTATATACTAAGCGATATTTGTAATTTAAAATTATTGGCTCGTATTACGAACTCACTTTTATAATAAAATCGCGATTTTAACGCCTACTTTTACATCATAATCTTATGTAAAATTGAAAGTTAAAATCACGATATTATTATAAAAGTGAGCTTGTTCACTTTTATAATAAAATCGTGATTTTAACATTCGTTTTTACAAAAGATTTTGATGTAAAAGTGAGCGTTAAAATCGCGATTTTATTATAAAAGTGAGCTCGTAATACGGGCCATTGTATTTAATTAAAACGATATTTGTTAAAAAATCTATGGTAAAATATTCCTAAATGGAATAAGGCCTGAAAGTCTATAAATTTTGGACAAGTTTTTCTTATATTTAAAAGTATAGACAGTCAACTGTACAAGGAACTATAGCTATATTTTAATACAAGTAAGACATCATTTCTGTAGTGAATATAAATCAAATATACTCCAGGACCTTACCGTATCGTTAGAAACAAAAAATGTCTGCAAAAATCTACACTATCATTCATAATTTTGTTGGAAACAATTAGTATTGTTTACCTAAACAGGAGGAAAACAGAGTGCTCGTTAAACTGTCACAATGCCATTAATCTTCATCAAAATGGATTTCCTTTCTTTTCAAAAAATCTTAATTAACCTTTTTATAATTTTTGTGCCTCACCAGGAAGAATAGTGCCAGAAAATAATATAAGGAAAGTTGCAATAAAATAATCATTTCTCAAAAACCGTGACTATATTTCACACAAGAAAACGGAAGTGGTGACTGCGTTGGCTATTTTTACGTAAAAAGAAAAAAAAGGAAAAAGTCAAAGTACAACTTGGCTCAATCTTTGATTGTATAGGTCAAAATACAACTTGGTTTAGTCTTTGATTGTATTCTGAAAACTGGTACATGTGAAACAGGCAAATTCATAAAATTGCTTTTTCACTACAAACCCACTATTATTAACCGTTATTTGACATGAGAAATTGTCTTTCACTCCCGCTTACTTGGTAACCATGGTCACCCAGATCAATAATATATTATTATTAACCATGATTGATAATGAAAACTTTTTAAGGAAACTCAAGTTTCCAAATCCAAATATTGTTTGAATCATTTAACTCAAGATACGTGTAAAATATGTATTCACAATTTAAATTTGACATGTAATTTATATAAATAAATCAAATAAAACCAAATTACAAATCAAAAGTGAGGCTGACAAACCGAAACGACAAATATAAAAACAAAGACAGCGTATATTATTTTTGTAAATATTAAAAAACAGGTTAATATTCGTGTAAAAATGTTTGTTATTGTCAATATTTTTTTTTGTAAAATTGAGATTTAAATGCTCGAAGTGATTATATACCACGGTTAAGAAGACCATTATTGCCCAGCGCCTTATGTCCTTCGGTCGCTTCGCACCTCGAGACAACTTAGCGCTATGTCAATAATGATATTCTTCTTAAGCTTGGTATATACATAATATACTATTAAACATTAAAGTTTTTTTTTGACCGATAGATGTGTAAAGTCGGTTTCCCTCAGTTGACCCTCACGTTATTAACTGTAACTATGTGATTCAAATCAAGGGAAACGAGAGGTTTGATGCCATCAACTTGTCGGGTGAAGTTGTGTGATTTCCGAAGTAAACAAATGTCAAAACTAATAGTATTATACATATGAATATAATAATGGATGAAATATTCGAATAAAGTTGTAGATTAAACTAACGAAACTACCAACAATGAAGCACACAGTGTTGATATCAAAATTACCTTGAAATATGGCACGAATGACATGAAAAACATATTCGATCGGCTATATGTCTTGAACCTTCTTATATACTATTTATGTATAACTTTGATGGCCAATGTTTTGAAAAAGAAAAAAGATAATTGAAAATTTTAAAGCAGTGTACCGATTTTTTTAAGTTTACTTATTGTCATGAAGACAACATTTTGCTAGTACGGTAGATCAAATGATAAAGTCGTTAAAAGTGAATTGCTACCCATTTTTAGATTACACATAAAAACATGAAAATTTAGGATCAGCGCATTATTTATTTAATTTATATATATTTTTTATTTATTTAAATTTTTATTTACAACTGGTTAGGAAAACAACCAATAAACACATGTGATTAATTAAAATAACATGTTAAAAATAACCCCCGTTGAAGTTCTTTCAGTTTTATGTTGTTTTTGTTTCCTAATTCAGATGCCAGTTAGTTCTTTTAAATTTTCTTATTTCTGATATCTAATAAATTTAATGCTAAATTATTAATATGTTTATGTAAGAGATTTTCATATCGAGTAAAGTATGTTTCTATTAGTCCTTTAATTTTATAATTAAAAATAATAATTGTGTTTTTATTTATTATTTTCATCATAAAAAAAATATTTCCTGTCGAGTTTCCTATCGCTTCATATCATAGACGGAAGTTTAATGACGTACCACAGCGGTTAAAATCTCTTTTTATATGAATCAACAATTACCAAACAATTAGTACGTGTACGGCTACAGCGTAGTCAAAATGTTATTAAAAATTTGTATTTTAATGTGTATATCATTTGTGACATCACAGGTATGCATACGTAAACAAAAATATATTTCTTGTGATACATGGAAAACAGAAATTAAAAATTTGTCTTGGTATGAAGATGGCTCAGACGTGGACAAAACATTTCCGGGAATAGTGGATATTGAATTATCAAATTGTGGACTTGTAACGCTTGGTAGTGAAGTGTTTGAGGATTATTTGAACGAAATAAGATATATTTCATTATCGAATAATTACATTTCTCAGCTGGATGATAATTTATTTAAAAACAATATGGAATTGGAAATATTGAAACTAAACAACAATAGTATAACAAATATACGAAGTGCTACATTTAAGCCTTTAGTTCATCTAAAGCATTTGTACCTACAAGATAATAAATTGACTGAAATAACAGATTTACCATTTCATACTTTGGTAGATCTTGTCGTTCTTCATTTGGAAAGAAATAGATTAACACGACTATCTCCAAATACATTTTCCCAGACAAAAAACCTAAGATACTTAAATCTAGAAGGAAACCGAATAATGATTCCTCCGAGAATAAATGACTTGATCAACTTTAATGATTTTTTTCAAACAAACCCCCAGTTCTTCAAAGTTGGTGAAAGTTCCAACACTCCTGTTATTGTACCAGTAGCTGAAAATGACGGTATGGTCAAGTACGTAGTAGGGGCTGTAATTGGTGGAATAATTGCTGCCTTACTTATTTTTGGTTTGTTCTTCATATTAAGGAAAAGGGTAAGTAAAAAGGATGCGCTCCAAATAGATGATAGACAATTGGCCAATGTCTAAATGCTAAATTGCTTAAAGGCTGGTTTATGATGGATTTAATTTAATTATTTTAATTTAGAAATTTTAATTTAAAATTTTGATTTTTTCTTCTGTTATATGATGGATTTTAGTTTTCTAAATTTACCAAATCAGACAGTATCACTTGATATTATATTTAGTTTTGATGTTCGACTGTTGGTTTGACATTTCTTTAAAGTGAGGTGAATACGTTTTCATACAAAATGAATTTCATGTCTGATTATTTTTGTTTTACCAAAAATTAAAAATAACACTCACAAACTGTCCTTTGCTATTTGATATTAACTTAACCTATAAACGTCAGTTCGATTCTTTCTTGTGATTGGCAGGATTTGGAATATAGAATTTAAATATAAAAATTGGTTATATTTCAAACTTAAATTTTAAATTTGTAAATCGTTCATAAACCACCACATTTGTTTTGAGTGTGTTTATATTTTAAAATCTAAATCCTCCCCGATGCGACCCTTATATACCTACCGCCAATTATTCTCTAGGACATTCCAGAGCCTCCGGACATAAAATTCCCGAATACCGGCGTGGCTTCTTTCCCACTTGACCTTTAACGCGACTACCTGTCCAGACAGGTCAGCCGTGGTGACTCATCTACGATGCGATGCGTCTCGCTCGTTACAAGCACTAATTCGGCAAAATGTTACATGGACTGTTATTGCAATAAATTCTTCATAATTAAGATATCAAATAAAAAACCAGCTTGACACTATATATTCAGTAAGAAATGCGTATTTTGCAATTCTAATTCTCATATGCTTCGTTGTTTTCCTTGGGTGTACTAGGTTTGCATTTTAAGATTTCATGCAATCACAATGTCGGAATTGTATCTCCTGTCTTTCGCCATCTTTTTAACTTGACTCGAAAATTCTTCAATAGCCCTGTTTATTTACTTGCCTTAGCTTTGCTTAGCTCAATACATAAATAGCTATTAAAAATTACTTATTTCAATTTTAAGTGTATGTTGGCCAATTGATACATACCTAAATGTTTTAGTTGTAATTAAATGAAAATTTTGTTTCAGTTAATGCCTCAACCAAGACCGCTAGAAACGCCATATTATGATGAAATTAAAAATGTTTCAACCAGAACTTCAGTAGCTACAAGTAATTCATATATACAGGTAAAGCAATAATTAAGGTTTTATGGTTCTTACTATTTTAGTTATAACTCCCAGAAATTTATATAAACGTTTTCATTTAATCTATACCACTATATCTTTGACAACTTGCATCAGTTTTTCGATGTGATATTTTTCTATTAACCGATGATTAAGGTAACTGATACTTTAACCAGATATTCAAAAAACCGGCCCTCAAACTTTAAGAAATATTTAAAAAAAAATAATTCTAATTGAAATTTTGACAGCACTGTGGAATAGTTCATTTGACATTTTTTTTCGTAAATGATATTCTCGCTTGCATGGTGTGTTTCTCGAACGCAAAGGAGGACCAATCAAGATATCAGAAAATGGATATAGATTACAAATATACCATGAAATTAAAGAAGAATTAGAAGGAAAAAATATAGGATCCTTAAATTTCAGTTATGTCGCGTACCACTAAAGGAAAAGGCAGAAGTTGAAGTAAAAAAATGTACTAAAATAAATTGTACTCTTTAGGGACGTAAAATTAAATCTCATTTGGTACCACAAAAGGGTGGCTTTAACTTGGTTAACTAGAGAGGAATAACCTTGCTCAGTAACTCTAGCAAATACTATCACGGATTTTACTCAAAAGAAAATAGGAAAACGTTGAGCGTAAATGAAGTAGATAATAAGGTTTTCGAGAAGGAAGATCTTGCACAGGACACAACCAATTCTTAAAAATATGTACTGTAAATCTTTTTCCTAATTGAACTTAAAATTTTAAAAATATTCCTGGAATCTGGCAACATTTTGAGCTAAAATCTTAGCGTACCATTTCAAAACTCATCTCGTGCCATTTGATGATTAGGGTTGTGGAGCCCATCGTAAGAAGAATAAAAGGTAGACCCAGATCAAATCGGCTAAAAGAAGTAAAAGGAGACCTAAAAGCAGCCGAAATTAACAACAGGAAGAATAAAACAAGAGATAAGGAGTCACGGAAGAATATCACAAAGATCATCTAAGGAACTGCAAAGAAGTTTGATACACTCCCTTAAAATAGGATCTAGAAAGAGTCGAAGCACGAACTAAGATGCTATATATATATATATATATATATATATATATATAATGTCCATTTAAGGGAAACTGGCCATAAGACATGTTAATATAACTTGGAAATTCATGTTGCGCATTAAGTGGTTTTTGACTTAGAAAACCGCGAGGAAAAGATAATGTTAATCTAATTTGTAGGAAATTCAAAACTTTTTATCTACAAAAACAAATATTTATAAAATATACATTTAATTGTTTCTTAAAAGAATACTTTTTATTCTTATTTTTTTCTGTTACTTGTTGGATGCTCCTCGCAAATATTGGTAACATAGGTATACTACACTGGGCATATATAGAAATATATGATAAATAATTTGAGTCGACTATAGTTGTTAAAAATTTTGCACATATGATATATTTTTACTACTCTTAACTATTTTTAATATTTACCAATTTGTTTTATTTATACATATTTTTTTGTTATTAATTTGTTTTTTTTTTTTCAGCCAAACTTCAATCCCAATTTAAACCAACATTTAACTGCACGAAACTTTTCATATTTAGAACCAACAGTAGTAAGCAACCCATCAACATCAAAACCTTTTCGAAGATCTGATTCTTATGTGAGTGTAATACAAACATGAAATATGAAATGTAATATAGGTTTGTAAATATGTACATAGTTCTAGTTTTAATAAAAATTATATTTATTTGAAGTTGTATTTCTGTAAATTTATTTTTTGTATAAATGTTTTCTTTTTCATTATATCGGGGCGATATTTTAAAATTTAAACTTGAAAATGATTAAATAAACTATTTATTAAAAATAATATCAATTGACTGTAATTATTAAATTTGTATGTTTGCAGGAAAAGGATATAGAACTACCTTCAATGCCAGAACGTCCTACGGTTCAACCAAATGCTTATAACACATTTATAAATTCTTCATTTACTCATAAATAAAGTAAAAATATTAATCTATATGCTATATATTTAATAAATATAATTTTATACACCAATATTATATATAATTATAGTTACTTAAGTTTAAGTATTAAAAAGAGTAGTTCTTATTTTGCGCAATCTATTTACAACAAAAAGGAAATTAAGAAATATTTTTAAATATGTTGTTATTTTATTTAAATTAAATAAAGATTCTTACTAACTTACTACTTATTCACCGGTTTATCGGTAAGTAATTTTCGAAATAAGTAGTCCCAATTTAAACATAATATTTTCTTATTTATTAACAGATTATTGAGGAAATAAAAAAGTTCAAATTTCCGTCGCGCGTCTAAAAAATTTTGGAGACAAGAAAGACATGCTTGATTCGTGATTCTTAATATAAAATATAAAGAAACTAAATTTTTATCGTGGATTGTGCAATTAATTAATTTTTTAACGAATCAAATAGGCGGGTTCAATAAACACATCCATCGTTTCTCATATTTATTATCCATTTCATTCGTTAAAGCTATTTTTTTTTAATAATATAAAATAGTATTGTTCGTTATTGAATCATTAGTTTTATTACCTTTGATCTTAAAATGTGTGCTCATATTTAAAAAAACCAAAGTTATTTAAGTATTTAATTTTATTTAAGAATTATGTATTTATTATTTGTTGTATGGTATAATTACTAATTTCTTTTACCACTGAAATTTGTTTGCCTTTTTTGCACTTAGTATGTACTAACATAGAGTAAGTAATTACATAGTCTATGGTACTAATTATAGATATAATAGGCAAATATTGTCTAAAATTCTATGCGCCTGCAAATTTCCAATCCTAGCTATGCCACTGTACATTTGAAGTAATAATTTATCAAATTTTTCGGTTGTCAAAGAATTTTATAAATTTGTTACACACTATGAAATATTTTGAAATTAGTAAATGGTAATTAATTTCGTTCTTAAAATTACGTTTTTTGTTTTTTTTTACATTTCAATCCTATTCTATTTACACCTCACGAAAAACCTTGCATTTTTCTTCCATTATGTATAATCGGTATAATATACTATTATATGCCTAAGGCGTAATGAAGATGTTTCCGTCCATCTAAAAGCGCAAGCTATATGCTAAATAATCTAATTAATAGAAAAATAATAACAAATAAATTTTATCGCAGTACAAATATCAATTTATTATCAATATTACCATAGTAATTCGTAATGTGTCTTGTACTCACGTCACTAATAAAATACTAGTAAAACAAATAAATAACAATAGTGTTTTATTAATTTTATAACAATTAAAATTTTTTAAATTTATGTTAAATAGCATATGATTAAGATTATATTTTTGAAACAGGAAATATGACGTATCTTAGTGGTTAAAATATCTATTTCTATAAGTACTAATCTCTCTTTGTTAGTCAGTACGTGTTAGTAACAAACTCAAGATGCTATTAAAATATAGTGTGTTGCTATTATATTTTTCTTTTACTACGTGTCAGAAATGTGACGAAAGTTCTCTTGTGTTTTTAAATTGTGAAATATGGAGCAAAACAGTGAATAAACTAAATGTTACTTGGAAAGAAACTGAAGGAATTCCTAATGTAGAAAAATTAATTTTTATAGAGTATTCTAAATGTGGAATTGAAACTATTGGCAAAAATATATTTGACGAATTTAATCATATCATAATATATATTTCACTGGCACATAATAATATTTCACATTTAGATGACAATCAATTCAGAAATTTGAATTCATTAAAAATATTGAAACTTAACAATAATAAGATAACAATAATAACAAATAAAATATTTCGTGGATTAGAAATTTTGCAGTATCTATATCTACAGGACAATTCAATAACAAATATAGAAGCAAGTGCATTTACAACATTGAAATATTTAGAAGTTTTACATTTAGAACGGAATAAAATAAAACAAGTGCCACCTTTATTTCGACTAAACTTACAACTACAGTATTTGAATATCCAAGGAAATCCTATAGAATCACCTGATAATTTATACACAATTATTGGTAATAATAATCATATATTAGATAACCCTAAATTATTTGTGCACGATACTAATGATCAAGAAGAAAATTTAATATTTACTGAATCTGAAACCAAAAGTACAAATATGGGAAAATATGTAATAGGAGCAGTAATTGGAGCTGTGATTTGTTCCGTTATTACTGCAATTTTGTTTTGCGTATTTCGAGAACGAGTAAGTATTTAACGAAATAAATAAAATATCTGGTAATCACATTATTTAAGGAACAGTCCTGCTTTTGCTTCTTTTTTATGTTCTAAATATAAATATATATTGTGCGGTATATTCAAATTTTAAAGTAATTTGAATTACTTATAATTTATGTTTTATTATAAACCATATACGGGTGGAATCGAAAGTTAGGTACATGATTTTACTCGGAAGTTATTATAGATACAAAAATATACTAAATAAAAAAGATCTGGAGACCAAGAGGGCCATTTGATTAAGGAATAAAATATTTTTTAAACCAGTGGTTCTCAAGTTATAGTACATAGTTATTTTTTTTAATGGAATTATACATATTTTTGATGCCTATTCCATAGCGTATTTTTTTCTGAATTGAAATGTCATAGTTTTTTATCCTTACATAATAAAAATATTGATAAAAACATGATGGAAATTTAAATCAATTTTTATTTTTAAAATTTGTATACAGTAAGCTATGTATGAAAAACAATAACAAAATCTAGAGACTCTAATTAATATTGTTGTTCTAATTTTATTTTTAATATTACTTACATAACTTTCTACCTACAAAGGTTCTAAAACTATCCTTACATAAAAAAAAATATTTAAAAACATAATTCAAAGAAATTTTTATTTTTACAATTTAACTTCTCGTTAAGTGAATCATTAGCCAATAGTATAATTATTATTGTAATTAATAATTACCTAGTGAACATTAAATTTGTAGGCACCCCACTGGACTACCCCTTTACATTTCTAAGTGAATTGACTTGACTCAATAATCGTTGCGGTTTACCTTTCGTTAGAAAAGATAAATTTAGTAATACTTCATATACACTTAATATGTATTGAAAGGAAATGCCAATTTGTAGAAAATTTTAATTGTTACTTTATTATATAATTATTTTTATAACAGAATCCAAACTAGAAAAGTTGTTTTATTTACTTTTTTTTGATTGATTGTAATTGTTTATTTCGTAGGTAATATCTAACTTATTTTATTTTAAACAATAATTTCCTTATATAGTTCGAATTAATTAGAATATTTTTCCTTTTTACACCGGACATATTGTGACGTATTTTAGCGATAATATATTATTGTGGTACAAAGTTAAATATTTAGTTGTAAGTGGTTTTTCACACTAAGATGTTTCTGTTGTGTGTCGTGTTATTTTTAAATATTACTCTTTCTGTGTGTCAAAATTGTACATCGAAATCACTGGAAATTTTGACGTGTGACTTATGGAATACAACAATGGATATGGAAAACATAACATGGAAAGAAATAAAATACGTATCTGCAGATAAAGTAATTTATATAGAGTATTCCAACTGCGGAATTAAAAGTATTGATAGATATGTTTTACAAAGAAACTATAATATCAAATATATTTCACTTGCATACAATAATATTTCACAATTACCCGGAGACCTTTTTGAAGGGATTAGATCATTGACGATATTAAAACTTAATAATAATAAGATTCGAATATTAACTAGAAACGTGTTCTCTGAATTAAGAAATTTACAGATTCTTTACTTACAAGATAATTCTATATCAAGTATAAATCGATTTGATTTTTGGACACTTCATAGTCTAGAAGTTATACACTTGGAGCGAAATAAAATGAGCAACTTTAGTTTAGTTGCGTTTCAAACAAATTATAATTTGAAATATGTAAATCTAAAAGGAATACCAGATATTAGAAATGTTGACTTTATCACATCTTTATCCAGAAAACCAATACAGATATTATATGACAACAATAAACAAAATGATAATGAACAAGATCCTAGAAAACAAACCGCTATTGGATATACGGATTATATACAACAATACATAATTGGTTTTACTGTAGGAGTAGTCGTTACTGTTCTTCTTACTATAGTAATTTTACGTATATATAGACATCGAGTAAGTTATAATTTGCAATTTTACTAACTCTAATTAAACAGATATTTTTCTTCAACACATATAATTCAGCATACATTCCGCAACTTATAAATTGACGCCCATTTTTAGAATTTTTTTTAGATCTTGTTTCGTATATCGAACTGTTTTATCAAAAAGAAAAATGTATGCTTTGAATATTAAACATTTATTTAACTAAATTTTAAAGACATTTAAAATTGGGTGTCAGTAAGGTCGTTCTTAAAAAATAATTATTGATTGTATAAACTTATTTTTAAAAGTGATTTTCTAGACTTAAATAAATATCGATGCGCTGATTTTAACACCTGCAATCCTATTACGCCTTTTTAATATTATTCTGTCGTTAAAACAAACAAAATTTTGTTGACAAACGCGAAATATCTCAAAAATACTCAATTTTTGTGGCCAAAATTCTGATTTTGGGAAATAGTATAAATTAATAGATCTCGACGCGGTGATTCCAAATTTTCAAACGGAATTTAGTTATCTCTTTTCATTGTTGAGATATTTGCTGTCAAAGTTGTACCTCAAAAAAGTGTGTTTTTTGGCGATATCTCTAAAATGGGTAGAGATAAAATTTCAACGATTCTACCAATCAATTCTACTGAAAAAGTTATGTAAAGAAATATTTTCTCCGCATATACGTTCTTTGGAACGATTATGTGAAAAATGAGAAAATCGAAAATACCTAAATTTCAAAATTTTTCAGAGGAACTTTTTTTCCCCAATACTTTTCATTTTCTAGACTTAAGTAAGTATTGATGTGCTGATATAAAATTTTTAAACCTAATTGAACTATCTCTAAGAGTTCTCGAGATATTCGTGTTCAAAGTTGAGTTTTAGAAATACCTAAAAAAATAGGTTTTTAGGTATACCCCTTTAATGGTTAGGTTTACGACTTCGCCAACCTGAGCAATTGATTCCACGGGCAAAATTACATAAGTGTACCAATTTTTAGATTTTTATTCCAAAGGATACAATTTTTAGAAAGGAAAAACGAAATTGGCAAAATCTGAAAAAATGGCAAGGGGTATACCTTAGATTTTTTTCGATTTTTGGCCATTTTCAGTTTTTTCCTTCTAGAAATTCTATCTGTCGAGATAAAAATCTGAAAATTGGAACACTTATGTAGTTTTTCCCGAAAAATCGAATGGTGAGGTCGCCGATACAGTAAACCTAACCATTTTTGGGGTATACCTAAAAAACCTGATTTTTTAGGTACAACTTTGAACTCAAATATCTCGAGAACGGGTAGAGATAATTGAATTCTGCTTGACAATTTAAAATCAGTGCAACCATATCTACTTAAGTCCAAAAAATAAAAAAATTTGGAGACAAAAAGTTTCGAAACGAAAAATTGAAATTTAGGATTTTTGGTTTTTCTTATTTTTCACCTAATCGTTCCAAAGAACGTATGTGTAAGCAAAACATTTCCTTATATAACTTTTCCTGTAAAATCGAATGGTAAAGTAATTGAAATTTTATCTCTACTCATTTTTGAAATAAACAACAAATACAACTTTGAGAGCTAATATCTCCGAAATGAAAAGAGATAATTAAATTCTGTTTGTAAATTTGATATCAGCGCAGTGAATTTTTAAAAATATATTAGAAATATAATTTGATCATTTTCGAGCTAAAAATTCGATATTTTAAAATATTTTCGGGTTTTCGCAAAAATATGACATCAGTTGTACTTAATTGACCTTCGTCAGGTTTGTGGTAGCGTTTCTAAAATTTTATTAAATACCCCTTATTGCGAAAAGCAAACAGCACGGATTACTGTGTCAAGTCACTACCTTTCTGTCGTATAAAATTATAAAATGTATAATAAAATTTTAGTCAATAAGTTTATAGGATGTTATCTTTAAATGAACCAAATATTTTTTTCAGTTACTACGAAAAAGTCAAGACGATATGCAATATGATGAAATCAGAAATGTGGTTCTACGAAATCCTTATTCTTATCCAGGTCCAAACAGATAAAAGAAATTACTTTATAGGAAGCCTAAAAAACCATAATTTATCTTATCAATTATAAAAGGAAATACAATATTACATGTAATATTTAATTTCTACGGAATTTAGCAAAACAAAGAAGAAAATGATTTAAGAAGATTTAAAAAGTTTATGCCCCCAAGACGACAATCTTAAATGTACATATTATGACAACAATATTTTCATTGTATATATCACCAAATAAATAAAATAACAAGTATGAGTAATGTCTTATTATTCATTGCAATTTATTGTAGTGACAAATTAAAATATTAGTGCACAATGCATTATTAATTTGTGTAAATTGTAAACAGAAGGAAAACAGTAAAATGAAAGAAAATATTATTTTATTATAAATTTTAATGTATTTGTCATTAAATGTGTGTCATGAAATAAACCAACATATATATTTGCAAATAAAATTATGTATCATTTACAAGTATGTCAGTGAATAGGACATTTATACGAGTACTTGCTAATGTGTATATGAGTTTTATTTTTGTATATTACAAAAAAGATTCACCTTCCAACAAGAGAAATAAAAATGTAGTAATATTCTTCTGTGTTGTGATATTTTTATTATTTATTTTATGTGTCTTTTTTATTGTCTACAAGAAAAAACGAAATAGAATCGTACATGTAAGTATCGCTACCATACATTTATAATATTTTGTGATCTTTTAATACAATTAATAAAGAATTAAAAAACTTATTTCTAAATTCTCAATTCAAAATTGAACTACATTTCCATTTAAATAAGGCACAAAAGTGTCATTTTTTGACTAATTTTTAAATATTATAAGGTATTTAAAGTGACACTTTTATTGCCTAGACAGTGGACCCTACAAAATGTTATTATTGTTCATAACCATAAAATAATATTTTGAATTTTTAGTTTTGTGAGTTTGTGTATTGTGTTTTATTAACTGAATAAAATTATTTACATTAATATTACAGCTACATAAAATAAGAACGAAGACAAACAATCCAATCCAATTTATTGATGCGGGCAAAATCAGTGAACAATTTGAAACTATTCCATATGAAACATCTTCGAATTTACCGGTACGTACTTACAGTTCTATAAATAGTACTAAAAACTCGCATTTTAATGTATTGTGATTTAAATATGATATTTCAGTGCTAAAAATATAATACTTTTAACCCAAGTTCATAGTTGTTAATATTCAAATAAAGCTAATATTAAACATATTTTTTATTTTGTTAAAAAGCAGTAAATAAATAATATAATAATAAATAAATAAATTATTACAATAGGTAAAAAAAATAACAAAAGGAGTAATGTTCATTAGTCCACAAACTCTTCTCTAGCATGGAATTTTATTATTAAACTTTATTCAACCTTAAAATTTATTTTGAATATTAAATTTTTAGGCTTCTTCTCCAGAAACATCATTTCAACCAATTTTTTTTTCAAAATTTTATGAGCTTTACTATTAATTACTATTATAATTTAACGATCAATGTTCTATATACCAATGATCTGTTTTCTTTAGACACAACAAAACATTTCTTCAACATCAACTAATTCTACTATTGCATCAAACAAATATGACAATGAAAGAAAGGTAAGAAAGAATTATTTGTATCACTACTCGAGAAATTAATTTTTTGCCAGAGCGAACAAATAATAGGAGATCTAGCAAAAGAGTTTCTGGAAGTGTTATACACAATTTAAAAGAAGAAATATTATTACCCCTTAAAATTTTATACATTATAGGTTTTTATGTCAGTAACATTTTCGATTCACATGCATATACAGAGTGGCCCAATGAAAATTATCAGCGCAATATTTGGCCACTTAACATCAATTTTCCAAAGAACGCTCAAACACGTCAATTTTAGTATAAAGGAGGACACCTGAATGGATTAGTAACAATGGCATAACTTCAACCCTAAAATGGGGGTGGACTGTACCTCAAAAATTTTAAATGGAAAAGGGTGTCAAACATGACACAGTTCGAAAGGCCTTTCAATTTTCTTTTCAACAGTTTTTTTTATTTTTCAAATCCGATCATTAGTTCCAGAGAAATATCGTTTAAAACAAATTTTATCAGGTGTTCATAATTGCAATCAACTAGGCTTAAACAAATGACAAACACAGACGTATCATATAGAAAAAAAAACATAAACAATAATCACTTTTAAATTATTTTCTTAAAATAAATGAATATATATATATAAATAACAATTACAGAATTTTTCAGATTTTCAACTTATTAATTATTTTATTTTGTTTATAGAAAAACAAATTACAAACATTTCGTTCAGCACCCTCTCCGTTATCAGTAGCAGAAAGAGATAACGGTGACTGTTTGGGTATTTATTATAATGATGTATGTCTTACAACATACATTTTTTATTAATATCTATATTTCTATACGGGTATATTTGGTTTCAGGTCGAAGAAAGCAGTCAAAATCCAAATTCAAGAATTGTATCTCAAGCTTTCGATAACAATATTTATGAAAATGTATCTTATACTCGTATGTAATAACTAGTAATTTTGAAAATATGTTATTAAAAAAATATTAAAAAAAAATAAATAATTATGTGGTGTACTATTCACATCAACTATAATAAAGTATTATATTTTAATGGTATTTTCTCCACTTCAGCTATATTTTATAGGATGTGTAATTGTGCAATCCTTACAAAGAGGGGTTAGTTGGAATTTAGAATATTTAACTGACATTTAAAAAAATATTGTGATATTCAAAATTCTTATCTTCCACAAACTATTGCCCTACTGGTGCACTCTTCATGCCAGTTGCCGGAAGGTGACTTCTAATATATATCATTTGTCTCACTAATAGGTAATAAGACTTGAGTAACACATTTATTTGTGATAAAGCAAATTAACAACCGTAGTAAAAAAAAATAAATGGTATAAATTCGCAAAAACCTGTATGTATTTTAGAAATAATGCAAATAAATCTGTCATATTTGTGTAATATCATAATTTATTTAATAAAAAATCCTCTGGATCCAGTATATTCGAACATTCCCGATATATTTATTTCAATCCCAGACATGAAAAGCCTGAATTTTATTTATTCTTGTTTGAAAAATAAAATATCAGCAGTCAATAAAACGCATATATTTGGAAATTCTAGGAAATCCGCTTGAAAAATGGGGCTGAAAGATGCATAGAGTCATAGACAAAACAAAGAAGGCATTATCACCAGGAATAAAGTAAAGGGAGATGGAAATAGTAGGCGCTGCAGGAATAGCTCGCGTTCCTGCTGCCTAGAGGACGTAATGATGCATTCTTCTTCCACAGGACCAAACCAGGACCTGCTGGTTCGTCCTTCGACTTTTATTTTTGCATTCTTATTGAACAGTCTGTAAAAGGATCCTTTAATAGTTATTTACGTGGCCAGCGGTGTAAGTTAATCTTTACAGGGCGAACTGGAAATTTGTGAGGCGAGCGACGAAGGAACGTCAGTGAGCCTAGTAAAGATTAATTGCACGCATGCTGCGTATAACATTTTATTTTCACCTTCATAGCGTTTTTTTTATTAATTTACTTTATTCTTCAAAAAAAAAAGATTTACTCTGTTTTGGATTTAAAGGTAGTTGGCGGTGGTAGAACAATTTACAGTAAATCAAAATATACTATAAATGTGTATAATTACTCACATAAATCCCTGTAAATTTTTACAGGTTAGTTACTGTAATTGTGTATTTACTTGGCTACCAAGAACCCTCTAAAGTGACAATTATATAGAAGGTGGAAATAAAACTATTATACCTACAGGCAGATGAAATCGGGATGAGAAGTAAATAAATAAGAAAGTTTTGGGAGGGAATGTACGTCACAATAACGGACGCTGTTCCTATTTAACGCGAATTATTAAATAATTGCTGATAAATATTTTTTTTTAATGTCAACATTGACAACATAAATAATATGATCACCTATCTCATTCCATCTATTTCTAAGAAATATATATTTTATTTTAGTTAGTACCTACACTCATCTATATTTTATGATCTTTTTTTAATAAATTGTTAATTTAACAAATACTTGAATAATTTTTATACCATTTGTCACCCTGATAAAGACTGATTTACAGTCGAAACCTTGGTGTATAAGTGGATTTTATAAAATGACTGCTATTCCAAAAGCTTTTTCCAAATTACTAATTACCCAGTCGAATAAAATCAATACTGTACTCATAAATATATAATTTAATTTTGGCACTTTTCTTGCTTTCTTCTTTGTAAAATAATCTACACTATCTTCATATGATAATACTCTTAAAATATTGTTGTTGATGCTCAGAAGTATTAAATGATGTTTTAGGCGTTGTTCGATCGTAACAATTATTTTTTAATATAGTTAAATTTGAGAATGATTTTTCTGCGGGACAATTTGTCATCATGAAAATAATATAAATTTTTAAGATGACTTCCACGTTTGGAAAAGATACCTTCACTTTTTTTATACTATTAAATTACACATAAATAGTTCTTGACTAAAGACACTATAATTTTCTTCTATTAAAAATTAAGTCATTCCGTTGTACATTAGTAAAGGTACAAGTACACAAATAGTAGTGTTTTCCAGGTTGGTTCTTATTTATTCTCCAGTAATGTACATTATTGACAAAATTGTAAACTTGGGCAATACCGTAGAGTAAATTTTTCGCTGATATTTTGAATAAATGTTTCTACAGCGATGTGAATTATTATATGCATGCACAAAGGAATGTAATCTGATCATATATCATATTTGTATTTTATTTGAATTGTAAAGTATATAAAATCTAAATTATATTAGTGTATTAAATTTTACATAGCATTTCATCAATATACTCGTATATTTATTTTAAAATTATTTAGAAAAATAATCATGAAAAACAAATATAAATAGAATGTATATTGTTTTAAATTATAATAAAGAGAAAATATATTTTCATTAAATAAATGAAAAATAATATCACTGATGTATTATTTGAATACCCTGTGCTGAAATTCCCGCAATGCGAAGTGATTTTTCAGTGCGAAATAATAGGTGTATTGAAGGAAGTATATAAATCTCCGTCAGATTATGTAATTTAGCCGTTGTTTACCCACTATCCATCACATTTGACACCGAGGTGATACAGTCACGGCCTACCGTGATACATGCCGTCTGGTTTCAGTGTTGACGCGAGATTGTTAACATCTGAAAAATTGTCACTCCTGAAACGCTACATCACGATTATTACATACATAATTGAATTCTGAAAATCATTAATTTTAGTCATAATTGTTTTAAAATCCTATAGGGGCATGTTTAATCAAATTTATAGTAATATGAGCGACAGTAAATTTGAATTTATTTTACAATAGGGTTTGTGACAAAATTTAATTTTTACATATATGGTACTAGATAAAAAATAAACTACTAGTTTTTTTAAATCGATTAATTATTCGTAGTTTACGAGAATTTTTTTTTTTTATTGGGGCAGGGTTGTTATTATGTCAGCGTGGTACAATCGTGAAAGAAAACAGATAGACTCGGAGCGAAAAAGATAATCTAACTATCTTTTTCTACGATCTAAATATATCCAAAACATTAAATTTTATATTATTGCAAACTAATGTTTATTTATTAGTGAAAATCTACAGGGGCTTGTTTTTATATTTTATGACTTGTATAAGGAAATTCGATTATGGTCACATACTCCATTTTCTGAAGCTAAAGATAAGAAAAATAATATATTTGTTCAAATCACATAGTTTTATGAACAAGCTTTAAAATCTCAACAATCGATTTTCAAATTTTTACGATGTTTATCTTTACTTAAGAATACTTTGCTAAAGAAAATCAGCGAATCACAATAATTGAAAATGTTGTACCAATAAATGGAAATATTATATGGCCACGATATTTTGTTATTTCTTATAGCAACCTAGTAACCACGTAGATATAAAAAGAAAAAAATATTTAAATATGAGAAAAAACTGTTGCAATCATTAGTGAAAAATGTGTTCTAAACGCTGGGGAAATTACTCAGATGAACTCATTTACAACGCGGTTACGCAAAATACCACAACTGACACTAAAAGAAAGTACCTATATGGAGACAATTCAGTGAGTTATTTAGTAATCATTGTATTCTCTTCCTCAAAAAGCTCGTGATTCGCTTAGATATTTATAATATTTACAAAATGTCACTCATGTTAATCCTAATCTTTGGAAAATGCAATTCGTCTTTTTGAAAATATTATCGTTATAATCTTACCACTTGTTATATTAGTCTTGAAAAGATCATATAGTAAATTAGTGTTGCCGGCTAGATCTAGACTTTCTATAGACTCTTTTTTATCTGCTCTAGATTATCAAGACAAGTCTGGCAAAAGACTTCTCTTGAACTTACAAGACAAGACTTTCTTAAAATAAAATCTAGTTCAAGACTCTTGACAAATTTGTAGACAATTTTCAAGACTTTAGATTATCTTTTAAGTTGTAAGTAATATGATTTTTTATATCAATAAAAATTGAAAGTATTCCTTTAAATCACAGACTGTCCACTTTTTCAAACGCGCCAAACCTTGTTCTAGATCACGATTAGAAAATTCTATACAATTTTTATCTAGACAAGATTCTTTAATCCAGATTTGCACTTGATCAAGTCTTGTCTTGAAATTTGTAGACAGCAACACTATAATAAATTAAAAAAATGTGGTTCAATTTGAATAGTATATTATACACCAAGGTTGAGAAGACTGTCATTATTGACTTCGCATCATATATTGACAATAAGAAATATTTTGATATTAACATTAACTAATATTCACAAAAATTAAGTAGACTGTCTTTGTTTTTATATTTGACGTTTCAATTTGTCAACCTCACTTTTCATTTTTAATTCGGTTTTATTTGATTTACTTATTTAATGTAGACAGCATATTTAAACTGTGAGTCCATACTTTATACTTTTCTGGAGTTAAATGGTACAAACAAAATATGGATTTGGATATTTAAGTTTTTTTAAAGTGACAGTTTTCACTATCGACCATTTTTAATAATAATATTTTATTATTGACCTAGGTGACCACGGTTACCAATTAAGCGGTAGTGAAACACAATTTTCAATAAAGGTTAATAATAATGAGTGTTTAGGCTATTAGTGAAAAAATTAATTATTAGATTTGTATATATAGGTGTGTAGTTTCAAATATTGATTGGATTTCCATTTGTTTCTACTCCCGCTGAATATTTTTTAGGTTATGTACAAGCGAGAGAGAGACCTTACCATCCGGCATATGCATTTTGCAGAAGGTAGAATTGTCGGTGAATGTCGGTTGAATGAGCTAGTAACATGTAAAACCAATTAACTTCTTTGATGGTAAATACGTGAAATTTCAATCGACAATCGTGGAGCATGACTACCGTCATGTTTGATTCTACTCAGCGGCAGCTGGTAGCTGGTAGCTGGTAGCTAGTAGCTCCATTAATTACGTCCAGCCCACGTGAAATTAATGTTGGCGCAGCTCTATATTTACCTGCAGGATTGGCGGTGCATACAACAATCACGAACCTCACGCGTACTCTATACTGAATTCATATATCAACACGACTTCCATCCGTGACAACACATTTCACTGTTATTATCTTAAATGAGCACTCTACGTAAATCCTACGTACATTAGTAAAGGTCGTTAAAAGTAAATATACAGGGTGGAATCAAAAGATGGATACGTGGTTTTATTGGAAGTTATTACAGATACAAAAATATACTAAATAACAAAGTTAATTATATAATAAAATATTTTTAAAACCAGTTGTTTTTAAGTTACAGCATAAAGTTATTGATTTTTAAATGGGATTACACATATTTTTTATGCCTATTCGATAGCGTATTTTTTCAATTTAACCGAGTAGTAGTTTTATATCCTTACATAATAAAAATATTGACAAAATTACGATAGAAATGTAAATAGTTTAATTGAAATTTTATTTCCATGTGATATTGTCCATTAAAGGTAAATTGAAAATTAAAGTAAATAGTATTGATGCAACTGGGCATTAAAGAAAAAGTTTAAGTTTTGTGCTTACCCAAATTTGAAACTCTCTTTTGCAATGGTTCCTACATTTTTTAGTGTCACGACCCTAATTTTCCTTTTAAGAATTTTAAAAAGCCCCTGACTTCTGTAAACTAAAATTCTAAATTAAAACTTAAACAAAAAATGTTAATCAAAATTTTGACAGCATTGTTAAATAGTTCGCTAGATTTTATTTCGGAGGGATATTGTCCATTTGATGGAAAACTAGAACTTTGTCGAGTCGTACCATCGATACCAATGCTTATGTAGATAAAATCTAGTATTAATTGGAAATGCCCAAGTATGAAAACGAAGTAATGGGAAAAGGTTAAAAAACACTTTTCTGGAAAAGTCTTATTCAAACAGACCGGGTTCGGTCATTAATTGACCATTATCAAGAATGATAATCGGAGAGAAGAAAATAAATTATTACTGTAGAATTGTGTGAATAAGACTTTTCCAAAAGAGTTTTTATAAATCTTTTCCCATAGATAAATTCTAATAACTTTTATGAAATATATGGGAAAAGCAATTTTAATAATACCGAACAACATAAAAATTGTAACAATCTGATTGAAAAAAAGTATGCGTCTTATCAACGTTTGTGTATCTATCCTTCAAAGTAGTAAAATACAACGATGTGTCCGATTGGATGGCAGTAGCGATAAGACTGTTTAGGTGTCCGTTTATCGGCTGATATCGAATTTACAGGTCCATTTCTTACGCTGTGTGAGGGAGGAGAAAACAGTAAACGGCCGCATTACTACAACTGTCCTTAAAGCATTACCCGGCCTGAGATCGCAGTAATCCAGTGACCGGTAACTGACGCCGTTTACCGACGCACATCGCAGTTGGCGTCCCGGCGAGGGACCGCACCGAAAATCAACAACTTTTACAGGAAATCGAAATCGATATCTTTACCAAAATTTAGGCCAGGTTCATTATCTAAACGGAAATAAAAACCTCATAATTTGTATAATCATTTTTATTTCGGTACACCTAGACAACAATTGATATAGATTCCACTCGACTTCCTTCTATAAGCCAATTCAATTATACACATTTTTGCTGCACTATTTAAACTTATTTTAAATTATAACAGTCTGACATAAAATATTGTAGCGATCTCAAGGTCACGCGGCGAGCGACAACCGCACGTATCTGGTATACAGATCGTTGTACTGATGCGTCGAAGATGCGAGAATATTGCAGAACTATGCTTTACTTATATAAGCCAAAGCAGAAACGACCGCGAGGACAGTCTGATATTAATAGGCGTCGTGAATTTTTTTAGCGCAAATACAGTACAAAATGACTCAACTGTCAACATATTTTGTTCAACGCACAATTCATTTTGAGAAAAAACATTAAAATATTTTCATTAATATCTCAAAATCTATCAAGTTTAGAAGGTAAAAACCCTTAAACTTTTGTAAAGGAAAAATGATTTCCTAATAATTAGTTTAATAATATACAGAGTATTCCATTTTAAAAAAAGTACAAATGTGGCAATATCTACAAAAATTATTTTTTTAACCAAACTCATACAAATTTAGTTAGCTTATTAAAAACACTAAAAAATTTATTAAAACAATTTTTTTGTATCTATATAATAACTTACGAGAAAAAGGTGTTTCCAATTTCGCGTTCCACTCTGTATAAAATACGCAAGATACACTATAAAACAGGTGCTCGTCATATTTATCTTTCTATATATCCCTTAAAAAGTTAAAGGTTATCCAGTAATCGTAGTCAGTATATGGAATTAAAAGTTCATTTGAATATTTCTTTTAGTTTCCGATATTTTGCAGTTATAGTTGAACCTTAGAAAATGAAATGAATATTATTTGGAAGAACTTGTAAAGATGATTGTTAAAAGCTCCGTCCTTTTTGTTTGTTGTTCGGTTTGAAAGGAGTTATCTGTAGAATTCTCCCCACTGGATTGAAGGATTTGGGGTCCAGGTCGCGTCCCTTCGATCCTGTCCTCGTCCTCGTCCTGCGGGTGCGTGCACATTCCTGCCGATCCTCGGGGCATTGCCGGGCGGAAATGACTTCAGAGCGCTCATCACGCTACGCTTCCGGTACAATAATTTAGTGCAGATTGACTTGGCGTTTCGGGATTCGAACTTTATTTTTCTTGTTCGGCCAATCAGACGTGTTGTAGGCCACTTTAGATCGTGATACAATGATTATGGTTGCACGAGCGAAGGGATTTATTGTTGTCTGCTCGTGATCCTCTTTAAATTCTTTCCAGGGCTCTTTACTCTCTATTGGATAAATTAGAGTGCGACTGTTGTGATTGAAATCTTTGCACTAGGTGACTCAATTGTTAAAGGTGTCAATCTTTCTCTTCTTTATGATTAAGATGATGATATATACCAAACACAAAACAGGACTTTTTTGCAAAGGAACCGAAACAAACAGTTCATACCAGTTTAAAATTCTGGAAATTTGAAATATTTGGTTTCCCCCGTTATGTGTACTTTTATTATAAATAACTATTCTTCAACACCATATAAAAATAAAACTATAACTATATTGCTTTTATATTTATTTAAATAACAAAGAATGTATACATATTATAACCTTCTAGAAGATATGAGGCTGATCTTGCGGAGCTGAACTTCATGTTACGGTACGAGAATATAGTTTTATTAGGTACTCGCAAATTCCAAGTTTTTTTATATTTTTTATATTACCAGGAGCAATAAATTTGAAATAATATTAAAGAATTTGTAAAATGTGACAGTTATTATTTGCAACTTTTTGTAATTAATTTTGCATCGTGAATATTCGTTTTCATAATCTGCAGCTCCTTCATTATCATCACCCTCTGATTAATTATTTAATTTCTGTTCTTCGGAACTCATGGAATAACAACTAGATCGTCTACCTTTCTATGTGCGTATGATTTTTTTTCCTGTTTCCGATTGTTTTAATCTTTTTAACAATAAAAATCCTCTGGTTCATCTCTCAGCAAAGGTGGTTCATCTTTCCTCAGAGCAGAGATTAAATGGACCATAAATTACTTATGACTGTATACAGATAGAACCACATTTTTAATTTCTTCTTATACACATGTTTATAAATCATGTATTTAAATAATAAAGATTAAACCAACCGAAGTAGTAATTAACTAACTGTTTATATAAAGTACAAAAAACATTATATTTTTTTAAGTAAATCTTGAATTAGTGTTAACTGCATTAATTTTCAAGTGACTTCTTACACTGTCACTAAACAACAAAATTAACATTCCCTATGAGAGATATCAATCTAATGTACCTACTTTTAAAATCAAAAGTCCATCTTCCCTACCGTTCAACCTCTGCCCCATTTACCTTAAATTACTTCCTATTACTCTCATGTTTCTTACTTTCAATATAATGTTATTGTGTAGGTATTTATAAATAGTAATACGAGTATGTTAGTAAATGGTGCTTCTACCGCGTATGAAATGATGAAAAGGAAAATAAGTGCATTTCCTGAGTTGCTGCAAGTCTATACAATCAACTTAAAAGCAGCGTAATGTTCAGTTCGAAAGCTTTGAGACAAAGCCGTGAAAAATTAAAAACCAAAAGAAAAAGTAGTCTCATTACAGCGGGATAGGAATACACACACGCATCAAGATTTTTTGCGTTGCTGGAAAGCTCGGCTAAAGGTCTTTAATTTAATTTTATTACCCTTTTGTTCACTCCTCGCGCAAGATTTTTTTGAAATATATGAAGAGCTTTCATTAAAGAATTATACTATGCCCTCATACGTTAAAATCTGAATAAAACAAAGAGAAAGAGTTAAACACAACATTTTTTATTTGAGCCTCATATTTTTCTTTTGAACAGTATTATTCACTCGTGTTTTCTTTGCACACAAAATATTTGCTTTGAACTGAGTTTTATGCTATTAAAGAGTATCTTTCGTAAACATATTCCTTCACTTTTACAACAATGTCATTCTTCCGCTTTTTTTGTTTGCTCTTTTGCTTTTTAAACCGACTGACCTAAATAAAACTCCAAACTGAAATTTAATTTTATGGGGCAGTTTTTCTTAAAAATTTTGGATCAAAACTCTATTCTATTCTAATAACTATAACACGCAGATTCTGACTTAGGTCAACTTAATTAGAACCACTGATACCAACTACTTGAGAAAGGAACTAAATGCGTTAAAACAAAAACACCCACAGGTCGGCTAGCCCGAGGGTTGGTTAGTTGATGTATGGTATTAGTGTAGTTGATATGTAATGATTAGTGAACTCAAGACTGTACTTTGTGATCTGATGCCAATGAGTAAATATACGTAGATTGCAGTAATTAAAGGTGAGTGGCAACTCACGGTTATTCTAGTTATAGGTATTGTTGATGCTCATTGATGAATTACTAAATGGCCGACATATTATTCACTGTTCGTGGATTTATTATGCATAGTGTAAATGTATATTTATGTACTATTTATTTGTGACCGCAAACCTACGGAATACATTCTCCTGTTTGGTGGGTGTCTGGGACACCCTCGAACCTACTAACAAAATAGGTGTGGAACTCATGGGAGAGACTTCCGTTAAGTCTGAGACTCATTACATTACTGGTTTATGAATTTAGGATTCATTACTAGATCTAGGATCTACATGTGTTAGAAAGTCTAGTACTTCTGAAAGTTGTAAGTCTCTCCGGAAGAGTCTAGTACTCTGTAGGTGGTTTGAATAGTCATAAGTGCAAATAGTGGGTATTGGTAATCACGAGTTGCTAGGCCGCATTCATTATTTGGAGTGGGCTAAGTACTAGATATCCTCCTTCTGCGGGCCGCATCCCGGGGAGTGAACACAATAGGAGCTTGGATTGACTGGCTCATTCATCTGTGATGATATAGTAATGAGTGTAGATACAATTAGGATTTACTATTCGTGGAGTACCTCACCAAGTCTAGGACTTGGGAGTCACCTGTCACACCTCCTTTCTATATCATAAGTTCATGTGCATGCTTGTGACAATTGTAACTAGAATGACCATGTGTATTTTATATACATCTTAGGGGAACGTCTCCTAATGGTCCGATTCGAAGCTGATGGAAAGAGAACAAGAGAACGCTGTTATCAAGTCAAAGGATGTGATATGTCCATTAACATACTTTCTTATAATGCATGTATTATCGCCCTGCATTCTTATTAATAAATACTAATACTACAATGCATTGTCTCTATACGGATTAGTCTTGATCTATTTGCATCCTGAATATAGAAAATTAAAGAAAAAATTTATATTAATGATACTGCCCACAGTTTTTGAAATATCCTATTGTAGTAAAACAGCAGCGACTTCAAAGATCTTCCAAGATAACCATTCTGGAAAGTCAAGGGAATATCTAAAAAGACATTCGTCCTTGTAGCAAGAAAAACAATTGTGTGTAATTTTAACATCAGACACAATTTAATTTCTCTCTTGTTTAAGTATTACAAACAAGAAGTCACCTAAAAAATTTTCAATTTAAAATCAGCAGTAACTTCCTGACTGTATTTATATTTAAATGCGCGATTAAATCTTCAGTGTCTGAAGTAAAAGGTAAAAAAATCGTTCAATTTGGCAAACTTCCGCTAGCACTTTGCTTGCAAATTCTTCTTCGTCTTTTACCAAGCTGGGTCCTCGCCAAAATTTCATAAACATTAGTCTCTTGAGCTCGAAACAAGCCCGCTTCACACCAAGCAGAAAATCAATTATTTCGCGATGGACTTAGGCACAATATCACTAAGCATTTCCTCTTCCTGCTTACACTTCAGTGGCGTAGCTACCAGCAAGAATAAGGGCATAAAGGCCCTTGATATTCATGGTGTTACTAGTTATTTACATTACAAGTGCGGTAGATTGTATTTAACAGCAAGAGATTATATATTGAACCACAAAACGAAGTGTTGTTCATTAATAAAACCTGGCGATGTACAAAAACTTAACGCACATATAATGTACCTATTACCATGAAATTTTTTAACGTCAATTATGGAATTTATCATCCATGGTTACAACTTGATATTCGATTGACAGCAATGTATATATGCTTGTCTCATTCAAAATTATACATAGGGAACAAATTGTCTGACAACCAACTGCAACAACAATTTTAAGAACTATTAATGACTTTAGAGGAAATGGTAGAATAGTAGAATGGTCTGCTAGATCATTACATCTAGATTAGAATCAGAAGTTAAAAACAATTATCAAAATATTAGAATTTTTCAAATATGATCGTATATAATTAACAAAATTTATAGCAGATTGACGATTAATTCATATATTTTATATTTTTAAAAATTTATTGCAATTATTACTTCATTAGTTATTTATTTTGTAATTTCATACAATATTAAAATTTAATATTTCTGGAAAATCCATTCCTTATGTTTCATGTTAATTAAATATCAAGTCGTAATAATGGTATGATAAATATCCATGTTTCATCTTAAAAAACTACATATTTTTTATTTGTTTTTCTATAGAGAATTTTATTCTGAATTAATTTTTTAAGGGCCCAAAATTTCTAGGCACGCCTCTGTTATATTTCTTCAAGCATTCCTGTTAGTGTTAGCAATCATGCCAACCAACTCAACCAAAAAACTTTTTACACTAAATATTATATTCAGTTCAATCGTTTAGGACCAGATAAAATTAATATAATATATTGTGTAACAAATTAGAAAAACATAACTTTCTGTAGAGTTTATGAGACAGTTTCATATGATACTTGTTCTCCGACTGTAAATTCGGACAATATATATAGACAAAAAAGAGCATATTATAACTGAACCTAAATTTGATTGCCGAATACCGAGACAAAGAACAATTTTAATAATGAATGAAGGTTATTCCTGAATTCCAATATTTACGATCCAAATAAATTTGGAATAATTTTTTAATTCCCTTTTATGAATTCATTATTGCCAATTGAAAATTACTGGACAAAAAACTCATTACATCGCAGTGTGTTAAAATTACGGCAAATATAAACAAGAGCAAAAAATATCTGCAGTATATAATTTTGTTGCGACATTTACAGCAATTCCAAATAACATTCGCAATTTGCGTTCAGGTCCCAAGAGGTATCGACTATATACATTTTCATTGCACTTTGCGACTTGGGAAATAACTGCATTACAACTCATTTACGCCGGATATCGTAAGTGGTTCATAACATTTATTTATTTTTATTATCATTCGAATGTTAACTTCATTTTTACCTCCTGATAATGATATTGGACATAGTATACTTTTTCCATACCTTTCCGAAGTTAGAAGATAAAATAATTCAAAAGTCAATGTCAGGATATATTATTGAATATTACCAGAAACAGTAGAATTCTGTTATTCTATTTTATAAGATATTTAGTTTTATAAAAGAATTATTTAAAATTGTAAGTATCTTAAATAAGTTACATTTCATTATAATTATTCAATCAGAGAAAAGGAACAATACAAGTAGTATAATATCTTTTAAGAATAAATTGTGTTTAAAGAATTCTATACTTTACTGAATTCAGGATATTAAGCCTTTGTTTACATAGACAAAAGTAAGTTGGTTACTAAGTCATATATAGTATTACCGAGACTTCTGAAAATAACATGGGACAATTGGATAACATAATTTTAACCATAGTGTCATATCAGCGCATACAGATTTAATAAAAAAACATTATATTGACTTTGAAGAGAATTTTTATAAAATAATAATTACTAACAATGTCTTCATTTCTTGGAACCGGTAAACTATTGAACAATCCAAGGATTTTAAGAATCTCATAACAATCCTAATGCCCGGTTTTATAAAACCCAGTTCACTAACCTATCCGGTTAAATTAATTTAACTGACCGATTTCTGTTCTATCTACATTAGTAAAAATAACCTAATGATTAAATGTACAGATTAAATTAACTGGAGAAAATTGTGGTATTACATTTTAGTTGGGGGTCTAATTAACAGGGACAGTTCAAAATTGAATTTCTATTTAAATAGTGTTTCATTGTAATTCTGGATAGCAGAGTAATTATAAAATGCATTTCTTGTTTAAGTAAATTTGCATCAATTTTTAAAGTGCAAATAAACTAATCTGCTTCATGTCATCTATAACATCATTATGGTCTTTAGTAGAAACCATTTCATCAGTTAAATTAGTTTTATAAACAGAAGACGAAATTACAGATCAAATTGAAACAGCAAAATAGTCTTTATAATTAATTAGAGAGTAACTGATTTCTTGGTTTCGTCGGAAAGAGATTATATTCAGATGTCAAATACAATTCTGCAACAAAATAAAATTTGTATTTCTTTCTAAATATAGCCTCTATTATGTTCTTTATTATTTTTTTTAGGCCTATACCGTTTTTACATTGTAACTGTTTAATTTCTATGTTTCTAATAAAATTTCTTCTTCAATCTAATATTTGACAGCTCATGCCTTATTGAATTTGATGTACGGTTGGTAAGTTTTACCGAGGGTTGTTATCAAGAGTTAATTAATTTATTTCAATATTTGCTTTATAGAACAGAACAAAAATTTTGTTGAAAATTAAATTTAAACGTCCAGTAACTGACCGATAGTTTAACTATCGTTTGTAAGACCGGGTATAAATGTGTTAAAGCTAGTACTTAGTTATTTTATATATTTATTTCGGATATTATACATTGGTATATATATAATACGACATTGTATTTTTTCTGAATAATACAAAGGAGTTGCAGTTAATTCAAGCATTAACTTAGTTACGTTGTGAGAAATTGGGAAGGAATATTTAATTTTGTACATTTGCAGTGTCTGTATCAAATTTAGGTTGGAACCGCTAACATTGTTTTCAGAAAGGTTAATAAGGAAACGTTGACACTCGCAGATTTCGTTAGTTAAGCTTATGAGAAGTTAGATATTCGGTTTGTTAGTTCGCGTTGCTAGAATTGTAACAAGTACAACCAACTTCTGAATCGGGACTTCTATTTTGGCATATATTACAAAATTAATTATGCATCAGATTCTAACTTTACATAAACTCAGGTGAATTGAAATTGTGTGTGGATTAAATTCAATTTCTAATTAAGAATTTTGAGGTGGAAATACATAATACACAATGCCAGCCACGAGGTACAGAAATATAGGCGCCAAAAATTGTTATTCTCTCACATTCATTTGTTGGATTTAGTTATTGTGCTAATATGAAACAAAATAAAGTCCACTTTCTATATTCCATTGTAACTTAATACTAGCTAATGTTCTAAAATCTAGTTTCTTATAGGTTAGCTCTAGTTTGTTGTGTAGGTAAGTTCTTATAATAGTATATTCTGTAATTAATATAGAAATAGTATATTGTGCAATATGTGTAGAAAGTCGCCTATTTCCCACGAGGTGTGTAAGTTTCGGCACAAGACAATGTCGAGTGCTGGAATCACACAAGATGGAAAATAGGTAATTTTGCATGAGTGGCACACTATACTTTTTCTACGACTATATAGGCACGAAAGCTATTTGATATATAAACAATAAAGCGCGGGTAACTTCACAAAGACTCACAAATATTGTGAGAAATGAAATATGCAACTTTGAAGTCTTATATAGTGTGAAAAAGTTCAATAGTGATCGTAGAAAAATATTATTTCCGTACAAGCGAACCGTTTATAGTTCGAGCCGTAGGTTTCGCGTTTCGTGAATTGCGAAAATATTATTCCATGCGAGTTTTAGGCTATATTTTCTACAACACCTTAGTTTTTAGAAATTTCTTTTACAATTTGACAGCTCAAAAATATACCAAGCAAATCAGGCTTGATTTTAAAAACAATAGCGTTTTCTCTTGTATTTTAAATGAGTGATTTGAAAAACAAGAAAGGTTGTTTGCCTGTTACAGAATATTTTTCTGCAACAAAATGTATTCATTACAGAATATGTGGATAATGGTTATGGTAGAGAAACTTTATATACAGCTTATAAATATAATTAACCTTTTTAATTAATTTAAAAAAGAAATTGCCCTAAAGGCAAACCCTAAAAATATTTTAAATCTTTGATAATAAATTAAACGTACTATACATATATTTAACGGGCACCGTTGGCTTACTTGGTTAGTCCGTTCCTACACGAATTGAAAGAAAAGTGAAATCTGGAGTTCAAATCCTTGCTTCGCCAGTCTTTAGCAAAATAAAAATACTTCTGTACCCGAGTGGATTAATGTCCAATATAAGTTGTATGTCAATTTGAAAGACTGTAGACTGACAATTAATACCACACAAATGTCAGTAAAACGTGTCACGAAACAAGCACCTTAAGGTACTTAAAGCCCTTGTTTCGTCTAGGAATCACCAAAGTATTCCTAATTTGTAAATGTGACATTGAAATCTAGAAAATTCCAACAACTGAAAAAACTCTCATCAAGTTTTTTCGAAACAATAAAAGCCAATATGTAAAATGAACAATTTTATTAGCCCAGATGAGTGAAAAGTTTGATACGTAGTGAGTGAATGGAATGCGAAATGAAAATTCAGATCGGATCGCAACACGCGGAACAGAATCTAATATTCAAGGTCGTTTTTCAGAGAGGATGTTAAATAGAGCGCGGGAGATAAACATGGGCCGGACAAGCTGCGGTTGTGTAAGGTTGTCACGTTTTTCAAATTTTGTTAATTTAGAGAAATATTCATCAATGTCATGGAATTTTATCAAAAGAGATAAAATAAATGTAGTGTAGAATTGGGACGAACATTTGTTACTCTCGAACCTACAATGCAGATAATGCTGCATACCTTTTCATCAAAACGAAACGCACACTTGTGCATGTATTTTTACTTTTTTATAATTTTAAACACAGAGTATAACCAGACATTAAAGGCCTCCAAAAAGAACGAAAATTTCATTTGAAAATATGAATTTAGTAAAATTACTGCACGAAGGTCGAAGGTATTGGGCATCGTCAACTACTAGAATATACTAATTTGTTACGAACTGAATCGAAATAGTCGAGTCAAAGTAACTAGTGTGAAGAAGAAAGGGCTTTTTCAAGGATTTTGTTAATTAGAAATAAATATAAAATTATCGATGAATATTAGCAAACGGAAGGGATTTGACAAAGTCATTGTCATATGACGAATCTTTGAAGCATTACTGCCTAGTACAATTAATTAGTTTCTGGGTTTGTAAGACGCAGATTACTGATATAAACCACTTGAGAACTGAACTAAATGTATTGTAAACATAAACACACGCTGGCCGTTTGGCCCGAGGGTTACTCGATGCGTGGCAAGAACTCAAGACTGTGCCTTGTGATCTGAAGTCAATGATAAATATATGCAGATTGCAGTAATTAAATGTGAGTGGCAATTCACGGTTATTCTAGTTATACATATTGTTAATGCGCATGGATGAATTATTGAATGGTCGACATATTATTCACTGTTTGTGTATTTACTATACATGGTGTAAATGTATCTAGATGTACTATTTGTTTGTGACCGCAAACAGAGAAAATACCTTCCTCTACCTGGTGGGTGCCTGGGACTCTAACGAACCTACTAACAAAATAAGTATGGAACCCATGGGAGAGACTTACTGTGAGTTTTGGACTCACTGCAGCTCTGGTTTATGAATTTGGGATTTATTAGTAGATCTGGGATCTACATGTGTTAGGAAATCTAGGACTTGTGAAGGTTGTAAGTCTCTCCGGAAGAGTCTAGGATTCTATTGGTGGTTTCAGTTGGCTTGACTGGCCCATTCGCCTGTGATGATGTAGTAATAAGTGTAGATACAATTAGCAATCACTACTCGGAGTACCTGCCCAAGTCTAAGACTTAGAAGTAACCTTTATATGAGCGTTCAATATTATCTAGGACTTAAGAGTCATTTGTCACACTTCCTTTTTATGACATGAGTTCATGTGCATGCTTTGAATTGGAATGACAATGTCTGTTTTGTACAATTGAGGGGAACGCGTCCTAATGGTCCGATCCGACGCTGACGAAAAGAGAAAAGAGGACGCCTTTATCAAGTCAAGGAATGCAAAATCAATATAATCATACTTTCTTATAATGCATGTATTAATGCCCAGGATTATTATTAATAAATAGTAATACTGTAATGCATTGTTTCTAAATAGATTAGTCCTGATATATTTGCATCCTGAACATAGTAAATACAGTTTCTGATATCATATTTATCGCTCTTTTAAATGTACATAATGATTTTTTGTCCTTTCATTCAACAGAATAGGTTCATTATTAGGCAATGTACCTTCGAAGAATTTTTTGCTGCCAATGGTGAAATCGTATAAAACATTCATTATTTGAAATTTGGAAACAGGTTTCAAGAGGATTAAAATTTCCCCGTAACTTCAATTATTCAAATTCCTGATACTTGATTATTTCACTTATTTTTCCCCAAATTCGCAACAAAACTGGGATATTAACGTTGAACCCTAAACTCCGCAGCGAGAATTTAGTTTAGCTGGAACCCCGCAAAAAATTGTTTTGAATTGTGAAAGTCTGTTAATTTGTGGGTATGCTGCGAGAGTTCCAAGGAATTTAGTTAAACAAGAGTTTGGAAGTTTGTTTGGAAATTGTAAGCCTATTTTGCTAAGTGTTGCTAAATTGCTTAATTGCTTTGTATATGTAATACATACGTAGGAGTGGCTACGCAGCCTGTTTCTATTAACTCTAACTTGTTCATATTAAACGCATAACTCGCACCTTTGTTAAGAGAATTATTTGTTGCGAAGCTTTGATCTAGTTTCGTACGAGAATTAAACTCTCATTTACAGATGCTTAAATACGACAAACTGTTCACTAACTAGTTAGTATTTTAATAAACCAAATATTTGCTCACCATCTGAAGTCCTCCTTTTTTCCCTGATGACACACCTGAAACAAAAAAAATATTATATTTCAAAATAGTTTATATTATAAACAAATATATCACTTTATAATATATCTTTTTTTATTTTATTTGTTTAGTTATAGATTTCATAGACTATTTTTTAGTTTTTTGCAAGAAATTTTAGTAATTTCAAATAAAAATTATCAAATTAAGAGATATGATGTTCTATAAATATGACTAAGCAGTAAAAAATAACGACACTCAACTATTTATGGAGTCCCAAGATTTTCCTGTTCTTGATTAAAAAGTTTTTATAAAATTAGTATTACAGCAAAGTTAGTTATTGGTTTGACTAATATAGCATTAAATCATTGTCATCATAATTTATTTTTTATAATTTTAAATGAAAAACTAAAAAAAAAATTACATCCCATAAGAATAATAATAAGAAATATTCTCAATCACCTTAATACAATGATTTTTTAAGATGTTTTCTAGTTTCTATTGTAAATTATTTATTTCAATAAAAACTTCATATTACATATATTTTTAAATAGTTTTGACATTATGTATATTTCTTTTAAATAGGTCAGTATCAGTGATATGATAAATATAAGTTCAGTCGAATAACCGAAAAACGAATATATTTTGGTACAATCTGAAAACGTGATTGGTGGTCTTATTTGCAGAGGGAGGTGTATTTGTTGTGAAATGCTCGCCCTATTTTTTGTTAAAGTAATTTCTTGTTTGATTATTAATAAATCTAATTATTTTTTAATTTACCGCCAAACAATATAAATAGATAAATTATTTAGTTTTATTGTAGATACATAAGTTAATAATAACTAAACATATAAATCTTTTGCTTAAAATTTATTATCTATTTATTTATATTTGAATAGAACAAAACAGCGTTGTACTTCACTTATTTCTTGCAACCAAATATTCGGTATCAAACTATACCGAATAGGCCGAATACCGAATAGTGAGTTTGCGCCCTAGACAAGTGCATACAACTACATTTATGTACTATTTTAAAGGCTAAGCCACTGTAATCTACAATTCTAGTGTCGCCACTGTATATAGTTAAAATTGGAATATTTATATTCGTTCTTATTTTATCTAATAAATTGATATAATTAGAGTTCTTCTAATTAGAGAAAATGTAGCATGTAGTACTAAGTACAGACATAAACTATATCTTCTGGGAAACTGCATGTACTCGTACGTACGCAAACTTTTGTTTTATAATCTGACTTAATGTTCAACAAACACTTATTAATACAGAAAAGGATTAGAATGCATCTGGTGCAGTATAGATCGCGTAGATGTTGACCTATAACCTATAAAGTAATTCCTAACTAGAGCTGCGAGCAAACACACCATGATGGAATGCAAACTAAAGTTGTAGAAGTTGTTAACATATTGTTTAGCATGCCAGCTTAAATTCCTCCATTTCTACATTTTCGTTTCAAGTATAATGCCTTTCTATTAATGCACTTACCTACAATAACATCAATATTGCTTGTTCAAATTACATATGTATATGTTGGTTATATTCAAATATAATAAAATTATTATTTTCAAGCACAAAATTGAAATTATATTTTCGGATCATAGTTATTGTTTATTCTGACAAATATGTCAAATTGATTTATATATATTTATATTTTAATAAAAGTGTTATAGTATATGTATGTAAAAATGTCTGCAGAATTGATTGGTAACATTATAATATTTATAGTTTGCCCAATTTTTCAGTAATTGATCCTTATCCTTAAATGGGTATGAGATACAGTTTCGGCGATATCACTAAACCGGAAAAAATAGAAACCGGTATCAGCGAACATAAACCTTTATTTTAAAAAGATTTAGCGTGAAATTTTTATTTCATATTTTATATATTTGTGTCATCTATTTATATATTAAATATGAGTCACAGCAGATTCTACAATTTAGATTTTATTGGAAAGTCATAAAAGTAGACAGGGTCGGCAAAAAACATGATTTATTTAAAAATATCAAAAATCATTATTTTTTTTTTAAAGAAATAAATTATGATTGTTTTTTAATTTTCAAAGATATTCAAGTACTGTATATTTTAATTGTTTTAAGAGCAATAAAAATATTTTATTCCATAAACGAAAACGAAATCTTTAATAAAACCAGAACGATTCATCTGAATAAAACTAGGAAGAGTAACAAAGAATTTGTGCTTTTTGTTATATATTTAAATACTTATATTTTTCTTCTGTTTATATTTGATAAAAATCAAGTATTTTTATTAAAAAACCATTTGATTTAAATCATGATTTAAATAGGCCAACCCAGAAACTAGGTAGTCTCTTTGTCAGTCAAGTTTATAATTGAAAAATGGTCGCGTTGCTCCGAAATGGGATTTTGTTCATATTTGTGTTTTTTATTATTTTTGTAACTAAATTATAACCTATACTAAAAAAATATTGACATTGGTCAAATATCAAAAGTTAATAAAATCAAATGAAGCACTTAAAAAACTACAGAAGCCAGAGATTATATTCCTAAATAATATGTATATTTTTTTTAAACCTAGAATTTCAATGAAATATATGTAAGTAGAAAATTTATTAAATTTTATTTATTTGTAAATTGTAACTGGCACATATTATTATTAAAATTTCACTTTATAAATTTAATAAGAAATTTCATAAGAACTCGATATTACTAAGCTAAATTGCTTTTCAATTTATTTTCCAATCATATACAAATAATAATATAAATATATTTCAAAAACAGCAGCAATATTATATAAAATGGCAATACGTATATCTTATAAACCAAAAAAATAAGACGAATAAATGAGATATGTCAGGGATAGGTAAAAGGGAGAGTTTCTCCGGAGTTGACTTTTAAATAAATTAAAAATAAATAATGCGCTGCACGTTGTAGACCGTTCACCTCTGACAGTTGTGATCCATCTCATCCTAGATTCATTCATACTGAGATCAAAGTTCAAATAAAAATATCCCCGAAAAAGGAAATAAGATATGTAGTGAAAAGAAAACGGGAAAACATATTCCCAGACTGCAGCAATCTAAATCAAATTTTCCACTATGTCAAGAAAACCTTTCTCCAAACAAAGAAAACAATTTGGAATAGAAAACGAACACAAGCAATGACAAGAAAATTAGAGAACGACTAGAATTCTGCACGGGAAATTTAGGATAATCACAATCGCATCTAGCTGTGAAATCTCAATTAAATTCTTCTCTGATTTGCTTTGGGCAAAGATTCATTACTTTCTTGCATTGTCATTGAATTGTAAAACCGAGAACAGGTGTTATTGTTACATGACAATGATTTAACAAAATTAAACAAGAAAGATTTATCTGCATTTACTTTTATATTTTTAGGTTTTTATATATAGAATTTCATTATAGCATTGAAGAACATAAAGTTTAAAAGATCGAATCTAGAATTCATTTTCTGCAACGATTAGTTTAAAGAAACCTAAATTTAAAAATTCTTCCAATGCTATTACGATGTTTCGATTTTAATTTGTGGCTTTATTATCTAACTTCTAATCCTATATCGAAGTTGTGTACAGTTAAAACAATCAAAACAACAGTATTAATCCAAAAATTATATTGACAAATCCGAAATATCCCAAAAATACTCATTATTGTGCCCAAAATTATGATTTTAGTAAATATCTTACATAAATAGATCCCGTTGCGCTGATTTCATATTTTCAAACGGAATTTAATTAACTTTTTTGGTTCGTGAAATATTTGCTGTCAAAGTTGCACCTCAAAAAAGTGTGTTTTTTTTTGCTATATCTCTAAAACGGGTAGAGATATAATCTCAAAGATTATACCAGTCGATTCTACGGGAAAAGTTACATAAAGAAATGTTTTCTCCGCATATACGTTCTTTGGAACGATTAGGTGAAAAATGAGAAAATCGGAAAAACCTAAATTTCAAAATTTCTTCGAGGAACTTTTTTCCTCCAAAACTTTTCATTTTCCAGACTTAGATAAACATCGATGCGCTGATTTCAAATTTTCAAACCGAATTGCATTATCTGTTACCGTTCTTGAGATATTCGTGTTCAAAGTTGAGTTTTAGCAATACCTACAAAAATAGGTTTTTTAGGTATACCCCATTAACGGTTAGGTTTACGACTTCGACGACCTCACCAATCGATTCTACGGGCAAAATTACACATGTATACTAATTTTTAGAATTTTATTCCAAAGGATACAATTTTTAGAAAAGAAATACTGAAAATGGCAAAATCTGAAAAAATGGCAAGGGGTATACCTTAGATTTTTTTTCGATTTTTGGCCATTTTCAGTTTTTTCCTTCTAGAAATTCTATCTGTTGAGATAAAAATCTGAAAATTGGTACACTTATGTAATTTTGTCCGTAGAATCGAATGCTGAGGTTGCCGAAACCTTAAACCTAACCATTTAAGAGATGTACCTAAAAAACCTAATTTTTTAGGTATAAATTTGAACTCAAATATCTCAAGAACGGGAAGAGATAATCGATTTCTGTTTGAAAATTTGAAATCAACGCATCAATATCTACTTAAGTCCAAAAAATTAAAAATTTTGAAGACAAAAAATTTCGAGGTGAAAAATTGAAATTTAGGTTTTTTGGTTTTTCTTATTTTTCACCTAATCGTTCCAAAGAACGTGTATATGGGCAAAACATTTCTTTATATAACTTTTCCCGTAGAATCGAATGATAAAGTAGCTGAGATTGAATCTCTATTCATTTTTGAAATATATTAAAAAACACTTTTTTGAGGTGCGACTTTGGGAGCAAATATCTCCGGAAAGAAAAGATATAATTAAATTCTGTTTGTAAATTTGGTATTAGCGTAAGCAATTCTTTAAAAAATATTACAAACAAAATTTTGTAAAACTTGTAATTTTTCGAGGTAAAAATTCGATATTTTCAAATATTACAAATGTCGTAAAATATATTGTGTCTAACACGAAAGGAAAGCACTTTTTCCACTCTCACATGAATGTCCCACTCATAAAGCTCGTGAGTCAAACTCAAACTCGAGTGGTAAAAAGATACGCTTTTCTCTCTAGTTTGAAAAATAACTATTCCTGAAACAATATTGTTGAAACATAAAAATATAAATATCTTCTGATGATATTATAAACTTCTCTGTATAAGTTGTTAATTTTTTACGAGAAAGAAACATAAACAATGAACAGTTGCAGTGAATATTACAGCAAGATACTCCTTTCATTTATTCGCATGTAATAACCCCTTGAGAACTATCTGAAGTTCTATTCATTAAGTAGGTGTTAATATAATTTCCGAGAACGTTCCTTTTTGAATGGGTTGCGAAGTAGTTTGAAGTTAAATTGTTCCTTCTTTGCGATGTCGTTTCTCTCGCGAATATTTCACGGAGGAAAGTCTGCAGATAAACTACCCGTGCCTTTCCGGTCACTTGCGAGCTCATCTAAGTTTCAGCTGTAAGTTGATTGTTGGAGCTGCGAGTTTAATTGCATTTTAAATGTTAAATAAGAAACACAGTTGCAGGTATGAGCTAATGCCTGTCCTAAAGCCAAATTGAAATTGCACTTCGGTTTAATACTTGATGCTTTGATGCATCTCATGCAGAATTTATGTTCAGAGGATTCCAAATAAGTCTTCTGAGAATTGTGATGGCAGGTTTAAGGGCTATTTCTAGCACGCTGGGACGAATTCATTTTGACTGACTTTTATTATTATTATTAATTTATTTATTCTTGCTAATCGGCTTAAAATCTACACTTATATTTACAGTTTAATTATATTATCTTCTTTTTAATAACTTTTTGTCAACAATCTCTTCGTCTCGTCTTTGCAAACTTGTGTGCAATTGTAAAAAGAATTGTTTTCCCAATTTCAAAAGACATCCAACTTGACGCGCTGCCTTTTGAATGTTATGTATTGTAAGTCTTACGAGAATTGTGATATGAAACTTTGATGATTATGCCACACTGAGACGAATTCATTTTGGCTCAATTAAGCAGCTGACTATTATTATTATTATTATTAATATTATTATTATTATTATTTATTTATTCTTGCTAATCGGCTTAAAATCTACATTTATATTTACAGTTTAATTATATTCCTCTTTTTAACAACTTCTTGTCAACAACCTCTTCTTCTTGTCTTTACAAATTTATGTGCAATTGCAAGAAGAGATGTTATCCCAATTTCAAGCGACATCCAACTTGACCTGCTACCTTTTGAATGTTATGTATGGTGCAATTGTAAGTGACGGTAAGACGAGTCAACGTTAGTCGTTGGCCGAATTGTGTATTCCTACCTTATGTCCAGAACCCTCATTTAAAAATAGTTTTAAAAAGATTAATACAAATTTAATTCCTTTAGGGGATTTAACCGACTTCATATTATTATAAAACTTGTTTTCATGCAGTAGTTTACATGAAATTTTAACTACATGTTACATTATTTTTTAACCATCATTGTTTCGGTTGCCTCAGCAAAGACGTCCTTCTTGAAATTTAAATTAATTAATTAGGCTAGTACACTCTTCTGGTATTACCTGAAATATCTTTTTGGGTTACAAAGTATTCCCGTACAGTACACAGTCCATTGTTTTCCGTAAATAAAAATACAATCAAATTTATTTCAAAATTATTGTATATAAACCGATCGAAAAAAAATAGACACGTAGGAAAAGTTACTTCCCGGACTTTTTTCCACCATCGTCCGGGAATATATGACTTTTCCTATTAGATACGCAATAAATGTATTGTTATTATTTAGTATTTTAATTAAATATTTATTAAATTATGTTATTTTTCTTAATTTTGTTGGAATGAATTATTACAAAATTCATTCATTTTATTTTTAAAATATTTTAATAACTTTTTTTAATCTACATTAGAACCTGAATCGACCGATACAATTCTATCATTTTATACTCGTAACAAATGAATAATTGAAACATTGGAAGAAATGTGAGTGTGAATGACAAATAATATTAAGCCCAACAAAATATTTTTCAAATACATTTTTTACGTTTTCAGTGAATGAGGTATTTATTAATTTACCGCCTACATTGCGAGATTAAAAATTCTTTTCGAATGTAATCCCGGGTAAAAATTAATTTCACATTCTGCAAACGTAGCAGCAAGAAGTAAGATAATTTATTTAATTTGAGGATGTCAAAGGTAGAATTTTTATGGTGCATGTGAAATTTAAATTAGTTTATAATGATGAGTTTGAGTTAGGCGGAAGCTGAATTTATAGCGGGCGGACAGGCCGTTGTTGGTTGACGTTGACGCACATAAAACCGCATTTAACGCATTTTCAAACGTGTGCTGGAAAATGCCGCCAGGATAAAAAAACAAAACTCCGCCACATGTTTCCACTTCACGTCACTTTAACTTTTACTCTCTTTTAATAAGCGAATTTACACCACGCTTTTTATGCAACCACCTAATATTTTACATACAAGCAAATAAACTACAATATATATATATATATATATATATATATATATATATATATATATATATATATATATATATATAAGTATTCATTGAGCTTAGTGTAGTTGTATTGCATTTGTATTGTAATGTAGAATTCTTGCCTAAAGAAAGTTAATATAACCGTTCACATTCAACATTGCTTAGTGATGCTGTTGCATAGTAACGGCTACACTATCATTTTAAAACATTTTAGTGTGTTTTTTAGGCCGTATTTATGTGGGATTTTTTAAGTAACCTAGCAGGTTAATTCTGTTTACTTGGTACGTTTGAAGTAACCCAGAACTGATCTTGAACTGATCCAACTCACCCAGCTATTTTGCTGGGTTGGTGAGTTGAACCTGTTTTCTATCTGTTTACAATGCTTTCTCTTTCTATTTATGTCACAAATAACATATTTTATAGGTTAAAATGAAAAACTTAAATAACTAACTTTAGCAAATAACTTAAATTAACTAGTTAAAATTTTCACCAACTGCAAAGTTTGATTGTTTATTTGGTAACAACCTGGGTACGTTTAGGATCAGTTGAGGGTTGGATTCAAATTTCCCAAATAAATACGGCCATAATAAATGAGATATGAATATTTTACCTCCTTGACAGAAGTAAAGGTAGAATTGTTGTTGTGAAAAAATCAGATTTTAGATTTCAACGGAAATATCCGTTTTAACAATCCCTGAATTCATTGTAACTAGTTTCGGTGTGACGTCTTTTTGTACGTTAACAGGTACATATTAATTTATTTATGTTATAAATAATTTAGTAGACTTTAGATATTTTAGTTTTTATAGGGCGGAGATAAATTAATGTTGGTTGTAGTAAGTAAATGAAACTTTTTAAGTTTTAGTTCTCTTAAGTTTATTAAAAATGTTTATATTGCGAATAAACTATTAAAGTTGTTTTATTTACTTAGGCTTCAACTATTTAAACATTTGAAGAAGTGAGGGAGGAAGTATAATTTCATTTTTATACATATGAGGAAGTATAAAAATGAAACCATGTCAGTAAGTAAACCGAAACTGAATTACTGGCACTTATTTGTTAATATCTTTAATATGAGGTATGTTTGAACTGTGTAAACATTTGAAGAAGGAGGAAGAACGGATACAATATTCAAACCGAAACTGTAAAGTAATCAGGAAGCCGCCATCCTCTTTTAAACATTCGCAGAAGTGAAGTAGGGAGTATGAAAATGAGACCACGACAATATTTAAACCAAAGCTGAATTACTGACATTTATTTGTTAATACCTATAATATGAGATATGTTTGAACTGTGTAAACATTTGAAGAAGGAGGAAGACCGGATACAAATTCAAACCGAAACCACAGAAAGTTTATACAGAAGTGACAGTAAGACAGAGAAACGAGAATTAGAGAGAGATGGAGAATGTGCACAAATTTAAAGGGCCCATTGTTTAAAATCGAAAAGTTTCCTTACATCTGAGAGAGAGATAGGGGAAGAGCACAAATTTATAGGTCTACACAATGGTTCAAGGTTATAGAACAGACTAGAGGAACTATTCTGTGCCGAAACTGTAAAGAAATCAGGAAGCCGCCATTCTCTTTTAAACATTTGCAGAAGTGAAATAGGGAGGATGAAAATGAGACCATGCCAGTATTTAAACCAAACCTGAATTACTGACATTTATCAGTTAATACCTATAATATGAGGTATGTTTTCACTATCTAAACATTTGAAGAAGGAGGACGAACGGATACAATATTCAAAATGAAACTGTAAAGTAATCAGGAAGCCGCCATCGCCATCCACTTTTAAACATTTGCAGAAGTGGAGAGGATGAAAATGAGACCAAGACAATATTTAAACCAAAACTGAATTACTGATATTTATTTGTGAATACCTATAATATGAGGTTTGTTTGAAGTAAACATTTGAAAAAGGAGGAAGACCGGTTACAAATTCAAACCGAAATCACAGAATAGTTACATACAGAAGGCACTTTTCAATAGGTTTATACAGAAGTGACATTAAGACAGAGAAACGAAAATTAGAGAGAGATGGAAAATGTGCACAAATTTAAAGGGCTCATTGTTTAACATCGAATAGTTCCCCCACATCTTAGAGAGAGATAGGGGAAGAGCACAAATTTAAAGGTTTACACAATGCTTCAAGGTCATAGAATTGAAAAGGGGAACCTGAAAGGTACCGACACGGAGTGTCGCTTCTGTATGTAACTATTCTGTGCCGAAACTGTAAAGTAATCGTGAACCTAAACATAAAGAAGTGAAGTAGAAAGGATGAAAATGAGACCAAGACAATATTTAAACCGAAACTGAATTACTGACATTAATTAGTTAATACCTTAGATGAGGTATAACATAGAGATATGCCACACTCCTATAGCTACGTACTACTGAGCAAGCAAAAGATGTATGGCCGAGAATCGCCTAACAGTTAGCTGCGTGAGAACAATCCGTCAGGTGAGTAGTGCACACTTACAGTTAGACGAACGAAATATTGATCATAGTGTTTTGTCACCTATCCTCATTATTTGTTTTCCATATAACTACTCCACTGGTCTACTGTTCTCAAAGAGCTGGCTGCAAGCGATTTTAGATCTTTCGACAGTATTATTTGGGCAATGCCATATTTTTATGTTATACATCATCTAAGGTTAATATCTATAATATAAAGTACGTTCGAACAGTGTAAACATTTGAAAGACGAAGACCGGATACAATATTCAAACCGAAACTGTAAAGTAATCAGGAAGCCGCTACCGCCACCGCCACTTTTAAACTGGCCGGATTAGAAGTTTGGAAGCGCGTCTAGTGTAGCTATTTCCCGAACGAATACCTTGAGTTGTTTCCGCCGCTGCTTGCTATGCGGATTACGTAACAATGTTTTCGCAATGGTAATTATTGTGCAGATTGCTTTGTCCTGCTGTCTGCAGGAACAGCCTGCGCGGAATGAGAAACGTGCCGCGCGCTGATGTGCAGATACGTGAGGACAGACTTGTTAGCTTATGACTTATTATACTTTTGTCAACTTGACAATCAAATTCCACGGGTGAAGGTTGGTGCTTTGAATAAAAGAAGAACAAGAGGACAGAAGTCTAGAATGATTGGTCGTATAGGTTTTTCATTATCAGTTATCAGTAAGACCGGTAAGAGTGAAACTTACGACTTACTCGAACACATTCAAAACTTAAAGGTAATATATATATATATATATATATATATATATATATATATATATATATATAGCAGCTTATGCCACTATATATTATTATTTATAAATAAATAATTTTATAAGTATTAAATATAATTCATAAATGGATTTTGGCAGAAGGGTCTAAACTTGTTTGAGCTAGTTGTTACTTGTTACTATTTTTTTATTGAATGGTTACGATATGTTCTTTTTTATTGGTATAACAACCTTCACAACAAACAAGATTTTTCTTGTCGCAAGCCGACTTGAACCCTTTATCAAAACAAACCAAGCCGACTTGCTACAATTACCCCTCCCCAAAAAAATGCATATATTTCAAAATATGAATACATTAAATAACAATAATTTTTAAATTAATTAATATACAAAATGTTGATATAAATATATAAAAGTAACATAAATTAACTCTATTAGATCCTTCCGTTGTCTTCACTACTTGTTCGCTGATAATTCTCGAAGTTCTGAAAATATAGCTGGTGCAGTTGCATAGTAATATATATGACTTTGTGTTTTTTGTAGAGTAAAAAGAACAAAAATAGTATTAGTAGGCTGGTTTTAATCTGTCAATGGAAATGTTTTCATACTTGCCATTTATGTCAATGGTAAAAAATTTTGGAAAACGTTTGATAACTTTATAAGGTCCATCATAATTTTGTTGTAGTGGTCTTTTAATAGCGTCATGTCTTATGAAGATATGTGAACAAGAGAATAAATTTGGATGGATAAAAGTTTTAGTATTTTGGTTTTTTGGAGGCCTAGCTTTAAGATATTGAAAATGTCTTTTTAATTTTTTAAGGAAAAATGATAAGTCTACAGTAGAATCCGGTTTTGAGTCAAATTCTCCAGGAAGACGTAGACGTGTTCCATAGACTAACTCATCCGAACTACATTGAATGCTTTCTTTGAATGAGGTTCTAATACCTAATAAAACCAAAGGTAAATTTTCTACCCAATTATCAGGATAAGAACAGGCTTTCAATGAAGTTTTGAGTTGTCTGTGAAAACGTTCTATAATTCCATTTGACTCAGGATGATAAGATGTAGTTCTGATATGTTTAGTTCCCAAAACTGATAACAATTCTAGAAAAAAATGAGATCCAAATTGTGCACCACGATCGGTAGTAATTGATGACGGTACACCGAATCTTGCTACCCAATTTTCTATAAAAGATCTTGCTATTGTATCTACCTTGGTATTTTGAAGTGGAATTGCCTCTGGCCATCGGGTATATCTGTCAATGCAAGTCAATATGTGAGTATAGCCCGAGGACCAAGGCAAGGGGCCTACTATATCAAGGTGTACCATGTCAAAACGTTTTTGAGGTACAATAAAATTACCTATCTCTGCCTTAGAATGCCTAATAACTTTACAACATTGACATTTCAAACATGATTTAGTCCAATCTTTGATATCCACATTCATATTTTCCCAAACGAAACGAGAAGAAATTAATTTCTTTGTAGCATTAATTCCTGGATGTGAGAGGGAATGTAACTTATTAAAAATATCTTTTCTAAAAGGAAGTGGAATGTAAGGTCTTGCTGTTCCAGTAGTAACGTCACAAGTAAGAGTCAATTGATTGTCTGCCAACGGAATTTCTTTGAATGAGAGAGATGTGTTTTTGTTTTTAAAAAAATTAATAGTGTCACTATCTGACTTTTGAAATTTAGCAATTTCATTGTAATCAATGATATCTGAATGGTTTAACGTATTAATAGAAATTCGTGATAACGCATCTGCAACCGTATTCTCCGAACCAGGTATATGTCTAATGTCATTAGTAAATTGTAATATGTAGTCCAGGTGACGTATTTCACGAGGGGAGTAAGTGTCTGAATTTTTATGTAAAGAATATGTCAATGCTTTATGATCTGTCAGAATGAAAAATTCACGTCCTTCTACAAAATATCGAAATTTTTTAATTGCCAAATACACCGCTAAAAGTTCTCTTCCAAACGTACTATAACGACAAGCTGCAGGTTGGAAACATGTTGAATAAAAAGCTATTGGATGCCAAGAGTTATCATAAAATTGCTGCAGTACAGCTCCTACCCCAGTATCCGAAGCATCGACCATAATACTAGTTTCCACATTATTTCGTGGGACTGTCAATGTAGTAAAATTAATCAGAGCGTTTTTGACATTTGAAAAAGCTTGATATTGTAATTCTGTCAAAACAATTTCTTTCGTACTCTTCGAATGATTATCAATTAATTGAGTTAAAGGTTTTGATATAATAGAACAATGAGGAATAAATCTATGATAAAAATTGACCATCCCTAAAAATTCACGTAAAGCCTTTTGTGTTTTAGGAGGAGGAAAATTTTTAACAGCGTTAACTTTATCTTCTAAAGGTTCAATTTTGTTATTTGAAATACGATGGCCTAAAAATTCAATCTTATCACATCCAAATTTGCATTTATTAATATTTACTAATACTCCATAATCTTCTAAACGTTTAAAAATAATACTTAAATGTTTTTTATGGGATTCTACATTATTACTTGCAATTAATATATCATCAATATAAGCAAAACAGAAATCTAAACCTTTAATTACCTCATTAATAAATCTTTGAAAAGTTTGCGCACTGTTTCGTAAACCAAAAGGCATAACAACATATTCGAATAGTCCGAAAGGAGTTGTAATAGCAGTTTTAGCAATTGAGTCTGGTTCCATAGGTATTTGATGATATGCCTTAACAAGGTCAATTTTAGAAAATATTTCACAATTTTGTAAATTATTTATAAAATCTTGGATATGAGGAAGAGGGTACCTGTCAGGAACAGTAATGTTGTTAAGAGCTCTAAAATCACCACAAGGACGCCATTCACCTGGTTCCTTTTTCGGAACCATATGAAGGGGTGAAGACCAATTACTATTAGATGCCCGAATAATACCCATCTTCAGCATTTTATTAAATTCAGTTTGAGCTGCATTTAACCGATCTGGAGCCAATCTCCTTGGTTTAGCAAAAATTGGTAAACCATTTGTTATAATCGAATGCTTTACGTTATGTTTAATTTTACGATGAATATTGAATTCACTAGTTAAAGATGGAAATTTAGATAAAATTTGTTTAAAAGGACAAAAATTAACATTATTCGAAAAAATATTATTTATTTGACTATTAAAAAATGATAAATTTGCATCTATTAAACGTTTGTGTCTTTGATCAACCAATAAATTATAGTAACTTAAAAAATCTGCCCCCAAAATAGAATACTGAACATTAGCAATTATAAAATTCCAACTAAAAATTTTATTAAGATTAATGTCTATATTAATTTTGATAGAACCAAATGTTGCAATTTGAGTGTTATTAACTGCTTGCAAAAGAAAAGGTTGTTTAATATATTGTTGTGTAGGATTTGGTGTAATGATACTAACCTCTGCACCAGTGTCAACAAGAAATCGATGACCAGAGAACCTGTCTTCAACGAACAGTAAGTGAGGAGAAAAGGAAAGTCTATTTCTGGAAAGGAGAGGCAAACTATTAATAACTTCAAAATTTTGATTCTCAAAATTTTGACAAACGGTATGCGATCTAGAGGTAGAAGTCCAATTGCAAGGAGGTACACACTTCTTGGCTTTCGTCCCGTAGTGGAAATGATACCAACAGGAATCAGAAGAAATATCTCCATTTGATGCAGTAGAAATATTCTTCTTTGGAGACAAGTTTGTGAGTAAACGTTTTATTTCCAACATCTCTTGTTTTAAATTTCGTATTTCGTCAGATCTCACATTCTCAGTGAATAAATGACATGACGATAAATTTAATATTTTATCAGCCATTTCCGCTTTTTCTTCCAAACTGCTTGATTGTGCAGTAACAAGTGAAGTTCGAATATTAAGTGGCAATTTTTGTAAAAATAATTCTTCTAATAGAGTAGGATCCATAACTTTATTTCCTAATAATTGCTTAATATATCTTAGCAATTGGGTGGGTTTTCTTCCTCCTAATTCAAGTTTCGAAAATAATATATTAAATCTTTCTTCTTCAGAAATTGTAAATCGTTTAATAATTTCACATTTAACTGTAGTATACGGGTTTTGCGACGGACGATTAATTATCAAGTCTCGAATTTCTAGTGCTTGTTCCGGTTTCAAATTATTAATTAATTTAAGATATCTACTTATTTCTGATGTTATTCTGTGACTGTCAAACTCTGCTTCCACTTGCACAAACCAAAGTTCAGGATCATCGGGGTAGAAATCGGGTAACTTGAACGAGGAAGAAACAGCAGCAACTAATGGTGGTGCAGGAATAGAAACTTCATCTTGACCAAAATTCTCCATAGGCACAAACACAAATTCTCACACTTAGGGGTCACCAATTTATAGCAGCTTATGCCACTATATATTATTATTTATAAATAAATAATTTTATAAGTATTAAATATAATTCATAAATGGATTTTGGCAGAAGGGTCTAAACTTGTTTGAGCTAGTTGTTACTTGTTACTATTTTTTTATTGAATGGTTACGATATGTTCTTTTTTATTGGTATAACAACCTTCACAACAAACAAGATTTTTCTTGTCGCAAGCCGACTTGAACCCTTTATCAAAACAAACCAAGCCGACTTGCTACATATATATATATATATATATATATATATATATATATATATATATATATATATATATTTAAATACTATTAGCTTTCAGAGCTTAAAATAGAAAATATGGTAATATTTGTGTAAAAGATCTGTCTGTCGAAACGTTGTATTTGAATTATTTTTCATAGTACTTTTACCCAAATTTTATCTCAATTATAAAAAATATAAAATTTACATTTCCAACTAAAAATTACCATTTCTTCCATTTCTAAGTTATTTCCTATCACAGATAAACATAAACATTACAGTTTTTAGTTTATTCTTTTTCACATATTGCTGTTTTAACCATTTTTGGATCCAAAATTATGGATTTAAAAAATAGTTCATATTGAAAGATATTGTTGAGCTGATTTCAAATTTACAATCTTATCGATAATACCAGACGATTCTACGGGTTAAGTTACATAAAGAAATATTTTCTTCGTATATATAGGTTCGTTGAAAAATGAGAAAATCAAAACAATCGGAATTTTAGGTTTTCACTTGGATTTTTTTTAATTTTTCTTTATTTATTACTATTAAACTGTTATCATTTTTGTTTTTGTCTGGTTCTCCAAGTTTTTTCATTATTTTTCCTATACTCTTGTTATTGTTATTAACACTTGTATAGATATCTCCCATTACATAAAGTAAATATCAATACGCGGATTCTAAATTTTCAAAAAGAATTCAATTATTTCGTATCATTCCCTATATATTTACGTTCAAAGTTATACTTCTTAAAAACTGTTTTTAGGATTTACCCCTTAAGGTGTCATCCTACATTATCGGCGACCTTACTAATCATTTCTAAGAGCAAAATTACCAAAAGTACCAATTTTCAGATTTTTATTCCAACAATTTTACTATTAAAAATGTTATAACATACTTACTATATTCCTTCCAGCATGTATAACATATTTTATTATAACATTTTTATTAGATCGTAAAAAATATTAATGCATCATCATAATAATATGTTATTATTTCAGAATTTAATAAATAGTTTTATTTTTGTAGCGTAGATGCATATTCTTTTATTTCCCACTGAAATCTTTTTTGTGTAAAGGAAATAAAAAACATAGTTGTTAATTAAAAAGCATTGGTTACATTGGCAGACATTCATTGAATTCGCAACGAAGCAAATAGCATATCTTGTGTATCTGAAGCATCTTCCACTCCGCCGATATTAGCGTTCGGATTCACATTACCGGTGGTAATGGATCCCGATATCGAATTGCATTTAGTCACGAATAAATGCAATTATTTTCGCTAGGACTAGACACCGGAACGCTGATACACAGTGCAGAAGCTTTTACTAGAAATGTACCCTAGCACGATGCACGAACACAACGAAAAAATAAACAGACGTTGAGTGAATTACACTCCATTGTTGAAATTTCAATAACATAAATTGCTCTGAAGGAAACATGGGAAAGAATTCGATTCTACGTTTGCGGAGCGAAATGGGATCTAAGATAATTAGCTCACAAAAACACACAATTGGAAAATGAATTACGACTTTCTCTGCAATAAAATCAATACTACAATAGTATGTATAATGTTTGATAAACAGAAATGTAATAACCAGATAATGAATGTTTCTTTCAGGTACGCTTAGGAGGGTTGGCAATGCACCCCCGAGTAAGATAATTAAAAATAATTTAGTACCTACTAGAAAAGTAGAAAAAAATTAAATATGAACATAAATAGTATGTTGCAGTAATGCCGATTCTTTCAGCTCGATTTGTCAAAGTTCGGAAAGAACGTATCTTAACTCGGATGTCGGGTGTCTTATCTAGAAATATTTAGAATGAAAAGTTCCAAAGCTAAAAACACTCGTTTTTATTTTTCTTGAAATATGTAATTTTGAAATTTTTATTATTTTGCTTATTTCACCCGTTCATCGCCGTATTTTAATGATATCGATGAATTATCTGAAACTAGGTTCGGCGCCTCAAAAAAACATAAGATCCTACTTTCATTAAAATACGCCGTTGAAAGGGTGAAGTAGGCAAAATAAAAGAAAAATTAAAATGTCAATAAAGAATGAAAAAAAAGATCGGGTTTTTTTGGCTTTCGGACTTTTCATTTACATACTAACAAAATAAGTCGGATAAAAATTAATACCGATTTGACATGCATTGAAGATTCTGTAATAAAAATTATAAATCGTCAAAATCAAAATATCTGATCTTCTGTTTCCAGCATATTATGCAGGTGTAATAAGAAATAGCGTATAATACACGCGTATGAGAGTCATTAAAGTACTCGTATCTTTAATTGCCGACTTATACAGTTGTATCATAATATGTAGCGATCCCAGGCCGCAGGTATCTAGCAGATACGTTAGCCACCCTCCTATTGTACTGACGTATCGAAGCTGTCAGAATATTCCAGAGCTTAATTGCTCTAGTATATAAGCCCGAGCTGAAAAGATCACAGGCCAATCTGATATTAATACCAGTGGTTAATATAAATAGTTGGTGATATAAATATCGTGTTCATAAATATTAGTAAATAAGTTTAAATAAATATTTTTGGTGTTTAAATTTTTATTAATAATTGTAACTCTTAAGTTAGTGTTTATATTTATTTTATTTTTTTATAATTTGTTATTCATTTGTTAAAATTAGTTATATAAATATTCGTGTTACAATACTATTATATGATCCCTGTTTTTTAACACTTATTCTGTTAATATTTTATTTATTCAAATAAGTAAGCCGGAATCTCAAAGGTGCAGTTACCCCCATTACCCTTCCCTTTTTATCGCACCTGCCTTGAGTATTTAAACTCTGTTGTAGGACTACAGTGCCACAGATAATGAGTATATATTTTATTTGTTTATAATATAAATAAAACACATACCAAAACAGGTAACTTAAATACTCTGTTCCCTTCCACAGATGATATGGTAAGCAGATGACTTTAATTTTCCACAATCTCCGGCTGTGTTTTCGCAGGGTAAACAAAACACTCTCTCCGTGCAGGACCGCGGAGTCAAGTTGTCCTGCTGACGGGCAGGAATGCAAATCAATCAGCATATTTATTGGCAATTCGGCTCGACGCCAGGATGTTACGGACAGCCGTTCGGGCACATGTGCTGGCAAACAAACCCACCGATGTTGTTTTTGATGCTGAGGTATTTGTGGTAAATGGTTTGTGGTTTTCTGCAAGACTGATTTACGAATACAGAATTTGCTTTACATATCCTACTATTCCGTCAATAATATGGGTTATTTTTACACAAACACCGCCTTATTCAAATTACAAAAAGTTTATATTATATATTAGTTAATATGCTATCAGCAAAATTATATCCAAATAAGTAGGCTATTGATAGAATATATTAAGAAGTAAATAACAATAATAAGTTTTTAAATCTAAGAATATTAATCAATCTCAATAACAACGATGGTTTGGAAATTAGTAAAATATGGCTTCCTATATTAAATATGTTATAATTCGTTTCTTAGTTACTTGTTTATTTGTTTTATTGTATTTGTCATTACCCTAAAGAAAGCAGGAGTTTATGCTGCCGAAACGTTGTGTTAAACAAAATTTAGACAACTAAAACTAAAAACAATTGTTTTAATCAATTACTATGAGTTCTGGAAAATATTTTATTAATAATAAGTTCAAATATTCCAGTTTCTCTTTTATTATTGTTTAAATAAATTTACAAGACAATAATTTTCTGTTTACTTACTTTTAACTTTCGTTATTTGATTCAAAGTCAAAATAAAGAAAAATCCTTCTTTTGGCATGATTTATTTTTTATTATCAAAATAATGTGTTGAAAAATGTGAATTTATCAAATATTTAAATATATGTAACCTGTAGATTTTATGCTCATTATCTTGTTTTATTCATTTCAGTTCGAATAATATAAGATTTCTTGCTAATGCTTCATTAAGCAGATATTTTTCTGCTTATAGCAAAGCTTAACGAATGGATTTAACCGATCTCTCTAATATACGAACCGAATTTATCTTCTTTGAAAATAGACGAATCATATTTTACCACTGGTTGAAGCAGACTTATTTCTGCCTACCTTGGCATTTTACATTTAACAGAAATTAGAAGCTAAAGAAATAGATTCTGCAGAAAATCGTTTTATATTGGATGGTTTATATTTGCTAGAACTCAAAGGTAAGCGGAGCTTACCTTGCTTTCACTGACTGCACTTACTTCTAACATAAAATCCAAACTGAAGGAGAATTTTTATGAGTTGTTAGATTAAATTGACGTTTAGATATAATAGAATGCACCACTATATTTCGATGATAATTTATGTAAATTAAAAACTTTTAAAACCGAAAAGAAATGAAATTTTTGTAATGACTGAAATTGTTATATAGTTATATAGATGTAGTGTAATTTACTGTAACTTGTAGGTTTTCTGTTTATACATACACGATGCACATATATGTTACTATTACTACGTCCAGCAGGCAATTTCTATTCCATTTACATGCAGTTCCATCATGCAAAGACAAGTTCGAATGCAGCTACAGTTTACGAGGAAAATTACTAGTGTTGCTCATAATTAATAACTGTGTGTTAATATACGTACGGTATAATTAAACCTGTTATCCGGCTTCAGAATTAATTACTTGATTGACATAATGTTTCGATAAAATCTACTCGCAAATGCAATATATATCATAGTGCATAAATCTTTGTCATTTATTTACATGACATCATAATATATTGCACGTGTCACTAAATTTACCATCATTTACAATACACAGAATAAAAATCATAGCGGTAGTTAATAATGTTATTAATCACGACATATATTCTCATCAAACCATAATCACGACAAATTAGCAGTGATTGGTCTTTGCATCGGGTAATTACAGAACAATTTTATACTCAAAACAACTATAAATTAAAATAATAATCTTATTTTTGATAAAAATATAATTTATCAAAAATTATTCATTTTAGTTACTGAAAACATGATTTAAGAAAATACTTTTCCAAGTTTGTTTAAACATTATAATGTTCTAACTAAAAATTACTATTTCTTAATTTAGAAAATGAACATAATATAAATATTTTTTTTTATTATATATCAGGTTTTCCCAAATTGTAGTTCGCGAGTACGGTTGTGCGATGAGTGAAACTTGTGATCGATAATCCATCTTTATTTTTGATTGATCTTGATTGATCAGAAAAGATCGATCCAGTTTGTTCAGATCGATCTAATCGATCTTGACTGATCTGATCGATCCATATTTACGATCTATCAGAAAAAAATATCTTGTTTGATCAGATCAGTCTTATCGATCTCAACTACAAATCGATCTTCATTAATAAAACTGCAATCAATATTCCATATCCATAGATAAAAAATACAACAAATATGAACTGAAAGTTGAAATCGTTCTACCTACGCCCAAATGCAGACTAGGCATTTTAATACGTTGACCGCATTATGCTCAATCTGATCGTTAAGACCAATTTGGTCAATGAAGATCGATCGAGATCAAAATACTTTTTTAATATTTTTGTTGCAATTCATAGTAATTGCCACTTGCAAATATAAAATATTTATTTCCATAGGTAAAAGATTTACCTACCGCAATTGTTTTCATTAATTACTTGTTATAGTTAAGTGGTAGAAACAAGTTAAAACTATAACATTTTAGCTAATAACATAATATTATATTATTATTTACACATTCTCATATATTCATATTTAAGATATTTTGAAAAACCCTTCAGATCTTCATGAAAACACTAATTCCGGTTGCATGATTAACACCAAAATCTAATCAGATGTAATCTCTAAGCTATCAGAATGATATTTCCAATATTTTAATATTTTTCATTCACTATTATTTGATTAATCCATCCATTCATTCATCCATCCACACACACGGACAGACATCGTAAAAATATATTAAAATAGCTCTTATTCATTGAAATCTCACTATCCGATTTTTAGCATGATTCCAATACCTCCCTTACTGACTGGCGAGAGGTACAAAAAGTATGGCTACATTTTATTCCATGAATGAAAATGTAAATGCAATGTTGCAATCCACAAGTCAACGACACTAGCTCGGTGGAAAACAATATCTCCCGAAGTTGTGATCTGTTGTACGCCGTCTCTATCTGAGAAATAACACTATGAATATTCGCTGTTGGCAAGGAATCCTATTTGTGAAGTTTGCGACTGCATCGAAGCGGAGTGCGAGCGTGTAACGCTGGCTACAACTTGCGTTGAGGCTGTTAACATCGATTTCCCGGAACTATTAGTTATTTGCCGGTGTTGCACCAGCGATAAATGTTTCATGGCATGTGCGATAGCTACCACATTATTTCATATTTGTGGCTTGTTGCCGGATACAAGTGCTGCTTTTAAATGATTCTGGGGCAACGGTTTGTTTACTGCCACCCAGGACATATTTGTTCAGCTCCCAGTAAGAAAATCAGAAATATCGGTCGCTCAACCGATTTCAACTCAAAAATATTTCTCTACATTCTATAACCAACGGTCAATTACAGTATCGATCTAATTCTCAAAAAGAAAAGTACAATAATTACCGTTATGACGAAAATTTCACAAACCAAATCGGTCTTTTTCGCTCATTTTACTTATGTTTATACCACGAAATATAGTAATACTATAGAACGCTTACTGTCATACGATGTATAAGAAGAAACTATGCCCTTGTTAGCTCTTATTAATTTTGAATGTCAAGAATGTAAAACAAAAAGGTGATATGTAAAATGATAGAACATTGCTGTGTTAAGGTTTACAAATCTGTTTGATAAAGAAAGTATACCCTTATGAATAAACTTGTAGTAATCCAGTGGAAAAAGAATATCCTGAAAAAATTCACTTGTAAAATACTCAAACGATTGTTGTGATTATTTCTGTACAATCTAATTTTCTACTGTCATCATATGGTAGACATTTCGAATGGTTTACATTTTATGGCATTAAAAACTTTTTGCGTTGACACTGCTAGTGCTACAGAGATTATTTCCGAGAATAATCTCTAGATTATAATAATGATAAAATTGAATTTAAACACAAACTCCTGGTAAACAATGAAACATTTCATTGGTTTAACAAAATAATAATCATTCAAATATTTATTTACTACGACTTGTTCAACGGACTTCAAACTGAATGAATTGTGAGATTTGAAATTAAAATTTAATCGACTCGAATTATTAACCAAATATATAATATCGCTGTCTCATTTGTTCGAAAATCACTACAAGCTTTCCTTACTGAGGATGTTGGTCTACTTGGGATATCAACCGTCTTCCATTTGGGAAGTCAGTTCTCCATTGGTTATTTTTTGTCCTCGCGTTCTCCTTTTTATAATAACGTTCTCCTTATTTCTACAATAATTTTTTTATCCATATTATTAGTTTTACTACCAATGTACTATGTTTCGGTTATTTACTTTCGATCTATTAAACTTTTTAATAAAAAGAGGAAGAAATTTAACAAATAATTGTAAGAATTTTAATCTATGTAATTGTGTGATTCATGTTGAATAAATGACAAATAAAGTAAAGAGTAAAGGATTGCTTGCCATTTTGCTAACGATCTTTTTTTTATTTTCAAATGTCCTTCTGTTTCGTATAAGCTAATTGGAAACCTTAGGTCTACTACATATAAATAAATAAAACTTGTCACGAAAAACTTCTTGTATTTGAGGTTGGTCCACTTAGGAATGTTGCAATCAAATATCTGAACTTACAGTACTTATTAAAGACAGACCTACACATGTACAATGCAAGTTGAGTTCCCCAACCACCGTTTACGATTCCAGAGAGCATTAAACTATTGACTACCATAACTTTCCGGTTAGAACCTCCCTTCTTGCGTGATCGTGTTCCCGTTTGTCAATTAACGGTGGACAAACATCGTGAGTGGAGAGCGTCTGACGGACAAGCCGACAGCGCTGTTGATTCTCACGTAAGTAGCTCTTGCTCTTGTCGAAGTCCGGATGTGACGTCAGCTAGACGCGTCTTTCGCCACGGCAAACAACGAATTCCGCCATAGAATAGTGTAATTAGGAAAAACGGATAACAAACTGGATAGAAAAACAGGATGACTTGTCGACATGGATTAGTTGTAGTTTTAGTTGTCTCCACTTCTCCAGTGTTAATTTATTGTACAGGATTTGTTTTATTCGATTGGAAAAAAAGGTAATTTTAGAGTAGCAATCATTTAATAAAATCCATTAATATATAGGTTTATTTGTGCTACTCCGAAAATATTTTCCTTTTGTCAATTTGTTAAAATAATTCTTTCCCTCCATATATTATAATTATGTGACAAAAAAGTGATCATAGTGGACACCAAATGATCACTTCAACGTTTTCTAGGTCTCCGGCGCCAGTGAAACATTTACAAATATACTAAAATTCAAAAAAAAAGTTAGGGTATTAGTTACATCCCTGGTTAAAAAATATTATAACTTTACACCAATAAATGCTTTGCGCATACGTGTAATCAAAGTATTTTAGTGCTGATAATCATCTGTAAATATTACTAATTCCACCAAACTAGTGGAATTATCTTTGGAACTAAATAATATATTTAATTCTTTTTATGAATTGAGACTGGAGTTATTTCAGGATGTTAACAAGTGGCATATCTAATCTGGGTTAGTGGCTAATATTTTTTATGTACCTGGGTGTAAATGTAAATGTTTCACTGACGCCGGAGGCCTAGGGAACGCTGAACTAAGCATTCTCTAGTCTGTAAGCTAAATAAAAGCAAATTTAACATTTACATACATATATAATTTATTTATTTATATGCAAATTCACAAAGTAGAATACAATAACATATAACGTCATAACTTACGACAACTGACACATCAAATGTAAAATCTATGTACAGTGTAAACTTGACGAGGCACTAGTCAATCAAAACCGTCAGTTTTGGATTTTAAAATTTAAATCACTCCTCCTAGTTTACAGCAGGGTGTAGAATCTTTTGACAAAAGACTGAATAAAAAAATAGTATTTTTAATAATACATATTTCTTTTCTGTTCCTTTTAATAAATCACTAATTTTTAGTAACCTCGATAACTATATCAAATTGATCAAAACCGCAATTATGAAGAATAAAATTTTAATCACTTCTCTTAGTTTACAACAGGATTTAGTATCTCTGACAGAAGACTTAATAAACTGCAAATTATTATTTCTAATAATATATATTTCTTTTCTTTTCTGTTTAGTAAATCAGTCATTTATCACTAACCTCGACAACTGTATATTATGATAATTTATAAATTGCATTTGTTGTATTGTTGTCATATTTCAATTAAACATTATTCAAATTTGAAATAAAATACTTAAGAATCATAATTAGATTTTATTTGCAGCATATTTGAAATTGAATTTAAGTGAAAATCCTAGCGATGCACAAAGCTATTTGATGTGGGGAAAAGTTGCAAATGAAGTGATGAATGAAAGTGGTGAGCTAATGAAGTTGTGCTTTGCTTAGCGAAACATTTATTAATGATAAAACATTAGTGCATCAAACTAGACAAGGCTATTACAGCGCGATATTGCAACCGCGAAATGGATGGCGGTTAGGCAAATTGCGCGGTTAATATGTTCTCTGGTCAACTTTATCGTTCTGTTCATTCTCACTGAAATTTATTATATTAATTCCTCTGCTTTGTGAAGGCGCGGATTTATTACCTACGTGTGCATTCTCCGTTCTGAATACCGCCAAATTGCTTTTCGGGAATCTACAATAATTACCATGTGTTCCACATTATACAAACACGCAAATCATTGCTTCGTTATTTTCGCAGACAGTCATATTTGTAATTATCTGTCTCGGGCATTCATATTACTTTTTTGCCTCTCGCCATTCAGTACGAGAGGTATTGGAATCATGTTAAAAATCTGATATCGTTTTGAAGCTCTAAGATCTTAGATTTTAATATTTTGCGATGATATCTTAAGTACTAGTGTGTAAAAAAGATTGAAATTTGGATCCAGGGATGGGCATTTACGCGTAAAAAAATATTTTTTACATTATAAAATGTAAAATAAGTAAAAACGTAAATAATGTAAATTAGTAGTTTCTTATTAAGACATTAGGGTCTAATTTTTGTTTATAAATGTCAAATCATAACAAATGGTCAATATTTCTTGATTTTCTTTAAACCATGATAAACTTTTTGTTTTTAAATTATGTATATGAGCGATTTATTTTTAATATCATAATTATTTAAACCATCTTTCTCTATTGTGAAAGTAACAAAATGTCAAAGGACAACCAAATTGTATATCTTGGTAATACTGCCTTGAATTTTTACCATATACTTAATTAATTCTAAAAATAATATTATAATTAATAAATATATTATTCTGATTTTGAAAATCCGCCTAGTTAATTTTTAAGCATACTTTTAAAATGCTTTTAAAATGTGGAATTTCATGTCATATTTCATATTTTCAATATTTACCGCCATTAATAAAAGAGTTTGAAAAATAAATTAATCGATACCAACAGCTTCATCTCTTTCGTGTCCTGAGTTAATTAATTAACATTATTTTTTAATATAAATAAAAATAATATTCATTGCTTTACATGTTACTCGTTATTTACGCAAAAAAAGTCGAAAATTTTAACGTTGTAAAAATTGTTTTTATACCCATAAAAATTACGAATAATGTGTGACGTATTTTACATGGTCATCCCTTTTCATAAAGATCTTGAAGTGATTTTCTGAAATATGTTAATTAATTATGAATATTTGAGAATTTTTGTAAATAATAATTTAAAATAATGTCATTAGCTAAAATCTTACAGTTCAAATTTGTTTCTACCTAGCTCTAATTAACTATTACTCGTTATTAATGTTTCGGTAAATTTATTACAATTGCGGTTAATCTGTTTACCTATGAATGTTTTATATTTAACATTGAAAATTATTAAATTGACAAGATTGACAAAAAAATATTAATAATTATCGTATAATTTGAAAGGAATTATACTATTATACTAATACTGTAAGTACAAGCGAGAAGTTACGTGCTGGCCACATTAGACTTTCAAATGTTTTAATGAGCGCGGAAATTTTAATTTCTTGTTATTTTTCCATTCTACAAATTTTGGTGTTTTGTTTGAAATTTACGAAAAAATCTTGAATCCCGATAATTTTCTGTTCAGCTGATCCTAATGTGACTACTAACTGTCCTAATGAACGCGGTAATTTTAAATTGCTATTGATTTCCAATGGAGTTTTCCAAAACTACAATTTTTTATATTAAAAAATATCAATATTTTTAAGTAAATAAATTTTATAAATTCCTTGTTGTCGTTTATCTCTAAGTAAAGTATAACGTAATTAAGTAAATAAAAATTTAATATCCTGAAACTGGCAAATAAAAATAATTTATTACTCGTTTAATATATAATAAAGCAATATGTTTACAATAAGTAAATTAAGGATTGCGTTAGAGTTCTAGTTATTATCACTGCAAATAATGTAGTATTAAAATAAGTCCTATTAATTTTATGAACTAATTATAATAAATTACAACAGCTTTTGCAACAAAGCTGGTATTTTAAATAGCAAAACGTATAACTAGAACAAATATTTATTTATTTAATTTGAACAATTGAACACCAAACTACAATAATTCAAAAACAAACATAGAATTACAATACATTTTGTATTCACATATGGTCATCCAGGAAATAAATTATAATTAAATTATCTATTGTTTGCATTTTATTAAGGTAATTATATACGACCCGATTATGAAAATTGCACATTTAGTAATTTGAATATGTTTGTGACATTTTATGTTAATTGGCTAGTTTTTGTAATAATGGTTTCAAAAATAAATAATATTGATTTTCAAATAATACAAATGTTAGTTTGAATTACAATGATTTTATTTTGAATTTTATAATAGTGTTTTTACTGTTGATAGGAATGAAATATAGTTTTATAAACAAACATTTTATGTCTTGAAGACGCACGCGGGATCGAAACAGTGCCTTATTTATTACTGCTCAGGCCAACAAAGCCATGACTTAGGGCGCCAAATTTTAGGAAGCCCAATTTTTCATAATGCAAAAATTGTAAACGATATTATGGTCCTTTTAAATTTACGACACTTAAAACCTTTGAAAGTTAAATAAAAATGATTTAAGAAAAGAAAATACATAGGTCAATTAAAAATTCGTTTTTTGATTTAAATGAAGCAGTCTTTCTAAAAAGAGTTGAAAAAATATTTCTATATTAAGAGAATCACACCAGGAATTAAAATGGTAGGTATATGAATTAGCAAAAAACATAAAAGGCATTTTGATGATCTGATAGATGATTTCATATTTGATAATAGTGAACGACATTGTAAAGTAAACTTTTTTAAATCTATGTTAGTTCGCAATTGACACTAAGTTTTTTTGACAGCAATAATTTAAATATTCATGTTGATGATTTACTAACTGAACAAGGAATTAAATGTTTTATATTTTATTATAATTGGCTCTTTATCATTGGTCTGGTCAGCTGTTTTTTTGTTTTGACTTAATTTACATAATTTTGTAATTTTATTTCCCACATTTCAATCACACATTTTTTTATTAACTAGGGACCTTAAATATTTTTTTGCCTCGGGGTCCTTAAATTACAGCTACGCTACTGACTTCTTTTATTGGAAGTGGATACCGATCGCCTCAATTTTAAAACTACAAATCAAGTAATTAACTCGATACGAGAACCGAAATAGAATACTAATGGTTCGAGTCCCTGTAGAGGTCCTCTAATGTGTGAATACGACGAAATGTTGCAAATAAGTTTGAAATGTAAGTTAGTGACGTGAGTGCCAATGTTAATTTGGACGACTACACCTCGCTAGCTTTTAAGTTACGCTCTGTAAATAATTCGAATGTGGAACACAGTTCGGGCATTAGTTTCCCGGTATTACGTAAGTTAAATTCTGCCTCTATTTCAAACTAAGTTGGTAATTTTGTTTTCTATTGTTTTGTGGACCTGGAAACTAACGTGACCGCAAGAGTATTAGATTTAAACAAAAACTGCAAGTTTGTATGTGGCAATGGAGTTAGAAAGAAATCAAACATCCCATCCATCTTGAGTTTTGTAGTAGGTACAGCGCGTAATAACTCCGGGAGATTTATTTTCTCCTTTTTGGGAAAGGTTCGTTTTGTCTTGGCGGACCTCGCAAAAACCGACTTCTGCCGCTGACAATTTCCTCCCAAGGTAACACGAAAAACTCCACAAAGAAAGGGTAAATTATATTTTACTGTGTTGTGGCCGGCCTGTTAAATACGACTACAATGCTTGTTCTGACATTTGTTATTCTTTCTCACAATCTCTGAATCTGTCATTGATCTTAATACAAAGCATATCCAAATTATACAACGGATTTAAAACAGGGGCGGCTCAGGTGACGCAGGTGAAACGCTTCTTCAACTATCTCTAAAGTAACCTGCTATTTTTTACTAAATTATTTTGAATTTTATTGTAGTACAGTTTATTTTAAAGGTAATTAATTTTTGAAAATTTAATTTCTTCAAAAACCATGCGATCCTCGGTTATAGGCCGCCGCCCGATCGTATGAATCACATTCAAGTATGAATGCTCAAGTGAAACAGCTTCGGTACATAACTGTGCTGCATCAGTGTAAACAAAACAAGCTTGGACAGTTGCCACGACAACGACACCTCTAGTTATTAGCAGTAGGGAATCAAGTTAGAAGGTGGAATAATGACGACAAGAAAGACTTTTTTAGTTGCGAAAAACCTATGGCTATATTAAATGTACACAAAGTTGAAAAGTAAAACAAAGTAAATACTTGCAAGTTTAAAAACTCATAGTATTTGCAGTTCAATTGGTTGTGTAACAATTATTATTTAAATAAACTTTTCTATCTGCCCTGTTTAGTTATTAGTGTTGTTTGGAATAAAAACGATTTTAATGATTTCGGTAGTGTTAATGTTACTCGTGCGCTTCACAAATATGGAGGTTCGGCCAAAAACATAAGATTTGCAATGGAATTTCCAAAATTAAAGAAAAAATTAGTACCATATCGAAGCTGTTCATTTTTTATAAGTAGTATATATTTTTCATATTTAGAACCACGAGCCGTCACTGATTTAAATATCACCCCGTTATTATTTTTTAGAGCTACCTTTCACATAAATATAACTTACTTCCATAGCAACATAAAACGTAAATTTCACATTACATCTATTATTTGGTTACTCTTTTCAAACGGAGTGTTATAGAAAATAGCTGTCGTACTAGGAGTATAATTGTATAATTATGATAATCATACGAATTTCATATACAATTGGCCGTCTAGCAACCGTCAAAAATGACTGTAAAAAGTTGCAAATAAATAAATTTGAATTGTCAAGTAGGCCACCTTTTACAAATATATTAACATTATTTAAAGTTAAATGCTGCTAGTGGCGTGAAAAATGTAATAAACGGCTCGGAATGTAAGTATCTAATAAAACTATTCTCGTACGGAAACATAAATTTCGGATCCGGTTGTTCATACCTTCTCAAAGTTTATAATGTACTTACATTTCATGCAGCTTATATAACTATTTTTCCATGGTCAATCTTTTTTTGCCCATTTACTGTGTCAATACTAGTTGCTACGTCCAAAAAAATATAAATAATCTTTTACTGTTCATTGAACAGTAAATAAATTGACTCTGAAAAGTTGCCGAATGGGATGAATATTTAAAATATACTATGGAAAAAATTTTCGTTTTTCATGAGTGACTTTAATAAACCTTATTTCAAATACTTTTAATATAGTAGTTACAATAACTATTAGGATTACCTAAATATCTATCTACATATATGAGATGACGATTAGGACTAGGACGTACACAAATACTCGTATGCGGGTTATGTTAATATGGAGAGTATACTAAGAGATCTTAGAATAGATAAGGAAAATCAATAGCATGGTATCGAATCAGGATTGTCAGATTATTGTGTGATGTATATGGTATGATGTGATTACCACCAATATCTCATAATACCTGTCATGTACATCGTCTACTATACAGCAAACTTGATAACATAGAATGTAATCTTAACAATAATATAAATTAATTTTAGATAGATTTAATTTTAAAATTAGGGTAATGGGGGTGAGATGAACCGGTAGGAGAAATAGAATTTTGGACTTAAATGTACATTACAGTGATATCTCTCATAGGGAATTGATAATGTTGTTGTTTAGAGACAGTGTAAGTAGCCGCTTGAAAATTAATGCAGTCAACACTGAATAATCCAAGATTTACCTAAAAAATGCCAAAAAAGTTTGTACCTTATATAAACAATTAGTTAATTACTACTTCGGTAGATTTACACTACTTATTTATGTACATACCTTATAAAATTTCTTCATAAATCTTCACGTAACCTAAAAATGTGGTTCTATCTGTACACAGTCATAAGTAAGTTAGTGGTCTATTTAACCTCTGCTCTGAGGGCAGATGGACCATCTATGCTGAGGAGAGATGGACCAGAGGATTTTTATTGTTAAAAACAGGAAAAAAATCATTCGCACATAGAAAGGGAGACAATCTAGTTGATATTCCATGAGTTAATGGTTAACCAGATTGTGTTGATAATAAAGAAGCTGAAGATTATAAAAACGAATATATGGGATGCAAGGAAAATTATAAAATAAAAAATAATAAAGAAGTACCACATATGACAAATGACAACAATCTGTTGACCAGTTCATCTCCTCATAGCCTTGGTCCGTATCACCTATATAATGGAGGAGAGTTGGACTTTTTGAACCCGAATAAAATATTTTTTTGTAATTTCCAGAACATAGTTTAAATTTTTCTTTACTCATATAAGTAAGCCTAGATAATAAGTTGTTATGAACAATGTTTGTTTTTTTAATATTATTTATTATTATAGAGTATATTCTCATTAAAGTAACATTTTAATATTTTCTTCAAATAATAAATGGAATATTTATTAATTTACACCATATCCCACAGGACTAAAGTCCCAATTACAGGATGATATGCAATTAAATAAAAAAAAATATTAATTAACAACCTTGTTGATTCATACAAAGTAAATATAATTATATAAATAATAAAAATGGACAAATACATTAATACAGAATAAGAAAATTTTTATAAATGACAATTTCGTGAGCCAAATTTAAACATATTGAGCCCTTTCTAAATAAATTATAAGAATCTGCATAAATATCTAAGATAGAAGAAATTTCTTGTTATTAATTACCCATGTAATATATAATAAAAAAACTAAACGATTTTCTTTTATTATATGCGTCGTTTACTTATTAATCTGTAAGTGACTTTAAAAATTTTCTTCCGTGATTATGGTAGGCGGGAGGTAAAAATATTGAGTCTCAAAAACTTATAGTAGTGCTCGTTTTTAATAAATAGAATTAATAACAGAAATTGGATTCCGGGTTAAAAGTTATCGCGAAGTTGTTGTCAGATTAATATCCTGTTAGGACTATAAAATAATTAAAAACTTTGAACAATTTAATAACAGTTAAAATTAAAGTGTCAGACTCACGGAGATTCTTTCTTTATTAGACACATTACAGCGTTGTTTCTCATGCTTTAACATTCCTTTATAACTGTCACATATTATGAGATATATCGATCGTAGATAGATTAAAAGTGAAGTGACGAGGGTACAATTTTATTAAAATGAAAAAATTGACAGAAAATCAATATCGGTTAAATCCATACACGAGAAATATAAATAGGAAATAGGTAGTCATTTCCTTCATTGTTATTTAAACGGACATTTAGCTTCAAGCGATTGTTAAATCTGTGTAAAAGAAAGAGAATTTCCGGTTTGTTGTAAGTTATTTCTTGAAACAAAATACTGTTACTGTTATTTTCATTGACGTCCAGACGTTCATGAAACTTCGTATACTTTTTACAAAATAAAAACTGACAGAAATAGGAAATAAGAAAGAAATCTTAAAACAATTTGGATCACAGTTTTTGTGAAATAAAAGTGATAATATTTTCCGTTTAAAATTTAAACTTGTGTTTTATGCATCAAAATATATAATTAAGGAAAGTATAATATTAAATATATAATATTTATTTGTTATCATAATACTGTAATAAATACTTTATTTCGAATTTAATTTTTTTATGATTTTTTTATACCATGACGTCAATATTGAACTACTACGTACTATAATACAGCAATATGTAAATTTATATCGTCATCATTAGATTAGATTAGGTACGTTATTGATTATAGGCCATGAAGCTTATCATTAAAAAACAGCCACACATAGATACGGTATTCTAAATTAGCATACACGTATATGTTTATATAAATCAAATATGTATTTAGGATAGTAATACATTATTTATTTATTAGCAGTTGATAATTCTATAGATATAAACTGGCCAAACAAAATATATTTTATTATTGACTGAAAAAGCAAAACAGCGATGAATTTATCCTTAAAAAAGAAATTATATAAAAATTAATTTTGCTTGTTGATTCAGATGCAGAGTTTTATGTTTTACAACTGTTATTTGAAGCTTTTTTTCCTAAAATAATTATGAAAGTAGGAAATTATGAAAATATGATTTTTTCCAAAATCGTTAGCAAAATACATCATTATTCAACTTAAAACAGTGAGCAAAGTAGCATATTGAATCACAAGTGAGCAAAGTAAATAATAGTATTTTACAATATTAGCCAGGTAAAACAGTTTTTACTGGTGATAGGAGGAATTGACTGGCGAGCCGTTTAGGCGAGCCTGTCATCTCCTTGAACCAGTAAAAACTGTTACCTGGCGTATAATGTACAATAGTTTACTTGTTATTGACTTGTAAATAAAATTAAAATTAAAACCAAATTTTGACAGTTACTAATTTTGTGTCAAAAATTGTTTTAAATGATATATCGTAAGCCTTGGAAGACATAAACAATGGAACTACTAGCCAGTAAATCTGACATGTGTCATCTTTACATGCTAGGTACTGGTAAATCTGACAGCTGTCATTTTTACAATGTAGTAGCTTGTAAAAATTAATTTACCTGGCAACAAAGAGTTAAGATAAATGATAGTTTACAAGTCAGTAACAAGTAAATTTCTTTACTTGTTAAAGCTAAGCTAAAATATTCCAAAAATACCCATGTATGAGTCCAAAATTTTGGTTTTTGATTGTTGACACCCTTTAAACCCAATTTTAGGTCAGGTTTGGGTTCCTTTTTACCCATTTTAAGGTGTGACAAATTTCCAAATGTACTATACAATATGTTTAGATACTTTTCAACTCATTTTTGGGTATAAAATGCAACACATAATCGTGTTAAACTTATTTTTTTAATTATGAACACCTAAATTATTGTTAAGCACTTTAAACCCATTCCAGGGTGTGAAATAACCCAAATAAACCCATTTTTAGGTAAAATTTATTGATTTTTTTGAAAAAACCAAATTGATAGTCGCCGAAGCGCTGATTTCAAATTTTCAAACCGAATTTAATTATCTCTTCCCATTCCTGAGATATTTGGCCTCAAAGTTGCACCTCAAAAAAGTGTGTTTTTTGAACATATCTCTAAAATGGGTAGAGATACAGTATCAACGATTACACCAGTCGATTCTACGCGCAAAGTTACATAAAGAAATGTTTTCTCCGCATATACGATCTTTGGAACGATTTGGTGAAAAATGAGAAAAACGAAAAAAACCTGAATTTCAATTTTTCGCTCGGAAACTTTTTGTCACCAAAATTTTTTACATTCTGGACTTAAGTAAATACAGATGCGCTGATTCCAAATTTTCAAACCGATTTCAATTATCTTTTACCGTTCTCGAGATATTTGTGTTCAAAGTTAGACCTGAAAAAATCAGTTTTTCAGGAATAATTCTGAAATGGGTTCAGATACGACTTTGGCGACCTCACCAATCGATTCTACGGGCAAAATTACATTTTCGTACCAATTTTCAAATTTTTATTCCAATGGATACAAATTTTATAGAGGAAAAACGAAAATCGTCAAAAATCGAAAAAAATCGCAAGGGGTTCATCAGGCGATTTTTCGATTTTCGCGATTTTCGTTTTTTCGCTCTAAAAATTGTATCCATTGGAATATTAATCTGAAAATTGGTATACTTATGTAATTTTGCCCGTAGAATCGATTGGTGAAGTCGACGAGATCGTATCTTGACCCATTTCAGGGATATTCCTGAAAAACGATTTTTTTCAGTTCCAACTTTGAACCCAAATATCTCGAGAACGCTAAGAGATAATTGAAATCGGTTTGAAAATTTGAAATCAGCGCATTTGTATTTACTTAAGTCTGAAAAATGAAAAGATTTGGACCCAAAAAGTTCTCCAGCGAAAAACTGAAATTCCGGTTTTTTTCTTTTTTCTCATTTTACACCAAATCGTTCCAAAGAACATATATGCGAAGAAAACATTTCTTTATGTAACTTTGTGCGTAGAATCGACTGGTATAATCGTTGAGACTGTATCTCTACCCATTTTAGAGATATAGTCAAAAAACACACTTTTTTGAGGTGCAACTTTGAAGCCTAATATCTCAGGAATGGAAAGAGATAATTAAATTCGGTTTGAAAATTTAGAATCAGCTCATCGGCGACTATCAATTTGGACTATTTTAAAAAAACAAAATTTTTGACCGGAAAATGGGTCATTTTGGATTTTTTCGGCTGTAAAATCAAAATTTTAAGGTGCAAATCTAAATATTGTTAGTTTTCATGATTAACTATGATTGTAAATTACTTGGAGATGAGAAAAGATATTAATTTTTATTTGGATATGGTTTGGAATATATTTGCGAATATAGATAACAATTATCAAAACAAAATTTCCAAATATAAGTACTTCCGGTCATCATTTCCGTTGTAGGCCAAGGTTCGTGGTCCAATTAACAACTATCAATTGTTTTACAGACATCCTTTTGTTTAGATAAAGTTCATTTGTCCTAATTATTTGTTTATTAACTGTTTCTTATATTATTATTTCCACCTTCTATATACATGGTGGCTCAATGAAAATTATCAGCGCAATTTTTGGCCACTTAACATCAATTTTGCAAAAAACGCTCGAACACGTCATTTTTAGTATAAAGGGGTACACCTGAATGGATTAGTTCCAATGGGATAACTTCAACCCTAAAATGGGGGTGGACTGCACCTCAAAAATTTTAAATGGAAAAGAGTGTCAAACTTGACACAGTTCGAAAGGCCTTTCAATTCTTTTTTAACAGTTTTTTTTATTTTTCAAATCCGATCATTAGTTCCAGAGAAATATCGTTTAAAACAAATTTTATCATGTGTTTAAAATTGCAATCAAGTAGGCTTAAACAAATGACAAAATCGAATATCAGTATTTTTCCCGTATCGTAGAGGGCCGAAATAATAGGATAATATACTTTTATAATCTCGTAAATAATACAGTCACAGATGTAAAAGGAATAATAAAAGTTAATATATAAGACACAAACTAATAGCACTTTAAAAGTACACAACTTAAGTGTACTATTACTCAAGATCACGCCCGTTGTATTCTTCAAAATGTTCCATGTTGATTATCTTTTGTTTTCTGCTAAAATATTTTAGAAGTAACTCGTGTTTGGTATCAAATGAAAGGATTATTTGATGAGGGCTGGCGTGTAGAAATGACAAAAAAATTCCTTGTCAAATGTCTTTTGTTTTCAGCTAAAATATTTCAAAAGTAAGTCGTGCTTGGTATCAAATGTAAGTACTCGACTATGTTTGGCGTGCAAAAATGTCAAAAATCATGTCAACAGGCTTTTGTTTCTGGAGAAAAGCTGTCAGAAGTACGTCGTATTTGGTATTAAATGTAAATAAAAAATGACAAATAATTACCATGTCAATCAGCTTTTGTTTTTGGCAAAAAGTTGTCAGAAGTATGCAGGGCATGTAACCGGTTAGAAAACCGGTTAATAAAAACCGGTAACCGATATTCTGAACAAAAATTGCGAACTTTAACCGTAATTTTAACCGATATTTTTCAGGTCAAAAATACCGGTAACCGTTAACCAAAAAAAGAAACCGGTTTTAGCGAACATTAACCTTTATTTTAATATCATTTAGCGAGGAAAAATTTTAATATATTTTTTTTATATCTGTATTTGTATTTGAACATGAGTCATCACAGTTTTTACAATTAACATTTTATTGGAGAGTCATTAATGTAGGTAGTTTCTTTGGCCGTTAAGGTTACTTAAAAAGTCCCAAATAAATACGGCCTTTGTCAACACAGGCAAGTTTAAAATTGAAAAGTGACCTGCGTTTTTCTGAATATATTACGGGAATTTTTGTAAATATTCATTAATTAAATTGCTTTTTTTTTAATTGTGATATTTTTCTCAGATGGTATTTAAAAAAAAAATTTAATTAATTATTCTCTATTTTTTTAATCAAATTTTTATAATTAATTTGTTTTAATTAATTTTAATTATTTTTTTAACCGATATATTAGCCGGTTTAAACCGGTTTCCAATTTTCAAAAACCGGTTTTCGAACTAAAACCGTTATTATTATAACGTTGTCTATAAGGGTTAACGGTTAACCAGTATTTTTTTCGGTTACATGCCCTGATTATAATTTATAAACATAATTGTACTGTTGAGATTTTCATTATTAAATAAAAAAGTACAATGTTTTTTTTTTTTTTTTAATTATATTTTAAGATTGTGGAAAAAAATATGTTTAGCACACGTGAGCATGTCTTTTTCTCACTTGTCCAGTTGGCACACTCGCTTCGCTCGTGTGGCCAATTTCTGAACCCGTGAGAAAAAGACATATTTTGCTCACTTGTACTAAAAATAGCTATTACATGTTAAATCCCTACGTTCAGGTATTCAGATCACCACTTTGTATTTGAAAAAAATCAGTCGTCTCCATCATCCCCACATAGTCGACGTCTATGTTGTTGGAGTCTTTAATACGTACGACCATACCTATGTAATATACAAAGTGTTAAAAAATGGTAATCAATTTTGTGAATTTCGACGACAAGAAATTTTTCTCGAATTCATCACTTGATTTTAAAGTAATAAATAAACTATAAGGTCTTATTTCCTTTCCTTATTTCTTATGTTCTTTGTTTCTCTTTATCATAAGAGTCACAATGCAACAATATTAGTTTCCCATAAATAAGAAGATTTTTTATTAATTTTAATTCAATTAAAATCTTTAGTTTGGACACAGAATAGTTACATACAGAAGCGACACTCCGTATCGGCACCTTTCATGTTCCCCTATTCAGTTCTATGACCTTGAAGCATTGTGTAGACTTTTAAATTTGTGCTTTTCCCCTATCTCTCTCTAAGATGTGGGAAAACTTTCCGATTTTAAACAATGAACCCTTTAAATTTGTGCACATTCTCCATCTCTCTCTAATTTTCGTTTCTCATTCTTACTGTCGCTTCTGTATAAACCTATTCTGTGGTTTGGAATCGCCATGATTGTTTTACAGGAAATAAATTACACATAGAGATCGTAACTCAATATTAAAAAAATATCGCTCTATACGAATTTAACTGTACTGTAAAGTTTTAAAATTTATTATACATCGTTGAAAGGAATAAAACATACATTGGAAGTAATTTTATTTCAGAAATATTATGTATTATTTCCTTCTCTTATAGTATTATACTTCATTACCGCATAACAGCAGAGTACTGACTAATTATGTCCTTAGACGTATTGAGAGCAATACCAAAATTTGGAAAAACGATGTAGTGGCATTTTTTCAAACTCTTATAATCCGTTAAGAAGTTACTCACTAGATAAGGCAACAGTCTGTAATAGAAGAAGAAAAAAAAACAAGAAATATTTTCGGATCATAATAAAAATCTTAATTGTGAAGTACCTGATTTTTTATAGATAATGTGATCTAGCATTTTATAAATAGTGAAATATTTTTTCATATCTGATTTAGATGAATAATTCATAAAGAAACTATATTTCTGTGAAAAACCGAATATGTAATAAAATTGATATACATATTTGAAAGATCTTCAGCAACTCTAGGGAATGTATTCCCATAAAGCACGTATATATCACGTCCATAAAACTCCAACATGAAAATCAACAGATTTTCAGTTAAAACTTTTCTTTTATCACCCCAAACATCATTTTTCACAACTCCAGTCGTAAACTCGATAAAAATTACAATTTATTGCTATTACAGAAGTCCATTCCTGAGCGTAATATTAACAAATTATGAACGTAGTCGAAAGTATCACAAATGGAATCTTACATGAAAAACTGAATATAAATTCCCAAGTAAAATAGAATAAAATCGATGAAATATGCATGAGTGTAGTAACGACTGTCGCCTACAATACTTCCTGCAATGGACCTAACCCGGATGCGTATTTTCAAACCCTGGATACTTAGGTACACGATACTGTTTGCATATTTTAGCAATAAATGTAAATAGCTTTAATAACATAAATATATTCTGGAATATAACTATATTTATACTACATCTATCAGAAACAAAAGGCAAACACGACGCACAAACAATAACTTTGTTTATCTTTTACTTTATTTACATTTTATATATAACTTATTATTTAAAACTATTATTATAAAAAAATAGTAAAATATGATATAAGTGTTAAAAGTAACATTTTATGAGTGAGTGGGGAAGTTTGAAACGAGGCGAAGCCAAGTGTAACAAACCCCACGAACGAAATAAAATCACATTTAACACAAATATCATACACTAGTTTTCCTACGACCCTAGTTATGTATTAGTAAATAAAAACTAAGCATTATAGAATGACATTTATGACAGGTAACTAGATTTAGTTCCTTTTTAACACAAGTGTTAAAAGTAAATTTGTTTTTTACTTTTAACACGTTGTCAATGACAACGATTAAAAAGTATTCACTGTGTTATAAACTGATATTTTTAACTTGCTAAGCAACCGTTAAAAAGACTATTTTTAACAGTGGTCGTAGGAAAAGTTTTTTACGTCTGACATTATAACTAGTAATGGGACACGAAAATAATCCCCTTAAGCTTGAATAAATTTCCGAAAATAGGGAGTTTACTAAGATAATTAATTGTTTTGTTGATGTGATTATGACAACAAGTTTAATTTAAAAAAAGAAAGGAAGACGCCGTGACTCTAAAACATACATAAAAAAAAATCGAAAAATAAAATACTTGTTTGTAAAAATTTAAAACTGTAAATTTTATATTTTCTCTTATATTTATCAATTTATTTATTTAACGTATAGCATTTGTTTGAGATCCTTATGCAGAGTGGATTATTTATAAAACATTTTCAAGAGTTACACGTGTTATACCTGTATACATAATTTCGGTGCCTCTTAATATATAGACTTTACCAGAAATAAATTAAATTTACTATTGAAACTGGACAGTTTTAATTTATGTTTTGTCACTTCGAGACTTCGATATCGCAAACTTCCAAATTTGATTTGTATTTTAAAAAGCACCAAAAACGTTCTTCCTTTATACCACAAAGTAGTAATAGGGTACTTATATTAAAATGCAAAACTATGTTAAAATTAGAATATTTCTATTAAAAATATCAAATTCTAATAAATGGTAATTAGATACATATACAAAAGATATATTTTCTTCTTTTTAAAGTGTGTTTATAAAATTAATTATTAATAATATAATAGTACATGTATGTAGTATAAACAGGGGAGATAATTCCCAAAGCTGCCGTTGCTGTATTTTTACGTAAACCTAAAAATATTTAAAAATATCTCAAAAAAGTGGGTTTTTCGAGTATATTTCAAAAATGAGTAGAGATACAATCTCAACTACTTTAACATTCGATTCTACGGAAAAAGTTATATAAAGAAATGTTTTGTCCACATATACGTTCTTTGGAACGATTTGGTGAAAAATAAGAAAAACGAATAAACTCCAAATTTTTTCATTTTTTGCACTTAAGTGGATATTGATGCGCTGATTCCAAATTTTCAAACAGAAATCGATTATCTCTTCCCGTTCTCGAGATATTTGAGTTCAAAGGTATACCTAAAAAATCAGGTTTTTTAGGTATATCCCTTAAATGGTTAGGTTTTTGGTTTCGCCGACCTCACCATTGGATTCTACGGACAAAATTACATAAGTGTACCAATTTACAGATTTTTATCTCAATAGATAGAATTTCTACAAGGAAAAAACTGAAAATGGCCAAAAATCGAAAAAAATCTAAGGTATACCCCTTGCCATTTTTTCAGATTTTGCCATTTTCAGTTTTTCCTTTCTACAAATTGTATCCTTTCGAATAAAAATCTAAAAATTGGTATACTTATGTAATTTTGCCCGTAGAATCGATTGGTGAGGTCGCCGAAGTCGTAAACCTAACCCTTAAAGGGGTATACCTAAAAAACCTATTTTTGTAGGTATTGCTAAAACTCAACTTTGAACACAAATATCTCGAGAACGGTAAGAGATAATTGAATTCGGTTTGAAAATTTGTAATCAGCGCATCGATATTTACTTAAGTCTAGAAAATGAAGAGTACTGGAGAAAAAAAGTTACATAGAGAAATTTTAAAATTTAGGTTTTTTCGATTTTCTTATTTTTTACCTAATCATTCCAAAGAACGTATATACAGAGAAAACATTTCTTTATATAACTTTTCCCGTAGAATCAACTTATATAATCATTAAGATTATATCTCTATCCATTTTAGAGGTATAACAAAAAAAGTTTTTTAAGGTGCAAGTTTAACAGTAAATATCTCAAGAACAGGAAAACATAATTAAATTTCATTTAAAAATTTAAAATCAACACATCAAGATCTAACAATATACATTATTTCCTAAAATCAAAATTTTAAACACAAAAATAAGTATTTTTAGAAAATTTCAAGTTTATCAACTCAATTCTTAGTTTAATACTGTTGGTTAATATTTTTAAACTCTATACATATAGAATTTTTAAGTTTTAGAAATAAATAAAAATTAAATAAAGCGACAAAATAAAATCTAAAAAACATAATAATATAAATAAATAAATAAATAAATACCCCACCCATAGCAACACAAAGAACATATTCCAAACATCACTTCCCAGGCACTTTAGCAGCCATAGAAAGAACACCACAAAGTTCAATTTTCAAGATGGTTCAAAAATAAATTGACTTCAGAACCACAATAGATCTTTATATACACTAACATTAGATAATAGTCTCATAATAAAGGTATCAATACCAACTTCATCGAACAGATATTTATAATACAAGAGGTAAATAAGCTCCTGTATTAAACTCTGTCTACAGCAAGCTTGTGGTTGTCCACACATCAATATCATGTTACCCTGTTACGTCCGCTCGGGTGATGAGAAACAAACCCTGCTGTGATGTCGATAGCTTCAAGACAGATGCAAGACGCTTGACAGTTTTATTAAAACCCTGAAAGGTACTATGACTGTGAAGAGACAAGATTTAAGATGATGTATTTAAGAATAATTGGATGAATCTTGATTTTGACTACTCATACAACAGTGTACTTAGCTGAGGATCAGTTAAAATGTATTAAAGTTTTACATGTTTCATAATAAGTTTAGAGGTGTTTGAATAGGAATATCCGGAGATCTAGAACTTATAATAGGTTTCAAACTACTCGAGCTCAGATTGCAATTGTTTTGTGATTGTTAGATATTGGTGAAACCACACTATTAACAGACAAAACATTCTTGCCTATCTGTCTATCAACAGTAACTAGGGCAAACTTCAAACAACAACACTAGCAAATAACTTACACCTAACCTTGTATCAAAAATCTATTGTGTACAATACATTACCTCCTGTCATTAGCTGTTTAATTTACTGTTCATGTATTTGTTTCACCTTTTGAGATAGAATAGAAAGTATCATGATCAATTATTCTTTTAAATTGACTAACGTTCAATTTGACAACTTTTTTCAAACTTTATAAACATATGAAGAACCCTTACTTTAAATTGAAATAACAGCCATGGCCATAAATTATTAAAGAGAAAAAAAATTGCACTCTTTTATTCGTGACAAAATCAGACTGTCAGTTGCACCATTGTCTTATTGAGAAAATAATTTTCATCTCAAACGTCCGTTATCTCTTATATTCTTAATACAGATAATAAACTGATATCCCGATTATAGAAGTATGAAATTTCCTCACCAGATGTCAGCCACTTTGATTTTTTTCGCGGATATAATCTAGTATTTTTCTTTCCCAATCCTAGTATTTTATTTTTTCGACATGTGGCTACACTGCTGCTTTCAAAACAATATTTTTATCTATTTATTATGCCTTTTTGATTCCTTTTCTCGTTCATCAAGTGGTGATATTTTGATAGTGTTGCAAGTTTTTACATACCTATATTTTATTATATATCTAGTTGTTTGTTATTTCATTTTAATGGGAATAAACTGAAAATATCCAAATCTTACTTGGGATTCGAATCCAAAATCGCTAGAGCGTGAACCACATCGTTCAATTTCCTAAAATACTTGTTTCGTGACAAATTTTACAACCTACACCTTATGATAGCTTCTGAAAAACTAAATGAAAAACCGCTGTCCTTAATAAAGCCTCATTCATAATAAGAAATCAGTACTTAGGGTTAATAGTTATGGTTAGCGTAGAAAATATGACCTGCGCGTTTCTATATGAGGATTCACAATAACGAAATCAGTCTAGCAGAGGTTTGCAAAGTTCATACTTCTTGTTAGTCGTTAAAGGAAACTGCCAATCATAGGCTTCATGTTTTTTTGATAAAATAATTTTACAATGAATTAATTTATTTTCGACTTTTTAGTGTAAGTAAATAATATTTTATATAGATTTCTTTATTGGTAAGATTTCTATGAATATATAAAATATATTTTTCTACAGAAGAGTGTTTATCATGAGTATTGTGAAAGGCAAATTATTATTGGCTTCATTATTTGTAAGCGCTATAAGCAAGAAAATAAAAAAAAATCAGCTTCTTTTCTTTTATTGTTTTGAAGTCCGTTAAGCTTTTATCATATAAGAGCCTCCTATTTTCTACTAATGATTTGGAGTATTGATAATGAGGCTTAATAGATAACAAAATATTGATTGAAAATAAAAGAAGAATAAAATAATTGAGTAACTTTTCAATACACATTGAAAATACCTAAGGTTTTGAACTATTAAAAAAATGCCCCAAAACCGAAACTTGAATTAATTTTTCTGTTAGAATACCTTGCCCTTGTAAATATAATATTGCCATGTATTTTATCTTTCTAAAGTTAAAATTCTTGGAAAGTATGTACTTCTCAGAATCCGTTACAATTTCCGTAAAAGAGCACTAACGTATTTCACAACAAGTACCGAGAAAAACTAGCAAAGTTAAAGTTTGATTATAATATCCCGAGTGAGTGCATTAGATCGAACAAGGTAATAAAACTTTGACTTACATCCTGCCATACTTTCAACAAGAATTAATCTATTATAAACCAGGATTGGCGAGTTACGATTTCCAGTTGGCACGCGACCAAATCCTTCGCAGGATCCTTTCATATATCACCTGTGCTTATCTCGCTCGCTCTCACGTGCAAGTCTATGCCGGTCTCTATCAGGACTATCGCTCTTTCTATTTGTAGAATGCGTTATTTCCATTTCGTGGCGAGTTTTATTCTGGGTGGTTTTCATCTGGGAAATACGTGCATCCTAAGATATGAGAAGGTAATTGTTTTATTTATACTGTTCGAGGGAAGATATTTCACTCGGAGAACGATAAATGCTGTTGCTTCCACAAAATTGTGCACATATCATATTTTTGTTATAAAATAAAATAAATGTTAATTTGACATTTCAATATTGCAATAGTTAATGTCGTAATTAATATGTCATTGAATTATGACCATGATAAAACCGAAATGTATGCAAATGATATGTTATAATAATTTTATATTATCGAAAACAAATATCAATATTTTGCTTAAAATAAATGTAGCCAATAATATTGTTCCACTTTTAAGTTCATATAAGTCCATCCAGTTTTCCTTTAAGATTCAGTCTTATCAAAAATACTAGTAGAAATAGAAAAATTATAGTACTGGAAGCTTTTGGACATTTGTAGGAGAAAGAAAATATATTTTAATTAAGGTAGCCTCTATGGTACAAGTGTGTTACATTACAAATTAGTCACGTGAGTGGGGTATTTTTCTCAAGTGACTGAAGTAATACACGTATGCCAAACAACATTTTATTCAACGTCCTTTAATCAATGATATAAAATAAATACAAGTTTTTTAACAGTTCACATTTTAAAATGACATTTAATGAAAAATAGAGTAGATAATGTTTTATACGAACCAACAATAGTGAGTTAAATTTCTATGACCTACTTTATTTATCTAAAAATATCATAGTTGTAGCGTTATAATTACACGGTAACGGATAAAATATTAAACATATCTATACATACATAATTTTGAAGATATAGATTTTTTTTCATGAACCTTATAAAATCAATATTTAAATCCAAATCGACTGGTAAAAATATCAATAATTACTAAAATTGGTGAAATTTTTAGAGTAATATCCATTATTCTGGAAGTATAGACATCCATATTTAATGAATTTTATAATTTCGCTATTTTTTTTTTATTTTTTTCCTCTAATGTTTAATGACCGCTCAATTATTAAAGAACATATATAGCCGAATATTTAAACGATGGAATTAAAGGTCTTCTAAGGAATAAATATATAATTTACTGAATAATATTTAAAAGGTTTTTATTTTTATTTGCGGAAAAAAAAATAATGACTACATTTTGTCTTATTTTCTTAAGAAACACTATAACTTAGAAGTTTCCTGGAAGAAATATATTTCTCCGTGCATCCGGTTTTCCATTGCTGTTAACAACCTCTTTAAATTCTAATCCAGCCGAGTTTTTATCCTCGCACAATTTTTCCTCAAAATTAAAAGCATATAAATTTGAGGTGTGGTAACCCAAGTATTGCATTTATATGCGGGCACTTTCCTTGCTCGGCGAAGCGGTGACGTAGATGCAGCAGCTCTAGTTATTTCCGCTGCAGGGATTCGTCTACTTTGTGACGTCACGCCCCGCTAATGGAAAATAAACTTGGTTTTTGCCCTAGGTTAGGGGTCCGCTGGGATGATGCATAAACTGCACTGAGCTGAGTCTAACTAATTTATAAGTTAGAATACGGATAGTTATTGCCAGTTAATTATTTCTTCTGAAATCATTCAGTAATCTAAAGCGGCAGGGAAATTCTATTTGCTTACTTAGGGAGTATATTTTATATGTCATTATTCGAAGTAAGATTGGCTTTCAGATAAATAATAAATAAATAATATGCGGTATTTATATTAAATGAATATAATCAAAAAATTTAAGAATTTATAATAATATTTTTTTCTACTCCCGTTTAATAAGAGACTAGTTATTTCATTCATTTCAGTTACGTTATTGATTCCATTATTTCATGCGAAATCAACTTGACAAGTAGGCAAATAAAAAACATTGACAACTAGAAAAAATAATACTTAGTTCTTATTATCTTTACAAATATTAATAATATAGTTATTATATTTATTAGGTTCACAGGGACTCATATTTTACAATTCAAAATACTTAAATGTCCACTTTAATTGCATCGTTTATCTGTTGTTAACCAACAATTTATTAATTATTAATTTCATTATTTCAAATCAAATTGACAAGTAGGCATATAAGAAACATTAACAACTACAAAAAATAATACTTAGTTCTTATTACCTTTACAAATATTAATAATGTAGTTATTACATTTATTAAATTCACAGAGACTCATATTTTACAATATTTCAAAATACTTAAATGATCACTTTAATTGCATCGTTTATCGGTTGATAACCAACAACTTTGTTTTAATAACTTCGTTCTTGATATTGTCCGTTTTGTTTATTTTGCAAATGTCGTTAAAATGTCAAAACATCGTAATTTCAAATACAATTTTGTACTTACTCAAAGAAAAAATATTGTATGAAACACGGAAGGAAACTAGGTGATTGTTTAATTCCTGCCTTTACAAAACTCGCCTGCGTCTATTTTGTAATTTTCGTATGCGTTAAATTATCACCTTTGTTTTCTTGCTTATTACATAAATAGCTATTAATCTCTTAATTTGTGACTCAGGTATAAGGACTTTCCTAATATGATCATAAGCTAATTTTTGGGAAATAATTGTAGACTTTTTATAAAGTTCTTTTCTGCTCCGTAGTCGTGACTTACATTTTACTTAGGATTATCTAATATCTAATTCTTGATACAATTATTTCCTCTAATTTTTGTTCTAGTGTTTGAACATTAGCCTGTTTATTTGTTCCTAAATATATTCTACTTATTGCTATGCGTAGTACATGATTCAAAAGTATTCACTTCAGTTGTTGAGATAATTCTATACAATTCATTTTTGTTGAGATTTTGAACAATACGCATATTTTAAATAATTCCGTTGATATTTCCATCAATGTCTATATTTATGTACGTATGAAAGTTATTCAGATACCATATATTTCAAAATTATTAAATATGATTTCTTCGCAAAATCTGTTATTTTCAAATAAAGATTTTCAATGTTTTCTCCTTTAGATACAGTATCATGCAATAAACAGTAACATTTGTTTCGTAACCATCTTGTAGAATTTATTAGTACTACTACGAAGTATACCGTAACGCACCGAATATGTACGAATATAGAAAACACAGACATAGAAAATGTGGTTAATTCCTAAACTGTACAGATCTTAGTATTCTGTGTTTCTTATAAATGAATACATCGATTTTCAATTACTTACATTGTATGTTTTTTGTGATGAAGTTCTGTTCTGTGTTTTATGTCACTTATAAATCAGACTATCTTTTGAAATCTTCAATGAACAGAGAATGAGGTTTCGCAAAAAAATTAAGTGAACCATTATTGTAATTCTTTATTATTTACATTTTATGTTATATAATGTAATTTTAAAGAATCATTCATTCAAAAGTCGCAAAAATACACCATGTGTTGAAAACAATTTCTGGTAAATAAAAACTGTCCGACTAACAACTAATGTTATTCAAAATAAAATAATTAAAACAATGTAAATTAAAAAAGATATATATTTCGTTATAGATGTTAAAGACAATTTATATTTCGCATTAATTGGATTAGATTCAGAACTACTTAATTCTTTTTTGTAAATTTCACCGAATTATGTTTTTAAAGTAAAGTAACCTGTATCAAGTAACATGTAGGAATACATGCAGTATTGTCTTGTACAATATTATAATATTATATGTAGTATTAGTTATTATGACAACATTTTCTTGGAATACACGGTATATATACATATATAGATAAGGAGTGAAGTTGGGTAATTCAACCGTGTTTTTTAGGATATCGCTTTTAGTAGCAATTTTTTAATTATTAAAATCTAATTTGGGGAAAAATAAAAACTACGACCAGCTAAATAGCTGGAGTTTAATTTCAGAATTTTTATCCACTATAGCGTAAATTAGTCCTTTTATTACTTCTACATATTACCACGTAAATTCCGCATAAACAATTTTGCCCTTTTAATTTTTCGTTATTCGCTGTTTGGAACAAATAGGTACTGTTAAACACCCAATGAAATTTCAATTCTAAATCACTGAAAAACAAAAAATACAGCAATAAATGGGCATAGCGTATTGTAAAATCCTCGGGGAAAATGTGCAACATTAAACAGTGATTTATTTTCTATTTACCACCGAAACGACACTCAATTAATCAAAAGTCCTGAGCTCAGAGTATCAAATTAAAATTATTGACGCGTACCGCCTACCCAATTAGAACACGTGCAGTCAAAGTCGCAGCCTACGTGATTGCAGTTTAATTGTTCATGCGTAGATCAACATCCACTTAATTACAAATGAGATAACGATAACCATTAATTAATTCCCGAGCGTCTTTTGTTTTTAGCGTGGAGGGGGTGGTAAATAAGTTTCAGTTCGATGTTTGCGCTTCCAACCGGAAAATCTCGCAGTAAATACGAGTTATTATTGCAGCTAAGTGAACGCATTTGCATATGCTAAATCAGAACGTAAACAATTACATTAATGCGGTTAATTAGTACAAGCAAATATGGAGACGAATAAACCGTAATTTACTTTTGATTAAGATGAAAAATCCTAATTTGCATAATTTTATTTTCAATGCTGACAATTTAGTCATAATTTGACAAATGAAATCAACAAACTTTTGTTAGTAAATTCAAAATTATTTTCATTTTTCGTAAAACTTCTTCAACCAGTACCGTACCGTTTCAAATCCTTAGGTAAGGAATGAACTAAATACGTAAGACAGACCAAATTTTCTCCTCTTTATTATATGAGACGGAAGTATTCAATGGACATGCATAATTTACTTGTACATATATATATATATATATATATATATATATATATATATATATATATATATATATACAGACTGTCTACTGAACTCGGGCCACTTAAGGGAATTCCTAAACTAGAAGAGGTACGACTTCGGTTAAATTAGACAAAAGTTGCCTTATCAGGGGGCTATTCCTGTGATGTATTTGTTTTTCCAAAAATATGCATAGGTCACTAGACAGAAGAAAAAATATGAAATTAGTGAAAATTAATAAATCGTTTTTATTCTTAAACGATGACAAATAGAGAAAAATGTTCCAGATAAAACTTTTAGAAGATAAAGTGCGCCATAAAGTGAAATAATAATAAAAAAATTTTGGCCAACTGTTTGCGAGATATGGCAAGAAAAAATATTTTTTTAAATGGTAATCATAGGTGGCTATGGCATCGTTAAAAGTAATATTTTTATCTCTTTTCAACAGTATGTATTTTTATATCATTCATTTTATAAATTATTGTTTTATTTACATAAAACATAAAACACTTCTTTCTAATGGCATTTTTAAAGTAGGCTTTGGTACAAACTATTTATAACAACTGTTTTTTTTGTATTTATTTATTTTTTAATCTAGGTTATGTCTTAATTACCTATATAAAACTTAACAATAATCTATTATAATTAATTGTAAACAAATTTACTTATTCCTAAGATAAGATTAATAACAAAAAATGAAACATAAGAAACACTAAATAAATTTTGTTAAACTAATGTAAATTTGGTTAATTAAACTGTAATTATAAAAAATGTAGAAAATTTTGTCCATTTTGTTGTAAACATAATTCGGCTCTGCTTAAAACACTATGTAGTGTATTTTCCAACATATTTTTAGAAAATAAAATAGATGCCTCAATAATTTTATAAACATAAACAGAAAGCATATCTGTCTTTTCTTCGAAAGTAAATCTGTCCATAATTATTTTTAATTTAACAGTTTAACACAAAAAACTTTAACAATAAGACAGAAATATGATAAAATCAGTTGTTTTAAATTGTTTGTACCAAAGCTTACTTTAAAAATGCCATTAGAAAGAAGTGTTTTATGATTTATGTACATAAAACAATAATTTTTAAAATGAATGATATAAAAATACATACTGTTGAAAAGAGATAAAAATACTACTTTTAACCATGCCATAGCCACCTATGACTACCATTTAAAAAAATATTTTTTCTTGCCATATCTCGCAAACAGTTGGCCAAAATTTTTTTATTATTATTTCTCTTTATGGCGCACTTTGTCTTCTAAAAGTTTTATCTGGAATATTTTTGTCTATCTGTCATCGTTTAAGAATGAAAATGATTTATTAATTTTCACTAATTTCATATTTTTTCTTCTGTCTAGTGACCTATGCATATTTTTGGAAAAACAAATACATCACAGGAATAGCCCCCTGATAAGGCAACTTTTGTCTAATTTAACCGAAGTCGTACCTCTTCTAGTTTAGGAATTCCCTTAAGTGGCCCGAGTTCAGTAGACAGTCTGTATATATATAATATTGTAATTCTTATGTTAAATTACGCTAAAAAATATAGCAATTTTATTTTGTTGTTATTTGTTAAATTCAACATTAATTCAACGTCTTTTGACGTCATGTCATTGTCGAGTTTGTACATTTTGTCTTGTGTAATTTAATATTTGGTTTTCATTTCTTGTATATTTTTTGCACCTAATATTATATTTTTTTAAATTAATTCCAGTAAATTGGAAATATTCAGTTTAATAGAGCCAAAAAATAAAATATCAATTAACTTACTAATTGTATAAAATTTTATTCAATAGCATATATAATTTAAAATGTTAACGATAATTTGATATTTGGTATGAACTGAACTGAAAAAAATATTTTTTGTAAATTGATCCTAGCACTATATTTCTCTGTTACTAATATTTACCTAAAAATTTATATGAAAATAAATTGTATTTCCGCTCATGCAACCAAAATAAATTTCTAATGAATTTATGATTTTTATGAACTGACACGTGTATTACATAAAAATTTCATTTTGACAATTGAAATAAAAATAAATGATTTGTTTACTTAATATACATATGAAAAATTTTCTACAGTTTATATACGAGTACATGTATGTTAATAAATATTGGTAAAAATATTTTAACATTATTATCTGTGAATAATTTAAAATGTTTGTACTTTAAAAAACAGATTAAACAATAAACGAATTTAAAAAATAAACACACTATATTATAGATGAGTAGGAATAAACACATTTTTTAATTAAAAGGGTTTAATAATTTAAATTGCGAATATAATGAAGTGCTCGTACATTTGATAATTAAAAACAACACATAAATTTTATACAGTTTATTCGACACAACAAATGTAATGTATTCGTCATTTTATATTCATAATGTTTTAAAAATCAAAAATATTTTTTGTTTCCTACATTTCTCTGTACGTTTCTGTAAGCATTTACTGTATTTCAGATAAATCTAGTAATTGAGATAATATCATATATTTCAGATTAAACTTCTGTTATTGGCAAATTATCAAATGTAATTCGGATTTGTAAATTTAATTCAGACTGTATTAATAATTATTCCAATTAATTTAATTTGATGATTTCTGAATTACGATTTGATAATACTGAAATACATTTAATGTTCTCTGATTTAGAAGTGAATATACTGGAAAAAATACATAACTTTAATTTTTTTTAATCTATTTAGTAGGATCTTAAAAAATAATTGTAAAACAAAATAGTATATGCATGTATTACCCTTATACCATCTTTAAATAATAAATGACAATTTTAATTGATATATTTCTAAAAAAATTCCCAAAGTGCCCAAATTTTAATATTTAGAATATAATAGATAAAAAAAATTAATACCCTTAATTTTTTAATGGATTCATTTTTCGTAGATTACGAGAAAATAGTTATAAAAAATTTGGAGACTGAATATTGTAACGTAGAATCATAAAAGAAGAGATATACTGGGAGCGTAATAATCGTCTACCTGGCTTCCTCCTCGATCCTACCATGCTGACGTCACATATCCCTTCTTTAAAACATTAAATTGCTAATAATTATATTATTTCTAACAGAAATTCACTTTTTATTATTGTAATGAGAAGCTATAGAGGGTACATTTTATATTTTATGACTTAAATCGTTGAATGAAAAATATTTAGATATCAAGGGTAAATATCAGGCGTTTCTGTCAAATATTATAAAAAAGAACAAACGTCAAATAATTAATAATACTAATTAGTTCTATTTTAAAATATACCAATGAATTATTGAAAGAACTACTTGAATAGTTACCAAAAAAATAAGTAAATAATGTAAAACATCTTTATTTATCTGATATTTATGTTCATGGATTTATGAACGAGATGGCTCTGTCGAATCTGATTCCAAAACAGCGGTACGCAAAAACATACAGGCTTGCGTATCTATATATTTTTCAATCAACGCTTAAATATAGATATTTGATTTTATTTGTAATTTTTGCGTACCTCTCTCTCGCTTGTTGCTTTACAAAATCATCACTCGTTCTTCGTCGCAAATTCTAGTCACTAGTGATATTATATATGAAAATTGCGAGATAATTCTCCATTATAACATAATTTCCATAACCTTTAAAATTTAATTTTGGAAAACGTCCTTGTACAAGATGATATTATCCAGTAAATATCTCATGTATGCAAACTTTAATCCGGGTCTTCCCACTCATGTGAGGAAGCTGGAGGGAATGTCAAGTCACGTGTCCAAAATACTTGAGCCCGTGACCTCTCTCTTAATTATAGCAATTTGGTGTAGGGTTGCAGAGAGCCAAAGGTTAGCCCACACACTTAGTCTTCTAGCCTACGGCCTAAATGACAATTTACTCGCTGTAAGAGACAGTCAAATGTGCAAAAAACCACACTTCGAAGGGGGATGGATATATTCATAAAACTGTAGTTTAAAGTATCTTTCAATTTTTTAAAAGGGGATGCAAATATTCATGAAAGGCGAAACAGAAGATTTAACTAGCTTCCAGTTTATTAAAATTATATAAGGAAAAGGAGTCATTAATACGATATGTGACCATAATCGAATTTCAGTATATAAGTCATAAAATATAAACACTAACCACTACAGCTTCTCATTACTATAATAAAAACTAAATATTTCTTTGCAGTAATATAGTTATTAGCAATTAATGTTTTACAAAAGGGATCAGGGCCGAATTAGCCACTAGGCAAACTATAGACAATTGCTGAGGGGCGCTTCCGAATTTTGGATTTATTACAAAATTTCATTTAATATACAGCGGGAATATTTATAAGATTATAATTATTAAATTAGAAAGAACTAACAAAAAAGGTTGAGTTCATATAGTAAAATTGTAAATAATTTTGGTTTTTTGAATAAGTGAAGCGAAATATATTGTTTTCATTCTGTAATTCCATTCTAAATCCAGTCTTCTGCCACAGAATAGTTATATACAGAAGCGACACTCCATGTCGGTACCTTCCATGTTCCCCTATTCAGTTCTATGACCTTGAAGCATTGTGTGGACCTTTAAATTTGTGCTCTTTATTCATATCTTCCTATGATATGAGGAAACTTTCCGATTTTAAACAATGAGCCCTTTAAATTTGTGCACATTCCCCATTTCTCTCTAATTCTCTTTTCTCTGTCTTACTGTCGCTTCTGTATAAACCTATTCTGTGCTTCTGCACCATCAACCATTTTCAGTTAGGTGTACAGTTTTATTAGATTCGAAAAAAAAAATAATTTCTTTTAGTTTTGTGTAGTTCAAATATAAATGCACTGATCTTTCTTTATTTATCCAATAGTAATAAGAAAAGATTACGAACTCACGTTTATTTTTTTAAATTTAAGGTTAGGTTAGCAGCGGCTAAGTAATATTGCACACGGGTAATTTGTTTAATTTTTCAGATAGAATCGAATTCCCTATGAACCACATTTTAAGTTCTCAGTTCCCGAGTTCCCAGCGTTTCGAGTTCAGCCCACTTCAGCTGTATTCATGTGAGGCTGAAACTTTTCAGAAAGCTAATTCTTCAATTATAAGAACGGCTAGAATGTATATTCTGACAGAGAGAGGATTTTTGAACAATTCTTTTAAGAATTAACTTTCTGTTATACATAATTAACTAAATATGAAGTGCTGCTATATTGAGTTTAGGGCATGAGAGAGAGAATTTTTACCTAAGGAATGCACCCATAAGTCTATCGAGTTATAATCATTATTAATAATACAATTCTATTATCTTTAATAGAAAGGAGAATATGCAAAACAAAACTATAATTCCAAACAGCAACGAACTGAAAATATATTCGACTGCATATGAAATTTTAGTGTTTACCAAATCTCTGCAAAAGCAAATCCTTATTTTTGAAGTTGCATTCCGTATTCAAACATGTATTCATTCGTTGCTGCTGAAACCATTGCGGTGAAAAATATTCAAGGTACATTAAATGAAATGAATATGGCTCCATTCTATACCATACCTCTAGAGTTTTATGTGTTTCCGATAAATATTGAGGCAAGAAGCAAGTGCGCTAATACATACATACTGTCTTATCTACCTTACCAAGACTATAAAATCTTTAAACATTCTCGCAATTTCACGTCACATAAATATTGCTTCGCAAATATGCATAGCGCTATATTAAACAATTTGCATAAAGAGTAGAGTTTATATTAGCAGAATCTTCTAGGGAAAATATGCCAAATCAGCGAAAAACTAACAAAACACATATCATGCAGATAACTTGAAAAATATTATTCTTCAAATAATAATACTCAATTATATTCCAGAAAAATTAATTCAACTAATGGTAACAGTTATTTTATATTGATTTTACTTGATTTATAAACTTGCAAACTACAAAAAGAACATTACAAAAACTTAAACAAATCTATACATTTGGACAACAGATATATAATTCGAGTACTGTTATAAGTTTCCGAGGGCTGAGGCTATCATCCTAAATTGAAATAATTATTTAAAAATGAAACTTTTTACTTGCACAAAAGTAAGTGAACAGTAATTTTATTTAAATATCTTCGAATTTGTGATTTGGAATTTCAAATATAAATAATTATTTCAAAATGAAACTTTTTGACTTGCACAAAAGTAAGTGAACAGTAATTTTATTTAAATATCTTCGAATTTGTGATTTGGAATTTCAAATATAAATAATTATTTCAAAATGAAACTTATTGACTTGCATAAAAGTAAGTGAACAGTAATTTTATTTAAATATCTTCGAATTTGTGATTCGGAATTTCAAATATAAATAATTATTACAAAATGAAAATTGCTTTCTTGTAAAAAAGGTAAATAAATAATTGTTTTATTTTAATATCTTCAAATGTATATTTCAATGTTCCAAATTGAAATAATTGAATAGAAATGTAAAATAGAAAATGATACATTCCATTTAAATTTAAAATTATCTAGATTCATAGAGAATTCCTTATTCACCATATGTAGATTAAAAAAAAAATCATCCCATGAGTTGAGAAAGCTTAATTTATACACAAACACATTTTTGAAATTATTTCTTTTTTCTATAGCAGATGTTAAAGTGCAATTTTATCAACTCAAAATAGTGGATAAAGTAGCACTTTAACCGCAAGGGTAGATAAAGTAACACTTTAACAGCAAGGGTAGATAAAGTACTTTAACTTTTGTTTATTAGAAGTACATTTCCATAACAACGCACACTACTGACATTTTAAAATTGTTCTTAAATAATAATTTAATTTTTATAATTCTTTTCTCTTCAAAACCTGCTACAGAAAAAAATAGAATTTTATACACGACGATAAAAATAAATTATCGACTCGCGAAAAATAATTCACTCGCGATTATATCGCTCGTGAATTAACACTTTCCGCTTGTCGATAAAATATTATTTTATCGTCTTGTATAAAAAATAACTATTATTTCTATCTTAAATGTCTTACAATAACATATATTTTTACCTAGATTTAAAATGGCAAAACTTCATATTTCAGATTCTGAAATTAATGAAACGGTTTAAACAAACGTTTACTACAAATTAATCAAATAAAGTGTGAGTTTCCTCTTTCATCTTATTTTATTATTATTATTATTATATCCTGGTAATAAAATTCTTAGTAAAATTGTGGTAGATGTTGTAATAAATTATGTTAATTCTCATTTTTCTTCAGCACTTTAAATTACGCTTTTAGTAAAATTAAAAGGTGTGTCTTGTGAGCGTTTCCACAAAGCGAAATAAAAAAACAGTAAAGAATAGAAAGCAAAAGAAATAACAAGACAGAGCCGTTACGAGTTAGTTATTTCTCTGTGAGAACTCGCCTCATTCGGGAGGTAATTTGACACGGATATTGATTTTCAAGTGGGACATTTCGCTAAAAAGCAAATACCCTAGGAATGCACGATATGGTGCATAGAACTTGCAGGAAACACCATCATACATTTCTCAGATTTAATCATAATGTTATATAACATCATTTTATTTATTTCTTAGGATTTCAGTCGGCAGAAGAAAAATTTAATAACAATATATGAGATGTGGATTCATTAGTTATATTCTCTATATGATGTATATGCTATATTTTGCGCATCAATTCTGCTACAGTACAAGTAAAAGTTCATTCAGATTCCGAGGATTTCACGTTTCGATTTCATGTGCAACCAAAAATCTGTAAAGTATAATAGAGTGAAGGCATAAAGTTTTCAGTAATACATAAATAAATAACAAAACCATTTATTTTCATCTATGGCACTATATTTCTAGACTTAAAATAACTTCTAATATCTAAGGCAGTGTTTCTTAAAGTGGGTGCCGCGGTACCTTAGGGTACCTTTAATTATTTTTAGAGTACCGCGGTCAGTTTAGCACCGTATATATTTTGACAACTCTTGGATCTGAGAATTTGAACCATTTTTTTCATACTGATATCAAATGATTGTCCAAAGGATGATGCATCAGATAGGAATTAAAAGTAGAACTACCTAGTCACTTTTTTTGAACAAGACTACAACCTTGAATTTTGTAAAATGTTGAAAAATGTATTTTTGTTTACTAAATTTGCTTATAACCGACGTATTTGAAGAAATGAATAAAGTAAATACCAGTACGCAAAAAATAAAACATGAAAATTTGGTAAAGTCGTACAATAAAATTTAAACTTTTAAAGACAAGATAAAATTTTGGAAAGAGAGGCAAGTTAAAAATGTTTACAAGAACCTCTAAAACAAAATAAAACATAATGAAGATGATTTATAAACACTTATTAACTCTGAGAATACATATTTGGTAGTATTTTCCAGATATATCTATTGATAGTTTTGAATGGATACGTTGCGAATGAAATATTCTGATTTTTTATTACAATTGTTGCGTATAGGAATCGAAGGATTAGTTGTAGAAATACAACAAAAATTATGTAGATAACGTCTAACTCATACCTATATCACACTAATTTTTTGTGTATATTTGGTCTCATTGAAAGATTATATTTTAAATTAGAAAACTTGTTTTCCTAATATTAATAAAATGATTTTAAAATATAATGCACATGATGAGGTTCCGAAAATTTTACATAATCGTTTTAGGGTCCCTTCGCATCAAAAAGTTTGAAAAGCACTGACCTAAGATATGTATCATGACAAGTATATCTGTAAATTTTAAGATATTGACTAAAAAATATAAATATTATTAATTACAATTTTATTATGAAATTGGAAAATCTTATTGTTATATATGAATAACATTAAAATTCTATCAAATCTGTTGATTACATTTTTTTGAAAAATACATTTGGCTTTTATTATAAGTTCAAGCTTATTTCGCCTTAGTTTTTATGATTTTCACTTTCGCCGTCAATATGTTGTTATGAAGTGAAAGAAATCTTATTAGCAGGTAATCTGACATCTAATAACATGTTTCTATGGCAGCCTACAAGAAAACGATATTGTGAAATTGATTTTCCATCATAATCTTCGTCGTTCAGACAGTTTCACAATTACAGCACGTTAGAATAGACAACCGACCTTATCCAAAATAATGTTACTTGTTTCTGGACAATGTAATAGGCTGGAATATTCAGTCAGGCATTCATAAGTTAGATTAAGAAGGTCTGAGGTGATATCCTTGCTTCATCTATGATTTTATGTAACGTTCTAGGTTATCTCCAGATCAGCAAATTATTCCGAAATATTGTTCTACGTCCGAAGCTCATTTATAAATTATCGTACTTAAAAATGATTGTTGTCCTTTTTATAGAAAATATAATTTAAACGAATTCTGTGGGTGTTTCGGGGCTCGAGCGACAATATTACAAGACGAAGTTATTTTCTGTTTTCAAATATTTTAAATTTAGCTCAAGAAACTGTAAGTTTAGTTTCATCCTTTGGAAACCTATGTACTTTTTTATTTGTTTTTTTTTCTCTCCAAAAATGGCTTATTAATCCAAGTTCAAGAATCATTTAAAGGCTAAATCTTGTGTTCTCTTATTCATTATCTTTCATTTTAAATGGACCACCATTGCTATCTTGAGAACTATACATAAAAATACAAATATAATGATATATTTGAAATTAATTGTTAGTTAAAAAATATAATCTCTCTATTGACATTGTTTGAAAACTTTTACCTAAAAATCTGCATTCATTTTACTCTAATTTTGTCTCTAAATTAAAAAATCTAGTCAGTAAAACGCAGACTTTGACGTTTGATATTTATTAATATGTATTAATAGATATTTATTAATGACAGTACTCAAAAACTTATTACTAATGCAGAGATTTTAGTTTTTTTTTTAATTTAAAGACAAAATTAGAGAAAAAACTCAGATTTTGACATTTGTTTTTTATTTTGTCATGGCAATTTCTATTTTCAGGTAAAAGTTTTTAATGTCAATATGGTGACTATATTTTTTAACTAACAATTAACTTTAAATATATCATTAGATTTGTATTTTTATGTAAATGCGAAATATGTAAAAATGTATAAGATGTTCCATTTAAAATAGGAAAATTGGGTCCCATATCTTGAGAACCATTGGTTAAAATAAAAATTTTATACGCTTATTTTAATAGTCTTGTAATATAGAATTTGTTTTCTAATTTAATTAACTTTGTATCTCTTATAGTTCTCAATGATGGCCTTTAAATGATTCTTGAAGTGGAAGTAAACATGCCACTGATTTTTCTGATTTTTTAGGTTATATAAAATATACTTTTTTGGCAGTAATATAAAAAATTGAATTTATCTATTGAAATGATCAATACATTTAAATAATTTCTTAATTAGTACATGAGATAAGTCAAGTATCAAAAGAAAACTTTTCAGCTAAATATTGTTTAAGTAAAATGTGAATGCTGAAGTTGGCAAAAATTTACCTAACAGTCTAACTTCCTCCAAAACTCCAAACTTTTCAATTGCTCTCATCTGAACTCCGTTTGCAAAGCTTGTACCTGTTTACCTGGAGTGCACTGTTTAGTAGAGTGAATTAGTAACGAGCACCTATTTGACTTTTCCATTTTCCGGAAGAGACAGGAACGAACGCGACCCACAATCCCCCACAGCGGAAATGGATTTCTCTGTGGGAGACAGAGCTGGATGGCAGCGAACAAATATATGCACTCGCCTACACAGGGGTATTTACGGGGAAAGAAACGAGAAACGGGAAATAAATAATCAACTCGGTACGAACGTATAACTATTCATACTTTTATTTAATGAAATAATCTTTCAAGTGTGGGTGGCATTGAAATTTCATTATAGAAAATCTGATGTGGGAGTTTATCTTTATATATGGCCGACAAATTACATTTTGAGCTAAGCGACGGATATGATTTATAATGAATATATTTATGTCACTGAATTAATTATGTACGTGGGTTGAAATTGCAGACCTTATTTTTAGAAAAAATAACTACGTAGAACATATATTTCACGCATTCATTTATTTTATTTTATTAACAGTTGGCAGCGTTTGATAAATAAGCTATCAGTGTAACTTCAAATTATACCGTAAGTATTTTGTTAGGGTAAAACATAGGATTTGGCATATCTACGGTTACGACTTGACTGGCAGCAATATAGTTACTTGTCTCATTTGAAATGAAACATGGAATGAATTTGACATTTGTCTTTTGGGTTATAAATTTGTTTCCAACTTTTAAATATAATAAATCGTTAGTAACTTTCAAAGAAATGGTAATTCCATTTATACTTGAACCGCATTATTTTAGCTATCTTTGCTACATTCTTCCTTTCCACATATATACATATGTCCTAACCACCTACCCAACTAAGTGTTTGTGCTTTTATAATTCGTGCTTTATTTTTTCCTTACTGAACTCTTTCCATTCTTCATTTTTTGTTCTAATCCATATGTAAGGTGTTGAAATAATAAAAATGGACTGTATTTGGAGATGATACAAATTTCCTGTCTATTGCACTACCTTTATTAAATATAATTTATTGAACAGTACACACCAAAACCGTTTTACATTCGCGACAACTTTTGAACACTTTTCCAATTCTGTCAGTTTCAAGTCTTTACCCCAAGAAATGTTTGAGAAAGATCGCTACATTTCAATACTTGACCGTATACTGTTTAACTACGTAGACGGCGCCAACAACCTTTCGTAGCAATTTTCGTTCCCATATCTATATTCTAGTTTGTTCCGTCTTATTAGTTTGTTCCATCTAATTTAGCGTTCAAGTTTCACAGGTAAGAGTAAAATCCCTACATTTAACAGGTAATTGGTTCTTACTTTTTCATGAATATGCAATAGGATTGAACCACAGCGCACATAGCTCGAAATTCAATAGCTATTTTGGGGGAGATGTTCCCCGGCCAACTGATATCTTTAAGAGGCGACTTTTCGTCGCCTTGCTCTCACTGGATTTAACGCCTTGTTACTATTGCTTATGGTGGTATCTAAAGGCTGAAGTGTTTAAGCATCGTCCCAGAACCCTACAAACCCTGGAGGCTGCAAATCATTTGGAAATACCTCTCATATGAAAATATATGCTTCATAGAGCTACGCAAAATCCTAGCATCCACCTGCAGCAGCATATTAACAATAAATACCACCATTTGCCAGAAATTATTTTTAAAACTAGGTGATCTAAAACTTCCCGTGCTGTGGTTGAAGAAACTGAAAATAAAGCTTATATATGTCTATTAGGTTTTTTTAATTCACCTTTAAAACCAGGAAGGTTGCTTTACTCTACTCTATATATGTGAATATTGGTCGTAATATTGTTTCTTTTTATCGGACCGACACCTTTTTATTGTATTTTAGTGTAGTTGCTACGAAAAATAACAATTCGGAAAAGTTTTTTCCAACCGGTGACAAAGTATTCCCATACAGGACGCAGTCCATTGTTTTCCTTAAATAAAAATACAATCATATTTATTTCATTATTATTGAATATAAACCGATAAAACAAAAAATAATATATGTACCACATAGGAAAATTGACTTCCCGGACTTCTGGTGTTACTGGCTTCGCCTTCGACTCCACCACCGTCCGGGAATATGTCACTTTTCCTACTAGATACACAATATACTATTTATATAGTATTACAATATTCTTAAAATATTTTTATTCTTTAGAACTCTGTTATTTATCCCCATGCAACCTGCTATCATTCTTGGTCTTATTTCTATGTCTATATTTGTTTCTAGGAAATATTGTTCCCAGGTAAGTAAATCTATCCATTTCTTCACTTCCATCCCTTTTTATACAATAATGTTGTTACATTTTTTGTAATTCTTTAGTTCTCGTTAAAATCACTAATTCATTGATATCTTTTCCGATATAAAATCCCAGTTCTATTAACTTTGCATAACCTTTTTCTAAACCGATACCAAAAAGTGTAATTGACAGTTAATTGTTAACTCCTTAATTATCACATTATTTGTTCCCTTCAAAAATACTTTACATTAATTAGTTACCCTCATCTATAAAATATATTCCAGCCTATAAACCTGCCTGTACACGTACCCACAGCTTGTACATATAAATTGTTGTAAGACCCAAGTCAATACCAGCAGCATCACGTATGCATAAACAAGGAGTGAACAATGCCCCAGTTGAGCGCATCGCGTTCCCTGAGGGCAGCACTTGTCAAACAAACCGGAGTACATTTATTTACCCAGACGCCTGGCACTTACCACGGGTAGAGGCAGGGTGGTGTAATGCGAGGTAAGTGGCTCGCTCGACCTGTGACCCAGACCTAGGTGCTTTGTCACGCCGGCGGTGAACAATTGCCGGAGGTTATTTATCGGCGATTGGGGAGGTAATGAAACTTTTACGCGACGCTTTCCAGGTATAAAGACGGGCATCATTTTTACTAGGCTTATAGAGGGGCTTCAATAATGACTTGTAGGCACTACACTCATTATTGTTTTAAAATAAATTAAGTTATTATTTAAAGGGAGGAATTGATGGGTTTCAGTCGATAAAATGAATACTTCACATCGACGATTCGATCGTACCTGGGATCATCCTCAGGATGTGAAATTATTGTATTTAACACTTAATTTGATATACATGTTTGGCTAATTTACTTTTTCACTTTTTCAATATATACAAGTTTCTCTGCACATTCTACTGACACTTTTTTTAAGAGAAATTGACAGGGGTCTTCAAAACTTTTGTAGGTCGAACATTTTTCAAGAAATCCATACTAACTTTCAATTTTCTTATGGGGCTTAAAGTTGTCTTTAAAACTGCTAAATAGATTTTTTTCTCTTTCCACAGATATAAAACACATGTATATTAAAACATTTTTGATACATACAATATATAAAGCGATATTTCGATGGTGGTGATAGTTTTCACATATATTTTATAACAAATTTTATGACTATATACCATGTTGATGGCACTTAATATTAATAACTTACCAGTACCAGGAATACAAGGAAAACCACATAGACTGTTAGCAAATAAAAATACCGCTGTTTCCAAGTGAATCGTATTAAACATCCTTAAATAATCCTCTTCTTCTTCATTCTTAAGACGTCGAATTAAATTATATTAACATTACTAATATCCTGTGTCCTGGTTTTCACATAATTATACAGCATGTCCTTGGATCGAGTTGCAAAGAGGGAAAACTTTTTTAATTTTTATAATTTTTATTATATATTCTTGATAAAAAAATTTCCGAAACAGTCAATTCAGTTTTAACCTTTTCTAATTTTCTTTAGTTTCTAAGTTTTTTCTAAGACCCAAAAAACAAGTTTACGTTGTCATAGTAATAATTGTTAATATGACTTTTATTTAAATTTAATTTCATAAATTTCACAACAAAAATAATAAAAACAATAAATATTGTACTCAATCCATTAACCGCTTTCAGAGCGCACAATTCTAGTCTTCGACGTAATTCTTTATAACAATAATAAATGAGAAATATTTAAAAAAATTATAGTCATTCAAAACATCTTGTACTGAATCCTCAGGTACTAATAAAATGTTTAGAAAAAATAAACAACAAACATTTTCGTTCAGGTATGCTAAAATGAAAGTTTGGTTTATTCAACCCTTTTTCCGTAATTAAGAATGCGCTAGAACTAACATTTGTTAATTCTGCCTACAGTTCTTAAGTGAGTTTTAATGTAGGTGTTAATGTTTCCACAAGTTAAAAGTTGCTTTTAAAAAAATTAATTAATTATCTACATTTGTTGCACAAACAAATTCAAATTTAATTCAGCATAGTAACTTAGTCAGAATGAGAAAATTCTAAAGTTAATTCTAAAGAGTTTAGAGTTGTCACGGACGAGACAAAAGTGTAATTAACAAACAGCCAACTTCGATGTAACATCACGTGTTGATTCTAACCACGTACTTATTTTCACGCTACTGGGAGATTTTTCTTTTGTTTTTGTTTGTTTGATTCGCAACGAAGCAATTGTCGAGGAATTGAAATTTGCAGTGCACAGCAGCTTAATCTCACCAAACAAAACACATGCGAATAAAAAAATCTGAGCGATTAGATTTTACAAAACAGTGGAGACAATTTGTTGTATGTTAAAAAGATTATTTTTAAATGGATTACATGAAATTAAAAATTAAAATCCTGTTTAGGGCATTAGGGCTACAGACGTAAAAAATTGTGTTGATGAGTTTAGCAGTTTAGATATTATGTACACACAGGGGCGTTCCAAATAGAAGTTTTAGAAGTTCTTAGAACCCCATCGGCAAAATTTCATGATAACAATTCATAAAATAAATAAATAAATAAAAATAATTAATTTTTTTATATGTTCCAAATTCGTACTCTATTTTCGTTATCTTTTATGTTTATTAGATAAATATATTTTATTGTGCCGCAATTTGGCGTTGGTTCTCCTTATCATCTGTTACCAGTTATATAAAACAATGAATTTTATGTAATATCATTCCAAGGAATAGTTACTTGCAATCTTTTAAAATTTTTTTTTTTTTTGTAATATTGTAGTTTTATTATTTATTTTCATCCACATATATTATAGCAAGTTGTTAAGTAAACTATTTTCCATTTTTTTTTCATTAAAACCAAGTAACGATTGAAGACTGATTTGCAATTTTTTTTATTATTATATTTAAACCAAGGACAGAAAAAGGAAAGTAACGAGACTAGATAAAGTTATAATAACGTTTAATTTGCTAATTTTTCCTTGATAACATAACAATAACAAAACAACGTTTTGTAACTGTAACGGAACAAATAACGATAAACTATAACTTTATTTGCCATTGAAAAAATATAAATTCGTATTACATATACCGATATTTTAATATTTTCCGATGTATTACGTATACATAAATGTGACTAGTATCGTTTGCAGACTGTTATAAATGTCGCAACCTTAAAATAGATGTTAATATTTCAAGAATATTTTTTTAGTTTAAATTTATTTTATGAATTTTAATTACACATTTGAAAAAAAAAAATAGTTTAATGTTATAATAACGGAATAAACTACTATAATATCTAGTTGTGCTCCCCTCTTTTTTATTGCAGTCGGATACTACAAGGGCACTATGCTCGAAGGGTTTTCTGAAGTTTTCTCATAAATTAAAAACGATTTATCGTAAAATTATCACACTTTCAAATGAAATATGTGCATAATTTAATAGACGTACAAGGAAATCATCAGATTCTTTTATCTTACATTTTCCTAACATAGGTTCAGCCTAGAGATTCTAAATACGGTCCTGTTACTAGGCTAATTTGTTTATCGCAGGTTTTGTAGATTGATAGATAGATATATTTTACTGTACACAACAATTATCAGAGTAAAAATTGGAATTTATTATATTACGTATGTACAAATAAAAAATTAGCGGAAATAGAGTTTTCCGATAACAATTATTTTCGAATAATAATTATATTTGACATTTAAATACTGATAAATTTTAATATTTCGACTATTGACACTTTTACTTCATGTTTTGCCAATAGAATTTACGCTCATAGAGAAGTATTTGAAAATGAAAAAAAATCTAATATTATGTCTAATCGTAATATCAATAAATAAAATAACTTATAGTCAACTACTTGTGAGTATAAATTATACTAGATTCATACATTTGAATATGCAACGTGGAGTAATAATATTATGAATTTATTTTAGGGAAAAGATGCAAAACTATCAGTAAATATTCGACAATTGCATTCATGTGAACATGATATAAATTCTCCAATTACTTTCGACATAAGTCTGAAGAAATTTAATCGTACTCACTATGCCATGGATTTAAATTGTACACTTAAGGAACCATTCGGTGAAGCGTACACTGTTAGTATATTTTTTCTCGAAATTTTTTTGATATTTAATATAAATTCAAAAAGTATTGTTAAAATTTTCTTAAATGTTACATTTTAAAGTTTAAATTAAAAATACATCTAAATTCTGATGTCGGCTTAGCATAGGTACCTAGAACTAACTAGAAAATATTTCAAAAAACTGGTGAGAAGAAAAGTAGGAAAAAAATTGAAGTAAGTTTTATTATTCCTATTAGGTCTTTGAATTATGTGGATCTGGTGGGTATTTAATTTATCTAAAACGCTTACTAGGTCTTTGGAACGATTTGGTGTAAAATGTGAAACCTAACCATTTTTAAGATATATCTAAAAAATACATTTTCTTGAGGGCCAACTTTGAGAACAATAATCTCAAGAACAAAAATAGCTAATTAAATTCTCTTTCAAAATTTGAAATCAGCGTAATTGGGTCTATCATTATGGACTATTTTCAAAATATTATTTTTTACACAAAATTGGTATTTTCTATAATATGGGCTGTAAATGGGTATATTTTTGAAATATATTTTAAGAGTAGGAAAACAGATTTAGGTACATTCAAAACTGAAATACATCAGGTTAGGGGTACGTACTTACATATACTCATACATATATTTATTATTTATACCATATCCTACAGGATTAAAGTCCCTATTACAGGATGATATACAATTAGAGAAAAATTTAAATAACTGCCTTATTGATAAATATATACAAAGTAAATTACAAAGTAAAATTAAGTACAGTGATTTAATATATAAAGAACACTTTACAAGTCTACACTGATGTTGGAATATCTTAAATTTGATTTTTTTTACATTTGATATTTGACGTTTGTAATTCAAACTTTAACTCTTACAATTGTTATAACACTGTTATGAGTTAGAGAATCCCACTCTAGGTCTCTTATGAATTAAAATTATATTTTGTTATTTCATATATACTTAATATACAGAAAATATAATATGAACATAAATATTTTACAATGATTCTCTTAGATTCTTTAGTACAAGTTTTGTTACATTTTTGAAAAATAATAGTAAAGTAAATAATATATAAATTATTTAAATTTTATGATATTTGATAGTTTCAATTTTTGTTTAAAAATTTTGTTTTCGTTATTATTTTTCTTTATTTTTGAAACAGGATAATTATATTATATATTACGTTATCGGACAAAAAGAGCGCCAAAATTTAATTCAACCTGGGGCCTATTTCACAAAACTACTAGTCTTGTAATACAAGTGTATCACTTGGCAACGCTTGTCAAATTTTCAATATGTGCCAATAGAATTTATAATTTGATAAGCGTTGCCTAGTGATACACTTGTATTACAAGACTTGTAGTTTTGTGAAACAGGCCCCTGGACGCTTGAAAACCTAGGTCCAGGGTTGTTCCCCCTAAGGAATCATCCTATATGTGGCAATTAATATTATTTTTAATTACTACAATTATTAATTCTGTATTGCAGATTGAAATGACAAGTAAGAAATGGGCAGATGGAGGTTGGAAGTTTTTATTCACGCACGGCAGGACAAATGCTTGCCAAAGCCTCTATTTATACTTAGGTCCAGTTTGGACGGCCATCGTTATGTCTGCCGGCTATACACCTACTTGCCCTGTTTTACCTGTGAGTTTCTTTTTCTTAGTATATTCAACCCAGTCACAGAATAGGTTTATACAGAAGCGACAGTAAGACAGAGAAGCGAAAATTAGAGAGAGATGGGGAAGGTGCGCAAATTTAAAGGGCCCATTGTTTAAAATCGGAAAGTTTCCTCACATCTTAGAGAGAGATAGGCGAAGAGCACAAATTTAAAGGTCTACATAATGCTTCAAGGTCATAGAACTGAAAAGGGGAACATGAAAGGTACCGACACGGAGTGTCGCTTCTGTATGTAACTATTCTGTGGTTTGTAATTGTAACTATACCTGCAAAATCAATAGATCGATCGAAATGATCCCAATAATAAAATATCGTTGAATAAAACAATTAATAAAAATAATTCATAAGTTTTGTAAAGTAAAACAAATGCACGTAATTTAAGTTATTGTCGTGAAGTCATTAGTAACAGATTCGTGTAGGATGAAGTGTAGAAAAAAAATAACTCACAAATTTTATTAAAAATTTCTATTAATCTATTAATGTGGTTATTGTGTATTATATTACTGAGGTACTTATATGTGTTTCAGGGTGTTTATAGTTTCAGAGATCAACATTTTGATTTAAATCATAGTCCGTTGATCTTACAAACAGGAACCTTTTATATGATAATACGTACAACTAAAGGAAAAATGGTTACAACATGTACTGAGTTTTATGTCGATGTTCTGGAAGTTTTGGAGTGGGAGTAACAACTACACTTTTCTGTACCATAATATGTCAATTAATGTATAACATTTGATATGTACACTTCAAATTAAATAAATTAAATGCTGTTAAGCACAGACTTAAAATTGAACTCAAACCGAAACAGAAAACCTGAAAAACCCATTTTTTCAATCCAGAGCCAAAACTGAATCGTTACTTTTTATATACAGTGTGTGCAATAAAATGCGGAACAGAGGAATTTAACATGGAATTTCAAAAAATTGCGAATACTCTCTTTCCTGATAGATTTAGAGCAAAAGTACATGAAACACACACCTGAAATTAAACTCAAACTGAAAACGAAAACCTTAAAAAACCTGTTTTTTTTCAATCCAAAATAAATTTAATAATAAAAAAATTGGCCGCCCCTAAATTCAGCCGCCCGCGTGCCTCGCACGCCTTGCACACTTGTTGGGCGTGGCGCTGAATGATTTTGATGGAATTTCAGTGTGTAAGTTATAAAATATAAAAACTAACAACTATAACTTTTCATTATAATAATAAGAACTAAACATTACTTTGAAATAATATTATTATTAGCATTTAAATGTTCCGCAGTAGAGATGTGTGATGTCGTAGAAAAAAACAGGTCTTACGATCCCTCTCTATTTCTCTTCATTCTCAGTTCTTCCACGATGACGTGTCAGCATCTCTTCCCCAAATTTTTAGTAATTATTTTCTCGATTTAAAAAATACGGGTATTAAATTTTGTCTAGTATATATGTGAAAATCAAAATTTGATCACATTTCCCATTAAGGACTTATTGATCCGTAGGATCGGAATATAGTATATTGCGTCATAAGGGAATCTAACGGCATATTACTTCCCTTGACTTTTGTTGCCCTCGCTCACTACATTCGCTCGTGCATCAAAAATCTTCGGGATGTAATATGCACATAGGGAAGATATGTGCATATTACATCCCGAAGATTTTTGATGCACGAGCGAATGTAGTGAGCGAGGGCAACAAAAGCCAAGGGAAGTAATATGCCGTTAGATTCCCGAAGGGCACAAGGTATTTTTCCGTATCCTTGTGAAGATTGTATTAAATGAAAAAAATAATTTTATAATGTAAATCGCAAACCTATGTCATTTTCCTACTCTGAACACTGATATTTAAATTATTATTACATTTAAACCTGACTAATATGAAAATAAATTTACAAAAACTACCAACCGACAGTACGGCAGTCAGAACTGCGGCTCGGAGAGATCGGTTGCCCTATGCTCTACTTGGCAGATACAGGGACACATTATTATAACTTTTCTTGTAAATTTCATTACTAACATAACATATTTTCTGAATAATAGCCAAAAATTATAATTTATATTTAATTACAATTTCAAATATTTTATTATTAAAAAAGTTTTTTAAAGAGAAGCCATTAAATTTATGAATATTTAAAAAAAAAATTAATTGTGTGACTGCTATTACCTAGTTGTGCTCCCCTCTTTTATTACAATCGGCAATGCTAAAAGCAAAAGGGTACAATGCTAGAAGCGGTTTTTGAATTTTCGTATAAATTAAAAACGATTTGCCGTAGAATAATCTCACTTTCAAATGACAAAAGTTTAAAAAAAGTGCAGAAAAAATGTGCATAATTTAATAGACATTCAAGGAAGTCATCAGATTCTTTTATCTTGCATTTTCCTAACATAGGTTCAGCCTAGGGATTCTAAATACGGCCCTGTTAGTAGGCTAATTTGTTTATCGCAGGTTTTGCAGATGGTTATATATTTTACTGTACATAACATTTACCCGAGTAAAAAATGGAATTTATTATGTTACGCAGGAACAAATAAAAAATTAGCGGAAATGGAGTTTTCGGATAACAATTATTTTCCAATTGTATAATAATTATATTTGACATTTAAATAGTAATAAATTTTAATATTTCGACATTTGATGCTATTATTTCATATTTCGCGAATAGAATTTATGTTCATAGAGTTGTATTTGAAAATGGAAAAAAATCTAATATTATTTCTAATCATAACATCAGTAAATGTAATAACTTGCAGTTTACTAGTTGTAAGTATAAATTATACTAGATTACTCCATTAGGATATGCAACGTGCAGAAATAATATTATGAATTTATTTTAGAACAAAAATTCAAAACTGTCAGTAGGTATTCGGCAATTGCAAACTTGTGAACATGATGCAAATTCTCCAATTATTTTCGACCTAGTTCTGAAGAAATTTAATCGTACTCATTATGCAATGGATTTAAATTGTACCCTTAAAGAAGCATTTGGTGCAGCGTATACTGTTAGTATATCATTTTTGTTACTGATTGATATTTAAGAATAATTATATATATATATATATATATATATATATATACATATATATATATATATATATAAATATGTGTGTGTGTGTGTGTGTGTGTGTGTGTGTGTGTGTAGTACCGGGTATACTCTCGAAAAACAGCTTTTTAGAGGTCAAATTTTAAACGTGAATATCTAGAGAACAGTAAGAGATAATTGAATCCTATTTGAAAATTTAGTATCAGCTTATTGATGTCAAAAAAATAACAATTTTTGGAGAAAAATAGTTCCCGAGCGAAAAATTAAAGTAGAGGTTTTTTGTTTTTCTCATTTTCACCGAATCGTTTCAGAGAACGTATAGGTATGATGAGAAAATATTTCTTTATGTAACTTTGCCCGTAGAATCGGTTGGTACAATTATTGAGATTGTATGTCTCTTATTTTTGAGATACGTCCGAAAAACACTTATTTGAGGACCAAATTTGTAACCAAAAATCTCAAGAACGAAAGCATATAATTAAATTATATGCTATATATCATAATGGATTATTTCCAAAATATTTTTTACACAAATATGATATTTTTTATAATTTCGGCTGTAAATGAATAATTCTACAGTAATCTTAAAAATTGTAATTTTTATTGTTCAACCAATTGCTAAAATCAAAATTTGTCTTCAAAAATGGTTACATTTTTTAAATATATTTTAAGTGTAGGAAAAAATGTTTAGATACATTTAAAACTTTAATACACCGGGTTAGGTTAGGTTTGAATTTATATTATCTTACGTTATTTCATCTCGAAACTTTTTTTTCTTTAGTACAAGTTTTGTTTGTTTTTCGAATAATAATATTAGAGTTTATAAAAAATGAATTAGTTATTTAATAATTATTATAATTTTTGATAGTTTCCATTTTTGTTTAATAATTTTGTTTTTTGTTATTTTTATTTATTTTTGAAACATTGTAATTATATTATATATTACGTAATCGGATAAAAAGGGCGCTAAAATTTAATTCTACCTGAGCGCTTGAAAATCTAGATCCATGGTTGTTCACCCGTAAGGAATCATGCTATAGCAATTAATACGATTTTCAATTACTACAATTATTAATTGTTTTTTGCAGATTGAATTATTTGCTGAGAAATGGGCAGATGGGGGTTGGAAATATTTACACACGTACGGCAGGACAAATGCTTGTCAAAGCCTCTATTTATACCTTGGTCCAGTTTGGATGGCCGGCGTTATGTCTGCCGGCGGTAAACCTACTTGCCCTGTTTTACCTGTGAGTTTCTTTTTTTAGTTTATTCAACCTAGTACCGTATCTAGGAAGACAGTGAAAGTGCCGGTTCTGGAATATGAGTGCAGGAATTATTTTTCTCGGTTTCGGAATTAGAATATCATATTCCAGCACGCTTATTGATGTTGGAAGGAGCTTCATTCTTAAACGATTTTTGGTTATATTTTGTTATTTGAGATTGGCATGACTGCATTAAATACACAAAATATCTAGGCAACTGACAAAGTAATTCTAATTTACCTAGGCAACAGACGAAACAGAAATCACTGTCACCAACCTAAATATCAAAAAAATCCCTTAATAGAAATTGTCAAATATTATTATAAAAAATAATGTAAATAAAAGCCGAAACAGAGAAAATAGTATAAAACATTCGTTATAGAAGGCAATTCAAGCACTCGTTCGTTCGGGCACTCGCTGCTTCGCGCTCGTTCCCGAAATTCCAACTCGTGCTTGAAAAGGTTGCCTTCTACAACTTATGTTTTAATATACTATTACGCCCCTTGCGTAATAGTATATTGCGTCCTAAGAGAAGATATAGGCATATTACATCCCGAAGATTTCTGATACACGAGCAAACGTAGTGAGCGAGGGCAGCAAAAGCCGAGGGATGTAATTATGCCATGTTATATTAGCACAAGCTATTTTTCCACATCTTTGAGAAGAATCTTTTAAATAAAATAGTTAATTTTTTAATATAAAACACAAAAATATGTGCCGCTTTCCTATATACTACTTAAACCAGGGCAACAGGTAACAAAATACTTAATGTAAACGTCATTTCAAAAGATTTTTTGACATACAACCTCAAATTATAAATGTCTAGTTTGGTATAAATCAGGGTTTCTTAAAGTGGGGTCCATGGACCCCTAGGGGGTCCGTAGCATGTGTACCAGGGGTCCGCAGTAGGTCAGTTAAAAAACAGTCATCTCCACAATTTAACATTCTTATCGAGGCCAAATAGCAACATCCTTCGCATTAGCTTTAGATTAGAAATAAGAGTAGTGCCATTATTACTACCAACTAATAAAAGTGATTTTTCAATATAAATTAGCTTGTTTTCTTTACTTAATATTAAGATATTCTTTGATAGGGGTCCGTGAAATTATTTATATTGTGAAAGTGGTCCGTGACTGCAAAAAGTTTAAGAAACCCTGGTATAAATGATAATTTCTATAAAAATTTATGCGAAAATTGAAAAATAATTAAAGTTATCATTTTATTTAGTTTTAACTTGAACTATATTTTGTTGTAATCAAATTATTACAATTTTAAATTTTATTGGTAGATGGTACGTCGTATCCTTGCACCGCTAAAACCCACAGCTGTTCATATCATCCCGCTTTTAATATTTACCTGCCATTATTAACATCAAATGAAGTAAACAATTTGTCAATTACATACCATGGATACGGAAATAATTATTTACATATAGAGGGCCGAAATGATCCCAGTAATAAAATATCGTTCAAAAACAATAAAAAATAATTCATAAGTTTTCAAAAGTAAAACAATTGCATGTAATTTAGGCTATTTTTGTGACATCCTGAGTACCAGATTCGTGAGGGATGAAGTGTAGAAAGAAATTTAATTAAAAATTTCTATTAATCTTTATAACTGGTTATTATGTATTATATTACTGAAGTACTTATATATGTTTCAGGGTGTTTATAGATTCAAAGATCAGCACTTCAATTTAGATAAAATTCCGCTGATCATAAAAACCGGAACATTTCATGTGAAAATACGTACAACTAAAGGAAAAATGGTTACAACATGTACTGAGTTTTATATTGACTCTCAGGAAGTTGTGGAGTGGGAATAACAACAATATTTTTCTATACCTTAATACGTCAATTAATGTATAATATTTGATATGTACACTTAAAATAAAATAAATTAAATGCTGTTAAGCACAGACTTAAAATTGAACTCAAACCGAAACAGAAAACCTAAAAAACCCATTTTTTTAATCCAGAGCCATAACAAATAGGCCAATTCTGAACCAATCTGTAAGTCTTACAGATCTGTAAATCTGTAAAAAACTAACAAAAACGCATCTATTTTTGTTGATTAATACAAAATTATACTTAAGAGTGGCTACTTTCGTTGCGATTTTGTTCATTATATTTACAGATCTGTAACTCTTACAGATTTGTTCAGAATTGGCCTATAAATCGTTACTTTTTATATACAGTGTGTGCAATGAAATGCGGAACATAGAACTTTAACATGGAATTTCAAAAAATTGCGGATACTCTCTCTCCTGATAGATTTAGAGCAAAAGTACATGAAACACACATCTGAAATTAAACTCAAACTGAAAACGAAAACCTTAAAAAACCTGTTTTTTTTCAATCCAATATAAATTTAATAATAAAAAAATTGGCCGCCCCTAAATTCGGCCGCCCGCGTGCCTCGCACGCCTTGCACACTTGTTGGGCGTGGCGCTGAGTGATTTTGATGGAATTTCATTGTGGAAGTTATAAAATATAAAAACTAACAACTACAGCTTCTCATTATAATAATAAGAAGTAAACATAAGTTTGCAATAATATTATTATTAGCATTTAAATGTTCCGCAGTAGAGATGTGTGATGTAGAAATAAAAACAGGTAGTCTTACGATCCCTCTCTATATTTTTTCATTCCCAATTCTACCACGATGACGTGACGCATCCCTTTCCCAAATATTAAATAATTATTTTCTCGTAAACTATGAATAATTAATCGATTTAAAAAATACGGGTGTATTATTTTTGATTAATTTGATTGCTTTCCCCATTAAGGTTTTATTGATCCGTAGATTTAGAATAAATATTTTATTTACTGTTTTGTAAATGCTGTTCTTAATACGTTTCAAATTCATACTCTCTTTCGTCCTCTTTTATGTTTATTAGATAAACAATTTTATTGTGGCACAATTTGGCGTCGGTCACCAGTTATATGAAGCAATTAATTTTTTGTACTCTTTATGATTTCAAGGAAAAGTTATTTGCAATTTTTTGGATCTTATTTTCTTTTCGTAATATCGTAGTTTTATTACTTATTTTCGTCCACATATCACACTACAGCAAGTTGAGAGGTACGCTATTTTGCATTTTGTTTTTCATTAAAACCAAGAAACGACTGAACACTGATATTCAAATTATTATTACATTTAAACCTGACTAATATGAAAATAAATTTACAAAAACTACCAACCGACAGTACGGCAGTCAGAACTGCGGCTCGGAGAGATCGGTTGCCCTATGCTCCGCTTGGGAGATACAGGGACACATTATTATAACTTTTCTTGTAAATTTTATTACTACCATAACATATTTTCTGAATAATAACCAAAAATTATAATTTATATTTAATTTCAATTTCAAATATTTTATTATTAAAAAAAGTTTTTTAAAGAGAAGCCATTAAATTTATGAATATTTAAAAAAAAATTAATTGTGTGACTGCTATTACCTAGTTGTGCTCCCCTCTTTTATTACAATCGGCAATGCTAAAAGGGCACAATGCTAGAAGGGGTTTTTGAATTTTCGTATAAATTAAAAACGATTTGCCGTAGAATAATCTCACTTTCAAATGACAAAAGTTTAAAAAAAGTGCAGAAAAAATGTGCATAATTTAATAGACGTACAAGGCAGTCATCAGATTCTTTTATCTTGCATTTTCCTAACATAGGTTCAGCCTAGGGATTCTAAATACGCCCCTATTAGTAGGCTAATTTGTTTATCGCAGGTTTTGCAGATAGTTATATATTTTACTGTAAACAACATTTACCAGAGTAAAAAATGGAATTTATTATATTACTCATGAACAAATAAAAAATTAGCGGAAATGGAGTTTTCGGATAACAATTAGTTTCCAATTGTATAATAATTATATTTGACATTTAAATAGTAATAAATTTTAATATTTCGACATTTGATACTATTATTTCATATTTCGCGAATACAATTTATGTCCCTAGAGTTGTATTTGAAAATGGAAAAAAATCTAATATTATGTCTAATCATAACATCAGTAAATGTAATATCTTGCAGTTTACTAGTTGTAAGTATAAATTATACAAGATTACTTCATTAGGATATGCAACGTGCAGAAATAATATTATGAATTTTTTTAGAACAAAAATTCAAAACTGTCAGTAAGTATTCGGCAATTGCAAACTTGTGAACATGATATAAATTCTCCAATTATTTTCGACCTAGTTCTGAAGAAATTTAATCGTACTCACTATGCCATGGATTTAAATTGTACCCTTAAAGAAGCATTTGGTGCAGCGTACACTGTTAGTATATCATTTTCGTTATTGTTTAATATTTAAGAATAATTATATACAGGGTGGCCCAGTGAAAATTATCAGCGCAATTTTTGGCCACTTAACATCAATATTACAAAAAACGCTTGAACACGTCAATTTTAATATAAAGGGGGACACCTGAATGGATTAGTACCAATGACATAACTTCAACCCTAAAATGAGGGTGGACTATACCTCAAAAATTTTAAATGGAAAATGGTGTCAAACATGACACTGTTCGAAAGGCCTTTCAATTCTCTTTTCAAGTAGGCTTAAACAAATGACGAAAAATAAATAAACAATATGGCCAGCAAGATAGCCAGATCTATCACCGTTAAATTTCTTTTTGTGGAGTTATTTGAAGTCTAAAGTTTATGCCACGCTACCCGAATCTATAGAAGATTTAAGGCAACATATCGAAACTGAGTGTTTTGAGCAAAATCTCTATTATTGTATGGAAGTTGGTGGTAGTCATTTAGAACACCTAATAAACTGAAACTTGAGTTTCTGTCATTTGTTTAAGCCTACTTGATAAAATTTGTTTTAAACGATATTTCTCTGGAACTAATGATCGGATTTGAAAAATAAAAAACTGTTAAAAAGAGAATTGAAAGGCCTTTCGAACAGTGCCATGTTTGACACCCTTTTCCATTTAAAATTTTTGAGGTACAGTCCACCCTCATTTTAGGGTTTAAGTTAAGCCATTAGTACTAATCCATTCAGGTGTCCCCCTTTATACTAAAATTGACGTGTTGGAGCGTTTTTTGCAAAATGATGTTAAGTGGCCAAAAATTGCGCTGATAATTTTCATTGGGCCACCCTGTATACAGCAGTTAATACGAGTTTCAATTACTACAATTATTAATTGTTTTTTGCAGATTGAATTATTTGCTGAGAAATGGGCAGATGGGGGTTGGAAATATTTACACACGTACGGCAGGACGAATGCTTGTCAAAGCCTCTATTTATACCTTGGTCCAGTTTGGATGGCCATCGTTATGTCTGCCGGCTATACACCTACTTGCCCTATTTTACCTGTGAGTGTCTTTTTTTGATTTATTCAACCTAGTACCGTATCTAGGGAGACAGTGCCGGTTCTGGCATATGAGTGCAGGAATTATTTTTCTCGGTTTCGGAATTAGAATATCATATTCCAGCACGCTTATTGATGTTAGAAGGAGCTTCATTCTTAAACGATTTTTGGTTATATTTTGTTATTTGAGATTGGCATGACTGCATTAAATACACGAAATATCTAGGCAACTGACAGAGTAATTCTAATTTATTTGGGAGGCCATGAAACAAATTGCTTGTGTTACAATGTATAAACGAAACAGAAATCACTGTCACCAACCTAACTATTCTATCAAAAAAATCCCTTAATGGAAATTGTCAAATATTATTATAAAAAATAATGTAAATATTAGCCGAAACAGAGAAAATAGTATAAAACATTCGTTATAGAAGGCAATTCAAGCACTCGTTCGTTCGGGCACTCGATGCTTCGCGCTCGTTCCCGAAATTCAAACTCGTGCTTGAAAAGGTTGCCTTCTACAACTTATGTTTTAATATACTATTACGCCCCTTGCGTAATAGTATATTGCGTCCTAAGGGAAGATATAGGCATATTACATCCCGAAGATTTCTGATACACGAGCAAACGTAGTGAGCGAGGGCAGCAAAAGCCGAGGGATGTAATTATGCTATGTTAGATTCCCGTAGGGTACAAGCTATTTTCCTACATCCTTGAGAAGAATCTTTTAAATAAAATAGTTATTTTTTTAATATAAAACACAAAAACATGTGTCGCTTACCTATTTACTACTTAAACCAGGGCAACAGGTAGCAAAATACCTAATGTAAACGTCATTCCAAAAGATTTTTTGATATACAACCTCAAATTATAAATGTCTAATTTTGGTATAAATGATAATTTCTATAAAAATTTATGCGAAAATTGAAAAATAATTAAAGTTATCATTTTATTTAGTTTTAACTTATTTATTATATATTTTGTTGTAATCAAATTATTATAATTTTAAATTTTATTGGTAGATGGTACGTCGTATCCTTGCACCGCTAAAACCCACAGCTGTTCATATCATCCCGCTTTTACTATTTACCTGCCATTATTAACATCAAATGAAGTAAACAATTTGTCAATTACATACCATGGATACGGAAATAATTATTTACATATAGAGGGCCGAAATGATCCCAGTAATAAAATATCGTTCAAAAACAATAAAAAATAATTCATAAGTTTTCAAAAGTAAAACAATTGCATGTAATTTAGGTTATTTTTGTGACATCGTGAGTACCAGATTCGTGAGGGATGAAGTGTAGAAAGAAATTTAATTAAAAATTTCTATTAATCTTTTTAACTGGTTATTATGTATTATATTACTGAAGTACTTATATATGTTTCAGGGTGTTTATAGATTCAAAGATCAGCACTTCAATTTAGATAAAATTCCGCTGATCATAAAAACCGGAACATTTCATGTGAAAATACGTACAACTAAAGGAAAAATGGTTACAACATGTACTGAGTTTTATATTGACTCTCAGGAAGTTGTGGAGTGGGAATAACAACAATATTTTTCTATACCTTAATACGTCAATTAAAGTATAATATTTGATATGTACACTTAAAATTAAATAAATTAAATGCTGTTAAGCACAGACTTAAAATTGAACTCAAACCGAAACAGAAAACCTAAAAAACCCATTTTTTTAATCCAGAGCCATAACAAATAGGCCAATTCTGAACCAATCTGTAAGTCTTACAGATCTGTAAATCTGTAAAAAACTAACAAAAACGCATCTATTTTTGTTGATTAATACAAAATTATACTTAAGAGTGGCTACTTTCGTTGCGATTTTGTTCATTATATTTACAGATCTGTAACTCTTACAGATTTGTTCAGAATTGGCCTATAAATCGTTACTTTTTATATACAGTGTGTGCAACGAAATGCGGAACATAGGACTTTAACATGGAATTTCAAAAAATTGCGAAAAATCTCTCTCCTGATATATTTAGAGCAAAAGTACAAGAATACAAAGTTATTCAAAATTAAATTCTACATCAATAAGATCATAATTGATACAATAGCACGTCTTCAGTACGAGATTTATTAAATATAAAATGCAATTGAAATAAATTTTATTCTTTCTAAAATGAGAAAAACAATTATAATTTTACATTTGTTAAATATATTAGGGTCCTAATATAAAAATATACAGCAATGAATTATTTTGTTCTTATTTTTTAAATACAAAATTAATTTATGTAATATTGTTTATTTCAACTCATTGCACGATAGGTAGGTATAATAATTATTTTTTATATTGATACATATTTGTAGTGTAGATTTGGTATCTATAATTCACAATAAAAATGATAATAAATTATAATTAGAGAATCGTATTCATTTTGTTATATTATTTAGATACAATGTTGGTTTAACAAAATATGCACATGGGATTTTTATAGCGGAAAAAACAACAATTATTTTTGCATTGCAGACCAGTTGATATTTAAAATAATGCGAATAATTATTAATATATTTACAAAATACTCAATAGTATAATTTTTTAAATTATGCTATTACATAAGCATTATAAAAATTTTTGTTTAATCCTTTCAGATATCAGACTGATTAAAAAGTCTATAATTTAACAAAAAAAGTTGCGAAACTAAAAGCATATGTATCTTTTTTTAATGAAATAATATATTTTATCCAACACCGTGTAATTATAACGATATAAGTATGCTGTTTTTAGATAAATAAAGTAGGTCATAAGTCACTAGTGAGCTAAATATGCTAGCTCACTGTTTTTTGGTTCGCATCATAGTAACTACGTTATAAAACCTTCTTTACAATATTTTGTTCCTAAATGTCATTTCGAAATTCCATCTGTCAAAAATCTTATATGTATTTTATATCAATGATTAAATTGTGTTGGATAAAATGTTGTATGGCACACGTGTGTTAATTACCTAAGTCACTTGAAAAAATACCACACTCGGCCTAACGGCCTCGTGAGCTAAACTTTTCCCGCATGACTTATCTGTAATGTAACACACTTGTACCATAAATAACTATTACTAAATAATACACTCTCTTATAGTTAGTTTTAATTTTTACCCTATTTAAAAACTGAAATAATTGTACTATATCAGCAAATTATTAATTTGGAAATGTCATTGCTATTTTCATAAATCCATAAAATAAATCAATTTTAGACAATAAATCTTCTGAGCAAAAAATTTAAAATTTCGTTTTTTCATTTTTTTATTTTCATACACTGAGAAAAATGTATATTTAAGAAAATATATTAAAAATGATAATTTTAACTATAAATATAAATATATTTAAATGTAATAACCAAATTTTTATCTTCATTATGCAGGTATTTTAAATACAAATATAAATTTATTCTTAAATAATATATTTTAAACATAAATATCTATATATTAATCCTTACTGTACGTATATTAAAAATATTTACTTTAAAATCTAGATATATTTAATTCTGATTTATATTTTAACGGTTATAATATTATATTCTAAAGATGGCAATACTGTATTTTGACTACTGAAGGCAGGGGAAGTACCTGCCATGTTTATTTCGGTATGTCGGTCATAACTGCGTCGTTTACTGGCTTACTGGCTTATGGTAGTTTTGTAGTTAAAGTGTAAAAAAAAGTGATATTGTTTTAAATTGTAATTGTTTTTTCCTAAAAACTAATTACTCGTAAAAGTCCTCTTATAAACGTTAAATTTGTTATAGATGCTGGAATAGACCAAGAGGCATTTAATTTGTTAGATGAACAATCGGCAAGGGAACTTATTCCAAAAATTGGGGTGTGGTTAAAATTTAAAAATAAATTATTAATATACAAAACTGAACAGGTATTTTTTGTGTAGAAATTTTCTATTTCCTATTAATATTATAGAAATTTTTGGTTTATTTTTTCTTATAAATGCCTTAGAGTGACAAATTTACCCTAGCAGTTCCTATCCAATCACCTTCAACGCCGAGCTCGAGCAGCACGGTTACCTGCCATCCCGGACCCGGAAAAATAATGCCAACTGTTTTTGAGGAGTTAATATTTTTCAACGAAAACCAAATACCAATTGATGAACTAGTTACAGAAAAAATCGAAAGTGAGTATCAAGTTATATTATAAATGGCACACAGATAAGTTAATAATTCATTATTCACAGGTGTTGATGATACAGAAACCCTCGAAAATACTTACAAAAATACTTCAGTATTTCCAAATGTGAGTTTGTAATATTTCAGTATTTTAAAGTGTAAATCTAAGCAAAACATTGTTATTTTAGGGTCTTCGAGAATTTCTAAAAACAACAGTTGACGGTAGACGATTATTGGCCAAAAAAGATAATTTTGATTCAAAATGTAGACAAATTTTGTCAAAAATTATTGTCGATTATTTATTAAATATAAATTCAGTTGGCCGGTAAGTAACTTTTTCTGTTTCACACTTTTGTAATAATGTTATAGACCATTTTATGTACATTTTTTTATACACTGCAGCTCAATTTATAACAATCAACTCTTTGGTTTTGCTGGTTATGAATCTGTTTCCTTATTAATTTTTGTATCTGAGATATTTGCCGATTTTTATATTTTGTTTGATATTTATTTTTAATTTTTAGATTTTTACATTATCACTTTCTTTTTGTAAAAATTTAGTAATATTAATGAATGCAAAGTTCTTGATTAAAAGAATTTACTTTGATTTTGCTTTTCATTTATTATTCAAGTATTACGTAAGCACTATAGGGGGGTGGGGGGGTCTTTGTTTTGCTTATTTTGGATGACATGGGGGGTAGGGGAATCTAGATGATGATTACGTCATCGGTAGATATTAACTTTTTAACACGAATGGCAACTGTTAATTTTAATTTAATATGCGTACCAAAAATTTAAAATAAGTTTGTTATGTTTGTAAGATTATAATATTTTGTCCCTTACTCTATCTTGAATACTGTATCAGTAAAATCTAATCTCCATTCTAAATCTATTTTCTTATTTTTAAAATTATAATTATAACATTTTAATTACATTAAAAAAAATTTTAATTGAAAAATGTTTACGTAAGCATGCGGGGAGGGGGTAAGAGCTTTGCTTACTTTTGCTGACAAGGGGGATGGGGGGGTAAATAATTGTAATAAATCTGCTTACGTAATATTTGAACGGCCCCTTATGAAACTAAACATTTGGTCGTAATTTCTGTTATATTACATTTTTGCCTTGCCTACAGACATTATTAATTCTCATTTAAGGATTACGACAGAAAATTTTACAAAAGCAGCTAAAGAAATACAAATAGTATTTCCTGAAGAAAATGAAAAAACTTACTTTATACCATATAAATCAAAAACTAAGACATCACCTAGAAATATTAGCAAACGGTCTACTTTGGACGCGATATATAAATCATTCAACGAAAAAATCTTCTGAAGAAAGTAAAACGGAAGAATATTTAGAAGTATTACATAAAGCATAAGAACCTACATTATATGTACCTATATAATTTAGTTTTTTTTATACATTGTAATAATAATTTTCAGTTTTATGTACCTAAGTGAAAAAAATATATATCAATATTATTTAATATATCTGCATTTTTAATTTTAATATCCTGTTATATTAATGATAAAAGAAATATATTGCAATTATTAATATATAATTTTATTTCAATTTACAATCTTTGTTTCACGGTTAAATATCTAATATATTAGAGCGTAAAATTAATATTATAAGTATTATGTTCTCTAAATATTATTCTTCAATATCTTGAATATTAGTGATAACAACTATATTTATTTATGCTTCATATACAAGTTTACTTAGATGTAATATATTGTTTTTTATTCCTAAAATCTAATGTTAAATATTTTCATATTTTTATCCGTAATACAGTCATATTCGTGTCACTTTTTTTGACATAAAATATATTAGACATAAATATAATTATGTTTATCGCAAATATATATTTTTCTCAGTGTATATCATTCCAAAGAATGTAAACGTGAAGAAAAATTTCTTTATGTAACTTTTCCGTAGAACTGAGTAGAAAAGTCGATGTATTTAAAATATATCAATTGTTTTTTGGAATAAACTGAAAATAAACTTTTTTGAAATATGATTTTAAGAGCAAATATCTCAAGAACGAAAAGTGACAATACAAATCTATAAAACCAAATTATTCAATCTAAAACTATGTTTGTATATTATGTAATATAATTTTGGTGTGTGAGAACAATTTTAAATTTTATTTTTTTGGGAATAGGAATAATTATTTTTAATGTCTTACTCACTTGTTAAAAAACAGTGACTTAAAAAAGTACAATGAAAATGTTTTTTAATATATTTTGCATAAATATTACAACTTGCAAATTTATATTACAGTGAGAATATATCCATATTCATTTCATGTGCATATGACTTCCGTAAAGCATAAATGCGCATGCATTATTAATACTGCAAATAATTTAATCTTACCTGATTTACTTTCAAAACTGGAATCCTTTAATCTTATATCCTTTACTCTAAGGATCAAGTATAAGATTCTGCGTACACTCAGGTGAATTTTAATAAGACCAAATTCTAAACAAGATGTCGATGTGAACTAACCACATAGAGAGGTACTTGTAAGATACATTAACATATTAGGGGTTATGGTTATGGAGATGTTAATATTAAAGAAGATGCATACTTTTAAAGTTGAATAGTTTTAAAACAAAATTAGTTCAAACTACATTTAAAGTATGTTAATATTCATAACATGATTTTTAAACAAATTTTATAGTCTTTTTTCCATTTTTATCAGGGAGCGAAAATCAGTGGCGGAACATAGCCGTGGAGACTCAAGGGTCCCGGACACACGTCCAAAAATAATTTTAAATTTAATACAGCTTAAAAACTTAATTTAATTTTTCCTTAAAACAGTATGGTTTTTTCGCTGATCTCGGCAATTCATTTTTTTCATTGAAAAATTATATTTCATCACTTTAATTGTCATAAAACAGAAGATAAAAATAATTATTTAAATATGTCACAAAAAGTAGCAATTCTTTGTCACTGTTCCTAGTTTTCTTCAGACGAATCGTTTTGGGTTTTGATTATAATATTTGAATAAAAAGACCAATTGCCCCATTTTTTTGGTTTTATTACAAATTTCGTTTTCGTTTATAAAATAAAATATTTTATCTACAACTATTGAAATATGAGTACATTATACGTGTGATACTACATATAATATACTACTCATATTACACAAGTGTAATATGAAATGTCATGATACACGCTACACTTTTCTGTAATAAATAGGGCATATAATTTAACACATAATATTTTATTAACCTGTTAATTTATTAATAACATATTTTTTATTATAAATATCAATATATATGCTTATAAAAGTATAATAAATACAATTTGAAAAGTTATTTTGACATTTAAGTGCTACTGTGACTCCATCTGTTAAGCTATATATGAACTACTGTCACCTAACTGAATATTTATAAAATAATATCAGATTTTTTATATGCCTGATAGTTGTAGATAAAGTATAGTATTTGACTCGCATAATATGGCTACATTACACGCGGATGATTAAAAATACTCGCTACCGCTCGTATTTTTAATTACATCCTCGTGTAATATAGCCTACATATTATGCTTGTTAAATAATATACTATGTATTGTCTTTAAAACAATTAAAAAGTGCGGTAACACTAATATAATAGATATATTTAACAAATTAAAAAAAAAAAATATTTATGTGGTTTAAGAAAAACAATAATAGATATCTTTAAATTAAAAAAATCAAAAAAAATCTGATTTATTTGACTTTTTTTTAAAAAAAAGCTAATTTGTGATTTTTTTAAATAATTCATGATTTTTGCCATACCTGTCCATAGTGTTAATATAGCACTAATAACCGATTTATTTTAATTTTATTATAATCGTTATTTTTTCTAGTTCAAGTCTCTCATTTCTACCTATCTATCTGAAACAAAATAAAATCAAATTTCTACCTACTGAACAAATTTTTTTGCTATTTTTACAATCATATATTTTTAAAAATTAAATGTCTTAAAATATTTTTTTAAATATAAAAATATTATATTATAGATTTCTTTACCGCTGCTTTCCTTATTATGGCTAAAACTAAACTAAAAGAAAAAACGTCAGCTAGATTAATCCGTATTTATAATGTTACGAGGCAACATCAAATAATTTTTCTGAAATTAAAAGATTTGTGAAAACTTTTTATTATGATTTTTGAAGAAGAGACATGCAGATAAGCAAACAAATTTAATTCATCGTGAAGTTGTATACCACATTTCGTTGACTTGTTCGTTACAATGCAGACAGCTTGCCATAAATTGTTTTAACAGACGTCTTACAATTGAAACTTGCTAACTAATTTGAAATGTGATGAAGTTTGGGATGCAAAATAAAGTTTGCTTGGGTTTAATGTCTAATTTTCAAAGTTTCGGCGGTTGCGACATTCGATATCCGAAATAACCCCAGGCATACAAACGTCCCAGCACTAAAAATTTCATTATGAATGTGCATTTCGAGAAAGCAATAAACTTTAAACATAAACCATAATAATCTAAACATTTAAATATATACAATTCCAAGAAAATATTCAGATAAAAATTAAATTACAAATATTGATTTAATAGTACTATACGAATAATTAGAACAGACACTCGTAGCTGAATTTGTTAGAGCACTCCAACTAAAATTTAGAAGAGATGAGTTCAAATACGATGCCTACTATAAATTAAATAAAAAATACCACTTGGTCTAATTGATTTTGAACTCACTATTTTAATTATTTTATATATATTAAAATTCTACATTTGCTGTAATAAAATTATTTTTATTAATAATCCGTCTATTATTAGTTTTTAATCCATTAATGAATACCAAAATATATTTTTAATTTTAAATAACAGTAAAATATTTAACTAAAATTTTTACATTAACTTATTTATCAGTTATTGACAAGGAAAATAGTTTAAATATATTAAGTAAATACGTCAACTAAATGAACTTTATTACCAATATTTTTTAAGTATATATTTTTCACGCATGTTATTAAATATTTTACATTGCTTCGAAAGTCCATTGGAAAAAGTACATGAGTTTTAATAAATTAATTAATACCAGATAAATAATTTTTAAACAATTATTTTTTTCTCTGACCATGAAGAAAAGTGATAACTGATAACTATTAAACCCCATCCCAAAAAATGCGCTATCTCGATATGTTAAGTCGTTGCTAGGTCAATAGAAAGAACCAGGAAATATGTAATTAATTTTTAGTGCAAAAATACATCACTTTTTGTACTAATTATACAATATACTAATGTAGAATTTATTTTTTTAGGTATATCACAAACAGATCGAGGTACGTTTCTATTGTACTGATGCAACAAAATTGTCAGAATATTCGAGAGTTTAATTGGTCGGATATATAAATCAACGCAGAAAAGACCGCGATGACCATCTGATATTGATACAAATAGTGAACATTTAAATAAACATTCTTAACGTTTAAGTCTTTGTTAATTATTATTACTTTTAAATTAGTGTTTATATTTGTTTATTCATTGTGTTACCTTTAGAATTTATTATTCGTTCATTACACTTAGTTATATAAATATTCTTGTTTCTATTATTTTTACACTTCACACAAATAAATAAACATTATATCCAGTATATTTATTACAGGTTTAGGTTGTTTTTACTGGTTGCTATGTCTAACAAAACGGTAAAATTATTTACTGTTCTAGAACGGTAAGTAGGTTTATGGTTACATATTATATTTTATAAAATGATAGACGGGTTATTAAAATAAATAAACAAACATGTTTTTAAGTTTAAATATGTATTAAAATTAAAAAGTTTAACAAAGAATAATAATTTAATAAGTTATTTACCAAAATCGTTAATATAATTTAGATGTTTTTTTCTCGGACCAACTGCTTTATGTTTTCATCAGAGTATTCAATTTGGATTTTGAGATACTCTTCAAATTTCAGTTATTGCAATAGAAAAATTTATCTTTTATTTAATACTATGCAGGTTCAATATACTGGACTCACACCACAGAATAGGTTTATAGAAAAGCGACAGTAAGACAGAGAAGCGAAAATTAGAGAGAGATGGCGACGGTGCATAAATTTAAAGGGCCCATTGTTTAAAATCGGAAATTTTACTCACATCTGAGAGAAAGATAGGGGAAGAGCATAAATTTAAAGGTCTACACAATGCTCCAAGGACATAGAACCGACTAGGGGAACATGAAAGGTGCCGACACGGAGTGTCGCTTCTGTGTGTAACTATTCTGTGCTCACACGTCATAAATTGTCAATGCAACTTAAAATATCAGACGCACAATAATCAATTAAAAATAATTTGATACCTTCTTCCTATAGTTTAGAAGGTATAACCTTTTACAGACGCATTCTGATTGGATGAAAATGACATATGTGGAATAATGTCAATAAAATTTTCTCTGGCATTATTGTTTATTGTTTATAAAAGTTTGGTGTGTTGTCCCTTGTTAGAATCACATTTGAAAAGTGCGTCCATTGAAATGTTAGCATGACAATGTAGCCCAATGCTAAATATCCGTATAGAATTGGCACAATGTAGGCGTAATTTCATAAATATTCAGTGAACTGAACCACGTGCTTTTAAATTGATTACCATTCGCGTCAACGTACATTGTTTTGCATTTTAAATAAACTTTTACAATTTAACAATCAAAATGAATTTATATTTTATCGGACGTGACGCCAAATGCAGCAATTACATAGCAATATGCATACATTAATGGAACAGCAACACACAATTAACTTTTAATTGTTATCTTCATCTAATTTTGATTTTCGGATTGAAATGCAGAATATTTATATAGAATAAAGTCTGTTTTAGACTAGCCTATATATGGGGCAATAAATAGTACCAGAAATTTTACTATATCTTGTACCAAAAAAGTTTTGACGAAGTTTTGAATAATACTAATGCAATTTCTTGTACAATATATTGCTCCGATTTTGCGCACTTTCCTTAAACATGTCAATGTGAGAAGTAAAATTAATCATAAATTCATTTACAATTAATATTGCAATACTTACAATTGTACCAGTTTTCTATAACCATACTACAACTATACAATAAAAGCAAATAAACATTAGAAACGTGTGAGATCGTAAACTTCATATATTCATATTGTCAGGCCCGAATAAAAAGGCGTGTGAAACGGGCAACCGCCCTGGGCGTCTATATTTTACGGGCGCCAAATTTAAAAAATATATATTTTTAATATCAGTAATATTTATTGATTTACACATTTATATTGATTATTTGTAGTAAAAAAAATTAAAATTGGTACATATTTGTCAAAATATTAAATGATTACAGGATACAATTTAAGGTGCATTTCCAATCAAATTCAAAATTAGAAAAATTTCAATCTAGTTTAAAATTTTACGCTATGTGAAAGTATTCATTTGTAGCCATTTACAACCAAAATTTAGTCAGCGCACACCGACTCTGAATTTTATTTGAACTCAAAGCTCACAAGGTCCAAGCTTGCACTTCAATTTCGACTTTAATTCGTAGGCGCGTTACGTTTTAATACATTTTCTCGGTACAGGTGTAAGTATAGTATGTAGAATTTCAAAAGATTTGAGAATATTGCAAATAAAATATATTATAGTTCTTCAAATTAAATTATTTATTATCTTTATGTGTATATATTGTAATGTTTATTTATTAAGGTGAAATGTAGAAATAATTTAAATAACACAATCAGGGCATGTAACCGGTTAAAAAAACCGGTTAATAAAAACCGGTAACCGATATTTTCAACGAAAATTGCGAACTTTAACCGTAATTTTAACCGATATTTTTCAGGCCGAAAATACCGGTAACCGTTAACCAAGAAAAAAAATAAACCGGTTTTAGTGAACTTTAACCTTTATTTTAATATCATTTAGCGAGAAAAAATTTTAATATTTTTTTTTTATATCTGTGTTTTCTATTTGTATTTGAACATGAGTCATGACAGGTTTTACAATTAACATTTTATTGGAGAGTCATAAATGTAGGTAGTTTCTTTGGCCGTTAAGGTTACTTAAAAAGTCCCAAATATATACGGCCTTTGTCAACACAGGCAAGTTTAAAATTGAAAAGTGACCTGCGTTTTTCTGAAGATATTACGGGAATTTTTGTAAATATTCATTAATTAATTTGCTTTTTTTTAATTGTTATATTTTTCTCAGATGGTATTTTTTTATTATTTTTTTAAATTAATTATTCTGTAATTTTTTTTAATCAAATTTTTATAATTAATTTCTTTTAATTAATTTAATTATTTTTTTAACCGATATATTAACCGGTTTAAACCGGTTTCTAATTTTCAAAAACCGGTTTTCGAACTAAAACCGTTATTATTATAACGTTCTCTATAAGGGTTAACCGTTAACCAGTATTTTTTTCGGTTACATGCCCTGAACACAATGAATAAAAAAATATAAACACCAATTTAAGAATAACAGTTATTAATAAAAACAAACACTAAGATTATTTATTTAAACGTTTAACAATACCCACTATTTATTTACACGATATTTATTTCCACCAATTATTTATTTTCACTAGGAGTATTAGTGTCAGATTGTCTGCCGGTCTTTCTGCTCAAGGTTTTTATAGTAGAGCAATTAAGTTCGAGAATATTTGGTAACTTCGAGGCGACAGAACAAGAGAATTTGTAACGGCTGGTCGTCGTCTTCGGCGTGACCTTTAAATGGCTACAATACATTTACAATCATATATAATATTTCAACCAATTTTACTGTTTGTTACTAGTCAATTTAGATCTTGAACAATTTATAGCTTAATCTAGAACGGGCTTTACATACATTTCTGCGCTATAAATTTATATACATTGATTATTATTTACAATGATGTTATAAGTTATTTATTAAATTACAAATTACTTGCAAATCACCACATAAACTATGAGACGTATTGTTATTTATAATTATTTACTTAACAACAATGTTTTTAATAATTATAAAACTAAGTAATGAATTTCGTTAATGTTTATGAAAAATAGTGGCACGAATACAAAAAAATAAATTATCGCTCTCCTTTATGAAATCTCAAGAAAAATAATTCGCTTGATATAACTCACTTTGGAAAACAAAGAAGACATTTTTTCTATTTGTGAATAATTTCTTTCCTAATGGAAATGATTACATTATACGGCGTTCTTTTTGATATTCGAATCGCAAACGGCTGATTGTCATAAAAGCTAACGACCCTCCCCTTTATAGTGGCAGGAACTATAATTATTTTAACTTTCAATTAGCCTGTTGCTAATGGTGTATTAAAAACTTGTGAAAAACTACTAGAAAGAAAATTGGATGAAAATTTCGTTTACGAAACTTCCAAGTACTCGAATAAAATGTTATGGGATTTTAAAGGTTATTTTTATTTTTTAGCAAGATAACCTCCTAATATAAGATTATTCTCCTTTATAATTAAATTGGTCTAAGTAAAGTCTTAATATCATCCTATAATCTTTGAAAAGTGTAGAAGAAACGGTAATGATTTTTTCTACGATCGCAAATAAAAATTATTTATTTAACTTCTACCTAAGAAAGTTAACTTTTTAGTATATAAACTTCAGAAATTTTCAGCTATAAGCCAATCAAATTAAAGCAATTTTATTACATTTAACTTACAGGACCAACACGATCTTTTACCATCTATTGTCTATTTTTATAGTTGCTTAATTCATGATGAATTAATTAGTAAAAGGCATAAAATTATAAGGAACGGTAAATTAATTGAACACAAATTTTTTTAAATTATAAATTATAAACACGATAACAATAGATTATTATCATTGGTCTAGAGCCTATTTATACAAGGCTGTGGGCAATAATATTGTTATAATAATAATTAATTATTGACCTAGGTTACTATGGCTACCATAATGAAAAACAATTGTCAATTAAAGCTGCAACAAATATAACAAAATATCAGGGCATGAAACTTGTTGAAAAACCGGTAACCGATATTTTTAAGACCGAAGATACTGGTAAAAAAATAAATCAGTATTACGAACATTAACCTTTATTTTAATATCATTTATCGTGAAATTTTTTTTTAAATATTTTTTATATCTGTTATATTTATATTTGAATATGACTATGAGTCATGACAGTTTCTACAATTTACATTTTACTGGAAAATCATAAAAATAAATTATCTATTTGTCAGCTTTAAGTATCAAGTTTACAATTGAAAAATAATTCTAAGTGTATTTTTGTGAATATTAGTGTTTGATTTTTTATGCAGCACGAAACATAGTCGCTTTTCTTTGGCCCATAATATTGTTTTTTTTTTAATTAATTTTGAAATTTTTTAATAACCAATATATTAACCGGTTTGTTTCTAATTTTTAAAAACCGGTTTTCGAACTAAAATCTTTATTTTCATGATGTTCTCAATATAGGTTAACCATGAACCAGTACTTTTTTCGGTTACATGTTCTACTAATAATGAATGTCTAGGGCAGTAAATTAAATTAAAAATAATACATTTTTTTAGGTTATATTATTTTATTAAAAGACTTTTCTTGTGACTGCAACTAATGTTTTCTGATTGAAACATCCTTTATTTAATTCCATACTCATCCATATTTCATAATATTATTTTAAACAACAAATCCAATTCTTTCTAAAAATATGTCATTTTCTTGAACGCCCAGTTGAATTTATATAGCAGAGAAGATTAAATTCAATAAGTCACTTTCAGGCAAAAGTTTTTATTTTTATTTTTAAACAGGAAACGAAAAGACATTTCATAAAATCTTGTTACACTCTACAGAACATGACTTTTAGTGAGGTTCAATCAAAATCCATTGTGTGCAAAATGCAGAAGTAGTATGACTGATGTAAATGGTGACAGTTTTCAAGTAGAAGATATTTTCAATTTTCAAGAAGCTTATTACGAAGGTAGCCATTGTTCACAACCGACGTGCAATCTTCTCAGAGGAAATATTAAAACTTATATGGAACGTTTTAGCAAAATCTCGCAAATGAGATAAATCTTTAAGGATTTGCAGGACTTGCAATATCCTAAATCAATTAATAGACAATATTTGGGTTTAAGTTCTGTAAAATTTTATTAATTACAACGTTTCGACAGCTCATTGCTGCCATCATAACTCATTATAAATAACAATAATAATAATAGTTTTGTTATTTACCTGACGAAAGCAGCACTGAGCTGTCGAAACGTTGTAATTAATAAAATTTTACTGAACTTAAATCCTAATATTGTCTATTAATTAAATGAGTTCTGAAAGTTTCTTTCAATATCCTAAATCAACTTTATTTTAATTTAGATTATATTTATATTAACATTAAGTACATTAATCCCAAATTTATTTTTTATTTGAATAATAACATTGGGAAAATGACTTATGAAAACACTTTTTTTTGTTTTGAAATTCATAATTCAAAAAGATTATCTAAAATTAACTATACTGTGTGAAATATTCTGTTGAATTCAATAAAAAATGAGGTACATTTTTAATTAAAATTAAGCTGTTAATGGAACGAAGTCATTAATTTTTAAAAATGTTTATTTAAATTTTTTATTTGTTTAAATAGAATACTTAATTTAGACATTTTCTAAAAATATCTAATATACAGGTGTTTCACAACTTAGGACAAAAATTAAAGGGTATATTCTGTACGAAGTGCTGATCATGAAATTAAAAGAATATTTTAAAAATTCACAAAGTTAAGGGTGGTTCACTTGAAATAGACATTTTATGAACCACTAGAGTATAGCTATTAATTACACTATATTAGACATTTATTGGTATTAGATATTATATAAATAATTACTTTCATTGTATATTCATGTTTGAAAGCGATATTACGAAAAATAAATGAATTTTTCTCTTTTGTTTTATTATTGTATATTACCTAATAATAGTTTATGTATGTAGTAACAACAAGGGAAGTAATTTCCAAAGCCACTGATGTTGTATTTCTGCGTAAACCCTAAACTATTTGAAAATATCGAATTTTTAGCTCGGAAATTTTTAAATTTTACAAAATTCTGTCGATAATATTTTTCAAAGAATTAGTTACGCTGATACCAAATTTGCAAACAGAATTTAATTATCACTTTTCGTTTTAGAGATATTTGCTCTCAAAATTATACCTCAAAAAAGTATGTTTTTTGAGTACATTTCAAAAATGAGTAGATATACAATTTCAAGTACTTTACCATTCGATTCTACAGGGAAAGTTATATAAAGAAATGCTTTGCCTACATATACGTTCTTTGGAACGATTAAGTGAAAAATATAAAAAACGAAAAAAACCTAAATTTCAATTTTTCACTTCAAAATTTTTTTATTGCAAAATATTTGGATCTAAGTGGATATCGATGTGCTGATTCCAAATTTTTAAACAGAATTCAATTATCTCTTTCCGTTCTCGAGATATTTGAGTTCAAAATTATACCTAAAAAATCAGGTTTTTTAGGTATACCTCTAAAAGGGTTAGGTTTAAGGTTTCGATGACCTCACCATTCGATTCTACGGGCAAAATTACATAAGTGTACCAATTTTCAGATTTTTATCTCAACGGATAGAATTTCTAGAAGGAAAAAACTGAAAATGGCCGAAAATCGAAAAAAATCTAATCTTGCCATTTTTTCAGTTTTTACCATTTTCAGTTTTTCCTTTCAAAAAATTATATCCGTTGGAATAAAAATCTAAAAATTGGTATACTTATGTAATATTGCCCGTAGAATCGATTGGTGATGACGCCGAAATCCTAAACCTAACCCTTAAAGGGGTATACCTAAAAAACCTGTTTTTTTAGGTATTGTTAAAACTCAACTTTGAACACGAATATCTCGAGAACAGTAAGAGATAATTCAATTCGGTTTGAAAATTTGAAATCAGCGTAGCGATATTTACTTAAGTTTAGAAAAGTTTTGGAGAAAAAAATTCTTGAGATAAATTATGAAATTTAGGTTTTTTCGATTTTCTCATTTTTCACCTAATCGTTGCAAAGAACGTATACGCGGATAAAACATTTCTTTGAGATTGTGTCTATCCATTTTAGAGATATAGCCAAAAAACACACTTTTTTAGGGTGCAACTTTGACTGGAAATATCTCAAGAATGAAAAGAGATAATTAAATTCCATTGGAATATTTAAAGTCAGCGTGTCGAGATGTATCAATGTAAACTATTTCCCAATATCAAAATTTTGCGTACAAAATTGTGTATTTTTGGGATATTTCGCGTTATATGTTTTGCAAATAAATAAATGTTAGATTAATAAAGCGACAGAATAAAATAGAAAAGGCGTAATAGGATTCCAGGCTTTGAAATCAGAACATCGATTTTTTACTTTAATTTAGAAAATTAAAATTTCTTGAAAAATAAACCGCGTATGCAAAGAAAACATTTCTTTAGAAAATATATATTTTCTTCTTTTTAAAAGTGAGTTTATAAAATTAATAATTTTTATATAATAACGACCTTATACTGATAACCAATTTGAAATATCTTTAAAATTTTGATAAAACAGTTCGAAATACGAAATAAGATCCCCCTCGGCCGGCCTTGATACAATACAATGATACTTTTTCTTTCTATATGTACATTCCTTTTCTAAGAAGATGTATAATATATTGTATTAAATTTTAAAATTATAATGCAACATGTTCACTAAAAATTTAAAGTTATACTTCTTCATATTTAAATTCGTCTAAAAAAATGTTGTCTTTCTATACCTTTACTCCATAATTTTTAAGTAATAAAAAATACAAAAGTACGAAGTTGTTCAATATTATATACATCAAGAAATGAATGATGATCATTCTAAAGTTCACCACAATTTTTTACATAGGTTATTATAGAATATATTCACGTTCAAATTGAACTCACTATAATCAATGGCAGTTTCATGTATGATAATATATTTTCCTACAACCGTTAAGATATTTGCTTGTTGTATGTTTGTTATTGCTACCGATACATAGTATATTGTAAACACATTTTCATTTCCCACGGTAACCATAGACAACGTTAAGGTATAAATTCATATCTCACAGTTCTGTCAAAAATAAATTGTTCCAAATTTAATTAATTAGAAAATAATATCGTGGCCGTAGAAAAAGTATAGTGTACAACTCGCATGGAATGTGCATTTCATAGTCGTATGATTTACAAACTGTTATACTCGTATGAACCATTCCATTCTTGTTGTACAGTATACTATTTTTCCATTGAACGATATTTATTTTTGGTTAAATATTTATGATAATCCAAATGTCAGAAATAATGCGACAAGTGTAAACACGCCTGAAAGCAGTTCACAAGGGCAGTGTAACCCGCGAGAGAAAGTTAGGACCTGTTTATAGTTTTATTTGTTTTCCATCCGGGCTGGAGTTCCGCGGGACATCTGATGAAATTTTATTGTTTTCCTAGACGATTACTTTCTCCGTGGGCTGTTTTTCCTGTCGAGACAGACGAGAGCTTTGGCTTTGTTCGTGTTTTATGTCGCCGCTGCCGAGCCTTATCATCGCAACCAGAACTTGTGGACATGTCAACTGTTGATAAATATTTAGATTCATCCAACTTCGCAAAGTCAAGTTTATGTAGCAGCTGTTTGCGGGGCTGTTTTTACCACAATTCCGAATAATTACTGAATTTAAGCTTTGCTATTTATGGTGGAATTACTGTCATGTAGGATGGTTCATTAAATTATTCGTATATTAGAGCAAAAGTAAAATAATACGTTATAATAATCTTATTAGATTAATGCAAATTATAAGAACTGAAAATTGGTGGCTGATTGGTTAGTAAAAATACTGCGATCCGAATTGAGCAAAGTACGATTCTCAGAGCACTTATAAACAATCTTAAACTGTGAAACCCAATTATTAACCTAGTATAAATCTTGACGGCTGGTAATTTGCACAAATAAAATGCAAATAAAAGAGATGAAATCTTTATCTCAACTTAGGGCCGAAATCCTTGTAGAATTATTCTACATCTAGAGTCGGAAGAAAAAAACTGATTTAAAATTACATTTTTGAACATACACCTGATATAACAAAGAATAAAACAAATAAAAATTCAAGAAATAGTATTGATATAGAAAATAAGCCCGATTATATAAAGAAAATTTTAATCTCTTTTCAAGTTAAAAAATGAAGTGCTTTTAAAAAATGCATTAGAGTAAACTTTATAATGTTGAATGATAACTAAAACTAAAAAACAACATAATCTAGGCTTACTTATAAGAATAAAGAAAAATTCAACTATATTCTAAAACTACAAAAAATATGTATGAGTAGATGAAGGTTAACAGATTGTTGCCATTTGTCATATGTGGTACACTCTTCTTATAAACAACGATCATAAATTACATATTCTATTCAATCATACTTCATTATCGCTTTTTAATTTTCCATGCATCCCGCATATTCGTTTTCATAATGTTCAGTTTCTTCATTATCATCACCCTCTGATTAGCCATTTAACAGTATCTTTCTTTGTACTAATGATTTTTTCCTGTTTAAGTGGGTCACTAAATTATTTATGACTGTGTACAAATAAAACCACATTTTCGGACTACGTTAAATCTTATAATGATTGTACATATGTTATTAGTTTAAACCTACTGAAGTAGTAATTAACTAATTTTGTATAAAATGTACAATTTTTTTTGACAATTTTTTAAATATATCTTAGATTCTTCAGTGTTAACTTTATTAGTTTTCAAACGGCTACTTGGCTGCTTATAATATCTCTAAACAATAAAATTAACATTCCCCATGAGAGATATCACTCTAATGTACTTTAAAGATCAAAAGTCCATCTGTCCTCCACTTACCGTATTATTACAATACTTTCATATAGATTTAAAAATATATTTTTAGAAAAAATTTTGAACAAAAATTACGGATACGGTATTATACAATAGAAGAAAGTATCTGCCTAAAAGAACCTTTACCGCAGGTCCAATAAAACTTTATAAGGGACAATCTTTAATGAGTTTCAACAAATAAAATTGCCGTCATATATAACATAGTATGTAACATCTTTATTTTCAAGTCCCCTATCGGACATTAATACGACTGTCATGTAATATTAGTTATTATTTAAATAAAAACAAATGGTTCTTCAAATAAAAAAAAGTGGAATAAATGTCAAACCTACAAAAATAAATTATCTGGGTGTAAATGAAGATGGATTGGTTGTGACATCCTACAAATCCAAGCATAATTCAAATTTAAAAATGAGAAGAAAAACTTTTTGAATCGTCGTTAAAGTAATGTGGCTAATTTCTAATAAATCTCCCGGAACAAAGAGGCCATTAAGTGTTCCATAAATTTGGCGTGGTTCGTGTTAGGCTTGGCAACATTTAACTCCGGTTGTCATCACAATTTGTGACATTTAAGACATTTCGGTTGCTCGCGGGAATTCATGTAATCTGACAACATTTGCATCACGTGAGGCCGTTCCTCAAGGAATCTCGCAGTAATTTGGCTGGGCTTATATCGCTTAAATTATACTTTGTCACGACGCAGCCCAGATTTCACATAAATGTTCATTTAAGACGCCAGTGTCGCAGGGAAATGTGAAATATTGAACACCGTGAGGGTTATTAATTTCAAACAGCTACTTGTGGCGGGGAACTTACATAACATTTCATAAATACTCATCCTCGTTTTACCGTACCGTACGTTAATGAGCTTTACGTATTAACCTACTTACACAAATAATTTTCTTAACAAATATTTAAGAAAATACCTTTATAAGAATATAATTTCCACAACTCTCACTACTATCAGTGAAAATGAGTCATGACAGTTTCCACAATTTATATAGTTTAATTTACAATTTAAACAGACTGTATGATAAGGACAGAAACACCTCCTAAATTAAGTTAACTCTGATGATGATTATAATATAATCGAAATGTTAGACAAATAGTAAACTGAATTTTTGTTTAACCTTATAGAATTCCGCTAAATATTCTTGGATAAAAATTATTTTTTTATTACCTTTTGCTAATTCATCCTGGTTCATAAACACATCACTCAATATGGAAACATGAAGGTCCTGAAAAATAAACAAAACTGTAAAATCCATTTAAAACCGGGAGTAAAAATTATATAAATTTTTAATTGACAAAGTGAAAAACAATTGCGTGAAATTATTACATGTAGCTTTATCCATTGCTGGGTGTACCTGTTTGCTTCATTACAATTGTATATTACATCAAATTTACTACATATTATTATAAATTAGGTCCGTATATGACTATGAGAAATATTCACAAATAAAAATAAAAACAAAGAAATTATTCTGTTAAATAATACTCCGTGATCTACATTACACTGATGAGAATATTTTTTATGACTATGGAAAGTGGTACTTTTCTTATACTTATAAAGGTACAAAGTTGTTCTAAAGATAATTTTATCTGCGCCATATTGTTCTTTACGTCAAATAGTTTTCGTCATTGTATTTATGTTCTGTAACATATAATAGCGCACTTGAAGAAAAAGTTTAGTGTGCCACTCGTTCAAAATCACCTATTTCCCACCTATGTATCTAGCTCTTGTTGCACAATATACTATTATGTGGCAACGTATATTTCAGGGGTTATTGATTATTTACTAAGAAAGAATCGATTTATTTATTATATTTTTATATACTAAGAAAGAATCGATTTATTTATTATTTGTAAAACAAATTTACTTTTTCTTCAAACGTCGTAAAAGAGACTTTTATCACGTGATTGACAAGATTAAGTTTAATTTCTACGCCGCCGGAATAGAAATTTTTATTTTTATGCCGACAGAGTAAAACAAATACGTATACATAGAAATTTATTCAATAGAAACCTGTAATATCGCTCTAAATATAACTATAAATCTAGATAATCTAAGAATAAAAATACAATTGACAGATGTAAATTGATAACCTATAAATTGAATGCCTCGCATGCAATTTTCCGATTCGCTTCAACCGTCGTGCAAATTTCCTAGCCATACAAAGTATCAATTTTATTCTTTATAGTACAAGATACTCTTACATGGTAAATTAATTTTTATGATTAAAGCGGTGAAGAAAAAGTTCTGCTTTTATATGGTTAAAAAAAGTTGTATTTACAGGACGATAACATAACCTAAATTTTGTTTTACTTTACAAAAAATAAAAGAACTCAACCTAGTTAAAATTAATTTTAAGACCACAATATTCTTAAACTTCTGCTATAAAAAATTACACCCCATTAAAAATTTACATCATTGAACAGGTTATAAAAAGTAATCCCCCTGTATCTCACAAACCACAAGCTCAAACTTGCTGCTTAGAGTATTTCCTTTAGTACTACAATTACTATCCGATTTACACCTCGCAACATGAACAGTGTTTAACCTACGTCCCTCGCCACCAGAGGCGCTAGTATCGTGCGCATGCGCGGGACTTATCTGTGGCTAGTTTACGTGCTGGTGGTTTCCGAGTCCATTTGCTTCACGGACTAAATTACGAATAAAGTTGCCCACCTGCTCGGAACAGGACTTGGCAACGAACATGGTAAGGAGAGAGCGCAAGAAATAGCGGAGAGGTGTAGAGGTGACAAAGTTGGGTTAGGAATCGCAGAATTGCTGGGACTGTCGTTTATAGTTTGTTGTTAGTGGGGAGTAATGCTCGATGTTATTCGGGTAAATGAAGACAAGGGAAATGATTTTCTTTGTTTACGATGAAATGACACAAATGAAATTTAGTAATGACTGTTTAAAGCTTTCAATTAATTTCGGTAATTGTTTGGTGTAGATAAATTATTTACGACAATCTTTGTCGGTAGTCTACAATGGCGTCCATATTGTGCGAGAAGGTTGAGCGAGAATATTAAATATTAATAGTATATTATTCAATGAGCATGTAATGTGTGCTATTACACTGTGTTTCACAAGAGTCTTGCATTTTTCTTGGTCTTGCAAAAAATGCAAGACAAGAACAATACAAGAGCTACAAGTTTCAGAGCAAGACAAGGCAAGAAATTGTCTTGCAAGAAAAGTGCAAGAATAGCAAAATTTTCTTCAATTCTTTTTTTTTATTTTATTATTATTTTTGAATAAATTTTGAAGACTAAAATAATTTTATCGTATATTTTAATTTCAATAGAAACAATTTTGAAAAATACCTATAAGGATATATTACTTTGTATAATTCAATTCAAGAGCTAAGTTTGCTGTAATATTATTTTTTATATTTCCTTGGTATCTATAAAATTACGAGTGTAATGTTGGTCACCAATTGAAAATCACTATTTTTTTTTTTGATATCTGACAGGAATTGAAATGGAATACACGCCTCACAAATTTCTATGTTTATAAATAACTCGAAGCCAATGTCAATACAAAATAAATAAATTTTAAAATATAACCCCGGTGTTACTAATTTACGCATAAAATTAATTAATAAATAATCAAATCATAATAGTGGTTCTGAAACGTGAATTTGATTTATCATAATTAATTTTTATAATATTAATAAAGATTATTTCAATTAAAATTTAAATTTATTCAATTATAAAGTAAATACATCATATGCACTACCATTTTGAATTAATTAACTGTAACTGAATCAGATAATGAGTTAATCTAATTTTAAAATTAGTAAATTTAAATAACACTACCGCCCGAAACACAATTAGTAAATTGATTCACTAGAATTACACAAAATCATGTTTTGTGTAGGAAATTAAAATGCTTTAATAATTCTCTATATGAAAAACAGTGCAGAATAATTAAAAATAATTATTTTACCATTGTTGTCAATTCGCTAGTGAGTATTTTTTACGTGAAACATAAGGGATTTATCATATCCATGGTTACGACTTGATATTTGATTAACAGCAACGTATATTTGCTTGTGTAACACGGTCACTTGGTGGCTGTGCATTTTTGTAAATTTTTGGTATTGTGGTATTCCAGATATTACGAAATGGACAGATTTATGGTGAAGGACGCACATTTTGTGCCTTCAAGCTTGTATTCAAAGTTTCCGGTACGTGATGCCTTCGGTGGACATCAACAGTTCAGTTATTTTTAGCATATTTCATACTTAGGGGATGAGAAGAGCCGGATAAACATAGGAGAACTTCTAGATTTTTATCATTAAATGGTACTCCAAAGTTTGAAATCTCTTATCTCTTGTTGTAGTCGCAGACTGTTGTGGATGTTTTGACTGAACGTCAGACATACCTTGGTATTTCTTAGTGAAATAACCAATTAGTTGTTTTACTGTGTGTAAAGGCTCTGTCATCGTGGAGTAAATTTGTGAATAGATTTTATTATATAATTTGTGGATTACTTTTGAAGCAAGTAAAATTCATAAATTAAAATCCTTGTATGTCAGGTACTAGATTTCGTCTTAGGCGACCGTACCTGTTACAGATTAATTATCATGGGAACGAATTTGACATTTACTTTTTGGGTTATAAAATTGACTATGCATCCCACTACCGTATTTTATTTTCCTACAAGTTCCCCAACAAGGTTGACAGATTACCAAAATAAAATTCCTATTAAGACAGGAATACCTCAGGTACGATCGGAAATGAAATGAAATCTTCCAAAATTATTGTTTTCCTAAAATTTTTGCCCTATTGTATTCTTCAACCAATAAAGAAAATATTCCAATAGTTTTACCTAATATTTATTGATAATGAAAATGACCTTGTGTTAAGTATGCTGTGAAACAATGACGCGAGTTATTGTTATTTGTCTGTTAAAGTGTGAAGACACATTTGGTTATAATAAAAATATATCTTTCTTGTTATAGTTGTGGATAAAGTATAGTATTCTATTACACTTCACTTAAATAAATAAAAGTTACAATATGTCACCCGCCTGTTTAAGAAGGTGTTCCATATATTCGATCGTAAGAAGAGACATAGTAGGGTCCCTGGTTAAAAGACGGGTAAAAGGGTTGATGATATTCATAACATGGAGAAAGTATGATGTTTAAACTTTATCCTCGGTAACGGCTTGTAAGGAAGTGTCACCGTCCCGAGTAAGGGCGTCAGTGTTTCATAAGCTAATGCGACGGCTGAGGAAGGGATTCATGCTCGTGGTTGGGGAAACTACCGCGGTAGTTAGTGAAATTAACAAGTTGGAACACGGGGTATTCAATACACAGCTTCTCACTCTCATTTTTACCTAACGATGTTAAAACTTTACACTTTGTCATTTGCGAATTACAACTTTCATAAACAACGCGAATATGACGAAAGCGAAATTCCGTTGACACTAAATCGGATTGTATATTTCGCAGAGACAATGGTGAGTTGTCACGTGGGTTGCAACTCACAAAGTAACTAAAATCGAATTAATAATAGGTATTTGTCGTAAAATACAAGAAACTTACAGGGTTGCATTGATTTAAATCACTTGATTTAAAACAGCGATTTAAATCAGATTTAAATCACATTGATTTTTTTTAAATCATTGATTCGAATCACTTTTTCAGAAATTGTTATTTAACATCCTATAGTTAGAAAATATATGGAGAAAAAAGTGTGTTGGTGGTGTTGCCATCTGGCTACTTGTTCAACGGCTGGTGTTGTGAGAACATTTTGAAAATTTGGCTTAACGCACAGCTCGCTCAGAAATAAATTAGGGATGGAAAAAGCCGCCAAATTGGTATTTTTAATTTATTATGTAATGTTATTTTTCTTTACTTTTCTTTACATTATTACTTGTTATTTACAATGTTTTTTTTTCTATAATAACGATATTTTCGCCAAACACGTTTTTGAAAGTATACTATATTAAATTTTTATTTCAATAAAAAAAATCAGATTTAAATAAAAAAAAATCATTTTTTTATAAATAACGCAGACCATCCTCCTTTTCATTAATGAAATCACAATTTTCTATATTTTGTACAAACAAACGAAAATAAGTTTCGTACAGATTGTATAACACATAATATTTACTCGTAGAGCCGTTGTAGAGTTATATCGGAACTGCTGCTGTTTTCTTAACGTATGTGATTTATTTAATATACAATTTTTCTATTATTTTGCTTATTTCACCCTTTGAACAAGACATTCTAATGGTTTTATTTGAAAGTAGATTCAGCGACCCAAAATACATTTAAGAACCTATTGTCAGATAATTCGCCCAAGCTATTAAACATTTTAAAAATAAAATAATAAGAAAAATTTAATTATTATTTGGGAACAATTTTAAATATTAGAAGCGTGAATTGTTATGTAAAAATATTTCTATTAAATAAAAGTTAAGTTACTGTATCTACCCATGCTGATAAAGAGTTACTTTATCTACCCTTGCGGTTAAAATGCTACTTGATCCAGTATTTTGCGTTGAACAAACAACACTTTAACTTCTGCTATCTACAAAATGTATTTTTTTAAAATATTTAATGTGCTACATATTTTCATATATTTTTATTATATACTAATATATAATACTAAAAAACCTTCTGGAAAATTAAGGAGTAAATTATATTTCCTTGTTTTGGTCATAAATATATTAAAACCGTGTAATGGTAAAGATAAATTATAAAACCCATTTCAAGCACCTGCAATAAACTAGCATTCTTCCAGCTATAAAATTGATCTATAAAACACCAGAATCTGGTGCCCAGTTTGTTAACCTATCTTTCATAGACTATTGACCATAACTCATGTCAGACTAGCAATAAAACTAGCTGAGAAGCTTTTAAAACTTGGAAAGTTTCTATATTTTGTCTGTTTATATGCGGCCGGCAGGAAGTATGGTGGTTTTCACATCGATGAACAAATGGGAGTATTATCCGTGATAGATTAGTATAGGACTTTACTGTTTTATTTAAATATTTTAAATGTAAATCAACTTAAGAGGATTCCCGGTGAAGCTAGAAATTCTAACTTCATATTTTGTGTTTGTAGTATCGACAACGTTCAGAAGTTCCCCTCCACTGTACAAGAATAACAGATCATTTTTCGGTCGACTTTTTTCAATACATGTGTACTTTAAGTATGTCTTTTTTCCACAGATATAACCCACCCATACAATAGGAAAGTTAGGAGTAGGAGAACATTACCCCTACAAGTAAAACTGTAGAAAAATGCAAGAAATTTATATGTTACAATTTTTCTGTTTTAAGAAGAATGGTTAATTCAAATAGTTTCCTGATTACAAATATTGATTTATAGGTCTTTATTCTACAAGTCTATGTCTCTCATTTGTCGAAAAAAATACTTTAGATAACCGTTAGACATTACAATAAAGTAGTACATTTATGTCTGATGTTTAATAATTTTTTTTCGCGATTCTATTGTAAATTTTAAAATATATTTGACATAGGCGGATGCATCTGAATTTGAAGAATTCATATGAATTTATTTCACAATAGTTTCATTTCTGGTTTTTGAATAAAAAAGAAATGCTTGGCGTGTATTTTACCATATATCAATAGACACCGAGAATCCTCTTAATATGAAGATTATTCCAAGACGATATCTAAGAATACTATAAGCACGATGTGCTTTCTATATATATCCAATCCGTCATTTTATTAAAACTAACAATATTCCGCCATTCCATTGAGTATTATAACAGAGGACAGGTGAAATCAAAATAATAATTTTTCTTGCATTTTAGCAATATAGGTTGTCAGCCTGAAATTCATAGCTTATAGCGGTTTCCAAACCACTCGGTACAGCGATGTTTATTTTGTTTAAGATTGGCGAAGTTGGGATTTGAACATCAGATCTCATACTTTACTGAAATTGGAGCGATCTAATCAATTAAACCATAGCTGTTATATTATATTATATTGTTACAATATAATACAATATTTTCGATTCTTATTAATTGTTGAATTGAATGTTAAAAATATGTTTGAAACAAAAGATATTCGATTTTTTTTCCAAATAACACTTGATCGAAAATGAATAAGATCAATAATTCTCTAATTTCATAGTTTTCGTTTTAATGTGTTTATGTCATTGGAAATAGAAAAAAATCTCTATGTAATAGTACTAAAAACAACTTTAAGCCCCATATCGAAATTAAAAGTTACTATGAATTTCTCCAAAAGTGTAGGAGCTACAAAAATTTTGAGGATCGCTGTAAATTTTTCGTAAAATTGAGCAAACTAGAAACTGATTTTTTTAAATATATAAAATTATAATCATTGTTATTAAATGAAAAATATCAAATTTAATATATATATATATATATATATATATATATATATATATATATATATATATTACAAAACATATAAACAATTTGTACAGCAAAAATAATTTTCTTTTCCTATAATATAAATATATAAAATAAAATACAAATAGGTAGCCATAAATTATATATATCAAAAATTTATATATTGAAACTAAATTAATTATTGGAATAGTAACAACGACTGCTTCTTATGAGGGGGATTTTAATCTAATTACATGAGGGTAGGAATTAGAGTACATAGTGAGTGAGCATCCCTTTCTCTGATAGTAAACATTACGGTGACTGCTTTTTACTGAGGGTGATTTTGAACTAATTTAGTAGAGCTAGAATTGTAGAACTTCACAATGAGTGAGCACCCTTCTCAGGTAGTAAACACTACGGTGACTGGTTTTTACAGAGGGTGATTTTGAACTAATTAAATTAGGGCAACTATGAGTACTTCATAGTGAGTGAGCACCCTTCAAATAGTAAACGTTACGATGTTTAGTTTTTACAGAGGGTGATTTTGGATTAGTTATCGTAGAGATAGAATTGTAATACTTCACAGTCAGTGAGCACCCTTAATAAGATAGTAAACACATAGGTGACTGGTTTCTACAGAGGGTGATTTTGAACTAATTAAATTAGGGCAAGAATGAGTACTTCATAGTGAGTGAGCACCCTCTTCAAATAGTAAACGTTACGATGTTTGGTTTTTACAGAGGATGATTTTGGACTAATTATCCTAGAGATAGAATTGAATGCTTCACAGGCAGTGAGCACCCTTAATAAGATAGTAAACACATAGATGACTAGTTCTTACAGAGGGTGATTTTGAACTAATTAAATTAGGGCAAGAATGAGTACTTCATAGTAAGTGAGCATCCCTTCAAATAGTAAACGTTACGATGTTTGGTTTTTACAGAAGGTGATTTTGGACTAATTATCGTAGAGATAGAATTGTAATACTTCACAGGCAGTGAGCACCCTTAATAAGATAGTAAACACATAGGTGTTATTATACTGGGGAACTTATTATAATTATGAGAATTTTATGATGCTCTTCTTTATTATTCCTCTTTAGCACTGTAAGCTATAGAGCTCTACAACTTCGAAAAAGTAGTGTATTATAAATGTTTACATGTCGTAAAACAAGCTACATTGGCAAAAATTTCGACAGGCTTTGGGTGAAAATTAAAGACATCTGCAACCGATTTGAAATAATTGCTTTTATCTCAATCGTACACCACACCCGTTGCCTCATATTTCCCGACGTTGGAAACAAAGCAGCATCGTATTCCCAACACCGTTTCGTTTATCTGCTATTTGTTGAAAGCATTTCCACTCTAATGAGTTTGTATTATGTCCAGTCTCTGATAATTTTTTATTCCCAAAAACCGTTCAAGTGTTCAAATGAAAAGCGTTCTGTAATGATTTGTTGCTATGGACCCTGATTGGCTAACTTTATTTAACAAAAGAGTATAAGTAGGGATTTTCACTAAATTGAGGTTACTGTGTTTATTGTTGTGGAATAAAAGCTTTTTTTCACTGCTAGCCTACGAAGATATCATTATTAACCTGTTACTGAGTTGTGAAATTGTTTTTCTCTACCGCTTCCTTAGCAACGCTTAACAACGGTCAATAATGGATTATTATTAACCATGGTCAATTATGCGAACTGTCACTTTTTAAAGAAATTCACGCTTCTGAATTTATTTAACTCACTGAACGCAAGGAAAATATTATATTTAAATTTGCCGCCTAATTTCAAGTTGGCAATAGTTAAATTTCAGATTAAAAATTAACTATCTTATTCTGTGATCTTATTTCTTGTCAAATTTTTCATGCGTTCACATTATATTGACAATGCAAAATGTTAATTTATGTATTTATTTATTTATTGCAATATTTGAAAAGGTAAGTGTTAATTGTTATATCATTTTAATTATCTTACTTTGTACATTTTTTTTAGGGTTATAATTACATTTCTATGTAAAAACACAAAACGGGTAACATTTATTTGTTATTTATAGTTGAAATTGATAGTGCAATTGTGACAAGTCAAATTTATTGCTGCAGAACCCGTATTCAATGAGGTTTGAGTGTTTCCTATATTTATTGTCGCATTTTAAATTTCTGGCATCATAGACTGAGGTATGGGGCTTGTTGAAGGGTTCGTAGCTAGTAGTGAAAAAAATAGTATATAAACCACAGTTGAGAAGATCATTATTGACCAGGCGCCTTGTATCACTCGGGCTTCGCCCTCGTGTTACAATCCTGGCGCTGGGTCAATAATGATTATCTTCTCAACCTTGGCGTATAATATACTATTATAAACATATTTCATTTGTATATTTAACTTAGCTTATTATGAACCAGCAAAATTAATGACATTGTTTACCTTTATTCGTTGCAATAATATTTGTTGAATATATTAATCACTAACAACACAGTATATTGTTTAAATTGTTTAAAAGTTTATAATAACACTGCACTACACTGCATCTACCACCAAATATATTCGACAACAAACTAAAAACCGTTATAAACAGCCTACTAGACTAGGTGAAACAAGACAGCATCAGTTCGTTTCAGCCCATGCTGATTAGATCCATTCCCATTACATTTCATATTTATATATTATATTAGAATAAATACATGATATTTTTCATGGATATATGAACGTTTAATTAAATCTCATGATTTATAATTAATAGGAAAATAATAACAATTGGAGAGAAAGCAAATATAGTAAATAATTATAAATATAAGAAATAAAAAAACTGCTTATTTTTTAATTTGTTATTAACATCGTTCTTGAAGATTATCGTTAGCTAAATCCCAAATCCTGTAAGTATAAACCTAAAGAAATGCGTATGTTTTATAATAACAATGGCAGTGATTTTTAAGAAAGAATATTATATGGTCTATTTTTTATAAAAACGTAGTGTTGAGTAAAATTGAAACAAAATTTTAAGCAATCGGAGCACAGCCAAGACTTTAGATAGTACATTTATAAATCTGAAAGTAAGTTTTCCAGTAAAATAAAAGCATTACGCTGATATTATCGATGCCAATATTTTCGGGCTATAACCATGTAAACATTCATATTTACCTCTTTATTTTTGAGAACAACAAAATAGCTGACTATTATGAAAAGAGATCTTCATACTATGTATATTTTTAATTGTTTGAAAGTAGAGGGCATCAGATATTAATTAGGATATCTTCCTTTTTTCATCTATTTCTAACTGCACTTGTCTAAGTATTATTTAGTGCTTAAGTATTTTAAAATTTTAATTACATAAAAATAAAATTATGTTCATCGGTTTGTATTTCTTTCAGGGTTGTATTAATTTAAATCATTAAACATATTGATTTTTTTTAAATCATTGATTTAAATCACTTGTTCGCTATTATCTGTATCCTTACAAATAGATTTTATTTAAATTTTTTATTGTTTCTTTAAATTTTGTTTTCTCTTTGCAATATGTTTTCTTTTTCATAATAAATGCTATTTTGTGAAACATTTTTTTGAAATTATGATATATTTTTTTGGTTTTATTTTGTTAGTTCAATGTTTATAAATATAAAAAAATGTTTCTTTATAAATTTTTTATTTCTTACACAACGAAAAATAAATATAATTTAGGTGTTAACTTTATTGGCGTAATTTTTTTCCATTTAAAAATAGTTTACAAGTATTCCGATAAAGTAGAGGATTGTAAATGGAATTACCGTAAGACGATTGGAATAGTTGCGGAGAATAAAAGACAAATGCCTTGCAATTATCTGGTGGAAATTTAAATTTAGATTAGAATGCAGCGGCGCTGGCAATCGAAAGCTAAGCTGCAGCGCCATTAAGTGCGAAGTCTCCTCACGCTAATAAAGCACTAGTTAAGTAGAACTTAGTGTTTCATTAGCACGTGTGTTTAAACTCGGTAACTACCTCTCCTGATACCGACCTCCGTAATTAAGCAGAGCCTGTCAAACTCAACAATTACATCAACATCAGCGTCTTCCACACGCCTTATATTTACGCTATAATTCCGTTACTCCGCGAATCATTGCACTAAATCCAGTTACTAAATCTCTTGTATAATCACTTTATATAAACTATTATCGCTCACACTACGTTTTAAGCTGGAATGTGCACAACAAGATAAATGGGAATTTGGTTCTCGCTATTATTATTTCAAAGTTTTAAATAGAAGAGTAGAGCTAGCATAAAATGTGGCAATCCCGAGCGAAATACTCTGTAACAACTTTAAGTATATTTTTACTACCCTTTTTTTTATAACATTATGAGGAATGCGGGAGAGAATCATACAGTGAAACTCAATTATAACATCGTTGTTTACAACAGGTAACATGCAAAATACTGATAGGTCTTCGATATGAATTAATTGTAAAATAATTCGAATTTAGTGTCACCGATTTAACGATGAAGTTTCATTGTTTAGCGCTAAGAGCAGATTTACCACAGGACCTCTTTACCTTTAGTTTTTTTAATTAAACAGGGTGGGACACAGAAACCTTCCTACTTTCAATAGAAAATGTTGAAGGGAGGGGATGTCCTAAAATGTTGAGGTTAGTGGCAAAAAGAACAAATAGTCAGGAATAATGGCAATAATGTTACAATTATTGTATACAATAAATACAGTAGTTCATAACTCACTAATGAGATAAATGTTATACTTTATTTATTTAAAAATAGCAGTTACCGTAATATACAGTGGCTCACAGAATTATTCGTACACCTAAGTTTTCTATTTAAAAAGTGAAAAATATAGTACTTTCAAAAATAATATTGACATATTACTGACGGGATCATATTCTCTCATATTCCAGAAATAAAATGCAATAGCCAATTATGAAAAAAATATTAATTGTCTTATGTAAATTAAATAAAAACAAAATGTATACAAAAAATAGGTACACAAAATTATTCGTACACTTATGAAATCTTTCATATAACGAGTCAGTATTTATATTTATAAATATAAAATATCTGTGATTACGTAACTACTATTTGTTTGAGTATTTTGTAAAATGTTTTTTCCAAATTGGGTCGCAGAAAACAAGAAATTACGGTAATTGACAGACAAATCTGCTTGAAATGACATTACTAGTGTAAATCTTTAAGGGAGGTTGTAAAAATTGTATGAATATTGCTCTCAATTGTTAAGAACATTAGAAGTAAATATAAAAATGAGGAGTAGTTGAAAAATATTTGCCGTGGGGACCATAAGAAAATTTTAAATCAAGAGAATGAACGATTTATTGAGCATTAAATGAAATTATATTCTAAAAACCCCTGAATAAATTAACAAAAAATATATCTGAAATTTTTGGAGGATCTATTGAAACATAGACTATTCGAAGAACTCTAAGAATTTTTTTTATGGCCGTATAGTGATAAGGAAGCCCTATATATTCCCAAACTATTATGTTCCTGCCGTCGTGTTTCAATATACTACATAAATTGCTGTTATTAAGCTCAGAATTTGGATTTCTCCAATCAAAAGATTTGCCATTCCACTGAAATAGGTACGATTAACTTTCATCCACAAAATTACCAATTTCCAAAAAACACAATCCGTGCTAATGTACTATTTGCAAATGCGAGTCTCTTTATTTTATTTTGTTTGGAATTATAGGACCCACTCTTTACTATAAGACCATTAAAACCAAAATTTCTTAAAGTTCTTTGAATTGTCTGTATTCCAATAGATCCGTAAAATTTTTTAGTTATTCTTAATGTTAATTTATTCAAGGGATTTTTAGGATTTGAATTCACTTAACGCTCAATATATAATTTATTCTGCTGACTTCAAAAAATTTAAGGCCTCCACGGGATATATTTTTCTATTGTTTCTCATTTTTATATTTACTTATATAAGGTACTTAACATTTAGTGCGATCTTCGTTTAATTTTGACAACCTCCCTTAAAGAATTACACTGGCAAAGTAATTTCAAGTAAATTCGCCTTTCAACTACCGTAATTTATTGTTTTTGTGACCTATTTTTGAAAAAACCTTATACAAAATACTCAGACAAATGATAATTATGCAATCACAGAGGTTTCATATTTATAAATATAAATATTGACTCGTTATATGCAACATTTCATAAGTGTACGAATAATTTTGTGTACCTATTTTTTGTATACATTTTGTTTTTATTTAATTTACATACGACAAATAATATTTTTTTCATAATTGGCTATTGCATTTTATTTCTGGAATATGAGACAATATGATCCCGTCAGTAATATGTCAATATTATTTTTTAAAGTACCCTATTTTTCACTTTTTAAATAGAAAACTTAGGTGTACGAATAATTCTGTGAGCCACTGTATATAATATACCGGACTAGATAAATAACTGTTACTATTTGAAATAGATTAAGTATTTTCATTCATTTTTTGAAATACATTTTCTAAAAAAATATTTTGTGCCTTTATTTCATATAGATCTCAAAAGTATTTTATATTTTAATACATTAAAATATTTTTATTAAAACAAAATACTAATTTTCAGTATTTTATATTTAAAATACCAGTGTAAGTATTTAAAATACATATAGTAGTATTTGACATAAATATTAGTATTTGAAATGCATATTAATATTTAAAATATATATTACTATTTGAAATCAGAGTTGGCCTGATATAAATAATTTGATTTAAATCAACTGATTTTTTGATTTTTATCAAAGATGAAAAAATATTATAATTAGTATATTTTTTAATTATAATTAGTATAAAAAATTAATTATTTACTACAAAACTATTAATAATAACCAGAATATACTCTCTATATAGTAATATCTTAAAATTAAATGGAATTTTATCTTAAAATAAAAGGAAAATATAAGTATTTAAATATGTAACTAAAATTAAAAATTCTCTGTTACTCTTCCTGGTTTTATTCAGATGAATCGGTTCTGTCTTAACACATTTCGTTTTCGTTAACGAAATAAAATATTTATATTGCTTTTTAAAACAATTAGAAACTGCAATAATACTTAAATATGTTTATAATATAATTTTTTAAAAATCATGAATTTTGCCAACCAAATGAAATATATTTTTATATCAAAATATAAATTGTCGTCCATGGTTTTTGTAACTCAGCTATACGATCATATAATTATTTTTTAGAATACCTCATTGTCACTGTTTAAATAATTTTATGTGAAATAATTAAAAGTATTTAAAATAGGGGAGACCAATGTCAATTCTAACAGGTGTTAAATGTAACAACAACAGCCATCTTTCAAAATAAATTAAAACGCAGTGAAAATAATAAATTATAAATTGTAATGAAAAAGCACTTACGATTTTTTACGTTCTGATCCATCCAGCTTCCTAGTGTTAGTAGAGTAGGAGACACAACACTCAAATGGAATTTTTAATAAACTACACACAAATTGCACTTTTACACTTCTTTAGTCCCAAGAGTCCTTACTACACCATTTACAAAATAACTGACTTGTTCTTCTGTTCTGTTGCACATTATATCCATCTAAAGAATTACCCAACCCAAACAAATTAATTAGCTGCTTAATAGATGACTAACACTAGCAATGTTTTTAACCATAATTCTGTCAGGGCCTAAATATTTCTTCTTCCTTCATTCCTGATTCCTGTCATTAATACAAATCTGAAACTCAAAGTTTATATGTTTTAAACATATTGTTTAAATAAGTATATGTTAATATATTCTGTCCTACTATAAATATTTAAATTGCTCATGTAAGATTACAAGTACAAATTATATTATATTATAAATTCTTGACTAGACGACCTATTAATAATTTTTTTTTTATTAACAGTTAATGAATTGTAGTTCAATTTTTGCAATATTCACTATCACTATTCTTTGTAGAAAATATTTTGCACTCACCACTGTAGATTGTTGCATCCATAAGCAAATATACCATTAAAAATAGGTCCTTCAGTCCTGCTGCAAATAATCTATTATTCCCTAAAAATATCTGTAGAAAAAAGTTTCTTCTTCTGTGTATGAAATGATTATTATATTAAAGTGGAGATGTTGGTCCCATCCTCTATGAATTTTCACTTGATCTTTATAGGATGGTTAAGCCTTGCCACCACGACAAGGTCTCTCCACGTCGGCAAGGGGGGAAGGGATGGTTTTGGGTTTAAGGAAAGGATGAAGGCTTAAAACTATCGCGACTTAAATCTAACCGAACTTAAAACTATTTAGGCGCAACTTAAACTAATGCAGTGTACTTCCCAGCGAAAAGGGACAGGGGAATTGGCATGAAAGCCAAGAAAGAAGTAGAAAATAAAACGAAATTGTTAATGGGAATATTGTCTACGTACAAACTCACTCTACAATTAGACATTTCAACACGCTAGCGGTCAGACACCCTTCCGGCCCTCCAGTACTAACGCCCAAAATGGTAAAAGCAAAGCAAGATGTACCAAGCACATCCGTAACTCCTTTTAAATACAAACCAGAACGAAGGCGGTATCACAACCCTTCCGTGCAACCCATACCAACGACCAGAGTGCAATAAGCAGAGAGAGGAGTGCCTCGACTTATAACATATTACTACGGGGTATTTCAAATTTAAATATTCTAATTATATTTTAAAATTAAAATTGTTTTTGTAAGGGGAAAATTAAAAATGTAAGTCTAGTGATATTTGCTCAAGAAATTAGATATTTGAAAGTTATATATGTTTGGGAAAAATATACTTATAGTAAATTGAAGAATATACTCGTAAATAAGCAAAAGCAAAAACCAGAATAAAACGTGACACATTATTAACCTAAACTAACTTGTACCAAACAGCTCACCCTAACTGAAAACTTCCCGGGCAGTTTTGCAGTAGGGATTTGCTTCCATTCATACATCATACCTTATATCTACTTATCACATCTCAGGTCTAACCATCACACTATATATTTAACCATCATACCTTACATTTAATCATCACACCTTATATTTAATCATCACACCTTATATTTAATCATCACACCTTATATTTAATCATCACACCTTATATTTAATCATCATACCTTATACTTGATCATCACACCCTATATATAATCATCACACCTTATATTTAATCATCACACCTTATATTTAATCATCATATCTTATATCTAACAATCACACTTTCTATCCAATCAACACACTTTCTAAGTAACCAGCACACTTTATATTTAATCATCACACCTTACATCTAACCATCATACCTTATATTTAATAATTATACCTTATATTTAATCATCGCATCTTATATCTAACCATCACGCCTTACTTTCAACATACCTTATATTTTATCATCACACCTTACACCTAACCATCATACCTGACCATCACACCTTATATTTAATCATCATACCTTATATTTAATCATCGCACCTTATATGTAACAATCACACCTTAAATGTAATCATCATACCTTATATTTAAGCATCACACCTTACATCTAACCATCACACCTTATATTTAATCATCACACCTTGTATTTAATCATCACACCTTATATTTAATCATCATACCTTATATTTAATCATCGCACCTTATATCTAACCATCACACCTTAAATGTAATTATCATACCTTATATTTAAGTATCACTCATTACTGTCAACATACCTTATATTTAATCATCACACCTTATATTTAATCACCTTATATCTAACCATCACACCTTAAATCTAATCATCATACCTTATATTTAATCATAATACCTTACATCTAACCATCATACCTCACAATCACACCTTATATATAATCATCATACTTTACATCTAAGCATCATACCAGATATTTAATCATCATACCTAACCATCACACCTTATATTTAACTATCACACCATACAACTAACCATCACACTTTATATCTAGATCTCATCTCATACATAATGTGTCAAGTTTTATTCATTTCTTTGGGAAAAAATATATATTATATTTGCAAGACATAGAATAAGTTAAAGTTATGTATGTAATTTCAAAAATTCATTAATCACATGAATAATATAAATTAAAAATGTACTTAAGGGATTTTAATTTATTTAAATAGAGAACTGAAAAATAATAAGTCGTGAAATATTCAGGGTGGACATTAATTTAAATTTTAAAATTGGACTTACATATTTCAGTGTGAAGAAAAAAACTGAAGAAGTACCTGCTTCCCCCCTTATATCTATATCTTATATCTAGAAAGTAGCTGGACCACGTCTGAAACAATAAAAAATATAAATTAGTTTATTTATAACAAAATAAATTTTAATAATTATGAACAAATATGTACAGTGTAAAAATATATGTACATTGTACACTAGTTCCAATAATGAATATATAGTAGCAGATCACAATTAGTTATTGGCATTCAAGTTAAAAATAAAAAAAAATATATACAGTAGGTACTCACCAGGCAACTGCTATAAAGCTACTGAAGATATCTGAATATCAATTATCATTTAAATAAATGAATAAAGGTAGGGAGGTTACGAAATACCTAAGAGTTATTCAATGTATAATATTGTATTAAAATTAAGATATGTTTTTAATAGTTTGGTATTAGCTAACGCTATCAATAATGTATTTAAATATAACAAGTAGACAAATATGACTTAGAGGGGCCTGGATACGGTCGGGATAATAATTTTTTTTCAGGGAAGGGCAAAATAAAAAAAAACAAATATTATTTTTTGCACACTTGTACTAACAAGTTTTAAATTTTAAGAAACCCTTAAACAAAAAATGTTAGTCGAAAAAACACATAAACGAATATAAAGAAAAAAAAACTTTTTTTATTGATTTGTAAAGGTAATTCTTTCCAGTTTAAATAATTTGCCATAAATATTAATGGAATAATTTGTGCCACATATAAAAAACCCAAATCCAAAATTAAGCAAACATGAATAAATTTCGTATAGAACATAACGGTAGTGAAATAATTAAGTAACATGCCGTCTTTTTAAAATTTTCAAAAAACCAGGGGAGTAAAATGTTACTTTACTTCCGGAAGCACAAATAATTGCACATACAACAAATTTCATGCATTGATTAATGCAAACTGTCAAAATGAATTACATTTTTTTAAAAAGATTAATAAATATGAGTTTATTACATATATTTTATAGTGGGTCCTATTATACGTTTAAATTATGATTAAATTCGTATTTGGTAAAAGATAAATCATAATTACCGTTTGACTATAAAAACCATTTCCTATAAATTTGAATTCTATTTATTTGCCTTCATTGCCTTCAGTGTATAATTTGTCCTATATAAAGTTATGAGTAAACAATTAAATACAACAGTACACACGAGAAGATATTTACAAGAATCAATATTAGCGTAGAGTCTGTTCAAAATTCAATTTGATATTGTTTGAGAGATTGATTAGATTGTGGAAGCTTTATGTTGTGTACTCATTTTGTACTTGTTTTCGGTTACTCTTAGTCTAACATGTTTTATTACAAAGTTAATAAGGTAATTACATTTCCTATGCCACATGAATTTATAATTAATTTCAAAATTACATTCCTAAAATATCTCTACCCGCAGTATTATAGATGTTTTTTTCAGTCATTTGACATTTGCTGTTAAATAAAACTACGTGGTTATTGTGTGGATAATAATATTAAATTATATATTTTTAAAAATGAAATTTACATACAAATGTTAAAAAAATGTATTATTTTTTTTAATACATACATATTTTTGTACTTATTTATTTATAGATAGGTTCTTAAAATAAATCTAGATTTAAAATTAGTAAAGAAATGCGAGAGTACACGAATTGAAGAAAATCTTGTTTTCTTGCACATTTCTTGCAATACAATTTTTTGCCTTGTCTTGTTTTGAAATTTGTAGCTCTTGTCCTTGTCTTGTTCTTGTTTTGCATTTTTTGCAAGACTGAAATAAGATAAAATATACAAAACTGTTGTGAAACACTATACAGGCACAAGTCTACTGAGGATATGGGACATTGATCTTGTCTCAGTGTGGAAATGAATCATCTCAATTTTTCAAGAGGAGACAGATTTATTTCGATTCTCGTTTGATACAATGCAAGTACAACTGAGGTATTTATGTATCGCAGATAAATTAATGTTTTTTTTTATAGCAGATGTTAAAGTGTAGTTTTATCAAGTCAAAATAGTGGATAAAGTAGCACTTTAACCGCAAGAATAGATAAAGTAACACTTTAACAGCAAGGGTAGATAAAGTACTTTAACTTTTTTATTAGAAGTACATTTTCATAACAACGCAGACTACTGACATTTTAAAATTGTTCTTAAATATTAATTTAATTTTTCTAATTCTTTTCTCTTCAAAACCTGCTATAGAAAAAAATAAAATTTTATACACGACGATAAAATTAAATTATCGACTCGCGAAAAATAATTCACTCGCGATTATATCGCTCGTAAATTAACACTTTCCGCTTGTCGATAAAATATTATTTTATCGTCTTGTATAAACAACAACTAATTTTAAAAATAAATTCCTGCTAGCTAACGTAAACTATTTTTGAAAGATTGCACATATCGGTAACTGGTCCTATGATGTGATTAAAAGTATGCAATCTAAATGATCTGGTGGATAACATAGGATAGTTTGCATAGGGATAAGTGAGGCAGAAACTTCGCAATTATGCGAAGTGCGATGCTTTCAAACAATTACAGGAACGACGCCAAAGTCCGCGAGCATTTATCGCCCTTCGTTGGAGCGTTAAACTTGTTATCGCCACTAATTCCAAAAACGATGGGAATTTCGGCAAAGATCGATCGCTCAAGTGCCAGTGATTTTTACAAAACAAAAACAATAAACAACAGCAGCGGAGGAAAATGTCAGTATGCAGCTTATAGTGGCTTCCAAATTATTCGGACACATTCATGAAGAACAAAAGTGGTACAGTATGTTTCCGCAAACTGACCCAACGTTATCAATCGTAACCTTAAATATTGAAAGAAGCTTTCAGAACTCATAATTAATAAATAGACAATAATAATAATAATTACATGGAATTGATTTCGAAAACACGAAGATTCTTGCAAGAGAAAATCACTGGATAAGAAGACTTATTAGAGAAGCAATTTAAATCAAGAAATCTCCTAATAATTTTAATTTAAATACAGGCTTTGAACTAAATAAGTCGTGGTTACCTGTCATCCGTTTTTAATTTTATGTCAATGTCATTTGTATGTTTTCATTTGCTACCTATGTTACGTGTTGTCTTGACTACTTATTTATTTGTTATTTACCTGACGAAGGCAGCACTGAGCTGTCGAAACGTTGTAATTAATAAATTTTTACAAAACTAAAACCCAAATATTGTCTATTTATTAATCGTAACCTTGTTATTCGAATCGCCAAGATAAAAAGGGGATTATTGACTTGTGATTTCCGATGTAAACAATGTTAAAATTGACTGATAGAATAATCTATACTATGTATTTTTTTTAATTTATCCACATTCAAAGAATAACATTTATCTAGCAATAACAAATACATTAAATAATGGATGAAATATAGAAAAATGGTTATTAACGAATGACATAAATATTTATAATTTTAATATTTTTTAATGTAAAAGGAATTATGTATATATAGTCATTATTCGCGAAGATAAAGTTTGTGTTACGAGCCGTAGGCGAGTCATAAAAATCATCTGAGATAATAATGAATAATGAATAATCCCGAACATAACAATACTATACTTTTACTACTCCTGTAAATTCGGAAAAATGCCTAAATATTTTAAAAATACACAATGACGTATGAATGAATAATTGATTTCTGGTTCTATGATTGTCCGTGAAAAGTGAATTATGAATCATATTTCAATGTCTTGAAATATGACTACTATAATTAATCGAAATATATTTGTGAGAAAGTAAAAAAAATTTTCTTCCACCTTTAATGTAAATAGCCATTATTGTACAACTTATACAATATCTAAGAGCCAATTTATCTACGAACGTAAAGTATGCTATCGCTTAATTAGGGAATTTTTATTTCTCAAAATTATGTTAACAGTATAAATAAAACAAAATAATTATAATTAATTTAAAACAACAATACTACATTGTTTTGAATAAACATTTAATAAACTATTTTTATTATTTAATAAACAAACAAGGAAAGTCCCATGTACTGTAAAGGTTAAGAAGTTATCTGATACATTCTTATCACACGCGAATGACATATAAATAGCAGTAAATTTTGTTACAATTAATTCATTTGAATACTTCAAAATGGGTCTTAAACTTGTACTGTGTGTATTAGTAACAAATTTAGTGTTAGTGTTTTCGTTAAGTGATACAGAAATAATTTTATCCAAAAAGAATATTGGAAGCATAAGTTCGAACACATTCGTTATTTTCGATGTATATATTCTATCAAAAATTGTATTGGACAATTGTAATATTTCGAGTGTACACACAAAAACATTTGAAAATATGAAGAATTTGAAACATCTAGATTTATCCAAGAATCATATAAATTATATACCAGTTCTCGTATTCCAAGAAGCAAGACAATTGGAATTTCTAAGCTTGGCTTCGAACAATTTGGAAGATATTGACGGAAATTTATTCTTAAATTTGAGTGGATTAAAACACCTTGCACTACAACATAATAAAATAAAATATCTTCCTCCAAAAATATTTCAAGATTTGATATCACTACAAACATTATATTTATTTGATAATCAAATTAAGGAAATATATCCAGAAACCTTCAAAGCAAATTATAAATTAATAAATTTAGAACTACAAATCAACAAAATTCAACAACTTGATGTAACAACCTTTGAAAATCTGCATTCATTACAAGTGTTGTATCTATACAGAAATCAAATTGGAAATTTAAGTGGAAGTATTTTCAGTCATTTATATTCAGTGAAGAAAATCTCTTTGGGAGATAATATTCTAACGAAGATACCACCCGAAATTTTTTCTAACAATACTTATCTAGAGTATATGTGGTTAGACAGTAACTATTTAACTGAAGTACCAGCTAGATTGTTAGAAAACAAACAATATCTAAGGCACTATAATTTTGTTTCCAATAAAATCAACACCATTGGCGAAAATGCATTCCCGGTAAATGGAAATTTGAAAAATATTCACCTTTCCAATAATAATTTAAGGACTTTGAACGAAACTCTTCTACATAATTTTGGATATAATGAGATGGGACTGAGTGGAAATCCTTGGATTTGTGACTGCAGATTAAGAAAACTTCACGAAGAATCATTGAAAGCGAAACATTATACTCCCGTATGTGACGAACCTGTCAATTTAAAAGGGAAGAAATGGAATGAAATTGAGTCAAAAGAATTCGTCTGTACAAATGTAGATATAATTGATTTACGAAAGTAAAAACTTTATTTATATTTGTCCATTTCAGGAAAACTCTGTACAACCAATTGTCGAACCAGCATAAACTTGTAAATAATTTTATAGTTACTATATGAATGAAATTATAAATATAAAATATAAAAAATCATTGCATGTATATTATTTTTCTAACCCTATTTTGCATAATTGGATTCTTTAATGTTCAAGGATTTCCAAGACAGTAAGTTATGATAACGAATTACTAAATGGTAAGTGATTTCAAATGAACAGCGGTGGCTCACTTGGTTGAACTGAGCGGAGATGATCTTGGTTAATATTTTAGCTTCACCAATCTTTATCCAAAATACAATTGTCAGAATGGTTCGGAATACACTACAAGCTGTAGGTTCCTTTTGGCTACAAATAGACGTTATTATTATCTCAATTTCATCAGTAAATGATTGATAATTTAGCAAAAAAAGTATAGTTTATTTTTTGTAGTAATGTATTAATTGCCAGTTGCAACACACTTTTTTTAAGTTTTTGCTTGCTGCTTAGAAACTGGATGAGTTTGTTTTGATACGAATTTGACAAAACGTGCTCGAGACGTACAGATTTCCAAATTTCGACTTTGTGATGGCTAATTTTCGATTGACAAAATGCCCCTAATGGGACCACTGATTGAATCGGCGATGTTTGGATTTTGAACTTTAGGGACGAGTTTAGGCCTTGGGTAGGGAAACTTGTATACATGGACTCGTGTTAGGAGGACATAATGATATTGCTTTGAAATAAATATAGTTTGACAGTATACCGTTGTTAGGATTAATTTTGTTATGGAGTTTCGCTAACAATTAAATAGTTTTGTTGACAAATACCTATGGACTATCAGGTAGTTTGCAAGTAACACATTAGTTTAATTAAGTAACCTGTTTACACTGTATTAATACCCCTGAAGGGACAATGATCGCTGATTCGCTATTTTTAAATTACCGATCGGTAAATACTTGTATTATCAAATAAATGTTTCCAAGTGTTTTAAAATTTTAATTTCGTTATTACATTCATCGTGAAATTAACATAATATGCTTTAAGGGTAATTACCCAGTAGGTGAAAATTTTCAGCAATAACTTCCCGACTATCCACTAGTGAACACCCTCACACTTCAAAAACATCCCCTCCCTTCACAACTACCGATTGAAAGAAGGGAGGTAAATGTACCTGTACTTACAGCTTATACTATTTTTTGCACGATTAAAAATAATTTTTCTCAACATTAGTAAAAAATTATAAAAAATAACGTATATTAGGTAAAATACCTCTACAATTATCTTCGATCGGCAAAATGACTTTATCATTTTTAATACTTAGTAAGTACTACTATTTTTATTTTATGAAACCCTATCTAAGTATTGACGTCATTGGTTCAGTTACATTTTGTTATAAATATTATATATACCAGTGAAATTGCGACAATCAGAACACGGGGATGAATTCTGTAACTTGAATGGGGGTGGGCCGTCTGAGGTAAACTTTTTTAAAAATTAGCAAGTTGGAGAGTCGCAGACAGATAGTCAGCGAGTAAAGAAGAGGAGTCAATCATGACTCGTTTTGTAAATATTATTTTGTAAGTAAGTTTAAGTTTTATTTCTCACATGTATCCGTTTATTAGTAGTTTTTAACTTTTAACTTGTAACCATTAATTAGTTATTTTTAACTTGTTGTATTTCTATTTCATTTTAATATATTGTATTGTTAAGTTTTCTTATTACATTTTGTTTATCCCAATTGTTTAATTCGTTTCCTAAAATTAGTTTGATTATTCGAATTAAAAATAATCTGGTGGCAGCAATCATAAATTCTACCATTTTCGACATTTTAATTCTAAATTCATAAATTTTAATAAATTAAAACTCAAAATTCAGTAGTTCAAATTCTAGTTTTCCCATTGTTACACAACCCTATAAATGTCCAAAGTGCATTAAAAAATCGAAGTGCACTAACAGTTCGAGTTATTTTTCGATGTTTTTATTAAAACATTGCAGCCGACCGCAGTGACGTCTCGCTTAGTTCGGCGTCCGGCCACGTCTTCGCCACGGCGCTCGCCACAAACCGGAGGAAGAAGAGATAAACTGATGGCTAGACGGTAAACACCTCTAATTGTAATTAACCTTTATTTTCGGGTCGCTTGTTCGTCGCGAAGTCGATCTGCAAACAGATTTGCCGGGTTTTGTTTCCAATGTCTACGCATTAGCCACGAATTAGGGGATATTATTTTCACAAAACATTTAACTAACATTTGTGAGATGTATCCTATTCTTTATACTCCCAGTGTAAAACTAAATCCACTAGTTTCAATGGCGCTATTTAACATTTTATTCACAACTAACACATGTTGCGTATAGTTCCATTTACACGTTTCTAAATATTATATGAAAAATGGGAATTTTTTAGGTGAAAGATTTGAATTTTAACAAATTTGTTCATTAAAATATACTAATAAATGCGAAATTTAATTATCTTTTTAATTCCTAAAATATTTGTTCTCAAAGTTGCACCGTAAAAATATATTTTTTTAGAAATATAGACTGACTAATAATTGTAAATATGCGGGACACAACTCGGATAAGCTAAGTATGTATTTGGTATCTTTCTATGAGGGATCACAAATGTTCTCATTTAACACTGACGTGTGTATTGTAGGTCTATTTTATGAACTGCATATTTTATGATAACCAAGTAAGAATTATAGGTAGTTGTCACAATGATATAATATTTTTAATTTTGGTCGATCTGATATGGACTGACTAACAATTGTAAACATGCGGGAATTTGTACTAGTTACAACTCTTCGCAGCAAACAATACACAATCGTGGATACGACACAGGTGTCCACGAGGGCGGGAGGCCACTCAGTGGCAAACGCTTTAGACTCGCCAGCTCAGCTGGGTGTCTACCTAAATATTGGCCCTCTGGCAATGCCGAGCGCCCTCAGAAACAAAAGATATCAGAGCAACTGATCATACCGACGCAAACCAACAAGCACACTCTTACAATTGTTAATGATTTCCAATATCAGTTTAGTCGCAGTCACTCTGCTCAAAGATAGTTGGCGGTGGTAGAACAATTTATAGCTAGACGTTGTCAAATGAGTTTTGCCAGTGAATCAAAATTTACTATAAATGTAAATAATTGCTCATATATACCTAATTAAATTAAGTTTGTAATATTTATAATAAAATGCAAAAAAAACTTTCATTATTTTCTATTATATTTTTACGACCATTGTAAAATTTTACAAGGCTAGCCTTGTAAATTTTTACATGTTAGTTACTATAATTGTTTATTTACTTAGCTACCAGAAAGCCTGTAAAGTGACAATTATATAGAAGGTGGAAATAAATAAGTTTTATCTTCCAGAAAATGTAAATATTCCCAAACAAGTAGTTTAAGAGAAGAAACTTCTCCTATCGTGTTTGGCAAGATAAAAGTCATTGTTCAAATGAATTTGGAACGAGGTGTAACCGTTATTACACCAACAATACTTCAATTCCATAGTTTTACTTTATTTTTCAATTAATAAGTTTTATGTTGCTGAAAATGTAAATATTCCCAAACAAGCAGTTTAAGAGAAGCTGCTCACATCGTGTTTGGCAGCACCTCAGCGGTGTAAGAAGTCCCCCGCCCCCACGCTTGGAGGCGGGCGCAGGACCCGCATATTTCACCGTGTCTGAGTCCTGCCAGGCTCCTCCTGGCCTGCACAAGGACAAAGGCCTCGCGCATTGAATCTGACTATCTGGATTGTAATTATGATTAATCTCTGGCAAATGTCAACTAAATGCTCTGATGATAACGGTTGCGTATAATGGATGACCACAGAGTTGGAATGAGTGTAGCTAAACAAAAGAAACTTTGCCGGGACACTCGCTGGAATATTTGATGGAGCTGGATTTTTGCTGATTATATAGGGAATTATTTATGAATACCTAATTTTGAAATGACATCCAGATAATATTCAACGTTCAAACAAACAGTAATAACTGTGTACCATTAAAAATCAAAATCGGAAACCAGAATTTTCATCATTTAATGCATTTTTATATGACTACCTTGTAAGCAAAGACAAAATATATTTGAAGTCCTAGTTCTATGGAAATTTCTCTAGGTATAAAAGCACCGCACTATTCAACCTTGAAAACTCGAGAAATCTCGGTGAGACTCAAGACCGAGACGAAGTAATATTCGAGACGAGATAATACAATTTACAATTAGAATAAGACGAGAAAAAGAAAATAAATATGCTACTATGTGTTTCTAAAACGTCAGCTTATTTATTTAAACATTTAACACTACGCACTATTTATTTACACATTATTTATTTTCACCAACTATTTATGTTCACTACGTATATTAATATTAATGCTCGGAGTTTATATATCAGAACAATTAAGTTCGGGAATATTCTTGTACCTTCGATGCGACAGAACGGCTTGACATTGAAATCGCTTCAATATGTAATAAAAAATTTGAAATATATAATCACATAATATTGTAACGTTTTATTTATTTAGGTGAAGTGTAAAATTGATTAAAACACTAATATTTATATAACTATGTTTAATAAAAGAAATATGAATTATAAAGAATAATTAAAATAAGTAACACTATGAATAAAAAACATAAACACTATTTTAAGACTAACAATTATTATTAAAAACTTAAACACTAAGATTATTTATTTAAACACTTAAAACTACGCGATATTTATTTCCACAATATTTATATTACCAACTATTTCTTTATATCACTAACGATCTCTACACGTATCAATATTAGACTGTCCTCGCGATCTCTTACTCGGGGTATTTAAAGTAAAACACTTTATTTTTGGAATATTCGCCAACCCTCTGAAAAACAGAACAATGAGTAGCGGACGGACCTGTTGTGACATGTCCGTTAGCGGCCGTCGCCCGCGGCGAAACCTTGGGATCGCTACAATATTAATGAGTTTCTATATTATATCACAGTTTTTTTGAATTTAAAATTAGCAAAATCATGCTCAAGTTCCATATTCCTTAGCAAATAATATCAAGAATCGATGACCTATATAATGTTAGAATTTTCCACTGAGATATTCGGTAGAGAAACACATTGACGTGGAATGTAGCGTGTATAGAGATCTGTAGCTGTAATCGATAAGGGATGGAATCACAATAAATAGGGCAATGACATTAGAGCAAATCTCAAACGTAACGTTAGCAATCTGCAGCTGAGTTGGCACGCGTGTTCTTTATGCCTAACGTCCACACAGAGATTCCATGGCCTACTTCTCCCCAATTACACTCGTAATTGCTCCATCTATAAACTCAGAACAATTCCCTCGTAAACTTCACTTGTTGAATAATTCTTTACCCTTCTTCTGCCACGGAGGATTCATTAAAATTCATCAATAATACTTTACAAATTTCCTTCAAATTTTTAGTATAATAGGGTATTTCAAGTTTTTTCATTTTTTAATATTATAATCTGTACATAAAAATATTATACCAATATTTTTTATTTTCGCCAAAAGGCCAGAAAAAATTCTTACAGAAAAAATCTTCAAATAAAAGTTGCACAGCATAAAAATATTATTATTATTATTATTATTTAAAAAAATAGATAAATAAACAAATAATTAGAATTGAGCGATTAAAATGATTGGCTTGGATTGTTATATTTTATAATTCAATATATTAAATTCAGTAAGATTTTTTCAATATTTTATTTTTCCTTTTCAATAGATAAACGTTTAGTATAGAGCGAGTCTCGCTCGCCAATACAAATACATTTAAGTGTTTACAATTACTTCAATTATTTAAGTTCTTTCTTTTACCATTTCCTCTAAAAATGTCCTATTATCACACATAATACCCCAATAGTACCATAATTAATAGATAAAACACTACTTCTGACGATTTATCTGTAAGATACGCGATTAAATCCTATTGGTCCTTATTCAGCTCTTGTTTTTATCTCCTTCTTTATGCCTTCTTTAGCTAAAGACGGTCTCTATGTTTACTGAAAGTGTTAATTATAACTATATTTAGCAACCTTCCCTAAGCTTTTTTTAAGAAAAGATAGTCTTTTTCTAAATTACATGTGGCAACACATATTTCTCATCTCTAAGTAACTAACCTAAAAGAAATGTTTTATTATCGCTAATCATGAGATAAATAAGAAATCCTAGTGAATCGTCTTTAAGTTACCTAATGAAGCTTCTTTAACGTTAGAGACAAGAAAAGAATACGGTCCATTGTCTTTTACTCGAAATTTTAATAGGACATTTTTAGAGTCTGGAAATGTTTTCCTCTTTGCAACTCGGTCCGTGGACATACTATATAGTTATAGGAAAGAAACATAATAACAATATTATTAAACTTCAAGTCAACATCATTCATGTAGTACTGCCCTATTCCTACTGCAAAAGTTAAACCATACCTATTACTGATTCAAGTCACTTCATTATATTTCTGTTAAAACAGTATTGATATTCTGCATCTAATATAACTTTTAGTTTCTCGTTTCGAATACTAGTATAAGATAATTTTCTCTATGAAATAACTTTTGCGAGTGGTTTTTTACAATGAAACGCAGGTACTGTATGGCTATGCCTCCTGAAAATATTTAAATTTTAGCAGGAAGTGGCTACAAAGTTTTTGATGTTTTACATAATAGATGGAGATGAGAATGATAAACTTCATTGCTGTTTGAATTTCATAAGTTTCAAGTGTGATATTTGGCTAACTAGGTATTCAAAAGTAAATACGGAAGTAAGTTGCGGTGAAAATGGGATTGTTAGTTCTTTGTGGAGTTTTGTATGCAATTTCTCAAATGAAATTCAAATTTATTCATGCAGTCAGAGTCATATATTCATCATAGCTCATAGCTGCATCATTTCAAGTTGAGACAGGTAGACAGATATTTAGGGCATTGTTGGATAAACTTTAAATTACTCCAGTAGATATACGTGTTGTACAATCAAATTGAAATATTATTGCACAAAGGCCTTTTGTTTACCTTTCCGTAATATTCTAACAAGATAACTGCATTCTATGTATTTCATTTTGAACGCAATATAAACAAAGCAAAAGTTTTCCCCTGTACTTTACTGTACAAATTTTATAAGTTTGATTTATGTCTAGCTCTCACAGCTAGAGATTCAACAAGATTATAACATCCAAAATAGTCGTTAATAGACTTGGAATCATGTGTCATGATACCTACCTAACATTAAAGGAATGTCCACGTATACGTTCTTTGGAATTAGGTGAAAAATAAGAAGAACGAAAAAACCTAAATTTAAATTTTTCGTCTCGAAACTTTTTGTCTCCAAAATTTTTCATATTTCGGACTTAAGTAGAAGCCAATGCGCTGATTCCAATTTTTCAAACAGAATTCAATTGTCTCTTCCCGTTCTCGAAATATTTAAGTTCAAAATTATACCTAAAAAATCAGGATTTTTAGGTATAACTCTTAAATGGTTAGGTTTATGGTTCCATTCGATTCTACGGGCAAAATTACATAAGAGTACCAATTTTCAGATTTTTATCTCAACAGATAGAATTTCTACAAGGGAAAAACTGAAAATGGCCAAAAATCGAAAAAAATCTAAGGTATACCCCTTGCCATTTTTTCAGATTTTGCCATTTTTAGTTTTTCCTTTCTAAAAATTATATCCGTTGTAATAAAAATCTGAAAATTGGTATACTTATGTAATTTTGACCGTAGAATCGATTGGTGATGACACTGAAGTCCTAAACCTAACCTTTTACGGGATATACCTAAAAAACCTGTTTTTTTAGGTATTGCTAAAACTCAACTTTGAACATGAATATCTCGAGAACAGTAAGAGATAATTTAATTCTGTTTGAAAATTTGGAATCAGCTTATCGATATTTACTTAAGTCTAGAAAATGAAAAGTTTTGGAGAAAAAAAAATTCTCGGAGAAATTTTGAAATTAGGTTTTTTCGATTTTCTCAATTTTCACCTAATCATTCAAAAGAATGCATATATGAAGAAAACATTTCTTTATGTAACTTTTCTCGTAGAATCGACTGGTACTATCGTTGAGATTGTATCTCTACCCATTTTTGAAATATAGCCAAAAAACTTACTTTTTTGAGGTACAACTTTGACAGTAAATATCTCAGGAACGAAAGGAGATAACTAAATTCCGTTTGAAAAAATGAAATCAGCACGTCGAGATCTATCAACTTGTACCATTTCCCAAAAACAAAATTTTGGACACAAAAATAAGTATATTTGGGATATTTTGCGTTTACCAACGCAATGTTTGGTTTATTACTGTTGTTTGGTTTGTTTTAAGGCTACACTATTTTGATACAGGGTTATAGGTTTTGAAAATAAATAAAAGTTACATAATAAAGCGACAGAATTAAATAGAAAAAGCGAAAGAAGATTGCAGATTTTGAAATCAATATTTATTTAGGTCTGGGAAATTAAAAGTTTTTGAGAATAAAAGTTCCTTAAAGAAATTTTGAAATTTAGGATTTCTCGATTTTCTTATTTTTCACCTAATCGTTCTTTACAAAAGATATGTTTCAGTCTTTTTAAAAGTGAGTTTATAAAATTAATAATTATTATATAACATCGACCGTACTGACAATCAATTTTAAATGTTTTTAATAAATTAATTTCTTTTTAAATAAATGTTTAAAAAATCTGATTATTTAATAAGATGTACAAAGGCATGTTTTGATAATTTTTTGCATAAAATGAATTGATGAATATTTTTATAATATTATTGTGCATATATTATTATTTTTCTTATTTCATATTTTTTGTGCATAAAACTATCACGTTTGTCATGTAAGAAATAAAAATTACGGAACAAATATATATGATAGGCATAACTTACAACATAAAAATAAGGACCTCATCGAACGAACATCTGAAAATTATTTTTTTATATTAAAAATATAAGTATTATATTATCTGATTAATATTAATGTCAATGTGTCTGGTATAAATTTTGATAAATCTGATTGAATTATATCTTGTATAATGACCCAGTCTTGAGAAAATTATTAGACAAGGGAAGGCTCAAGAAATTTATTATTATTAGAAATAAATCTCATTAATTTATACCAGTCATAAAATTTATTATACAATATTTCATGCCAATATTAATGCTTATTTATATCTTAGGACAAAGACGAAATCATTTTAATTACCACTAGAGAAGCTGTTCGATTCTGGTATTTACAACGGAGATTTAGATCTACTAGCTTACGCCAACACAACAAAATAAACTCTGATTTTATTGCTGAACTACTGGGAAAACGAATTGCAAAGAAATAAATAAGAAGACAATAAGAGAAGTACTTTTCAATGCAAACTTTGATTCCGAATTAAACTTTAATTAGAAATTCTTGCAAAGTTAATTATTTTCACCAAATAAAACCGATTATCATATTCACAAAAATAATCATAAATATGACCCGTTTTCTAACAATTTTTATATGATTGTGATTTGACAATTGTAGAATTGTCAAATTTGATAACTTCAAACATGAATGGTATTAGTAAAATTAAAAATTAAAATTAAAGCCTGGTTTACGCAGCGTTATTATAATCACTATGATAATAATAAAAAAATCAAAGAATGTAAATTGTTTATGAAAAAAAATTGGTATGATTGTGATTTGACAATTATAGAAATGTCAAATTTGAATTTCATATCAACCAGGGCATGTAACCGAAAAAAATACTGGTTAACGGTTAACCCTTGTAGAGAACGTTATAATAATAACGGTTTTAGTTCGAAAACCTGTTTTTGAAAATTGGAAACCGGTTTAAACCGGTTAATATATCGGTTAAAAAAATAATTAAAATTAATTAAAACAAATGATATTAAAATAAAGGTTAATGTTCGCTAAAACCGGTTTATTTTTTTTTTGTTAACGGTTACCGGTATTTTTGACCTGAAAAATATCGGTTAAAATTACGGTTAAAGTTCGCAATTTTTGTTCAAAATATCGGTTACCGGTTTTTATTAAGCGGTTTTTTTAACCGGTTACATGCCCTGCATACTTCTGACAACTTTTTGCCAAAAACAAAAGCTGATTGACATGGTAATTATTTGTCATTTTTTATTTACATTTAATACCAAATACGACGTACTTCTGACAACTTTTCTCCAGAAACAAAAGCCTGTTGACATGATTTTTGACATTTTTGCACGCCAAACATAGTCGAGTATTTACATTTGATAACAAGCACGACTTACTTTTGAAATATTTTAGCTGAAAACAAAAGACATTCGACAAGGAATTTTTTTGTCATTTCTAGACGCCAGCCCTCATATGTATATAGAAGGTGGAAATAATAATATAAGAAACAGTTAATAAATAAATAATTAGGACAAATGAACTTTATCTAAACAAAAGGATGTCTGTAAAACAATTGATAGTTGTTAATTGGACCACGAACCTGGGCCTACAACGGAAATTATGACCGGAAGTACTTATATTTGGAAATTTTGTTTTGATAATTGTTATCCAAATAAACCATATCCAAATAAAAATTAATATCTTTTCTCATCTCCAAGTAATTTACAATCATAGTTAATCATGAAAACTAATAATATTTAAATTTGCACCTTAAAATTTTGATTTTACGGCCGAAAAAATTCAAAATGATCCATTTTTCGGTCAAAAATTTTGGTTTTTTAAAATAGTCCGAATTGATAGTCGCCGATGAGCTGATTCTAAATTTTCAAACCGAATTTAATTATCTCTTCCCATTCCTGAGATATTAGGCTTCAAAGTTGCACCTCAAAAAAGTGTGTTTTTTGACTATATCTCTAAAATGGGTAGAGATACAGTCTCAACGATTATACCAGTCGATTCTACGCACAAAGTTACATAAAGAAATGTTTTCTTCGCATATATGTTCTTTGGAACGATTTGGTGTAAAATGAGAAAAAAGAAAAAAACCGGAATTTCAGTTTTTCGCTGGAGAACTTTTTGGGTCCAAATCTTTTCATTTTTCAGACTTAAGTAAATACAGACGCGCTGATTTCAGATTTTCAAACCGATTTTAATTATCTCTTACCGTTCTCGAGATATTTGGATTCAAAGTTGGAACTGAAAAAAATCGTTTTTCAGGAATATCCCTGAAATGGGTCAAGATACGATCTCGACGACTTCACCAATCGATTCTACGGGCAAAATTACATAAGTGTACCAATTTTCAGATTAATATTCCAATGGATACAATTTTTAGAGCAAAAAAACGAAAATCGCGAAAATCGAAAAATCGCCTGATGAACCCCTTGCGATTTTTTTCGATTTTTGACGATTTTCGTTTTTCCTCTATAAAATTTGTATCCATTGGAATAAAAATCTGAAAATTGGTACAAAAATGTAATTTTGCTCGTAGAATCGATTGGTGAGCTCGCCAAACCCGTATCTGAACCCATTTCAGAATTATTCCTGAAAAACTGATTTTTTCAGGTCTAACTTTGAACACAAATATCTCGAGAACGGTAAAAGATAATTGAAATCGGTTTGAAAATTTGGAATCAGCGCATCTGTATTTACTTAAGTCCAGAATATAAAAAATTTTGGAGACAAAAAGTTTCCAAGCGAAAAATTGAAATTCTGGTTTTTTCGTTTTTCTCATTTTTCACCAAATCGTTCCAAAGATCGTATATGCGGAGAAAACATTTCTTTATGTAACTTTGCGCGTAGAATCGACTGGTGTAATCGTTGATACTGTATCTCTACCCATTTTAGAGATATGTTCAAAAAACACACTTTTTTGAGGTGCAAGTTTGAGGCCAAATATCTCAGGAATGGGAAGAGATAATTAAATTCGGTTTGAAAATTTGAAATCAGCGCATCGGCGACTATCAATTTGGTTTTTTCAAAAAAATCAATAAATTTTACCTAAAAATGGGTTTATTTGGGTTATTTCACACCCTGGAATGGGTTTAAAGTGCTTAACAATGATTTATGTGTTCATAATTAAAAAAATAAGTTTAACATGATTATGTGTTGCATTTTATACCCAAAAATGAGTCTAAACATATTGTATAGTACATTTGGAAATTTGTCACACCTTAAAATGGGTAAAAAGGAACTCAAACCTGAGCTAAAATTGGGTTTAAAGGGTGTCAACAATCAAAAACCAAAATTTTGGACTCATACATGGGTATTTTTGGAATATTTGAGCTGTATATGAAAAATTTTACAGTAAAAACCTAAAAATTGTAACTTTTTATATTCAACTGTAATTAGAAATTACTAAAAGTTAATTACAAACAGGGAATGTAATCGAAATAAATACTGGTTAACGGTTAACCCTTATAGAGAACGTTATAATAATAAAGGTTTTACTTCGAAAACCGGTTTTTAAAAATTGGAAACCGGTTTAAACCGGTTAATATATCGGTTTAAAAAATTATTAACATTAATTAAAAAAAAAGTAATTATAAATATTTGATTAAAAAAAATTATAGAATAAATAATTTAAAAAAATAAAAAATTACCATCTGAGAAAATATATCAATTAAAAAAAACAATTTAATTAATAAATATTCACAAAAATTCCCGTAATTTATTCAGAAAAACGCAGGTCACTTTTCAATTTTAAACTTGCCTATGTTGACAAAGGCCGTATTTATTTGGACTTTTTAAGTAACCTTAACGGCCAAAGAGACCTACATTTATGACTCCAATAAAATGTTAATTGTAAAAACTGTCATGACTCATGTTCAAATACAAATAGAAAACACAGGTATAAAAAAAAATATTAATGTTTTTCTTGCTAAATGATATTAAAATAAAGGTTAATGTTCGCTAAAACCGGTTTATTTTTTTTTGGTTAACGGTTACCGGTATTTTCGGCCTGAAAAATATCGGTTAAAATTACGGTTAAAGTTCGCAATTTTCGTTAAAAATATCGGTTACCGGTTTTTATTAACCGGTTTTTTTAACCGGTTACATGCCCTGATATCAACAAAATGTAACTGTGACGATGCTATTGTGAAAAAATGGAAATAAAGCATTCTTATTTAGTGAATGACGTGTATGGAATAATCTATATTATAAATAAATAATTTAAAAAAGTGTGCTTATCCTTGGAACGTCTTTTATTTGTTCATTAAAGCATCTATCATGCACCTATTTCTCTTTCACTTATTGTGTAGATAGTAAAGAAAATTTGATTAATTTATTACTCGGTTTGTATTGGAATTTTTAATATATAAACATCCATTGAAATGAATGACGGTAAAAAAATAAGTAATTCATAATAAAATATCATTTATTTCATTCTCCCTTGTACCATATCACATGTACACAGAATACATCTAATAATATAATAAATATCCTAGTCTTGGGTATTTCTAAGCAGCCAGACTCTTCCTCGGTTCCATACGGATCTGGAAGCCGTCGGCTCTCTTCAGGATAATATCAGCCTGAAGTTTGAAGTCCTTTTCAGCGACATCGGAATACACGTGGAAGTTTCTTAATACAGTTGACAGAAGGACCTTCAGCTTCAGGAGGGCGTACTTGCGACCTAGGAAGAACACATTTTTTAATATTTTGAAAAAAAAAATAATATTAATAATAATTCAAGGTAAATAATTAATAATTAGGTACACGATTTACGTATAGAATCAAAGTGACAATTTTTTAAACTTAATTCTATGGTAAAGCAAATTGTCATACCCGGCAAACGAGTGATAAGTCGTAAGTGATTAAGTATGTTTTTTTCTTTTTCTTACCTACGCAACTTCTGGGTCCAGCGGAGAAAGGAATGAAACTGTAGTAATGCCTGTTCGCGCATCTGTCGGGCAAGAAGTTATCAGGATCGAACACATCGGGATTGGGGTATATTTCCGGATTCCTGTGAATCTTGAACTGTGGAATAATAACTGTGGTTCCAGCGGGGAGGACCAAACCGTCAGTTTTGATCGGTACGTCCTGCTCCAGCTCTCTGGCGATGAGGGGTACGGGAGGGTACATACGAAGAGTTTCCAAAAGAACGCGCTCCAAGTACTTCATCTCAAGAGTATCGGCGAAGGTGCAAGGACGGTTGGAGTCGCCGAAGATGGTATGTAATTCTTCTACCACTTTCCTCTGGATGTCCTGGTGCACACCCATCATACACAAGAAGAAACTGGAGCCAGCGGCAGTGGTGTCGTGACCCTAAGAAGAAAAAAAAATTAATTTAGAACTCAAACCGCAAGAAAAATAGAAAGAAAAAGTAAAAACAGCAGGGAAGTCTAAAGGATTTTTTCGTATCTTTCGAAGGAAAATCAAGAAATATTTAGAAAGAAGAAGTGAAAAAAAAGAAGGAGGAGGGAAGAAGAGAGGAAAATTCAAGAAACGTAGAAAAGAAGGAAGGATAGTAAATCGATAGAAATTGTATAGAAGAAATAGCAAATTAGAAAAATAAAAAAGAAACCAAATTACAACTTTTTTCATAACGATAGATATTTCTCAAAACAACCAAGAGGTTTTTTATTAATTTGAATCGTAGTTTCTTTTGACTTACTTCAAACATAATGGTGTCGACTTCTTCCTTGATGTCAGTATCATTAATGTTCATCCCTGGTTGATGAGAAGCCTCAACCATGAAATCCAAGAAAGCTAATCGTTTCTTCTGCCCTACATCATTCTCATCAATATCATCCAGATCATCCCTCAACCCCTTGAAGGCTTCAGGGTTGGTAGCCCTGAGTTCCTTTTCTCTGCGTTCAGTCTCTTCAACATTTCTGCTAACTTCTTCCAACAAGGTTTCCTTGTTACCTGCTTGCTTCCTAGCAATGTATTCTTCCTTCTTTTGTTTCACGACCTTCTTAGTGAGCGTGTGGATGATGTTCATGAAGTTTTCTTGAAGTTTCTTATACTTGGTGAGGTTGTAGATGATGTCAGAGCGCAGGTAGAATTTATAGTGACGCATGTGGATGATTTCGCAAAGCCTAGAATTAGGACAATTAGTAAAGGTTGGTTAATATTCATCTAAACGTACTTCATTACGGCCATGGCATAATCAAATCCAGCTTTGTTGTTCTCTCGACTTTTGACACCCATAGCAGTTTCTGTAAAGAGGATTCACATTAGCTGAAAATGTTACATTGAAACACGACGACAGATCAATGAAATCTATGTTAAATAGTTATGTTTAGTCATATATATGTAATTGTCTCTCTAATGCATTTTGCACATTAATAGCTACAAATAATTAACAATCACTTTATATTAAATTGAGCATTTCAATATCATATTTCATTATATGAACATAAAACAATTACTGGATTAATATACCAGTTGATATCTATATTTGGAAATGAATGTTCTAAAATATAAATAAATAAATTTAAAATTTATATTTTCAATACAGGAATAAAAAATTACTTTAAATTGGAATTTGCCCAGTTGCAAATATAGATTTTCTATTTCGTTGTTCAGACAGCAACAAGATTCTTATTTTTTTTTTAAGGATAAACTGCTTCCCAATTTTTCTGTCTCTGTCCTACTTCCCACACGTGCCTAGTGCTGCAAATTTTAGACCTTTTGTGAAGTATGACTTTATGCAGAGAAGTGTACATATTGTACAACAATATGCTATTATAAATTTAAACCTTTTTGGAAACCACCCTATGAAACCTTTGATCTCTAACTCTGCTCAGTTCAAGTCAAAGCAAGTAAATTAATTACTACTACAAGTGTCGTGAACCGATTGGAACGTACAAGATTCTTCTTTTCTTTCTAAATATAAACTGTTTCTCAATTGTTCTTTCTCTGTTCTTACCAAGCAAGATGTCGACGGTGATACCACTCATGTAGTCATGTACATCGAAGGTCTTGCCAGTCTCCTTGGCAATGGCTTGGCACACATTTTTGCTGTTCTTGTTGAAGACGTCCATGAAGGACTTGAGGATGTTCATGTGGAAGGTTGGAGCGATGAGCTTCCTGTGGGTACGCCATTTCTCCCCGTGGCTGATAAGGAGACCGTCTCCTAGCCAGGGCTCGAAGTATTTATACTCATCGGCTTTCTTCAAGTGGACGCTGCTGTTCAGAATCACCTGGAAAAGGAGAAAAAAGGAATGTGTTAATTGGTGCTTCTTCTTTCTACAGCACAAAATTCCTATGTGGAACAAAGTCTGAATTAAGAGATGGATTCTTCTTGACTAAGGAACTCGTAGAAAAATAAATTGCAGTACTGGAAGTCGGAAGATAGGTTAATACCACATGGATTAATATACTTTATTGCAAGAAAGGATATTTCTTAATGTATACTGATTCCAAGGATGTAAGATTGGTAAGAGATTTCGAACTCTACATACCGATCAGGGATTAGTAAGTAAATTGTAGCTCGTGCTTAAATATTCATATTCGTTTTGCAATGACAGCCTTGCCACACCTGTATTACAATGTACTATTAAACATTTTAAATTTTCGTATTAAATGGTAATATATTCAGGAAATTGTAATATATTTACATAATGAATAATGACTTTAATTGTAATCTGATATAAATAAAAATCACAAAATTAAATTTTAATGAATATTTGTAATATTTTACATATTTATGAATTTTTAAATAGTAAACATTTTTACCTCAACGTCATCAGGATCGTATAGACCAACAACAAGTCTAGGGCCGAACCATACTCTTAACACTTTTTGGAAATCTTTACTCATTTCAAGAACAGTTTGCATCACCTCTGAAATAGGAATAATAATTAATATTACGTTCAAAATCGAGGTGTATACATTTTATCAGCCACACATTTATATTGCTCGACTTTGTATCTTTCAAACATTCAATTTTGCACACCTTTTATCGTTCACACTTTTAATCCACGAAAAAAAATATCTTACACACATTTTATCATCCACACATTTTATCTTCGCCAAAGTTTCATCTTTAAAACACTGTAATTGTAACTTTCATTCATTTTATTGCCCATGCATTTAATATACTTATACTTAGATAAAATATTCAGTGTTAAATGTTTTAGAAGATAAAATGTATGGAACATAAAATGAGTGGAAGATAACTTTTTTCGCGGATTAAAAGTGTGCACGGTAACAGGTGTGCAAGATTCAATGTGTGCCAGATACAATGTCGAGCAATATATTATATATATAGAAGATAAAATGTATATGCCTCTACTTCAAAATCCAGTAAAATGAGATGTTCTTAAATTGAGAATCTTTGCCTGTCAACCCTAATATTAGATCAACATCCCACAACCACAAATACGAAATTGGAACATCCATTTTTAAATTCCTACAATTATGACTTTCCAATGCATTCACCAATAATGTATCTCAGGTTGAAAGTTAAATAAATCTTACCGTGAGGAGATCTGCAATGGATGACATCGAGAGCATTGCCGAAGAAAGGTTTGGCTGCAGGTCCCGGAACCTTATTTCCGAGTTTGAATTTCCTGGTGGATTGTTGCCAATAGTAGAAGGCCACCATCGCCGCTGAGATGATGAACAGCGGGTAGAAGATGGCCACGGGTAGCACTTGGATACTCATCTAAAACAAAACACATCACCAAATTAAACAACAATAGACACTTCTCTAAAGATCAAAATTGCTATTACAATGTTACATAGAAGTTGTAAAGATTTTCAATAACGTCTATTTAGAATCGTTTTCATTTTCCTACCTATATTTAAACGAATAACTAAAAAAAGTTTTCTGTTTTGTGCATCCTTACATTTTCAAAAAAACTATTAATTAAAATTTTGGAAGTTGATAATTTTCGGCCGAAAAATACAGACAAATAATAAAATATAAATTTAAAGTTAATATAAAGACTAAATATTAAAAATATACTACAAACTAAATTTTAGAATATAAACGAAACCGACATTAGTGAAACAATAAGATCATTATTTTATGCGAAATAAAATTGTAAAATATGCATATATAGAAACATAAACAGCTGCCAAAATAGAATATTTTTTTATTACTTTTGCAAATAATAATAATATAGTTATTACATTTAGTACATTCACGAAGCCCCATATTTTACTATTCGTAAAATTTAATGACAACTTTATATTATTTCGTTTATCTGTTTATAGCCAACCATATTTTTATAGTAACTTAATATCGCACAAAATTAAGCAGTCCTTGGTATTGTCTTTTTTGTTTTGTAGAAAAAATATTGTGTGAAACACCTAAGGAAACTGAATGATTATTTAACTCCTGCTCTAACAAAACTCGCCTTCGTCTCATTTTGTTATTTTCGCCTGCGTTAATATTACTATTTAATATTTACAAAAAACTTTCATTTTTCTTTAGTTATAAGAAAGCAGTATAATTTTTTTTTATTTTATTCATCATTGCTGGAAAAATTGTTGTAGAAAAAATATTGTGTGTATTTCGAACGTGAACTGTGTTTTAATAAGTACGTTTGAATGACTTTGATTCGGCAATCCTCGTCCAAAAAGTAACATTCTCACGAACTAAAAACACTTTCTTCACGTACTTAATACAAAAATAACTATTATTTTTTAGCAATGTAATTATAATTACACTTTATAAACACATATCACTAGCTGAAACGGAAAATGACTGAAAATTGTTTAATAAATCCGAAACAATTTAACCGATAACAAACCAGTTTATCATATTGAAATAAAATTCCTTACAATGTTTAAGTAGTACACTTTAAAAATTAAAATACGATATAAAAAAATTTACAAAAAAAAAAATATAAATAATATTTATATTTTTTTTTTGCTTCTAAAACTTTTAATTTTTTTTTAATACTTGCTGTCAAAAAACTAATACTTTTCAATAAAATTCGAATAATATAATAATATAGTAATAATAAAAAGAACTTACCTTTTTTAACTGCTATTCCAATATCATTTAAAAATCCAAGTGTACTGCATGATCTTGAAATAACTGCCATTATTTATATTGCTTGAGACCTAATTAAAAACCAATATAATGAAATGCATATACATCATTAATGTGCCTTTTTATTTTGCATACAATATCCGAAATATGTATGTCACGAGTGTCCTTGCTATAATCAAAATAACCAAAAACCAAATTCACATCATCATTGTCCTATACGTAGTTGACGCGATATTTAGGCTCTTCTTTCTATACATTTTACATAAATGTGAATATTTCAACGTTTCGAATTTAGAAATTGACAGGTAAAAGTTTATCATTTTATGTTTACTTTACAATGAAAATAATTTTGACTACATTTAAACAAATTTAAAAAAATAAAAATATTTATACCGGCTTTATCTGTCGTTAAAATCAGGATTGGCCTGATTTAAATCACGATTTAAATCATAATTAAAACATCTGATATTTTTAATAAAAATCATTGATTTCTATCAAAGATACAAAAAATACAAATTATAATAAAAAATTTATTATTTGCCACAAAACTAATAGTATTAACCAAAGTTTATTCTATACATAATAATATCTTAAAATTTAATGATATTTTATCACATTACTTGTTATAATTTTACGCAGTTGAATCGTTTTGGATTTATTACAGATTTCGTTTTCTTTTAAGAAATAAAATATTTATATTGCTTTTAAAACAATTAAGAAAGTGCATTAACACTTATATATTTTTAAAAATTAAAAAAATCAAAAAAATCATGATTTATTAGTTTTTTTAAATCAATGATTTTTTAAATAAATCATGATTATTGCCAACCCTGGTTAAAATTGAAAGAGAGAAGAAATAAAGAGAATTTTTTATTATTACATTTATTAATCTAAGGACGACGTACAAGACTGTTCCTAGGTGCATTGACGCCAGGGTGCCGGATAAAATTTGCCGTCCTCTAAAGTTTTTTTTTTGTTTATTATAAAATTATAGAAGGTAAATAAGAATTATATAAGATAAATAAGAATTTTATATAAAAATTACCATTTTAATAATAACATATTTGAAACTATAATTAAATATAAATTATGATTTTTGTATATTATTCAGGAAATATATTAATTTAATAATAAAATTTTCAAAAAAAATTAGGTGCTATATACTTTTTGTAAATTTATTTTCATATGTGTCCGATTTAAATGCAAGCGAACATAGGATCTTATTCCGTTGTTTGTTAGTCCAAAATATTATAAATATAATTCGAAATAATATGTAGACGAAAATAAATAATATAACTACAGTATCACGGACAGAAAAGTAGATCCAAAAAATTCCTGTAACTATGCCACTAAATGATATTATAGAAAACTAAATTGTGTTTCATGTAACATATGACCGATGATAAAAAGAACCGACGCCAAATTGCGGCACAATAAAAACTGTTTATCTAATAAAATAAAAGAGCATGGAAAGTGTGTATGAATTTGAAATGTAATAAGAATACTGTTCATGCTACAAATCATACTAGTATGAATTGAGCATTGATGCTAAGAAAACATAAATATTTTATGTAAATATTTAATTTTATTCTTTTATAGATGTGATCTTATCTATAAACACGGAGATTAAATTTTGTAAAACAGGATTAATAATAATTATTATTTTTTTGACAATATTCTTTTAAAACTATTATTTAAAATTTAAAACAACATTATAATATATATCAGCACAAATGTATATTTGGTTGCCTACATTTTTAGAAAAATATAATTGCTGCATATAAATATATTTTGTACACAGTTCTTTTCGTGGCCCAACTATATGTCTAATTCTTGCAATGTAAATTAAGTAATTGCTGTTGGAACCATACATAACAAAAATAATATGCTAAACTTTAGAAGTGAGTGGGACCATTTTCCGTGAGGCCAAAGGGTAATTAAAATCTTATTTACTGACGCCAGTGTCTGGTGACAATTTTGATAATTGTGGGAAAAATTTATAGAATTTAGTGATACATTTATTGGTGAAATTTTGATAACAATAGAGTTTTAAATATTTAGAAGGTCAAATAATATTTACAAAATTCTCGCAACCATAATCTATTATTTGAATATTAATTATATAATTATAATAATGCGCAATAATCTAAATATGGAGGTAGTAGAGTCCGCTATATCAGAGCAGCTCATAGCTAGACCACAGAATAGTTACATACAGAAGCGACACTCCGTGTCGGTACCTTTCATGTTCCCCTATTTAGTTCTATGACCTTAAAGCATTGTGTAGACCTTTAAATTTGTTCCCTTCCCCTATCTCTCACTAAGATGTGAGGAAACTTTCCGATTTTAAATAATGAGCCCTTTAAATTTGTTCACATTCCCCATCTCTCTATAATTTTCGTTTCTCTTTCTTACTGCCGCTTCTGTATAAACCTTTTCTGTGGCTAGACATCGAAGATATATTCCGGGAAGTATTCATGGAGCATGGGCGCCGACTACATGAGGGCATCGAGAGGACAATACCCTCCAAGGAGACATTTACCTTGTGCACAATTTTTTACATCAGTAATAAAGCCCTAAATTGTTATTATTTTGAAGAATTATTACAACCTTTTCATTTTAAATTTCCTTGTAGTTCAGCCACAATTACAGATTGAATATCAGCCAATAGGAATTCAGATAACCGTTTTCAATGCGCGACAAGGGATATACCAGGGATCCTGACCTGCCTAGACCGCCTTCCCGGGCATCTCATGCCCTGAAAGTGATTTAGTTCAGCCGGCTGGGAATTGGAGCACTCTTCAGCGTGTGCTCTAATTGTTGATCTGCTGAAAGCAGACTACATTTTGGAATAGATTTGGCTGCTCTGGATTTTCAAAATATTGAGTTTGAGATTTGACGTAGTGGTGGGAAAAGTTTTCAATGATAATATTTAAATATATCTCCAAAATAAAATTACAGAACTGGAAGTTAATAAACCATGGATGTTAATTTATATTAAAGCCACTAATTCAGGATTTGGAAGAAAAATAATTATGGAATGTGATGAATTTGTAACATATCTTCCTTCACGGTTTGATAATTTGTCTAATATCCAAATAAGTCAACTAAAAAAACAAATTTCTCAGAATGGTGTTTAAAATGTATGAGTATAAAAGATTATGGCATTGATAATCTGAATCATACACTTGTTTTTTTTTTATTATTGTATTGATAGTAACGAAGATTAACTTATTACTATGTTTGTATTAGAATTTTTACGAAGTAATATATTAACATCTATTGAAATGAATCAAGGTAAAAGAAAGAATTAATTAATAATAAAATATCATTTATTTCATTCTCCCTACTCCTACTACCATATCATATGTACACCGAATACAACTAACAATATAATAAATATCCTAGTCTTGGGTATTTCTAAGCAGCGAGACTCTTTCTCGGTTCCATACGGATCTGGAAGCCATCGGCTCTCTTCAGGATAATATCAGCCTGAAGTTTGAAGTCCTTTTCAGCGACATCGGAATACACGTGGAAGTTTCTTAATACAGTTGACAGAAGGACCTTCAGCTTCAGGAGGGCGTACTTGCGACCTAGGAAGAACACATTTTTTAATATTTTGAAAAAAATAACAATTAACACATGCTTTGCAGTAATAGATTCATAGGTTTCAACTTTCAAAATGAATAATTAATAAATAGGTACACGATTTAAAAAAGGTACTATTTTGAAACGTGCAGAATCAAAGTGATGAATTTTTCAAACTTAATCTAGGGTATAGTAAATTTTCATACCAGGCAAATGGGTAATAAATTAATGATTAAGAATGTTTTTTTTTTCTTTTTCTTACCTACGCAACTTCTGGGTCCAGCAGAGAAAGGAATGAAACTGTAGTAATGCCTATTCGCGCATCTGTCGGGCAAGAAGTTATCAGGATCGAACACATCGGGATTGGGGTAGATTTCCGGATTCCTGTGAATCTTGAACTGTCCAACAATAACTGTGGTTCCAGCGGGAAGAACCAAACCATCGGTTTTAATCTGAACGTCCTCTTCTAGCTCTCTGGCGATGAGGGGTACTGGAGGGTACATACGAAGAGTTTCCAAGAGTACGCGTTCCAAGTACTTCATCTCAAGAGTATCGGCGAAGGTGCAAGGACGGTTGGAGTCGCCGAAGATGGAATATATTTCTTCTACCACTTTCTTCTGGATGTCCTGGTGCACACCCATCATACACAAGAAGAAACTGGAGCCTGCGGCAGTGGTGTCGTGACCCTAAGAATAAAGGAAATTTTAAGAAAAATAGATTTGAATTTTTGTTTATTTCAAAAGGGAATACTATGTAAGTAAACTTAAAAAGAAGAAATAAAAACAGCAGGTAAATAAAAAGGAAGGAGAAGACAGGAAGACTTAGGAGGAAGAAATGAAAACTGTAGGTGAAGCGAAAATTATTCGTTTCGAATCGAAAGAACCAGGGAAGAAGCGAAGACTAGCAGATCAGGGAAACAGAAAAGGATATGTTCTCAAATTAAGTAAGTTCCTCTTTAAAACCCAAGGAACCTACAAAACAGGTTTCAAACTAAACACAGAAATATTTATTAATTTGAATCGTAGTTTCTTTTCACTTACTTCAAACATAATGGTGTCGACTTCTTCCTTGATGTCAGTATCATTAATGTTCATCCCTTGTTGATGAGAAGCCTCAACCATGAAATCCAAGAAAGCCAATCGTTTCTTCTGCCCTACATCATTTTCATCAATATCATCCAGATCATCCCTCAACCCCTTGAAGGCTTCAGGGTTGGTAGCCCTGAGTTCCTTTTCTCTGCGTTCCTTCTCTTCAACATCCCTAGTAACTTGTTCCAACAAGGTTTCGCTGTTACCTGCTTGCTTCCTAGCAATGTACTCTTCCTTCTTTTGTTTCACGACCTTCTTGGTGAGTGTGTGGATGATGTTTATGAAGTCTTCTTGGAGTTTCTTATACTTGGTGAGATTGTAGATGATGTCAGGGCGCAAGTAGAATTTAAACTGACGCATGTGGATGATTTCGCAAAGCCTGGAAATAGGGCAATTAGAAAGGGTTGGTTAATATTCATCTAAACGTACTTCATTACGGCCATGGCATAATCAAATCCAGCTTTGTTGGACTCTCGCTTTGTGATACCCATAGCAGTTTCTGCAAAGAGGATTCACATTAGCTGGAAATGTTACGCTCAAATACATCCGATGACAGATCAATGACATTTACATTTAATAGCTATATTTATCCATATATAATTATCATTCACATTTCACTTGTTATTAAATTGAGCGTACTACAAATATTTTTTCTATTCTGTTGTTAACGCACCGGTTTCCATAGAGTATAATTAACAACATGATAAGCTGTGGTTTTTGACTATTTTTCATATGGCTTGAACAATTGTTATTATGTAAAAATAACTATTGAAATATATATATTTTATATATATTTCTGCTCTCTTACTATGCAGTACAAATGGTTGTTGCGAAGTAACAAAAAAAGGAGTGTCAAATATAACATTTAACTGTCATTTTTTATCCGAGTTATCGTTATTTCGCAAGAATTATGAATAAATTTTACCAGTTAAATTCATAGCTGGGATTGTATTTGCTTATATATTTAATATTTCACGAATGACAACAGTTAAAACATTAAATTGCTGATATCAACAACATGTAACCATGACTATGATACTGCAGTTTTATCATATTTCTTCACTGAAAAACTACCTACGGCCATCAAAAGAAGCATCCTCACATGAGTGACATAATCATTATTATATATTCGTGCTGAATAACGCTTGTTACTAAAATGACATTTATCAAATTCTTACTCTCATTGCTTTGATTGCAGAGACGAAGTCTAGTGCTGCAACTTTTAGACCTTTTGGGAACTATCACATTCTGCATTTATTTCACAATGTTCAATTATAAATTTAAACATTTTTGGAAACCACCCTATGAAACCTCAGATCTCAAAATCTGCTCAGTTCAAGTCAGAACAAGTCAATGACTTACTACTATCAGTATCTTGAAGCGTTTGGAACGTACAAGATTCTTCTTTTCTTTCTAAAGATAAACTGTTTCTCAATTGTTCCGTCTCTGTTCTTACCAAGCAAGATGTCGACAGTGATACCACTCATGTAGTCATGCACATCGAAAGTCTTGCCAGTCTCCTTGGCAATGGCTTGGCACACATTTCTGCTGTTCTTGTTGAAGACGTCCATGAAGGACTTGAGGATGTTCATATGGAAGGTTGGAGCGATGAGCTTTCTGTGGGTACGCCATTTCTCCCCGTGGCTGATAAGGAGACCATCTCCTAGCCAGGGCTCGAAATATTGGTAGTCTTTGGATTTCTTCAAGTGGACATTGCTGTTCAGAATTACCTGAAAAATAAGAAAATGTGTTCATTGATAGTTCTTCTTCTTCTTCTTCTTCTTCTTCTTCTTCTTCTTCTTATGGCACCAAATTTCTATGAGGAACAGGGTCTGAATTATCTAAGGTACTTGTTTTGTGACATTTTACTTATATTTCATTGGGGTCTCTACTAGTACATTCCGAACTACTCGAACACAACAGTAATTGTTTTTGGATAAAGATTGGCGACGCTGGTAATTGAATCCCAATTCTTATGATACCGGAAGTACTTATTATCAAAATTATTTGCATATTCACCGTCATTGATAAGCACAATTTTCTTAGGAAGAAAAGATAATCAAATACCACAAGGATTATTTTTTTTGCAAGAACGGATATTTTTAATGTATACCAATTGGACTTCCAAGGCAGTAAGTTACGTTTACAAATTATTCATCAGTAAGTAATATAAAATGTTACTTACCGACCAAAATGTTATTAATTAATTGATAACACCGCAGAATTTTATAAAATAATATTTATTAATAACGTGAAACCAGTACACTATTGAACAACCACGGATGTTAAGTATCATATCAAGCAACTGCGGCGGTTATAAGACTCAGAACTATCCTAGATATATTAATAAACATTTTACATTTTCATATTAAATGATAAGTTATTCAGTTAATGAAAATGAAATTATTTTACATATGAAATTTGCAATGAATTTAATTGTAATTTGATATAAATAAAGATCATGCTATTAACTTTTAATGAATATTTGCAATGTTTTGCATATTTATGTATTTTTAAATAGTAAACATTTTTACCTCAACGTCATCAGGATCGTAAAGTCCAACAACAAGTCTGGAGCCAAACCAGATTCTTGCGACTTTCTTGAATGGTTCACTCATTTCAAGAATGGTTTTCATTACCTCTGAAATAGGATTAATAATTAATATTACCTTCAAAATACAGAACAGAAACTTTTATTAAGAAGAAAATTTTATGTAATTCTCTTAAATTTCATTTCCTTGCCTTTTAAACGCTAATATTAGATTTTTATTTATTTTTATTTATTTATTTAACAATTTGTCCTACAGAACATAAGTTCCAATTAAAGGACAATTAAATGTAAAGTATAATAACAAAATACCAAAATCCTTGCACAAAATTGCAATACATACAAGAAAAAAATACAAAAACCAAAGAAAAAGTTCATTCAATTAATACAAACAATTTTAAATTAATTTTTTACAGATGTAAAATAATTAATCAAACTTCGTCTGAATGCACTGAAAGTATCAGCAAATAATCTACACTGCAAGCAATACACAATACACTTAACCATAAATGCAGAATTAGAACTTATGCATTCTAGAACGTAAAATATCTTACCATAAGGAGATTTACAATGGATGATATCGAGGGCATTGCCGAAGAAAGGTTTGGTTGCAGGTCCGGGAACCTTGTTTCCGAGTCTGAATTTCTTGGTGTTTTGTTGCCAATAGTAGAAAGCCACCATCACCGCTGAGATGATGAACAGCGGGTAAAAGATGGCTACGGGCAGCACTTGGATCATCTAAAACAAAACACATCAACAAATTAAACAACAATAGACACTTCTCTAAAAATCAAAATTGCTATTACAATGTTACATAGAAGTTGTAAAGATTTTTAATAACGTCTATTTAAAATCGTTTTCGTTTCCATGCCTATATTTGAACGGATAATTATAAAAGTATTCTGCTTCGTGCATCCTTACATTTTCAAAAAACTGTTTATTAAAATTTCGAACGTTGATAATCGTCAGTCGAAAAATACAAACAAATAATTAAATATAAATTTACAATCAAACTCTATATATTATATAGTTAAAATGATCTTCAAAAACGTCTATTTGGAATCTTTTTTTCTAACTATTTTCAAACACATAATTATAAAAAAAATTCTACTTCGTGCATCAGTGGCACATCCTGACATGAGTATTGGGGCGGAAGGAGATATAATTTTTTACAATAATCAAAAATGTATGGCAAAACAAAATATAACTCAAATTCAAATGCCTTCGTTTTCAAATGACTTAATTCATAAAACCAAGTGAACATATGAAAAAAGGATGTTACATAAAATAATAATATAAAATTTAAACGTTTTGGTTTCCTTTTAGATTTCCGAAAAATAATAATACTTTAAACTTCAAACCTTTTATTTCTTTGATATCTAAAACTTTACTCTATATTCCAACAACTTAATGTTTTAAAACGAAATGTATTGATATTTTTGTACTCTTACAATAAAATCTGTTAATTCGCGTCACCTAAGCAATGTCGGGAAACTCAACTCCAGATTAGCGTGCGGGAAATTTTGGAAAAAACGCTCCTATTTCTACAGTAAGCAAAAACTACATATATACAATAAAATAGTATAATGTCTCAAACATTCTTTTACTTATAATAAATAGTGGGTTATTGAATAAAATTTAATTTAGAAAAAGTAAACTTAGTGAATTTGTTAAACAATGTTGGAAACAACTGCTGACAAGTTGACAGATTGAGAACACATAACTGTGTGTATACAATAAATAAAAAAAAATACATAAAAACATTGATTTTCGTACAAAAATATTGTTCAAACCTTGCGTGAACTTTTTTGCAGATTTCATTCTATTGCAACATTCGTAAGCTCGCGTCACAAACTACTCATCCGAGAAAATACCGTTCCCACACTTGATATATCCCGTATATAAGTCATCCATTACATTTTCAAGAATCTGATCAATAAAGCTCAAAAATATATAATAAATACATAAAAAAAATGAAATAAAGTTTTATATGTTACCAATTTAATTATACTTACACTTTATTTACTATTTACTTTTTTTAGTAAAACCGGCACATATTGTAACGGATATCAAAACTATTTAAAATATTGAAATACGTTAAAATTTTTGAAATACAATGTAAGAAATAGAAAATATATATATATATATATATATATATATATATATATATATATATATATATATATATAAATAATATTTGAATTTTTTTCTGATAAATCTACAATTGATTTTTAAATGCTTGCTTTCAAAAAATTAATATTTTTTCGTAAAATTCGATTAATATATATTTGTAAAAATAAGTTCTTACTTTTTTTATTTTATTCTAATGTCATTTAAAAAACAAAGCATAGTTCATGGTCTTCGAATAACTTCCATTAATTGTTTTGCATTACATTTTTATTTAAAACGGATATAGTGAAATGCATATGCATTATTAGTGTGCATTTGTATTTGCATACAATATATAATATGAATTGTGCCACTATATATCAAAAAATTTAAATTATATTGCTTCTTTGTAATACAAAAAAAAACATATTTAAAAATAATAATTACGCGTACAATTATTACCCATTTTTGGGTGATGGGTGTGCCTGATGTAGTTTATAATAGTTATAACAATTAATTTATGATGTAGAGAATATTTATCTCCCGGACACTGTAGCTAATGTACAAAATGCACCACAGGTAATATGTTTATATGACTCGGCAGAACCGAACTTTGGTTTCTGAACCATAACCCGTTATTTTACCTATTTGACCATCCCATTTTTATGTAAACTTTTTTTAAATAAATAAAGTACACTATTAGATGTAACACTTAACTTTTTATTGTTGAAAGATATAAATTGAAATTTGTAAAAATATGTTTTAAAAAATTATAGCTGTTTTTAAAATTGTTATAAAATTGTTGAAATAAAACAAAAACTGAACACTTACTTTTGTGCCGTAAGTTACCAGTTGGAGAAGGTAAGTTGTGCTAATGACTGTTGATGCGAGAGAACTTTTATATGTCCATTCCTTGCAATGTAAATTAAGTAATTGGTATGTAAATACAAATTTTGCATAAAAATAATATGCTAAACTTTAATTTCCATTATTTTATATGGTAATTTAGCTTTACGTCTGAAAATTGTATTTGCGTCATATATATTTATCATACTAACCAAATTTTTCATTAAGAAACCTAAAGAACGTAATGAAACTTATTAAACTTTAAAATTAATACCTAAATAACTATTTCACTTTCCATATTCGTAATCAATACAATGAAGTGGGCAAATATTATCATTGAATTCAGAATAAAATTCTGTAACAAATAAGCTAATAGTAGTATATTATACAACAAGGTTGAGAAGATTATCATTATTGACCTAGCACCAAGTTGTGTTCCGAGGTGCGAAGCAACCGAGGGACATAAGGCACTGGCACATAATGGTATTCCCGGCGTTACTGGCCTCTCCTTCGGCTCGTGTTGCAGTTTTCACCACCGTCCGGGATTTTGTCACTGTTCCTACTAGGTACACAATGTACTATTGATTATATAATTGGTGATTTTTCCAAAAAAAAATTATAGAAAAGTTACATTCATGTAAATATACTTATTTACTTTTATTTTTTTGTAATATTACATTATGTTATACACTTGTTCATATAATATATATAGCATTGCTTTTTAAAATTTATAAAGTACGTTTATATCACAATAGTAGAAAAAAACTGCATTTTTATAACAAAATTATCTGTTGTCATTGTTGTATTTTTAGTGATAATAATGATTTGCAAATACATATCTATATTTGTTAGGTATATTTTTAAAATTTGTATATTTTTGTACAATTCATGCACTTAGAAACTTATATTTTAAATTTAAAAATGCATACTTTGCATATTTTACGATATCTGGCATATTTTGAGTTTTTGTTCATATTCCTGCATATTTTGTAATTTTCTGTATTTTTTTTTCTTTTTCTGACTCCATAAGAACGTTTTGAAGAAAAAAAGTTCCTCGGATAAATTTTGAAATTAGGGTTTTTTAGTTTCTCTCATTTTTTACTTAATCGTTCCAAAGAATATATATGCGAAGAAAATATTTCTTTATATAACTTTTCCCGAAGAATTGACTGGTATATTCGTTGAGTTTGTTTCTTTACTCATTTAGATATATAGCCAAAAAAACACTTTTTTGAGGTGCAACTTTAACAGCAAATATCTCAGGAATGAAAAGAGATAATTTAATTCAGTTTGGAATTTTGAAATCAGCGCTATCATATCATTTACACTATTTTCCAAAATCTAAATTTGGAACACAAAAATAAGTATTTTTGAGATATTTCGCGTTTGTCAACACAATTTTTAGTTTAATACTGTTATTTGGTTTAACTGTACTCAACTTTGATAAGGGGTTATAGGTTTTGAAAATAAATAAAAGTTATGAAATAAAGCGCAGATTTTGAAATCAGCGCATCGATATTTACTGAAGTCTAAAAAATGAAACATTTTTGAGAAAAAAGTTCCTCTAAGAAATTTTGAAATTTGTAATTTTCGAAGCATTAGAAGAATAAATTTTTAACTTTTTAATAAAATAGTTCGAAATACGAAACAAGATCTAAAAAAAAATAATAAGTTTGCTTCACAAAAAAAAATCGTGTTAGGCATTGTTGGGCAGTTTTTAATATGGTAATTGAATTTTGTAAATATAGAAAAATATTTCGGATGTAACAGTAGCATAAACTTACAAATAAGGAGATATTTAATACAATTATTATTGATCTGATTATGTAATAAAGTGTACAATTGCATTTTGATTTTTTTTGCATACAATGATTATTTTGATGCATATTTTTATAATTTTATTGTGCTTATTATGCGCATATTTTTTTCTTTTTTTTTGGGCATAAAAATATCAGCTCTAGTTATAACAAACTTTTAGATTTATTTTTTACATTACCACCTTAAATAAAAAATATTTTTCCGTAATGAAATTGCAAAAAAATATTCAAATAGATATAAAAGAATTAATAAATAAATTAGATTAAAAACTTTACATATTTCTTAGTAAATTAGCATATAAAATAAAACATTACAAATGAATTGCAAGTCGTTGCTTATGGAACCTTGACCTGAACAAGAGATTATCAGAAATGAGAAGAAAACTGCAGTGCCGTAACTAGGGCGTGGCGGAGTTAGTGCACGCCACAGGCGCAAAGTTGTTAGGGGCGCAAAATTTTAATCATTTGTATGGTTTTAGATCAATTGTTTTTAAAAACTTTTTTTTTATTTTGACAAATAATTATCTACAGATTAGTGATGGATAAATTCCCGGGATCGAATATTTTGGAAAATTTCCCTAGAAATTTTTGGGGACTTTTCTGAGGATTTTTTCCGGGAATTTCTTGGGGAAAATTAAAGATTCCTCATAAAAGTCACACATTATGTCATAATCTTTTTTAAACTAAAAATATTACAAATGGTGATGTTGCTGTAGTAAAATTATTAAGAATTAATTTAATTTATTTCCATTTTCCATTCATAGTACTAAAGTAATTAGAATATTAACACTGTTAGAAATTAGTCGGGACTGGTTGAACACGTCGGAAAACTGCACCTGCATTAAATTTATTATCGGGAATTTTCTTTCTTATTCTCGGGAACTTCCCTTATTCCCGGGAATTCCCTTACTTGTTTTCGGGAAATTTCCCATATATTCCCGGAAATTTCTAAAATGGAATTCCCGACTTTTTCCGGGAAACGTGTTTTATTTCCAGAAAATAAAAATATTTCTGACGGAAAATTCCCAATGACCCATCATTACTACACAGATACTTGCAACAATTTTATTAGTTACTACAGTCTCTTGTAAACGCCATTTTGCAAATTGAAAATTGTTAAATCTTACCTACGCTCATTTACTGAATAGGAACGACTAACAGATATGACTATAATATCAATTGGAAATAGCCAACAAATTAAATTACAATGATGTTATTTTATTAATTAGAGCGGCTAAGACGGAAATTTTTTTTCCACTATTTCGAAATATTTCAAAAAAAATTTACCTCAAGAAACTGAGTTTTGTTTTATTCTTTGGAATCCTATGTAAATTTGTATTTATTTTTTTCAAGTATCATTTATGTTCTCTTGTATGTAGTTAGTTAAACTAGCGAACAATTTCTATATTACAAGACTATTAAAATGACTGAAAAAAATTTTATTTCAACCAATGGTTCTCAAGATTTGGGAATCAATTTTCTTATTTTAAATGGAACACCTATACATTTTTATATATTCGGAATCTACATAAAAATACATCGCCAATGGTATGTTTGAAGTTAATTGTTAAACTAAAAATATAATCTTACTTTGCATCTTTCGAGAAGCCGATGTACAGAATAAGGCTGGCAGACTTTAAAAACTGAAAGTCGATTTTAAATTTTTTGAAAAATCGATTTTTACTATATACCCTAATTATATTTTAAATCTTTATTGAAGTATTCGAATAAAAATGCATTTTTAATGTACTTTGTTCAACTTTTCTATTCTTTATGTGTATTATTTTTTTATTTTATATTTTCAGTAAAAAAAAATATGTACTAAGGAAATGCAATATTAATTTGTTAAATATACAGGCCTGAGATAAAATTAAAATAAATATTGTAAATTATTTGATTTATTCTACTAATCTAGTATAGGTTTTAGATAACAGAAAAATCGATGTCGAAGTCGAAGTATAAAAATCAAGATAATTATTTGAAAACTTCATTAAAAGTCGACTTAAGTTGATATATCGACTTTTTTGCCAGTCCTAGTACAGAATATGCCAAACTTCTGCCTAGTGCTAATTACGCACATTCATTTTGTACCTTTCTTTTGCGTTTGACATCTATTTGAAGTACCGTGCGGCTTAACTTCTATCAGTAAGATTTAGAAAAATACGGTTCGCAATCAATGCATCTTTTAAATAAAGGCAAATGAGATTCCATATACCATGTACGAACAAGGTCCTTTCAAAATAAAATCAAATTCCTGAAATATCAAACAAAATAATCGATAATTTTATAGTTGAATATCTTAATATTTGTTTATAAGAAGTTGATTTTGTTTTTAGTTTTCTTGATAAATAGGGGCGTAAATAAAAATATTGCCACGGGCGCTCAAAACCCTAGTTACGGCTCTGGAAAATTGATATTAATTTTCAACGTTTTTTTATCGATAATCTGTAAGAAAACTGCGAAAATAGTTAGCAGATTAAAAACAAATTTTAGTATGAAGCTAGACATCTTCCCAATATGTTGCACAAATATAAATTAATAATTTTATTGTTTCATACTTTATTATTTATTAATAAATGTACCGCAAAATGTGAAAAGCCAGTTGTAGGTCAAAATGAGAGCGCGAGTGTTTGTGATAAGCAAGCTATTATTAGGACGCCGAGTTATATATTTCATACGGTGAAAGATTACAGAAAAAAACATTTCACAAGTGATAGTTTAAGTGACGTACGAAACGCAACATTTTTAGATATTATCGGACCTGTTAATAAAATTAGTAAACATACTTTTAAAGAACTACTTGAACTTCAAAGTGTACAATTCTTCAACAATGATATCATGACACTTGAAAGCCTTACTTTTGAAAATTTATCATTGAAACAAATTGTTTTAAGTACAAGTAATATCAGAATTTTAAAAGTACAATGCTTTGATAACGTCCCAAATTTAGTGTATATTCATATTTATAAAAATTCAATATCTACTATTCCTGCAGGTGTGTTTACTAATTTAAATATAACACAATTAATTTTAAATGATAACAAAATAACAACAATTGAAGCACAAGCATTTTATGGCATGGAAAAACTAGAAGTGCTATCAATAAAAGCAAATTTTCTAATAAGTTTTGATGCTCATTTGCTGGTAGGCAATACAAGTCCCAACTTGACTTTATTAAACTTAGCAAAAAACAACTTAACCATTATAAACAAAGCGATGTTAGCACCTTTTTCTCGGCTGAGAACATTACTAATTTATATAAACCACATTAACTCTATCGAAATAGGATCTTTCGGTGGGATTAATAACCTGCAATACGTCGATTTGTCGAACAATAATCTCCAGAAGCTGCCACTTAGTGTTTTCCCGAAGGGCCGCCTAGAATCAATGACTGAACTCTTCCTTCACAACAATCGATTAATTTATTTATCCACCGAAGTCATTGCCAAGATGCCAAGGTTGAAGAGAATGGCTCTTGCGGGCAATCCCTGGCTTTGCCCTTGTTATCTGCAACTCATGCGCTTTCTACAGGAGAAGGAAGTAGCTGTGTTATGCGACGGTGATGCATATCTGAATGGAGAAAGACCGATTTGTGTCGCGCCATCAGAAGAGCACACGGATAGATGTGAACCAGCTAAAGAAAATGCCACTATTTTGTTTCATATCTACCGTGATGCTTTATTCCCGTACGAAAAATTGCCTCCTTTATGTAGAATTACTTGTAGTTTCTACGATAGAAAATCTTGTTATGCTCACGGATATGTGTCCGACTATTAATTTAAGTCAGATAATTTGTATGTACTTATAATAGCTATTTATGTAACCAGTCAGTATGTGTTTCAGGGCTTGACTTGATATTCAAGCTACTTGAAAAATCAAGTAGTAGTTCAAAATTACTTGATTTTTCATCATTTTTGTATGTAGTTTAATGAGATTTTCAATAAAGACTTTTATTTACAAATCTAAATCATAAATAATTCTAATCTACAAAAATAATATAATATGATAAAGTTATCACCTAAACTATTACGGGTTTTTGTAGTAGTTATAGCAGCCATGGAAAATTGTCTGTTTTTAAAGACATTGGTATTAAAATCGTATCATTTACCCCAATTCTGTTAGGAAGTTACTAGCTCTTAGCAACGTTACTAATATCATTAGCCAATAAAAATAGTAGACACTAAACAAAATATGAAAATGACAGCTTTTACAAATATTTCTATTGGTTAAAATTTTTAGTAACGTTCCTAAGACCTAGCAACTTCTTTACAGAATTGGGGGGAATGTATCAAATATTTAAGCGATCATAGGTAGGTATTCGTTAATTTAAATTAAGACAAGGTAAGAACTGTTTCTAAAATATTAAAGAATTTTTTTAAATGTCAAAATGGCAAATACAAATTTAACAAATTTTCTTCTCTCATCTTAATTTTGGGTCTAATATTGCATAGTTTCAATAAAGTCTTATTTTTTGTAATAAAAGGTAACATTGCTTTCCATGCGTCTACAATTTATAAAAATTTTCGGTCTTATAGCGAGATTTTACATCACTTCAATTTCCATTCGTTTTACATATTCGAACTTCCCTCCCAAATCGATTAATTTTTTGCAAAATTTTATTAAAATGTTTATCACTATGTCTTATTCCATTACACAAATTAATTTAATGATTGAAAAATTTGTAAAGAATTATATATTATGACAGTTGACATTTTTGTCAATGTACTCAATTTATTACAAAAAATCAAATGTATTGTATAAAAATTAAAAGCCAACTAAATTATTATTTTTATTAAAATTCTGGGGATCAACCAATAGATGGCAGGACAATACTAACCAAATGTCATCAACTTGAGTTACAGTAGCCTGTTTTTTACAATCAATTTGACAAGAAAAACGTCAAAACAATCACATATGTACAAATTTACACTGTTGTCAAACATATTTTTTCCTAAATTTTACTACCCTCACTCTTATTTGTTATCGATATCGGTAAAATTTAAAGTGTAGCCACTGAAATATAGTAACACTGGAACGTGCACTAGCGGCACCAACTTAATCCGAGAGAGACAGCCTGTCGCATGTGTTTTTGTCCTTGTCGTACAGTCTGATAATAAAAGTTTTTTTAGGCGACTGGTACATAAATTGTTGTTTTTCGTATGTGCTGGCAACCTTAAAGTATCAATTTTTATTGCTTTGCCTCGTCCTCAAACTTCGCATTCGGCCAAAAAAGATCACTTTTAAAACCTTGATACACAAATAACTATTAATGTCTTAAAATGTCAACCATGCGAAATATCAAATTACAAACATAGGAGTATTGGCCAGTGAACTTTTGGTACTTTTTAATTTTTCTCGCCCCTGAGTTGCTACCATTTAATTTTTTATTGGAAAACTGAAATTCAAATTAAATTGAAATAAATAATTCCAATGATTTTCATTATCAAATGTCAAAATGATTTATATGTACCTAAAAAAGGATAAATGAGTATTTGGTTGCTAGACTTGCAACCCTTAATACAACAGTGTCGTACCATTTTACAATGCAAAATATCACCTTTATATTTTGATATTCAAAATATCAAGAGCTGTCAAAGAAACAGTTTCTTCGGTCATGAACAACGATACGAAACTTGTGCATTAGAATGTACGCCATACTGATAAAAATACGCATACGAACATGTATTAGACAAAGATGGATACACCTTGCATAAACTGTCTCTCTCGGTTCTTTTTTTATATACAGGGAACATAGGGCAGTGCACGTTCCAGTATTACTATATTTCAGTGAGTGAAGCTATTGTCTTAGCGACACTTGTTATATATAGAGTAATTTTGCAATACTCGCTTAAAACATAGTCGATAGTTAAAATTAAGCTACATCGATTAATATAAGCGATGAGTTACATGATAGAGCCGTATGTGCTTTTGTAAAATAATGAAAATATCTAGCAATTTTTAGAATCAAAAGGGCGGAGTTATTACCATATTTTGTAAAAAAAATAATGAGAAATAATTAAAATTAAATAAATTACAAGAAAATAATACAAACTGAAGAAAATACATTAATTAACAAATAAACTATCAACAGAAATAATCAAGAAATTTTTATAAGCAATTGTGTACCTCAGTCGGAAATCGGATCGAATTTAAGAACTTTGATTCTGTAGGCCGTTGCTCTAACTTCATAACCACGAATTGACAGGTGTCATTTTAAAGCATAAAAACATCAGATGAAAATATTATTTTTTTTTGTAAATTTCGCTGAATTATGTTATTAAAATGAAGTAATCTAAATTAAATAACATGTAGAAATACATGTAGTACTATCCAGTATAATATGGTGACTTAGTTATTAACCAGATAGTTTTAATTTACCAAAAGCCATTTTCCCTTGCAGGGCCTTTCCTAGGGGTATTGACGCTGGGGTGCCAGACAACGTTCCGATTGTTAGTACAATTGTACTAGTTCTAGTACTTACTTATATATTTTACTGAGTTAGTACTCACTAAATGATATCTAGTACTTTTTTACTAAATCGATATTTAATCGATAATATTATCGTTGACGTCAATTATGAGTGGGAACCTAGTTTATATTCTACTATAAATGTATCTGATAGGGAAGATACAAATATGGTTGATTTGACAGAAATTATTAAAATATTTATACTACTTGTATATATTTATAATACAAAGATCTATTTATGTTACTGAAATATATTACAAGAATATAATTTTATATTTGATTTCACTGTGATGAATAAATATAATTTAAAAAAATAAGAATAATTGTTGCTTTTCTAGTTTTTATATATTGAAGAGCATTGTAGTTATAATTATACAAATAAGTAAACAATAACCTTTGAAATGTTAGAAAGTTCCTTACTTGCCATTCAAATTTAGCGCAATATTTTTATCTAGTGATATTTAGTGATTTTTTAATGTAAAATTTAGTACATTTTCAAATCGGAACACTGGCCTACAGTAGTATATTGACAATAACGACCACCACTTACATGAAATAATTTTTAAATTTAGCGCTATATTTTTATTTAATGATATCTAGTGATTTTTTCATATAAAATTTAGTACATTTTAAAATTTTCAAATAGGAATCTTGGTGCCAGATAAATATATATATATATACAGGTGTCCCTATAAGCTTGCTCACTATTGCTAACTTTTTTATTTACAAGTTACAAGTTTGGTTAAATGAGCAAAAATGTGCCATTTTAAACAAGAAATTTAATGGTTCTTGAAAAAATAAAATATTACCAGTGGCTCCCAAAATATGGGACAAAATATATATTTTTTAAATGGAAACATATATTTTTTATTTTTTAATTAGAAAGAGTTTTTTTTTCTCTTTTCAAAAAGGTAATGTTGTTTATGTAAAATTTTTACAAATAAATGATTTATTAACATTTAAAAATAAAATTTGTCAATTTGGCCAAGTAATATATATATATATATATATATATATATATATATATATATATATATATATATATATATATATATAATCAAATTCCCTTTTTCCGGCAAATGCAGGGAGTATTAATATCTTAATATTAATTTATAAGATGTTCATTTTCTTTTTAGTTTCCTTGATATTATAGGGGCGCAAATAAAAAATTTGTCACAGGCACTTAAACCCTAATTACGGCTCTGGAAAACTGATATTTATTTTTAATGGTTTTTTATCTATAGTCCGTAAGGAAACTGCGAAAGTAGTTAGCAAATTAAAAACAAAATTTAGTATGAAGCTATACATCTTCCCAATATGTTGCACAAATATAAATTAAAAATTTTATTGTTTCATACTTTATTATTTATTAATAAATGTACCGCAAAATGTGAAAAGCCAGTTGTAGGTCAATATGCGTGCGCGAGTGTTGGTGACATCAAAACTATTTTTCCGGAGAGATTTGAATATTATGGGGTATTAGTGAATAGTTTCCGAAAAGAACATTTGACAAGTGATAGTTTAAGTAATATACGAGGCGTACAAGCTTTAGCTTTTATCGGAGCTGCTAATAAAATTAGTAAACATACTTTTAAAGAACTATTTGAAATAAAACGTGTAGAATTCTTCAACAATGATATCACGACACTTGAAAGCCTTACTTTTGAAAATTTATCATTAAAAGAAATTATTTTAAGCACAAGTAATATCAGAATTTTAAAAGTACGATGCTTTGATAACGTTCCAAATTTAGTGTATATTAATATTTATAAAAATTCAATATCTACTATTCCTGCAGGTGTGTTTACTTATTTAAATATAATACAATTATTTTTAAATGATAACAAAATAACAACAATTGAAGCACAAGCATTTTATGGCATGGAAAAACTAGAAATGCTATCAATAGAATCAAATTCTCTAATAACTTTTGATGCTCATTTGCTGGTAGGAAGTACAAGTCCCAACTTGATTGAACTACGGTTAGCAAGAAACCAGTTAACCATTATAAACAAAGCGATGTTAGCACCATTTTCTCGGCTGAGAAAATTACTAATTTATTTAAACAACATTAATTCTATCGAAGTGGGCTCTTTCAGTGGGATTAATAACCTGGAATACGTCGACTTATCGAACAATAATCTCCAGAAACTGCCACTTAGTATTTTCCCGAAGGGCCGCCTAGAATCAATGACGGAACTCTTCCTTCACAACAATCGATTAATTTATTTATCCACCGAAGTCATTGCCAAGATGCCAAGGTTGAAGAGAATGGCTCTTGCGGGCAATCCCTGGCTTTGCCCCTGCTATCTGCAACTCATGCGCTTTCTACAGGAGAAAGAAGTAGTTGTGTTATGCGACGGTGATGCATATCTGACTGGAGAAAGACCGATTTGTGTCGCGCCATCAGAAGAACACACAGATAGATGTGAACCAGCTAAAGAAAATGCCACTATTTTGTTTCATATCTACCGTGATGCTCTGTCCCAGTACGAAAAATTGCCTCCTGTATGTAGAATTTCTTGTGATATCTACAATAGAAAATCTTGTTATGCTTACGAAATGAATTATATCATTTAATATTAATTTAATTTGTATGTACTTATAATAGCTATTTATGTAACCAGTTAGAAAATGTCTCATTTTGTGTAAAAGTTAGTGTTTCACGGCTTGACTTGATATTCAAGCTACTTGACTTGACTTGACTTGAAATCAAATATAAGTCACGTACTTGAAAACTCAAATAGTTTTTCTCCAGAAACTGTCACTTATGCCCATTTGCACCAACAAGGCTTATATTTTAAGCCAGACTTAAACAAAAAAAAACTAATCGAATTTTTGACAGCAATGTTAAATTATGCATATGACATTTTATTTCGATTCGATATTTTCTATTTAAGGCAAGCTTAAAATTTAAATTATGTTCGATTTATTTATTTATCCACCGAAGTCATTGCCAAGATGCCAAGGTTGAAGAAAATCGCTATTGGGGCAATCCGTGGCTATGTCCTTGCTATCTGCAACTCAAGCGTTTCCTACAGGAGAAAAAGTCACTGTGATATGCGATGATGATGCATATCTGAATGGAGAAAGACCGATTTGTGTCGCGCCAGAGGAAAACACGGATAGATGTGACGCCAGTAAAGAAAACATCAATATTTTGTTTCATATCTTCCGTAAAGCTCTATTCAATTGCACCCTTTATATGAAATTTATTGTAACCTACAAAATAAAAATTATGTTTTTCACTCGAATAAATTATTATTTTTCTCAATTATTGTTCATTTTTCGCTAATTTTTAAGCAAATTTATTTCGAAATAAGAAAACAAAAATCAGTATTTAAAATTTAATCAACCTCTGACGATGACCAAAGTAAGGCCGAAATCGGTCGAGGTTGATTAAATTTTAAATAAATTGACTTCATCCCAGTACTAAATTTTATTTTTCAAGAAGTTCCTCCGTCAAAAAGCATCTATCACTTGCAATATAGGTATATCTGTTACGAAATATTCACAAAAAAAATAATTAAATAATAATATTTTTTTATTAAGAATTAGTCCGATCTGAAAATTCTTATCTGAATATATACATGTCAAATTTAAAAACAATATTTCCTTGCATATGAATTATTAATTGTTTTTTTGACTCTTTTCGATTCGTAATACAAAGATAAAAATTAGTTTGTATTAATTTAGTTTGTATTAATTTAAATAAAAAACTATATCTATAATCCATTAAAACTTTTTTTACAAATATATAAGTTTAAATAAATTTAATTTTTTTTTTATTTTAATAATAATGAATCAAATACAAATAAATCGTTATTTTATTTTTCGCAAAATATGTAAATTTAAACTGCATCAAAAACGGAATATAAATTCTTGTTTTTTTCTCAGTCTTGTGACACAATTAAATATAGATTTATTCATTTATTCAAACATATTAACTTGTTTATTTTCTACTAATACTTCTAGTAGTATTGTTCCTCGTCCTCGTAGTGTATTTCAATTGAATAAAATATATGTATCTTCTCTCCTATAAAAATAAAATTGTAAATATAATTTTGTTATCTTTATACATATAAAAAAATATCAATTACAACATGTACAAGTAATATTTGTAAATTTTTATTTTTCTAACTTTTTTCCTTATGAACATTACAATAGATATAATGAGGAAAGAAAATATATAATTTTTTACTACTGGTTTTCCTTATTGGGATGCACGGTAGAAGACATTTTACAAGATGAAAGAAAAAAGAAAATATAAATATAAAATAAATAGTTCTCAAGCGGTTCTAAAAAAAATAAACAACAATTTGGGCAGACTGAGATGAAGCCCAGGGACTCCAACAAAAAGTTGCCCAAGTTTAATATAATAAGTCATCTTGAGAATCTATTTTGTTTTCATGATAACAAATCATGTAGAAAGATCATCCTCAAAATAAATGTTTTTTTAAAAAAAGGCTGAAAATGATTACAGCCGAAAAACGTTTAAAACACTTATAGTATTTAGTACTTTAGCATTAACAATGATATTTTAAGAGTTTTATTATTAGAATATATTATAGAATATTTTGTACAAATAAAGCAAGAAATGTGCAAATGCGATTTTTTGTAATGTAATAAATTTAAAAATGTTACATTATACATTTATCATAAAATATAAACGTATGTATTAATAATTATACAAAATGTATAACTAAATTTTATCATATTCTAAATATAGATTTTCAATTTTTATTCTATGAAAAAAGGGCTCCCACCAAATTTTTGTCCAGACATAAATCCGGTCCTCACCTAATGTAGTATAAATAGAATTTGTTGGGCAATTTTATTTTCAAGAAAAACATATTGAAACATCACCCAAAATTTAATTTCAAGAAACTTTTTGCAAAAACTTGTTCGTGAATTTCAATTTTTTTAATCACTAAAACAAATATTTATAAATATTTGAGTTGGTACAAATTTATTTTTATTTTTTAACTTTAAAAATACTGAAAAATACCCACAAATATGTAGCACGAGCCGCCACTGGTAGATAGGATAAGGAACAAAAAATATATTTTCTACTACCGGTTTTCTCCATGGGACATCTAACATTCAAGACAAAATAAGCAAAAAAATTCTACATATAAACCTGTTAAGTTTTATTTCAATTCAGTCTGATTTTGATTTCTACTGCAGCAACATGTTTCTTAAACAAAACCTCAACCTTATTTTGCTTGTAATAAGTGTGTTCTTCAGTCTTCAGTGTACTTCAGAATGTATTAATTTTAACGAAGATGATGTTGCATGTCCGATAGAAGATATCCAACAAGAAGAAAAATTTGCGAAGAAAATAGAAATATTTAATAAAAATAATGAGATACAACAAATAAACAATACTATATTTACTCGTGTACATAATGTGGAACAGTTATTTCTTGCTGGGCCGTTTGATTTTCAAGAAAAACGTTTTGAAAATTTGGAAAGCGTTCGTAGGTTTGGATTAATTAAAGTTTATTTAAATGAATCAATTTTATTTGATCATCTGGACCTTCAATCTTTATCGATATCATTATCTAATATAACACAACTACGACCAGAATTGATGAAAAATCAACAAAACTTGACAACACTTATAATAGTTAGAAACAATGTAACGCATATTCCAAAAGGAATCTTCAATAATACGAATTTGGAATTTTTAATGTTTCTTGAAAATAAAATACAAACTATTGATGATGAAGCATTTTACGGAATGGACAATATAAAAATTCTAAGCATGGAAGGAAATTTATTAACTACATTTAATGCTGTATCTTATTTTGGTGACATCAAAACGAATCTTAAAATGCTTTCTCTGCAAAGAAATAAATTAACTAACATTACTAAAAGTATGTTATCTCCTTTTCCAGAAGTAAGTGTGTTGCTTCTACTTCAGAATAATATTAATTTTATTGAAGAAAACGTTTTCGAAGATTTCTTTAGCCTCGAATATTTAGATTTATCTTCAAATAGACTACAATATTTGTCACCATCTGTATTCCAAGGACTCCCCCTCGATGTTTTATTGCTACATAACAATAAATTTGTTTATTTATCGACTGAAACATTCAACAATGTGGCAAATCTGACGAAGATCTCTTTAGGACTAAATCCTTGGATCTGTTCATGTCGTGAAGAATTTGAAGTTTATTTAAAAAATAGAAATATAAGCCTACTTTGTGATACAGAAAGTAAATATAAGTGCGTTGATTTAGAGAAAAACAAATGTTATACTGAAAAATATGAAGATTTATACAAAGAACATAAAGATTTGTTTGATACATTGGATTATGAAAGCGAAAAACACCCTCCCTTTTGTAAAATACTATGCGAAAATAATGTATCTTGCTTTACAAGTATTTATGATTTTATTTCACATTTACCAAATAATTTAAGACACTTAATATATTAAGTTCATTAATGTATTATAAATATTTTTGTATAAAATCTAATAAAATTAAATTTTAATAAGGAAACTTTATTTATTTCCTTATTAAAAAAAATACTATGAAACTTTCTTCAAATAAATATATGACAACTGGTAGGTCCTTTCTAATCCATAGAAGAAATATATATATATATATATATATATATATATATATATATATATATATATATCAGTTTGTATTAATTTGACTTTATTTTTTAACTTTAATAATATTAAATCAATTATAAATACATCATTATTCTATTTTTTTGCAAAATATACGTAAATATAACCTACGTCAAAAGACGGAATACATATTCTTGTTTCATTTCTAATTCTTTTGATACAATTATATGTAAATTTATTCATTTATAAATAAATAAAAAAGTCTGATCTCGAAACCACATGATTTCCTTGTACGCTATATTATACACACTTTTTGCTGCACTTTATTTAAACTAATTTCACTAGGAACTGAAAGTGAGATCATTCTATGACTAATCTTTCTTCAATTTCCATTCGTTTCATATCTTCGAACTTCCATTTGTAATGGATCATCTTTTGAAAATATTATTGAAATATTTATTACTATTCCTTATTGCTCTACACAAAATTATTTTAATCGCTCAGAAACTTGCATAGAAAGAAATATTGTTTTTCTATGACCACTATGGAAAGTGGCTCTTTTCTCACACTACATAAAACTTCAAAGTTGCCTAATCGTGGATTAAAGTGTGGGAAATCATTTCTCACAGTATTTGCAAACACTGCGCATGTGCAGTGTGGGAAATATCAGTTCTCACAATAATTGCAAGTGTGAAGGTACTCTTTGTGAGATTATGTGCTCTATATTGTTCTTTAAGTCAAATAGCTTTTGTGGTCGTAGAAAAAGTATAGCGTGCCACTCGTGCAAAATCACTTATTTTCCACCTTGTGTGATTCACTTTCACTCCTCGTAGGAAATAGGCGAGTTTCTGCACTGGTGCACAATATACTATTTTATTTATTTCGTACATATTTCTTACGAAATATATTCTGACAGTTGTCAATGTCAATTTATTATCAAATGTTTCCCTCTAAAGTAAAAACCAGCTAAATTATTAGCCATTTTTAGTTTTTCCTTTCTAAAAATTGTATCCGTTGGAATAAAAATCTGAAAATTAGTACACATATAGAATTGATTGATGAGATCGCCGAGATCGTATCTCGACCTATTAGAGGACCATGGGCGCCCGCAGGGGGGGTCTAAAAGGTCGATGGACCCCCCTTACATTTATGAATTGTATATCTTTTTTTAATAAACATATAATTATATGTTTTCAGTCTAATGTATCTCTTTTTTTACAATAATATTTTTTTTTAATTTATTTTTTATATGTATTAATATATGTAAATACAAACAAATGAAATAGCTGAAGTTTTATAATAACGCAATGAAGAATGGTAAGCGGCTTAATCGATAAGAAGTGTTAGCGCTGAAGTTGAAATTGGATTGTTCTTCTTATAGTCAGGGCATGTAACCGAAAAAAATACTGGTTAACGGTTAACCCTTATAGAGAACGTTATAATAATAACGGTTTTAGTTCGAAAACCGGTTTTTGAAAATTAGAAACCGGTTTAAACCGGTTAATATATCGGTTAAAAAAATAATTAAATTAATTAAACGAAATTAATTATAAAAATTTGATTAAAAAAAATTACAGAATAATTAATTTAAAAAAATAATAAAAAAAATACCATCTGAGAAAAATATAACAATTAAAAAAAAGCAAATTAATTAATGAATATTCACAAAAATTCCCGTAATATCTTCAGAAAAACGCAGGTCACTTTTCAATTTTAAACTTGCCTGTGTTGACAAAGGCCGTATATATTTGGGACTTTTTAAGTAACCTTAACGGCCAAAGAAACTACCTACATTTATGACTCTCCAATAAAATGTTAATTGTAAAAACTATCAAGTTAAAGTAAAAATATAAAAAATGTGTCATAAAAAAAACAGAGAAATCCATTAAAAAAATTCAAAAAAGCTTTTAGTTTAATACTTACTTTAAAGTCAAATGTAGACGATGTCTCTGTGTCAAACTTGGAAAAGAAACGAGCTTTTTCCAAAGCTTCTACTTTTAAGCTCACATAATTCTGTATAATGTTCATACCCATTATTGGGATAACAGTCTTCTCAAATAAACCCTCCTTTTTTAAGGGGAGTGCAAGTTGAACCACTCTTAGTTATGTCACAATTTGAACCGGTAAAACCAGCAGTACACACACAGGAATAACCACCTTCTTTCCGAAAACAAGTTAAACCTTGTTGAACTATCTAGAACATTGTTAAACCCTGTAGAACTGTCTCATCTTACTCCCAATTATCTTGGAACAGTGTTGAACCTAGTACATTTATGTTAAACCCTAAACAAGTGCCTTAACTTTGTCCCAAACAATTTGGAACAAAATGAAACATAGTGCAAGTCTCTCTACTTATTTCAGAACACTTGGAACATCTTTCTGCCTTCTAAAACTTTCTTTTTAAGTCTTCCTAGTAATTTCTAATAATAGACATACATGAAAAGTTACAATTTATTGTTTTTCACTCTAAAATTTTTCATATACAGCCAAAAAAAATTTAAAATGCCCATTTTTGGGTCCAAAATTTTGATTTTTGGAATTAGTCTAACTTGATAGTCGTCGATGCGCTGATTTCAAATTTTCAAACCGAATTTAATTATCTCTTTCCATTCCTAAGATATTTGCTCTCAAAGTTGCACCTCAAAAAGGGTGTTTTTTGACCATATCTCTAAAATGGGTAGAGATACATTCTCAACGATTATACCAGTCGATTCTACGCAGAAAGTTACATAAAGAAATGTTTTCTCCTCATATACGTTCTTTGGAACGATTTGGTGAAAAATGAGAAAAACGAAAAAACCGGAATTTCAGTTTTTCGCTCGGAAACTTTTTGTCTCCAAAATTTTTTATATTCTGGACTTAAGTAAAGAAGAACGTGCTGATTCCAAATTTTCAAACCGATTTCAATTATCTCCTACCGTTCTCGAGATATTTCAGTTCAAAGTTGGACCTGAAAAATTCAGTTTTTCAGGAATAGTCCTGAAATGGGTTGAGATACGACCTCGGCGACCTCACCAATCGATTCTACGGACAAAATTACATTTTTGTACCAATTTTCAGATTTATATTCGAATGGATACAATTTTTACAGCGAAAAAACGAAAATGGCCAAAAATCGGAAAAAATCGTAAGGGGTTCATCAGGCGATTTTTCAATTTTTGCGATTTTCGTTTTTTCGCTCTAAAAATTGTATCCTCCTGAATAAATATCTGAAAATTGGTATACTTATGTAATTTTGCCCGCAGAATCGATTGGTGAGGTCGCCGAGGTCGTATCTCGACCCATTTCAGGACTATTCCTGAAAAACAATTTTTTTCAGGTCTGACTTTGAACGCAAATATCTCCAGAACGGTAAGAGATAATTGAAATCGGTTTGAAAATTTGGAATCAGCGCATCTGTATTTACTTAAGTCTAGAAAATGAAAAGATTTGGTGACAAAAAGTTCCCAAGCGAAAAACTGAAATTCCGTTTTTTTTCGTTTTTCTCATTTTTTACAAAATCGTTCCAAAGAACGTATATGCGGAGAAAACATTTCTTTATGTAACTTTGCCTGTAGAATCCACTGGTATAGTCGTTGAGATTGTGTCCCTACCCGTTTTAGAGTTATATCCAAAAAACCCACTTTTTTGAGGTGCAACTTTGAGGTCAAATATCTCAGGAACGGAAAGAGATAATTGAATTCGGTTTGAAAATTTGAAATCAGCGCATCGGCGACTATCAATTGGGAATTATTTCAAAAATCAAAATTTTGGACCTAAAAATGGGTCTTTTTGGATTTTTTTGGCTGTATATGAAAAATTTTAGAGTGAAAAACTATAAATTGTAAGTTTTAATGTATAACTATTATTGGAAATTACTAGGAAGACTTAAAAAGACAGTTGTAGAAGGCAGAAAGATGTTCCAAGTGTTCTAGAGTAAGTAGAAACAGTTGCACTATGTTTCACTTTGTTCCAAATTGTTTGGGACAAAGTTAGAAACTTGTTTAGGGTGTAACATAGATGTATCAGGTTCAACACTGTTCCAAGATAATTGGGATTCATATGAGACAGTTGTACAGGGTTTAACAATGTTCTAGATTGTTCTACAAGGTTACACATTATCCCAAATTGTATTAGATTAATTTCAGGCAGTTTTGAAGGTTTAACATTGTTCCAAATTGTTTGGGACAAAGTTACGACAATTTTTTACGGTTTAACATTGTTATATAAGGGTCAACACTGTTCCAATTTGTTTGAGATTAATTTCAGAATTCCAAATTGTTTGGGACAAAGTTAATATAATTATTTAGGGTTTAAAATCGTTATATAAGGTCAACACTGTTCTAAGTCAATTGGGATTAATTTCAGACAGTTGTGTAAGGTTTCACATTGTCCCAAATTGTTTTGGAATAAATTAAATCAGTTTCATTGGGTTTAACATTGTGGAATATCAATATAGACTTTTAAAAAATCAAAATTTTTGACTCAAATTGAGGTAATTTAACATTGTACTAGATCTTCTATATTTTTTTAGTAGGTTTATAATTCATAATTTGTCAAACTAATTGAAAAATTATCTTATCAGATTTAAATCTTTTAATCACAGACTTACAGACAGAGTCAAATAGTTGTCAATTTACGAAAAAAATATTTTAAGTGTTAAAATATTTCAGAAACAAAATTTAGAAGGTGATTTTATCTCTAAAGAATATTTGTGGACTGCTTTATGTCAAGAAAATGAATATTATGACAGAACATTCCTTAATATCGACAGTAAAGCTCTTATGTCGTCCCATATTCTAAATTGATTAGATTTTTGTGTCACATTATACCATTCTTTATATATTGCATTAACTGAGCCATAAAAATGCAAGAAAAAATATAAAGTAACATGAATATTATAGAGAAATCTCCAAGGAATCGATTGGTGCAAGAATTTTTGTTATAGCTCAACTTGTTTTTGAGATACGCGGCCATGAACTTAAAATTTGAAAATTGTAAGTGCCAAATTGTACAATTTTTTATATATTTCATCGGCTGTGGCATAAAAATGCAAGAAAAAAATATAAAAAATGTGTATCTCAACTAATTTACGAGTTACAAGCCTGTAAAGACAAAACTCATTTCCAAAAAAAGTTTTGACCGCCACAAGGATTCAGATCTATTTTAGATATTCAAAAAGTGATATAGATATATAAAAAGTAAATAAAAATAGCCAGGAACATTTTTTTATTTTACGACCGCCACACGGATTCAAATTCTTACCTGAAAGTCTTTTAAAACAGGGGCATTGTCATTTACGTCTGTGACAATAACTTCAACATGAACATCGCTTCTTAGAGAAGGACTGGCTGCTCTAACTCTTAAATCATATTTTTTCCTAGGACTCTCGTAGTCTAGTTCAGTCATAGTCAATAGTTCTGCACTAGACGAGCCAGGTCTAGTCACTAGAGAAAAGCTGTTAGAGTCATCTCCTCCTAGAAAAAACGAGTTTTAGTCATCGACCTTCAGACGGATTATGAGTGGTCCAATGAAAATTATCAGCGCAATTTCTGGACACTTAAAGCAAAAAACGCTTGAACACGGCAATTTTAGTATAAAGGGGGACACTTGAATGGATTTCCAATGGCATTTCAACCCTAAAATGGGGGTTGCACCTAATTTTAAATGGAAAAGGGTGTCAAAAAAATCTAAGAAAAATATAACAATTAAAAAAAGCAATTTAATTAATGAACATTCACAAAAATTCCCGTAATATCTTCAGAAAAACGCAGGTCACTTTTCAATTTTAAACTTGCTTGTGTTGACAAAGGCTGTATTTATTTGGGACTTTTTAAGTAACCTTAACGGCCAAAGAGACTACCTACATTTATGACTCTCCAATAAAATGTTAATTGTAAAAACTGTCATGACTCATGTTCAAATACAAATAGAAAACACAGATATAATTTTTTTTTCTCGCTAAATGATATTAAATAAAGGTTTATGTTCGCTAAAACCGGTTTATTTTTTTTTGGTTAACGGTTACCGGTATTTTCGGCCTGAAAAATATCGGTTAAAATTACGGTTAAAGTTCGCAATTTTCGTTGAAAATATCGGTTTTTATTAACCGGTTTTTTTAACCGGTTACATGCCCTGCTTATAGTATTCAAAGATGGCATGACAAGATCATGACATGTGAAGTCAGTTATATGTGCTTGTGCTTTGATACTGTTTTTTTGGAAATACCAAGACAAGCCAAACATCATCAACATTGAGATAATGTGGCAGCTAATGACGCTGAAGAATATTTTCGTTGAATCATATTCATTCCGTATCTTGATTCGATAATGCAATCATTAAAATCTAACATTAAAAATACGCCGAGTTATTCTATGTTTTATCTTCATCCTGACCGTATTAAAGAAATGAATAATGAAAATTTTAAACAAATGATATTAAAAATTCATGATGTATATAATATTGAAAATTTTGTTATTGAGAAATTTTGACAGGATTCAAGAAGAATGCAATTTTTATTTAAATAATTAATCATTATACATATTGTATATATGTATAAAAATGTTTATCTTTTTCAAAAATTTCGACCCATCTTGTAGAAAAGTTTGCGGGCGCCCATGTAGAGGACTATACTTAAAAACCCTCTATTTTTGGGTCTAACTTTGAACGTAAATATCTCGAGAATGGTTCGAAATAATTGAATTCTGTACGAAATTTTGGAATTAGCGCATCAATATTTACTTAAATCCAAAAATAAAAAATTTTGTAGAAAAAAGTTTCGAGCGATAAATAGAAAATTCGGGTTTTTTGGCCTTTCTCTTTTTTCACCGAATCGTTCCAAAGAAAATAATATGCGGAGGAAACATTTTTGTATGTGACTTTACCCGTAGAAATTACTGATATAATCATTGAGAATATATATCCACCCATTTTTGAGATATGCCCAAAAAGCACACTTTTTGGGACGAAATTTTGAGAGCAAAAATCTTAGGATCGAAAAGAAATTTTAAATTCTGTTTGCTAATTTGAAATCAATGCATCGACGTTTATCAACAAAAACTGTTTTCAAAAGCCAAACTTTTATACTCAAAAAGTAGTTTTGGAGTATTCCAACTTTATGTAAAAATTAAATAATTTTCATGTTCAGCTGTGATTGAATTGAATAACTTGAAAATGTAAGATATTAATTTTTAATTGAATTAATTTTCAGTTTTCTACTGACCCATCGAATAAGCAGACAATGATTGTGTAACCCATTTTTAACTCAACATGTGAAAGACTTTATAAAACTATGTTCTTCTTTAACGTTATTAAAAATCATTCTGAAATGTGTGCAAAATATAAGTGAATTTTAAAATGACAAAATTTAGAAAAAAGCTTCAAACAAACCCCCTCTTAAATTTAATTTTAAGAATATTTTTTCGTACAAATTTTGTTGTAAAATTCACCATTTATCCTAGAATCAGCAATTATATGAATTATTTCTGGATATAGAACGGGGTCTGACATCTGTGAGCAATATTGTGAACTATTATCATTATAAAATGATATATCCCGAAAAACGAAAACATTTTATTGTACATTATATTTCTGATTATAGTATTCATTTTACATTTAATTTAATATGCTCTGTTTTGTGAATTAATTTATTAAATTTAATTGTAGTGAAGTTCGAGTATGCGCCGAACTTCATTTTTATTCTTGACGTTACTACACGTGCTGACAGTGGGATAACAAATCAATATAAATATAGATAGTTGTCCATTAAATTTATTCAACAGAATGGATGCACATGAAGGTATGACTAATAATTATAAGTACAAAATATATAATTTGTGGTTATTATCTCAACTTTATGTCAAAAGATGTACCAAATTTATCAGAAGATGAGGACGCAGCAGATGAATCTGACGGTTGGGATGAAATGGAAACAAATGGAGAACAAACTACTTGTTTATTTTGCACAAAACAGTTCCGTACAATAGCAGTAGCATTAGATCATTGCCGTACTGAGCACAACTTCGATCTTTTGGAGTTGAAAATGAAGTATAATATGGATTGTTATTCATTTATAAAAATGATAAATTATATTCGGCAACACAAACCAGATCCTACAGTTCTTGTCAATCAGGATTCGGATGTACCGGTATGGAATGATGATGTGTACTTAAAACCTATAGCCACGGAGACTTGGCTTATGTATGGTAAGTTGTCCAACGAAATTATGAATCAAATCTAAATGGTATTTAAGATTTTGAGGATTTGGGAAGCACGCCATCCACACCAAATAATACAATCGACACGAACAAATCACTGCCAAATATGAGTTTTAGTGAATTACAAAGAACAATTGTAGATTTAACAAACCAGGTAACGTAATGAACGCAACTCATCGGTAAACATACTAATCTTAGTTATAAGAATCATTCATTTCATGTTAAATAAGTCGTTCTGTGAGAGCAAAAATTTGTGATCGTTACTTCTATGTCGTTTCGATTTCTAGTCAGTGGTTTACTGTGTATTTATTTGTTAAATTTGTAAATGCTTTGTACGAAATTGAATAACTTAATTTTATATAATAAATATATAATTTATCAAATGGCTTGCTTTATTCCAAATTATTTCATTTTCGGATGGTAGGTACAATTTAATCATCTTCATCTTGAAATAATTTTAATTTAAATTAATATTTACATGCGTTAAATTTATTTTAGTTGCGAGAAAAAGATTCCGTAATAAACCAAGCAATAGAAAGTATGAATCATATGAAAAAAGTTACCAGAAATTTAATAGAAAATTCTTCTTTCGGAGACAGTTCAGAGAAAGAGCAATCTAACTCTGTCGCCAGTGTTAAACTTGAACACGATCAAGGATATTTTAACACGTATTCTCATTTTGGAATTCATCATGAAATGCTTTCGGTAAGGAATATTTTCATACTTTTATTACATCTGTATTTTAAAAGATAAAATACAATCAATTTCTAAATAAATCTTATTAGATTTTAAAAAAATGATTATACTTACGAAATTAATGTACTTTTAGTAATATATTTATTGATAATATTAGGCTATCTTTTAGGACCGCGTAAGAACTGAAAGTTACAGGGATGCCATTTTAAGCAATACAGAACTTTTTGCTGGAAAAGAAGTATTAGATTTGGGTTGCGGAACAGGAATTCTTTCAATGTTTTCTGCAAAAGCTGGTGCAAAAAAAGTTTGGGGAATAGATCAATCGGAAATTGTTTATAAAGCTATGGATATTGTGAGGTAAGTGTAAATTAGCCACCTGTATTTGCCGATCGTCACTAAAACTTAAAACTTTTTTAATACAGAAAAAACAAAAGTTGAAAGATTGTGAGAATTGGTTTGAGATTTATTTATTGTGAAAATTTATTTCTAAAATATTAACGTCTTCAAAAACTTTTTTAATCAATAATTGAATAAATTTAAAATATAAATCGCTATCAAATCACTAGTTTTGCAGGTCTCTGAACTTCTCAAAAGGGCACACCAGGCGCTGTATCTTTTAAAAAAATAACGCTATTTTTAACATTTTATCATTTTTCTCATCTTATGCTGTCTTTAAAGTTTCATGTTATATTTTCTACTATTGTTAAGCTTATTGGTCCCATTACCATAAAAAGCGATCGTAGCGCCGGCGTGTCCTATAGAGTATACGCAAACCGATAACCTCACTTTTATACTGGAGGACAAGCATCGATGAAATGTTTTCTCCGCAGCGCGCGTACTAATAACTTTATTTTTGTAGTAAATCAAGGCATATTTTCCCTTCCTTATTATTTATTCTCGGAAACATATGAAATTATTTGCTCCCTCTTTTTTTCACACCCAAATACTGCTCAGTAACTTGGAATTATTCTAAAATACGTAATTTTTGTAGGGAAAATAAATTAGATAACACAATAAATCTGGTTCGAGGAAGGTTGGAAGACGGTATGGTACCGTTCGAAAAAGTAGATATAATAGTTTCAGAATGGATGGGATATTTTTTACTATTTGAAGGCATGTTAGATAGTGTTATCCACGCTAGAAACAAGCATTTAGTACCAGGAGGTACGTTGTTGCCAAATAGATGTAATATTAGCATAGTAGGAAGCGGCGATGTCGACGATCACAGAAGACACATAAGCTTTTGGAACGACGTGTATGGCTTTACAATGAAATGTATGATGGCCGAAGTAGTTCAAGAAGCCAGCGTAGATGTCGTTCCAGCCGAGAAAATAATCACAGAACCTCAAGTGTTAACGGAAATAAACATGGCAACTTGCGACATCAATGCAGTTAACTTCTCGTCGAGTTTTAATTTAAAAGTTCTGCAAGATGGCGCCCTCACGTCTATTGTGGGCTATTTCGACACATTTTTCGATCTTCCAAACCCCGTATCGTTTTCAACTGGACCGCAAGCGACCCCGACACATTGGAAACAAACAATTTTTTACCTCCAAGATCCCATTTCCGTAAAACAAGGTAAGCAACTGCGGTCGTACGGTAATTACAACTGTGTAATTTCTAATTAATCAGAATTCAGAAAAAAAAATAGCAAAATAATAAAAAATAAAAGAAATCGTATACTTTGAGACCTGAACTGTACTTATTTTAAAATAAGGATTCTTAAAAAAATAATAAAAAAAATAATTCGGAACTCATTTGAAGAAATTTGCAATAGATGTCTCATTATCAATGAAATATTTCTATTACGATTTAATCAATTTCTATTAGGATTGTTCCAACTAGATATTCATGACGGTTTGTGATTAGTTCATGTACCGTGATTTGCGCATGCGCAGACTTTGGATAATTTTGGACCAAGTTTTTGTTGGAACGAATTTTAGACTGATTTTGAACCGTCGATGTATTCTGTCAATTGTGTTAGCTTAGTTTTACTTTCATCTGAAAGTAAATCTATAAATATTGAAGATATATAAAAAAAATCAGATTCGTTTTCAAAGACCTCATTTTTAAACTAAATACAATTTTGAGGTTAATTAAAATAAATTATCAAAAATTCTTGCTCCGAATCTATGACTGTTTTGACCGTCAGAGAACTGGTTCGTGATCGGTTAGAAGTCAGTAGGAACGGCCTACCAACTGTCTGAGTTAGGGTTCGAAGTTAGTTGGAACACTTTTTTGAAACTGCGCATGCGTTGTGCAGTTCCGAACTGATTTGGAGGTTAATTGGAACAAACCTAATAGCGTTTTCGATTGGGATGCACTGACTGCACTCAGTGCGCACTGCGGGCAACTGGCGTATTCGATTGGGATTTCCAGTGCAAGGGTGCAACCTTTTCCGTATTCGATTGGGCCAGGCATATTGCCCGCAGTGCGCACTCAGTGCAATAAATACTGCACCGTCTCTAGCCCTAGTGCAGTTATTTTCGTACACTGAAAGGCGCGATGAATTTGAATCTGGAAGATATCGTTACTTTACAAACATTACTCGATTCTTGATCTTTAAATAGTGATGACGAAAATATAGAAAATGTGGTGAAGCAATATCGGAAAAGGCCGAAAGTGAAAGATTTTATCACTGAAGAAATAAACGAATATAACAATGATGATATGAGTACTAAATATTAATATGTACAGTAAAATAGACTTGTTATTTAAAATGAAATGATTATTTTTAATTCGAGTAAACTTAACTTTAAGGCAAATTTTTGTTTTTAGTTTAAAAGAAATTTGCGGTAGTCAAGGCAGACTTGCAATCAATTAATAACAATGTATGAAAATAAACACACTTTTTTCAATGTCATGTTTCTTTTGCTTTCTGTATCACAGCTTGATCCCGCCATTTCTAGTGCACTGAGTGTTTGGTGTATTCGAGTTGGGTAGTTTTACCTGCTCGACACTCGGGCAACACGAGTGCGACACCAGTGCCGAGCATGACGTCAAACAAAAATTTCCGAGCGCACTCAGTGCACACTCAGTGCATCCCAATCGAAAACGCTATAATATAGCCTAAATTCAGAAAATTGAAATTAAAATAGTAAAATACTATATTGTATGTAATCTTATAAGATTCTAATCAAAAATAAATTTTAATAAGGTTATAAAAAAACGAATATTTCGAGGTGCAAAACATTGTTTATTTTATAATAAGGATTCTTAAATTATAAAAGAAATTTAAATCAGAGATCCACTAATCGTTATTTATTTTCACTTTTTTTTAAATCTAAAATAGTTTGAGGCATTATATGACGAAAGGTACTGTAGATGTCAGCACTGTCTGATCCTGGTGAAACAGTTCCGTTGCGGTAGTCAGAACTGTGTAATTTCTAATTACTGTTAATTAATTGCAACGTAATAGATGTTAATGTAGTTTTATTTGGTGATTTGTAGGCGAAACCATTCCAGGAACTTTCACATGCAACAGACATGCAAAGGATGTGAGAGGCTTAAAGGTAACAATCGTAATCCGAGAGAGAAAATACCAATTTACTCTCGATTAATATTTTTACTTTGTTTATATTTAAATACAATAAAAATCATTGACTCTATCACTATTTATCTTATATAAAAATAACCTGTACCGTTTTGTCGTTTGTTACTCATATATGGCTTTCTATCGGAACTTGAAAGGAATGTGAGATTTTAAATTAATTACAAATATTTACAAACACACTTATTAATTTAATAATCGTTATCGTCTACTCTAAATATTCGGTTTAACGGGCGATACGGCGTTGTTACTGGTTTGTAGATTGGTCTTCTAACTTCTGGTTGCACATCTGCTCGCAGGATCACCACGCCTATGAAAATTAAATCATACATTTCTGCTCCTCGGTACAAAAATACTCGAAATATTACCATTTTGCAAAATATAAAAATAAACTATTTTATTTTTGTTCGCGAGATATGAGATTAAATTTTATTGCGATGTGCTGTGACGTGATATGTCTTAAACAATTTCATTGGTTGCCTGATTTTGAAAAGATAATCGCGCGCCCGCATTTCTTAGAACTTTAATTATAGGGAAGTTGTTTCATAAAAATTACAAACAAATATTGAAATTTACAAAAATTATCAGTTTTAATATTAAAATATATACTTTTGACATGAAACAACAATTTTATTGTGAAAATATCGAACAATGTTTTTATTGCAGTATTACTATTTTAAATAAATTTTTATAAATGTATTTAACAATAATTATTTCCTATAAAACATTAAAAATATATAATATTCTTTACTAAATAAAAAAACAATCCAACACCTTACGAGTGGCTAATAAATAGAATCATTGGAAGCGCTATGCCATATTTTGTAGTGTAGCATACACGAGCTCCGTAAAGCGCATGCGGCATTCGCGAATAAATATCTGCCTATTTTACACGATTCATTATTTTTGTCGAAAAGCTACCTTGCACAGCTGGGAATATGCATATACGAATTTATATTCCTTAGAAATTTTGGCGTTTGACTTTGATTTGTAATAAAATATACATTTTAAGTAATTTAATTCAATGACCGCACGCCATTGATCAATATTTTACGTTTTTGTTTTTATTATATTTTAGCTATATGATTATGAAAATAAGCAATACTTTGTACAACTATCAGTCTGTTCATCACTGGCGAAGACATGTCACGTCACGGGTTAAAATTTTCACTTTAAAAATTTATATCTCGCTTATTATGAAAGATTTTTCAATCGCATATTCACTATTTTTATTTCAATTTTAGAAAAAAAAAATGGTTTAAGACACCATTCAATGACATAAATTCTGGCTATTATAATTAATCGGAAAAAAAATAATAGGGTTATATATTTAAAGAGGAGTAGAAAAAAGTAGTTATAATTACCTGACGGGTTGACTTTGACTTTGATTTTAGTTTGCGGTGTCAATACCCCATAATCAACATCCTCGTACAAGTCCTAAAAACATTTACTACGGTTATAAACTCATCTGAATGCGGAAGGGTAATAAATGGCTATAATTAATATTTTATAGAACAACGAATACCACTTAATTCTGCGTCAGATATTTCCATAAAAACCAAACATTGCACAAGTTGCTCATCATCTGTGATATAACACTTTAGAAAGTGAAATGTCATTTCTCATGCATTTTTCCTTTTGATTTTCTTTTAAAAAATAAAACTTACCTCTATCCTGTAGCCTGTCGGACAAGACAGTCCCAACTCTTTTAAAGTCACCGCTACGTCAGATGGAGTGCCATCTGTTCTTCTATTCACAAAAGCTATAGCATATGAGAAGTAATTTTGGTACAACGGTGTGATTGGTCTCGACCAAATTTCTATTCCTTTATGCTGAAATAATTATATTTATTTTTTCATAATTTTTGAAATAATTAAATTTCTACCTTATAGATTCTTCTTCCTTGGATACCAAGGGGATCTTGATCAACGGCAATAATCTTACGATTTTGTAATATCGCTTTATATTCTGGACGAATCGTCCGTAAATCTACGGACATTAGTAACGGAGCTGCTAAAATGGCCCAAATAGCCATTTGTGTTTTACTTTGTTCATAACTCAATCCAAAGTTACCAATAATTAACTAAAATAAATGTAAAGTTTAAAACAGAAAACATTAATTAATTAAATACAATCCAAGCAGAACCAGAACAAATCAACTTAATTTGCAAGAATTGCAAATACTACAAATTAAAATCGAAACCAAACCTGAACTCGAACCGGTTTGAACTTTTATTTTAAGTAGTATTTGTCACATGAATATTAATAAAATAATATGCACATATGTTGTTTCAGTAATAAATTTCATACCGAATATAAACATTGAAATCTAAACTTCTAATTATATTGGGAATCGAATTCTTAAAAAAATCTACTCTGAAACTGGAACCCAACCGAAAAAAATGGAGAACCCAAAAAAAGAGAACTAAACTTGTGTGAAATACTTTCAAAAAATGTAACAAAAATTAGTATCAAACCGAACCGATTACATATTATTAATTTTAGCACTGCGGACCAAAATGAAAACCCAACCAAAAATTCGAACCAAAAACTAAACAATAATTGAAATATAATTTTCGAATTTCTGAAATGAAAAATTACCGAACCTTCATACCGAATAAAATATTGAAATCTAAACTTCTAAACCATTATTTTTTGGAATCGGGTTATTAAAAAATACATAAACCAAACCTAATCGAAACCGAAAAAAGTTTAAGAACTGAATTTGAGCAAATTGAATTATTTACAAAAAAAATCGAACCAAAATGAAACTGAACAAAATACTGTTTGAATCAAAAAAATGAGAACTAAACTTTTGTGAATTATATTCAAAATATTTTAATACCAGAATGAAAACCGAAGAAAAATTCGTACCAAAAACTAAATAATAATAGTAATATAATTTTGGAATTTCCTGAAATGAAAAATTTCTTACCATGTCAGGATCATTCCAGTGTCCAGGTCCAGCGTTGGGAACAATAGTATCCTGGTTGTTTCCATAGTAATCGATGATGGATTCAACACTAGCCCACGAATCCTGGATATCGTCGAAATTTCTCCATAAATTACAATGTTCGATAATGGAACTGAAATTTGGTGCCATGCCGGCGTAGATTTGATATACTGGCCAACTGCATGAATATACCATCCGTTTTCCAGTTCGATTTAAATGATATCCAAACTCTGGATATCCACGATCCATTTCTGTTGGATGAGAATAACAACCGTCTAATTTTACATAGTCTACATCCCAGGAGGCAAATAATTGTGCGTCTTTTCGTAAATACCCCAAAACTCCCGGGTACCCGGCGCAAGTGTAATTTCCGTAGTCTTCGTAAATGCCGAATTTAAGGCCTTTTGAGTGAACCTGTTTGTGAAATTAAAAATAACTGAGTTACATAAATAAAGTCTAGTTTCTTACATAATCTGCAAGACTCTTCATTCCGTAAGGAAATCGCTCACGATCAGGCACTAATTCACCTTTATAGCTTCTTTCTTTTTCCAGCCAACAATCGTCTACGTTTATATACTCATAGCCGGCTGCCGCGTACCCTTCTGATACAACTATATCCGTCATTGTTCGAAATAATCGGTCACTAAACAATTATTATTAACAATTATACCAAGGTAAATTTATATGTCATACCTAATGCAGTTTTCTGGATCATTTTTGCAATCTGTATTACAACGAAACCTTTCCCAAGCTAACCACCCCATTGGAGGTGTGAGAACTAACCCATTGTCAAGTCCCACAACATATGTCAATAATAAAATCAGTACTGACCATGATGCATACCAAAATTTAACAAACATCTCACTTGAAATTTCAAATATTTGTGGTTATGTGTCGGATAACCTAAAACAAAGACTTGTCAACACCCCATGCACTTTTTAAACTTATTAAATTAAAAATTAACTTTTAAGAAACTTCAATCACACATACTTATTTCCGCATTTCGCACAAGTTTAAAAATTAAATTTATAAAAAAATCACAAGTTAATTAAAATTTAGGAAACAGCGTAGCAACAAGACTGCTTCCTTACCCAGCCTCAAACACAACTTTTTAAACCACCTGATATTGGCTCGACAAGTCTCACTTTCACCTATTGCCCCATTTATTATGAACTCGTTCTCACTCATTCAGATTACAACTTGTACGCAAACGCGAAACTGCAGCGCTTGTTTAAATGTCATTGTTAGTTCAACAATGCAAAACAATATGCATCACTACGAACAATACTCACCAAACGTTTCAACACTTTAATAATTAAAATATTTGTTAATTATTCACAAAAGGAAGCTGGAATGTTTACTCGCACTGAGAGAACGGGCACGGTCGTTTCTATTTAGCAATACATAGGAGCGCGAGTTGCCTTGAGCACAGTACACACCTTTCCACTGCGAGATGTTTCGGTAGACTGTGTTAGATTCGATTTGCAAACGAAGGTAAAAGTTAAATGCCCACGGCCAATGTCCAACCGCCAACTGTTGCCGCTGATGGCTGCAGAGTATTTGATTGTTCTCGCAGTCGTGCTCTGTGATTCGTGGCTTATCTAACCGGACGGCGCTCGGAGTGCTAATGCTGTGCTATCATCCTGACTGTTGGTGACAGATGGAAAAACGGCTAATGTGAGAGCTCGTTGCGAATGTTGTTATTTGTTGTGCGAAGAAAGAGGATTAATATGAAATGCGCGCGAGACCAATAACCAGAGAGAAAATAAACCAACAAGTAAAACTCGTTACATCATTATTCCCTCGCGCGCACGTTCAAAAGTGGAGGGGGAGGATCAGGTCAAATGCGTGCGATTAAGGATTCGAAATAAAGAAACAGCGGATTAATTTGTACATTTTAAAAGTTTATTAATTTGAATTTGGCACAGAAAACAGTGAGCCTAGTAGACATATCGAGTTATACATAATAATATTAATGTTTGAAGTGATATCATATATGACTTGATATATTTTTACGTATAGATAATTTACATTCAGAATGGTATTTATAAACATTCACTAGCCCTATTCTGCATATGGAATATTTTAAATGCATTGCGCATCTTTCAAAATTCGAAATATAATTGTTTTACACATTTTGTTACAAAAATTAAATACTAAAAAACGAAAACTACAACTAAATAATTAACACATATATACCTACATTGGGTATCACATTTTAAATTATTTTCCTCATTATTCTACAGATATCAAGTAGGTATGATGTTTGTGATTGCCTTTACAGTTACATACATTAACGATGTATAAAAAGAATTGTCGGTTACCGTTCGACGCAGTTTAGCTGCACCGTTTGGCAATAAAATATGCGTATAAATAATGAATACTTGTTTTCACGGTTCTTTTGAACATTAGGGTCGTTTTCAATTTCCAGCAGTAATAACATGTATTTACATGAGTATCAATGGCACGATAATTAGTACGTGATACGGTTTCGTCTTTTGCGAATGACACTAAACTGAAGTCGGTCAACCGTGAAATGTGACGCAATGGTATGGTATGGCAATAATATAGGTAATTTTTTATAAATAAATTTTGCAGTAAAAGTTGCATGACAAGGCCAGTGGCGTGTCATTTATTTGGCACAATAATGATTTCGCTATGTACAATATTAAGGTACCTACACTAAGTTGCAATGTAACACGATTGCCACGGGTAGATAGTCGCTTTTCGGAATGCTTGCACAGTACGCCACTGTTCCGAAAAGTGATGTCATCGCCTTTCCCTACTGTATGGCTCTACTTTATATGTACGTAGGTATGGTATGTTACATTACATGTACATGTGATGCTGAATAAGTATGGTTTGGTTGAATGGATGATGCTAGGGGAAGTTCATTTCGGAAGAGCTATCGCCAGCCAATGGATAAGCTGCTATTCTTAATAAATATCACTTCGTACGGCGGCGCTATTTATAGGAATCCACCGCTCATCTTACTATACGTACGTATGTTAGAAGCTAAGTACAAATTCATGTAAATTCCAACCTTCTCAGTTAATATCCCGAATTCACTGTACACTATATGCCTAGATAGTCGAAATAAATAATAACCTTACACAGTACTGGGCTCCTATATTAAAATATGCATAACATCAACAGTTGAGAACTTTAAACAAAAATAAACAGGATTGCACTTGGATTGAACCATAAAAACATAAAAACGAAACGCGAATTCTAACTCGCCAACCAATATGTATTGTACAACGAACGAGTGGCTGAATTCTAAACGAAAAGCCAGTAATCCTTAGGAGTCACTACAATGTGACGATAGATAGTACAATCTGTTGCATAAGGTACCTACATCTAAAATTTACACCGATTTACATACTTTAGGTACATACTAAAATAATAAATAAATTTCAAAAGGTCTTCCATAATATTATCTACATAACAATACAACTACAACATGGAGATGATAAGTTTGTTCTTGTGACATCAGTTTATCGAAAAATAACCGTCCCTCAAAGTTCCTGCACATAGCTACATTAAACTCACTGGGAGATGGCACATTGAATTATAAATGCCCTTATCAATATTAAAGACACTGGTCAAACGAAGTCAAGATTCCAAACCAACATTTCATAACAGTTTATATTTGCCTCTCAGGGGTGTGGGGATTCAGTACCAAGGAAATAGCATATCCTTGGTGACCCTACTTCAGTCGTCCTCGTGCTGCCGCGGACTCGTGTCGTACGAGAGGGCCTTCTGGTCGTAGGGCAGAGACTGCACCAGGTCCTCGGGGGATAGGCTTTCGGGCGGGTAGTAGAACGGGGGGTGGTCGGAGCTGGGGCCGGCGCCGTTCATCATGCCGGCGCCCAGCGGCGGCGACACCGACGGCCGCGAGGACGTGGACGCGCCGGGCGACGTCATCTCCCCGAAGCCGAGCTCCCCTGGCCCTGCCTCTCGGCACCACAGTTGCCTCATCTCCTGGCGCCGTTGCCTCATCAGCGTCTTGTACTCGGATATCCGCATCTTCTTCCCGTCCACGATGCACGTCCTCTTGGGTCGTGGTCGGTACCTGTAGTCGGGGTGTTTCTCCATGTGCAGCTTGGATAACCGCGACTGCTCTTCGTAGTACGGTTGCTTCTCGGAGTTGGACATAGCCTTCCAACGCGCTCCCAGGATTTTCGAGATGTTGGAGTTATGCATGTCTGGACATGCTTTCAGAATTTTTCGACGTTCGTCTTTAGCCCACACCATGAACGCATTCATTGGTCGTTTGATATGTGGTTTGTTTTCGCCGTCTCGTTTCTGCTGTCGGACGATCTTGGCTTTTTCGCTGCCATCGTCTAGCTTGAAACCGGAATCTGGACCCCATACTGAAAAGAATAAAACACTTGTTAGCAGGGGTACGTCTTTAATCTCTTCAAGGGTTTTTAATCAATTTAAACGGACAATACCATATACAAGTCAATGTAATGTTGTGAAATAGCAAAAAGAAAATGTTATGTACGCGCAACGTTGCAACTTTTCATTTTGATTTTAAATATTACGAAAGTGGTGCAATGTACAAAAAAAATTCAAGACAAAAAACTTCTTTTATTCCTTCTAGAAATACTTGCTGCTGTATGTTGGTGTCTATTGGTAATCATATTTCAATTAATAATGAAGATATGAGAAGTTATAATGAAAAAAAAAAATTTAAGTGAAGCATTTTCTTAATAAAATGTGTATTTCCCAATTTTCGCAATGAGATAGAATATTGTGATTCGCACCATAAAATTGATCAGAAAACATAATGTGCACGATAGGAGAGTAAAGTTCTCAGACTATAATGCTTAGATGAGGTATAACAGAGAGATATGCCACACTCCTATAACTACGTACTACTGAGCAAGCAAAAGATGTATGGTCGAGAATCGCCTAACAGTCAGCTGCGTGAGAACAATCCGCCAGCTGAGTAGTGCACACTTACAGTTAGACGAACGAAATATTGGTATAAGTTTTGTCACCTATCCTCATTATTTGTTTGGTTGAGTTTTCCATATAACTACTCCACTGATCCACTGTTCTCACACAGCTGGCTGCAAGCGATTTTAAACCTTAGATCTTTCGACAATATATTTGGGCAATGCCATATCTCTATGTTATACCTCATCTAAGCTATAATGTATTTAAGGCAACGTGCATTACAGCAATGTAAGTCACACGCTGATCCAATAAGTTATTCCGTCTCCTTCTACTTCACAACTTTATGCGGTGTTTAAATTATAAGTCATAGTCTATGATCCCTTTATTTCTTTGAGGGCTAACATGTATATTACGTAATGTGTAAAGTGGGTTGTATACTTACAATGACAGGCAGCCATGAAATCATCATCCTTATTCTGCCCATCATCCCTATTCTTACTGGGCGGCCCAGCCGCAGCAGCCGCTAGATGCGGTGGTGTCGGCAGTCCGTACATATGCATGGGGAAGTGCGGATGCGGTTTATCCGGGGAGTTCATCGCGTCCTTCCTGGGGCTGAGATGCGGGGGCAGCCCGGCGTAGGGCAGGAAGGGCCGGGGCATCATGAGCCCGGGGGGCAGCAGCTTGGGCGCCGTGGCCGGCATGGGCTGCTCGTGCTGGGCGGGGGGCGACGGGGCCGAGCCCGAGCCCTTGGGCTTGCTGAGGTTCAGCGGCGTGTCGGGGTCGGCCGGCGCCGGCGTGGGCGTCTGCGGCGGCTGCGGCTGCGGGATGGGGGGAGTGGATGGGGAGCACGGTTCGGGCGGGGGGGAACGCTTGTCGCTGCCGCTGCTGCTGCCACTAGCCGCGGCGGACATGTGCGCGAGGTGGGCCGTGGCGGATGGGATCCAGTGGGGAGGCATCATCTGCAACAAACAATAACAACAGCTGTAACAACCTTCACAAATCTAGCTTAAACATTTCAATGTATTGACTACAATATTTAAATATACCAATTCAAAACTAATAGTACTAATTATTGTACTATCTAGACTTTCCTAAACCTAAGTAACATAAGATGAATTTATTACAGCTTCAACATATTTCAACCCTACGCACAGAATAGTTACATACAGAAGCGACACTCCGTGTCTGTACCTTTCATGTTACCCTATTCATTCTATGACCTGGAACCATTGTGTAGACCTTTAAATTTGTTCCCTTCCCCTATCTCTCATTAAGATGTGAGGAAACTTTCCGATTTTAAACAATGAGCCCTTTAAATTTGTTGGCTGTCCCCATCACTCTAATTTTCGATTCTCTGTCTTACTGTCGCTTCTGTATAAACCTATTCTGTGCCCTACAGGGGTCTTCTTAAGGAAGAATGAGACATGTGAATCGAATTGTTACTAATGAAAATATTTTTAAAAACAATATTTCGGACTTACTCTCCCTGAAAAAGGCCCACTTGGGGTTGAAACATGTTGAAGCTGTAATAAATTCCAAAAGCATCTTATTATTATACCTACATTATGCAACCTGTAGAGAAGTTTTCGTTCTATTTCTTGAAAACATCTTATAATTTGTAATAACTGATATATCATCTAATTATTTTAATAAATCATATTTACATTTCCCAATTAGATATAGCAAACGTATTTAATTTTTTTATTTCGATACCAGTGTATAAGAGGAAATAGGTTTCACTTCTCAAAAAAAACAAAAAAAAAAAAAGTCACTTTAGTAAACTAAAGTACTTTCGATTTTGGTTCTGGGTATATGTACACGCATATCATTTTCTGACTAAATATATTTTAAATAACAATCCATCTTATATCAGGGGCCTCAAAATAATCCGAATGATGTTCATTTCGTACCATCAGTGAGTGTTTGAAATAAAATTGTTAAATAAATTTAAGTATGTATCTATTTACAAAAAGAAATGAGTACATATTTATGTTCTTAATGAAAGTATAGGAAATGGTAATTTTTGATCTAACATTATTTACTAATTACTGAACCAATATTTGAATTCCGTTATGATAAATATTATACATCTAGTATCTAGTTATACTTATGTTATTTTGCTCGTGAAATACATTAAAATTTTATAATTATTAATGATATACAAACAGATAGCCATTAAAATTATAATCATATGTTAACACTAAACAACTCATATTATGCACCAATCAAATATTTAATATTGACTCGAATATAGCAGCGCATCCAAATCATTTAGCTGATAATTTATTGAGTTGCATACTTAATTATTAATGATATATTACCACATACATGCATATGTACGTGTTAATATGTAAAAACTAACCGCTAAAAAGGAAAAATATGACATTTAAATGATGACAAAGTGATTTACAGAAAAGGTTTCTGTGACTAAAAATTCTTTTATATTCTGGTTGTAAATCAAAATACAACACTATATGTATTTTCTCAAGAAAACAATATAGGAATCAACGCCTGTTATCTGTTTTTCCGAGTGTTTATGTAAATTCAGAATGAATATTTATTTAACATTCTAATTGAATTTTTATGACAGAAAGTTTAAAATTTATCCATCGTACCATCTACCCGGATTTTCAAACGGATTATGTATCTTTTAGTAAAGGTCATCAAGTTATACATAATTAGAACAATTTATTTATAGAACGGAAGTGTTTTGTCAGAAAACAGAAAAACTCCAGAAACGTCAGTTCTTTCTAACTGGATTTGACTTTATGTTAATACTCACTAAAACTTACTAAATTTAACTTTGAAGATAAAAGTTAAATTTTAGTATCTAATTAGATTGATGCTTACTATTGTTTATTTTAAAAACTTTAAAGAAATTTTTTGTTTGTCCATTAAAGAAAAGTGGAAAAATGTTCTTTGAGTTAAAAACAAAAATAATCCGTAAATGTCTGGCGCATTTCAAAACAAAAATAAACTCTGAAAATAAATATTATATTTACCATTTTAAAAAATAAGAATACAATGTTATTGCTAGTTCATGTAAGCATATAAATGAAAATATTAAAATAGAAATTTGCTAACTTAATGGTGACATTATTTAAAATTCAGAATATGAACTCTATTATAGTGTAGAAATTTGGTATCATTAACTTTTCCTTTTAGATTAAATCAAATCACTTTCTTATATGTTATTAATTTTATATGGATAATTTACATCAAAGGGCAATGGCCAGAAAATTTACAAAATTTTATTTACTAATAAGTGATTAATATTAATCAAATTCTATAATAATTTGTAAAATGTAATTTTTATTTTTTATCAAAGGTAATTAAGGATTTGTTATGAAATAAAAGTTTAGTTTTCTTTTGTCAAAATTTCAATAGGTTAAACAGAAACAAATGTATTTCTTTAGTGAACATAAGCGCAGGAAAAATTTAATTTTTTATTTATAAATATTTTATTACAATTTTTATATTATTGTAGTCTATATAAACCATTAAATTAAATTGTAATATAAATTTATTTTTAAAAAATTCTTCTAAATAACCTCATTATTTTAATCGTTCCATTGACTGCCAATTTTTTTTTATTTTCCGGAAAAAGCCCGGAAAACTGACCTTACTTAACAGAATTATTAACTGTTTAACCATTATATCATTAATAATCAGAAATTGTTTTTTTCTCATGTGGATTTTTTCGATCACGTGTATTAATGTTTATAGTAACCGCATAAGTCATCTCTTATACCAATTCCTGCAAATACTCCAAAAACCTAACCTTACTTAACATAATTATTAATTTTTTAACCATGATATCATTAAGGGCATTTTTTTCATTTTTGGTTTACCGTCGGTTAATAGAAAACTATTGCATTGAAATAGTAAATTATGTACCTATATTTTTGGCAACTTTGAGTCATTTACCAATGTTTAAAGAAACCGACACTTTAACCAGAGATGAAAAAGTCGGCCCTTACAATTAAAACATGTTCTTTTTTACTTCCTTGAACGAAGTAAAGGAATGTTGTAATTGCGAAAAATTTCGTTTTTTAGGTTTCCGCAGTAATATCAATTTTGGCCATCCCTAAATTAATTTTGATTAGTTTTGGCGTGACATCTATATATTAGTACCTCGTATAACATAAAAATGAATAACCGTAAAATTTTGAAATTTTTTAGTTGTGCACCTAACTTTTTCATTGTAATTGACAATGCCAAAAAGGCACTTCTTTTTATTAAAAATCTCCTAAATTCTCAATTTTTCAAGTCTCTAGGGGAAGGAGGGCATCATCATCAAAAGGGCACTATGCTCGAAGGGTATTTTTTTTGCATAAATGAAAAACGATTACCCTTAGATTTCACTTTCAAATGAAATAAGTTTAAATTAAGTTTAGCAAAAATTATGTACAATTTAATAAGCATACAAGTAAATCATATGGTGTCCACACCAATTTTTCTTTTTTTTTCGATCCCATGTAAGAATTCATTGGACTTACGTGTGTAGTAAGCGCGGTGGCCGCCTTGGACGTGGGCGGCAGCTGCGGCAGGCCTGCAGGGGGCACCCCCACCCCCCGCAGCTGCTCCAGGAAGGGCAGGAACATGAGGGACTGCGGGGCCGGCAGGTTGATGCCCTTGCCATACTGCGATGAGATCTGGTTCTGCAGTTCCTGGATGTTGTTGTGGTGCTGCTGCAGGAACAGCTCCTGCTGGCGCTTCAGCAGGTGCTCCTGCTGTAGCCTCTGCAGGTCCAGCTGCTTCTGGGTCTCTGCTGACACTTGACTAGGGTTCGACTGGAAAGGAAAAGGGAAATTATGTTGTATTTGTTAAGAAAGGTAAACTTCACAAAATCATAATTATTTAAAATTTTATTATATTTTATAACTTTCTAATTACTTCTCGAGTTATATTTCATAAGATTTTTTTTTAGAAAGGGCTCAAAATTTTTACGTTCATTTTACTTATAGATTGATCTGATATTTCTCAACAAAAATAAAAGTTATAGTGATTATTGCTAGGAATAATCTCTAGAACTTTATTCTCACTATAATAATGACAGAATTGGTTAAAACACACACACGGGACAAACAAACTTGTCATTGGTGTAAAGAAACTTTACGAAATACAAAATAATCAGTTTCATCTTGGAATAGTCTATTGCTCTTTACTCGGTTCTCTATTATGTCGGTCAATTTTGCAGCATTCATTTTTACAAAATAATAATAAAATACTGTTCAAAGACATAGACTTTGAAGAAGTTATTGACTACTTTACTTCTCTAAAATCTAGAAGGCTACCACTTTAAACAGCATAGACATTTACTAGACTATTACCTCTATCATATCACAATCATAGGGACAGAGGCCCCATTATCCTAAAGGGCCCAAGGCTTCCAATAGATTAAAAATGGCCCTGATGACACTGACAGCATTATACCGAAAGGTGTACTTTACCGCAGATAACAGGCATGGGCATGATATATTAATACCATAGAAAACAGTTATTTTAAGTCATTTTCCCAGCTAGTAGAAAAATATCTTGTACGAAATTATAATTTTAGCGAAATTTGAACTTTAGTTTATTCTACTCCTAGTCGTAAATTAAATTGTATTTGTATTGTAGCAAAGGAAATTATGAATTGATCTACTTTACTTAATCGGGGAAGTGTATATAATTAAAGATTAAATTGATCTGTTGTAAAGTATGCATAAATAATTTTAGTTTTTATGACATTTAACTTTAAGTAATAACTATGACATTTCATATCTTTATTAAGTAAATATGTGAATGTTTACATATTGTAAATATAGAAGTATACAAAGCCAGTGTAAGTAGACTAAAGGCACCATTTTAGCTGAAGTATAAATTTCCTTATTTTATGTCCATATAAAATATAATAATATATTATTAATACAAGTCAACACGCTATAAACGGTGAATGATAATATATTAAATAAACATATTCTGATAGAGAAATTCCTTGTTCCAAATTTGATTTCATGAATTGGTGAGCGTAAAATCTATTTTAATACAAAAAATAGCATATAGTTCCACTTGCGCATTTGTGCGTGATTTCGTTTTATTTGTGAACCTCTGCTGCGTCACCAAAAATATTACTTCAAAAACAAATTCCAGTGTGACAGGGGTGTAGGGCAAATGGACTCATCCTAGATCACCTAGATCATCTCCTACTGATTTACCAGGTGCTTCGGTGACAATAAACGTTCCTGTTGTCTTTGGCAAGCGGCCTAACGCATTTTAAAGAATCCGCGAACAATTTATGACAATGGTTGATGAAACAATTAAGTCGAGTACTGGGTCCATGATGAATGATGGTGTTGTGATGTTGGGGAATTTTTACCTTGGCATTTTGGCAGTAATTGATTGGATTGTTGAAAGTAAATCATAAAAGTTTACAGGTACAATCAGTTGTTATTGTTCGAAAATTCTTCACCAATGACCAGCAGCGATAAACAAATTTGTCACTTGTTATCCACATATTCCACAATTTTTAATCGTATTTTGATGCTTATTAAAATAAATACAGATGAACATATTACTCATAAATAAAAAAGGACCTTGAATGGAACTTATTTTTTGTTAATTATGATGATCAATAGATCAGTTTAATATTACAGACATTTTAATGTAATGTAGATTTTATTTACATAATTTATTCAAATATCTAATAATGATCCTTCATCTGCGGAATAGTTGATGAACATTCTTGTGCCTTAAATAATCTCATTTTTAATGAAAACGGAAATGTAAAGTTTTTATTTTCCTTTCGCTTTTTACCTGTCGTCACTTAGTAATAGAGGTATTAGAATCGTGCTAAAACTCGGATCGTGAGTTTTTAATGGATAAGCAATTTTAATATTTTTACGATGTTGTCTGTCCATGTGTGTGGATGGTTGGATGGATGTTGTAACGATTAATCAAATACTGTGTATAAAATAAGAAATTTTGGGTATAACATTCTGACACCCTAGATTAGATCTGATTAGATTTTGGTGTTAATCGAACAATCGAAAGTGGTTTTTTCGTGAAGATCTGAAGTGGTTTTCTACTAATATTTAGATGTCATTTGGGTAGTGCACTCCGATTTAAATGAAGAGTTCATTTCTAAAATCTATAGACTGACAATTTCATCGGCCCCTCATTCCATTGGATGAAATGATGAGACACTATTATCCAAAGATTAAAAAAATGTTTTTTTGGTCCGGTTCTATTCAAAATGCATTTGTAATGAATTGTGTCAAAAACCGAAATAATGTTTAGATCCGGTGTTTGTTCCAGCAAAAATAACATTTTTTCAATTTTGAATTGAGTTCCATTTCAAAGTGTTGGTATTGTTTGTACTAAGATGTTTAAAATGGTGTTGTGTCGTTGCTTGAAGAAATAATTAGCAAGGCGTTTGTTACTTTGTTAGTTGTTGTTGCATATGGAAGAATGCGAAAAGTGCGCTTTTGAAATCGTGTAGAAACAGAGAACAAATGATGTATGAAGTATGAATACGTAAGATGGTCCAGTTAAGTCGTTTCCACGCTATCGCGTTGCACAATAGCGCACAATACAGGTAGCTGGCTGGCTTGCGCAACGTAATGAGCGCTGGAGAAGATGACAGATTTCGAAACGCGAGGCTTTTCAAATTCTCCTCGGCCGCTTTGTGTTGTGCGTGCGACCGAAGATACATTTGAGAATTGTCCATCTGTTACATTCCCGATATTTTTTGTTCCTGTTGTTGAAAAAAGTATTCGCAGATTGCCAAGACGCCCACGGGCACTAAATATACGTCGGCAGCAGGCCAATTTTATCTTCCATTCACTGATGTGGCTGACGCGGACGCCGTGATGCTTTGAGGTTATGTGCGAGCCTTGCGCATAACTCTCGCTGCTTGACAACTCGTATTACCGCCACCAATCTCATTATTAAACATACTTTTTCTCCTAATTACCCCTCATATTCTTTCAATTTGCACAGGACCGGTTTTAACGCAAAACATATTTTGTCGCCCATTCACCATACCCCATTTTTTACTTTCCGACTTAAAATGTATGTATTGTTTTTTGTTTCCGCTTAGTCTTTCAACTTGTACACGACCGGTTTTACCGCAAAACATATTTTGTCGCCCATTCTACATATCCCATTTTTATTATCCGGCTTACAATGTATTTATTGTTTTTTGTTTCCGCTCATAGTCTTTCAACTTGTACAGGACCGGTTTTACCGCAAAACATATTTTGTCGCCCATTTTACATATCCCATTTTTGTTATCCGGCTTACAATGTATTGATTGTTTTTTGTTTCCGCTCATAGTCTTTCAACTTGTACAGGACCGGTTTTACCGCAAAACATATTTTGTCGCCCATTCTACATATCCCATTTTTATTATCCGACTTGCATTGTATTTATTATTTTTTGTTTCCGCTCATAGTCTTTCAACTTGTACACGACCGGTTTTACCGCAAAACATATTTTGTCGCCCATTCTACATATCCCATTTTTATTATCCAACTTACAATGTATTTGTTGTTTTTTGTTTCCGCTCATATTATTTCAATGTCCACATATTTTGTCGCCCATTTAACAAACCCCCATATCTTATTTCCGACTTAAACTTAACGATTTTATTGTTTTTAGTTTTAATAGTGATTTTTTTGAAGTTCGCTCATATTCTTTCAACTTGTACAGGACCGGATTTACCGCAAAACCTATTTTGTCGCCTATTCAACATAATCTATTATTTTACCGTCCTAGTTAACGGATTTATTGTTTTTGGTTTTAAAAGTGAATTCTTCGAGATCCGCTCATATTCTTTAAACTTCCACAAGGGTGATTTTACTCCGAAACGTATTTTGTCGCCCATTCAACTTATCTCATTTTTTACTTCCCGACTTACAAGGGATTTATTGTTTTTGGTTTTAATAGAAAATTTTTCGTGATAGGCTCATATTCTTTAAACTTCCACAAGGGTGGTTTTATTCGGAAACATAAACATATTTTGTCGCCCATTTAACATATCCCATTTTTTACTTTCCGACTTACAACAGATTTATGATTTTCGGTTTTTATAATAATTTTTCGTGATTTGCTCATATTGTTTCAAAGAATGAAATAATCTAGAACTAGAAATGCTGGATAAGACGAAAAAGGATCACCTTTACTCCTAGTACCACAATATAATATTATTGCCATTGGATTCAGATACAACTTTTGTAAAGTAAAGGAACTAGACTTTTTGATCAAATTTCGTAATAGAAAGTTCATCGTTAACAACGTTTTAAGGCTGGAATTGTAGAAGTTTAATTTTATCAAAAAAAATTCATCGCCCATTCAACTCATCCAATTTATTACTACATTCTAAATCAGAAAATTTTTGACTATATATTCTAAAATTTTGTGATACTTTTCTTCATCCTAAAGATTCGTTCATATAATCTGCTTTTATCCGTAATAATTTTGTTTTTCTTCCTAATTCTTGTACGTGTAGGAACATTAGCCAAGATAATGAAGTACTGACTCACAACATACGAAGTAGTTAAGTTGTTGATTACCTGATCTATTAAAATGTTTGTGATGTTTTTATTTAAAAATAAAATAACCATTTCAAATTAACCCTGGAACAGAAATTATGCGAAACATTATTTAGGATTGTGTAAATCCACCATCAAAGCGAACATGATATGTATGACAGAATTAAGATTGAAAATTGAGTGTATGAGACATTTAAGTGTTGAGGGTTAGAAATACTCAAAAGCGACGCTGTCCATCTTTCCCCGTCCGAATTCATTCACATTGTTGCATTCATCAGGCGTCTTTGATCTTCGCTAACAATAATTTACCTCTGGGAAGTTATGTCACGAGGACAGTGAAAAGTAAATGACATGCTGAAAGAAGGAACACGGAAAGATGGTTAGTCACCGGTCCGGTGTTTTGAGAACGGCGATTTAAATAGCCGCATATCTCACGAAAAAATAGACGTTGTGTGTAATAATACAGAAAGGTGCCACAATCCCAACGATAGCCACAATGTAGGGCGTAAACATTAATTTATTGGTCCCGAAAATCGGACACAAGACACGAATTTGGCAGCGGCGCTCATATTTTGTCTTACGACATAATTTCATAAAATCCTGCCATGAAATAGACATGGGATATCTACTTGATTTATTTGCGCCACTTGAATTTACTTTATTGCGTTTACACGCAAAAAGAACATTGTCATCACCGTGTCGTCTTTCAAATACATCATCATTACTTCAATATTTAATTGCTTATTTGTAATTCCCAATTTTTCTTTAATTTTAATTCCTTGTCTATTTAGATAAAAAGTGATCCTTTTTCCAATTTTCTGATCCATTTCTTTACATTTCTTGTTCTTTAAGGTGAAAAAGTGATCCTTTTCCAATTTTTCATCCATTTCTTTAATTTCTCCAATTTCTCTAATTCGTATTGGATTTAATGTCCCTGGTTCACTATTAAATTAGCATGAGGTATCTATTTGATTTTAACTCACAATAAGCTTCAATTTCTCTAATTATTTATTTATTTATTATCCTATTTCTTTTAATATGTATCCTAGTCATTTCCCTATAATTGATTCTCTCTTAGGGAATGACCTTTTTTTAGTAACCAGAAACAATAAAATATATAATATATTCATAAAGTGTACTAATTAAGATAAAATCATTGATTTAGAAAAGCTTATTATTGGATTAACAAAACAAAAATAAACTAAAATTATACATTCAATAGAATAATAAATAATAAAATTTTGGCGACGATTTTTTGTCGATGGGAGTCAAAACTTTCTTCAAATCCAATTCCTTATATTGATGTAAATGCAAAAAAGTAATAGTCTTTCCTCCGACATTCGGTTTCTTCTCAAAAAAAGAAGCAATGTCACAAACGATTTCTTAAATATTAAGGAATAAATTCGCTCAAAATGGACCGATCCATCGCTACAGCATTATACATGTATTTTACTTTTGATGTAACTAATAATATATCATACTGTTGATGTAAATAAATAAAAATGGGGTATTAATATCACCTATTTAAATTTTCCTTTTACCCACATTTACCTAAATTAAATTAATTGTAAATATTATAACATTTGATCATTTCTTAAACTTTTTGTATAATAATAAATAAATAATTATTAGTCTTCAAAGGTAAGGTTGTGTTTGAATAAAACGTTAATTCCTTTCCAATTTTACAATTTATTTGTTTCATTTACTATTAATCTTAACCTTGACAAATTTTTTGCTAATCAGCAAAACAAATATGTGCGCCAATGTGTCATATTTCGCCTAAGTGACAATACCAGAGAAAAATTCCATTGTCAAGTCATCGAACTTAACATTCGTCGCTAGTGTTACAGTTCCGTTATCATCGGACATCGGTACAAATCTTGCGGTTCTAGGTATCGCGTGTTTTAGCAAAGGCGTTCCCCTCAGAGTCTTTATAAGGTAAAAATATGTTGTGCAACGATGTCTCCTGTCATTCATAGGCGAGTTTTTATCAGCGGCGGAAGTCAATAGGAACATAGGCTCGGCTAGTTTGTCATTATAATCACACTGAGAAAAAACGCTTAGGTTTCTTCATAAATTTTCAATCTTCAAAGTGGAATTTAGATAACTTTCATTTAATTCCTTGCATATTAATTGAGGAAAGTGATTGAGAATAATAATTTTCAGGATGGGGACCTAGTGTTTAATTGCCTTTAAACTATTTCTTGTAATTTTTTTGCAATATATGTAATTTGAGTTAATAAAATTGTAGTATATTGTACACCAAACACCAAGGTTGAAAAGTCTATCATTATTGTCTTAGCACCAAGATTATGTTCTGAGGTGCGAAGCAATCGAGGGATACAACGCTCTGGTCATTTATGGTTTTCTTAGTCGTAGTATACATTTTTTTCTCTGCTATCACTTAAATCTAGAGTGGTCGTTTAGATATAGATTTTCTAGACTCTTATCTTGTCTAGATTATCAAAAGAAAAATGGTAAGTCATGTCTTAAAATTTCAAGACTTTCTTACTCTAGATCAAAACTAGAAAATCACAAACATAAAATGGGTTGCATTCATATTTATATTTGACGTTTCTTATTGTTATCCTCATTTTTGATTCTTGATTAGTTTTTATTAATTTATGGTTTTAAACTCACAACAAATTTAAATTATGAATCCTTAAAGTTCACTTTTCTTGACTGTAATGGGACAAATAATATTTGGATATCGAGACTTGAGTTTCTTTAAAACCTGCAATTTGCATTATTGACCTAGGTCAATAAAAATATATTTTTGACTTAAGTTATCATAGTTACCGAATAAACGGTAGTGAAAAACAATTTTTCATGTCAAATAAAGATAAATAATAATGAATTTATTTATAAGTTGCAAGATGTACATGAAACATGATATCTACTTTAAATTCAATGCATAAATATTTTTTTAGTTTATACGCTCTAAAAAATTGTTGATGATACTTTCTATACCAAATTTTATATTCATAAATCTCTTATTTATTATACAAAGATATTAATGTTAGATAAAAAATATATCAAGCATTACTAATGCAAATTATATTGTAAAAAAATTGTATATAATCTAACAACAAACATAACGGTACATTTCATTTCTATTTCATCTAAAATTAAAACCAGAATTAACATTTCTTTCCAATTCCAACAATCATTAATAACTATTTCCATTCACATATTATTTCTGAATGAATCTTTTTTAGTTACGATCTGTGGTCCACTTTCCGCATTTCAAATTCGTTACAGACGTGACGAAATATCGGAACGCATTTTTGACCCAGCAAATATGAGAACAGAAATATTGGCAGATATATCGCAAACTACTTCCGATACAGGGCAGGTGTGGCACGATTGTTACTGACGTAACAATGGACCGTGACTTTCAAGAGAATGGAAGTGAGGTTAAGATTAGAGAGATTAGATTTGTTTTGATTTGCAGTTGTTATTGAAAAAAAATTATACAAATATTCTATTGTCCAAATATTTATCTTATAAATAAAATATGTAGTTAACATATTTATTTACATTTTTTATAATTTATTACTAAAAAAAACTGGTCACCATAGAACAAATCATATACCATAAAAAAAGAACAGTAGTTTTTTTAATGAAGATTATCATTTTTTTATGAAGAGAAGAGTAAACTTCCACTTCCTATTGAATATTTTTACAAAAAGTAGTCATTAAGAAGTTAAAATGTATTATAAATTTTTTTAGTGAATATTTGTAAAAGTCAATGTTTATATAGTTCTAGTTCACAGCTTTCGTTAGCACAAATTAAGTAATTATATATTTTTTATTGTTGGTAATAATTAAGAAATTAATTACAGTTTTCACAATTTTTATCAGCATGTAATTTAGATTTCATCAGTTATATATAAATTTTAAATTTGCGGCCTAAACTGTCTGCTAATTTAATAACAAATTATAATTAAAGAAAATATAATATTATTAAATAAACACAGTTAAAACACCTAAAAATTTTATATATTAAATATATCGATTTGTAGTTTTACAGATTCTGAATTGAGTAGGCTGTGGAAAACCGTTAGGGTAAACTCGTTTGTTTTGTTTCAGTGGTGTGCATTCGTGTAATAGTGGTGGTTTCGATTGCATGTTTTTAGTGTTCACAAGCTTCAAATTCAACAAATTAGGTAAGAAATTATTTATAACAATGTTATATTTCGTAGTACTGATAATATAATTTATGGTTTCTATTTTATTCATTATATATTTTAACTGCTTTTCAAACTCTCTGTTTATTTAATAAAAAATTAAAAATAAAGAATATATAATATTATTAAATAAATAAACACAGCTAAAACACCTAAAAAATTTATATATTAAATATATCGATTTATAGTTTTACAAATTTTGAATTGAGAAGGCTGTGGAAAACCGTTACGGACATGTCGTTTGTTTTGTTTTAGTGGTCTGCATTCGCGTATCAGTGGTAGTTTCGGTTGCATATTTTTAGTGTTTAAAGCTTCAAATTCATCAAATTAGGTAAGAAATTGTTTATGACAATGTTATATTTCATAGTACTGATAATAAAATTTATGGTTTCCATTTTATACATTATTTTAACTGCTTATCAATACGTAACATGTTAGCCTTATTTGAGCAGTTAGCTATGCTTTGTAAATAAACATTTGATAATGAAAACAATGAAATGTAAAGTAAAATTTCTACAGAAATAATACTTTTTGTGCACAGTACGTGTAGAGGAAATATGCACCATTTCTTTATGCTAATGACATTTTATTTTACAAGACTATTAAAAAATCTTTAGAAATTTATTTCTAATTAGTTTTGCATTCATAAGATTTACTTTTTAATGACATTTTTTACTTTTTGGAAGATTAGTTTTAAAATAGTAGGTTAAAGAAAACCGGATGTAATTTCAAATTTCTAGAATTCTGGTTTATTTCTTCAATTGCGAAAATAACTTTGTCACTTTGTGAAGATAATTTTACGTTAAATAAATAACAGAAACTGCCAGACCGTTACAGAATATCACACGGTTAAACATATTTTTAAATATTTGACTTAAAAAAAAATTAAGGAATTTTCGAGTAACGAAAATTGTTTTAATTGATTGAAAAGCTACAATTAAATTTTTGTAGACTCTATTCTCCGTTCTAATTTTTATTATTTTCTACTTCCTTATTTGCTAGTTGCAAGTCATGACTCATAAAAAATTCCGTCTTAAAAAAATGTGTGATTATCGTTTAACCATCCATAAATTTGACGAATCATATCGTACTCGTGAGTAAATTCACTTTACACGCCTCGGTGTTTATATTTTCAAGGTAAACAAGTAAATGTTACTGACTAATGCACAATAATCATACAAAATGAAGTTCCTGAACTATTATTTAATTCAGACCATCATCTTGCATATTAAACAGTTGAGCAAAAAAGGTGCAGTCAATGAAATAATATCATGAATAGTATATACTATAAAAGTAAGATTAATTATGTAACAAATAAATTTACGAATGTGTAAAAGAGTCACATATTGTTCTTTTTTATACCTATAAATTAAAATAAAAGAATTAAATACAGGGAAAGTAAAAATTGAATATGATCAAAATCAAAAATTTTTTTTTCGCTGTAAAAATTGTCTCTGTTGGAATGAAAATCTGAAAATTGGTGCAGTTACCCCTTAAGGTGTATACATAGTTTTCTTAGAGGTCTAATTTTGAACGTGAATATCTCGAGATCGGTACGAGATAATTGAATTAAAAATTTGAAATCAACACGTCGATATTTACTTAAGTCTAGAAAGTAAATATTTTTGGAGAAAAAAGTTCCCAGTAAAAAACTAAAATTTCAGTTTTTTCGTTTTCACCGAATCGTAGGAAAGAACGTACATGCGGAGAAAACATTTCTTTATGTAACTTTGTCCGTAGAATCCACTGGTAGAATGGTTGATATTGTATTAATTAAATAATTTGGAGATATAAAAAGATATGAATGTTTAATTATTAATATATTAAAAAAAAGAAACAAAATTTGTACTAAAGAATATGTACATTACAGGAATTATTATAATAGAACTGTATAAGTAGATTTTTCTATATTCACGATATCAAGTACAATAATAAAATTGCATGTATGGTTACGGATATAATTGACCTAATTTTAGGGATTCATTAGTCAAATAAAATACATTAAAATGTTAGGTACGTGCAATAGTTTTACTATAAAGTAGGCAATTAAAATAATAGCCCAGCGGTACATAATACCTATCCTATTTCTCCTAGGATATGTCACTGATGATGATGAAAATATGTAATTAAACAGTCTCATTACAATGTCATCCACACTATAACTCATGTAGTCATTCACCTACTTTAAAATGACACGGTTGAATAATAAGTGAATGAAGAAAATATAAAAATTGCTCAATAATACATGATGCTATCTTGCTTGGCATTATTATTCAAATTCGGATAATTCAAACATTGTTTAATAATCATAAGATGAACAAATAAACCTTGACGAATCAATTGATTCAACATATTCATCAATGTATCATTATCTCGCTAATTATTATATTTAGCAACTAAACATTAATAATCATTTAGCATATGGCAGGAAACATTAAAATATCGTTTATATTTTGCAATTCTAAAATATTAATCTTTACATCAACGCGTTTTACTTTTAGAAGAACAATCCTAAAATGTAATGAGAACCGTTACATAACAGATAAAATAACAATACCGAATTCTAATTGTTGTTATTGCAAAAATTCATTTAAAATTGTTCACACTTTCCCTTGAGTTTGAGATTGAGACGCAGATAGGAGATCGCACCTTACAGTCTTGTTTTTAATGCACCAGTTACCACAAATTTGATCATTAAAGGAAAATGAATTGTTGAACGTTATTTTACCATGGAAACAAAATTGTTCAGGAAAACAAATAATAATTTTACTAGGCCATCCTATTTTTTTTTCTACAAAGTATGCGTCTAAGCATTTGTTTTTGAAGTTAAAAGTGTCGAATCATTACTGAAATCTGCGATATTTAGATTGCCATGCCCAATAATATTTGAGGGTAATATTTATTTATATTTATGTTAAATTTTTATAGACCTAACTATTTCCTCTAGTTTGATAAAACTAGGATAAATGTAAAACAGGAAGACTAAATTGATAATGATAATAAAAGTGTGTTTTATGAAAAAAAAAGTATATTTAATAAAATCCACTAACACACTTGGCTATTTATTAAATGATTGCAACTCTAAAAAGTACCTTCTTTTATTAAACATCCAGTCTAATAAAACCAATTCCGTATTAAAAAATAGTTGCTGACGACGAAATCCTTTAATGGTGAAAATAATATACATTCAATACAATGTACTTATTTTCATTTTGTTAGAAGTCGAATGTAGTACTGTTTTACAAGCAGCAATAACAACGAAGTTTTATCTCCGTACATATCATTTGTTTGGTGTTTGACATTCGATAACGTCAGTTGAACATGATATACGTATTGAGTTTACAAATAAAGACAAATAACAAAAGTGATTGCATGAGTGACATTGAACGTGGTCAATGAAATAAAATATACTTCTCACATATTAAGCAGTCATTCATCGCAAATTTAGCAACTTTCTCTCGGAGGAAATGCAGACCGATTAGATTTGAACAAACGCTTGACTTCCTCGATTGATTCCAGCACCGAGTGAGATAATTTCTCTTTTAGTGGAGGGCAATTTGTGGTATTGTCATTGCGTCATGTAATTATATTTATTAAGTGCATGACATGTGGGCAAATTGAGGGGAAAGCCGTAATAATGCTCTCAAATGTTTGTTATATCGTGAGGTACTAATGCATTGTTGTAACAATGCGGTAACTACTGTTATATTTCATAATTACTTCATATTATCGTCAAGGCTGTTCTATGTCATTTACCATGAAAATATACGGAATTTTTATCTAGATAAGTAAAATTAAACTCTATGGGTGGTATTGTTTTATTGTCCGTATTAAACATTTTTATCAAATTTCCAAGTTATCCTCGTGTGGATACCAGATCTCAAATATTGTACCACTGAATCACCCTTGTATTAAAGTACGTTTTAAGGAAAAACAGACATTGTACCTACTCTTTGCTATTATTTAATTTTAATTTACAATATTATAAATTTGTTTATAAAATTAAAAGTAATACAGAGCATTATGTGAAAATAGATACATTAAGAACATATGTTCTTTTAATAAAAATATGTTAAGTACGTAAGTAACATATCCGAGATAAGCACTTTAATTCTTGTAAACATTCTCGACTACTTCCTGAGACAAACATGGAAGTAATACTAATTTTACAACTTATTTATATGGAAGTAATAATTAAATATTATGATTTTAAACTACTTAATTTCTAATGTCACATAAATATTGTTGTTATTTTGCAACGTACAAGTATATACGTACTTGCGTTTGTTTTTTGTCAATAACAATAAAAACTGTGGTTAATGTGGGCATAATTTGACATTGGCATTGAATTTATTATATAATAAATTATCATTGTTATGGTTATAATTTATTTATTACTGCGATCATCTATAGTTAAATGGAATCAAAAAAATATGACCGCAAATTTTAAGAGTTAATGTACCTAGAGTAGTACAAATGAAAACTGAAAAAAGATCTTACTTTTTCGACATTTTTTGTCCATGCAATCTGATTTTAATATTGTTACAATCGTTTGGATCAGTTGGACTTAATTATTCTTATTTACCTTGGCGAGTGGATCACTTAATCAGAACATGTGCGATATGAAAAATAAATGATCCGGATTCAAAAATGTAAGTTAGATCCGATCCAAATTTCAAATGGAATACTCCTAATGTATTGGTGATTCATTCGATTCGAACTAACTGTAAAGTAAGATTTTGGATGTTTTGTGCTGGGATATAGCACAATAATACACCAAATTCAGATATACCATAGGGAATTAGAAAAGGAAGGAATGTTGGAAGAAACAATACTAAGAAGTATAATAAATGTACTAAAATGTACATTCGAAGTTTGGAAATGGCACGATTTATTAAATTTCTACAAAAGTGCACTTTGAAACAACTTTCAAAAACCTGACATCGATAAATACTTCCTGGGGTTGTAGCGACAAAGAAACAATCTTGAACACTTTTTGCACTAGAGATGGGCGGGTATGAACCATTTGGTTAATTAAAACAAATCACTTAAGTGAAGGAACTGATTTGATTTCTTGGTTACAAAATTATTCGTTCAGTCATGTTCTGGTACCATGGCATCTGTCGCTTCGTTTTAGGAGTAAATACCTTCTTTTTTCTACTGTTATTTTCAAGATTTCAAGAAAGAGTATATTTGAACTCTTTATAGATTTTCTTTGAAGAAATAATAAATATTAATACAGAAAATAGAAAATAATATAAATATTTTAGTAAATTATTTTATATACTCGTTATGATATATAAACCATAGTTTAACATTTATACAATAAATATTTACATTCTGTATATTTATAATTTATACGAAAACAGAAATCATAAATTAATTTAGTTTTTAGTTTGACTGATAACTCAATTCAATAATCGCACCTCATAATACTGAAACTTTAATCAAATAAGTTAATCTCATCCAGATGATCCAGAATCCTGAATCTAAACCTTTTAGGTTTAGGTTAGGTATTTCATTCGATGATTCATATTGATCGAAACATATGAATCTATTAAGAAAAAAGAACTAAATCAAATGAACATATTCCTAAAAATGAATCGGACTTCCCATCTCTATTTGGCACTGACTGTTATTATTATCATTGAAGAGTTATTATTAAGCAATGTTTGGGAAAAATCAAAGTGCAAATCCAGCGGAAGTGGAGTTTTATTCCTCGCACAGGCTGGCGCGGGCCCAGACTGCCTGCTGCTGTTAGCAGCGCGGTTGACTCCACACGACAGCATAAAACCACCACGAGCCACGAGATATTCTCGGGACACTACCGCGGTCATTATAACACGTGATGTATCGTTTCCGCTCCCAATGCACAACCTCCACCTGCAATTAGCTTTCGGAAGGAAGGTATTGTTACTGGTCTTCGTTGGACAATTCGTAAAAAGGAGCATTGCATTTCGAAAAGGGACACCAATTTTAACATCCGCTGTTAGAACCAGGATACAGAAAAAAAAAACAAAATCAGCAAAAAAAAATAGTACAAGGAAGGGAATTTAATATACTCATGTTTACAAGGAGGAGGTACAAGAAAATATAGTCAAGTGGAATCTGGATTCCAGAAAAGATAGAAGGAAAGGAAAGACTATATAAGAAATGAAACGTATAGAATAAGACAATTAGAATAAGAAGTGGAAAAGATAGAAAAAAAGGAAAGACTATATAAGAAATGAAACGTATAGAATAAGACAATTAGAATAAGAAGTGGAAAAGATAGAAGGAAAGGAAAGACTATATAAGAAATGAAACGTATAGAATAAGACAATTAGGTGGTTGGCATTTATTACAGTGAACACTGAAATCCAGAAGAAGATTGAAATGGAATATACAGAATATGAACAAAATCAGTAAAAGAATTTAATGTCTAATCATTTCGATAAAGGGAGTTATTTCAAAAGTAGTCCTACCAATTTTAAATGAATTCCAAGGAAAATAGAAGGAAAGACAACAAAAGATCAAATAAGAAAAGAAACATGAAGAATAAGAAAACAAAATTAGTAAAACAATTACCTAGTCTAGTACAAGAAGGGGAATTTAGATAGCTGTCTTTACTCATGTAAACAGAAAAGGACAAGAAAATATTCGCTAGAGAAATATGGATTCCAAAAAAAATAGATGAAAAGAAAAGATCATATGAAAAATGACACAAACATAAAAAACAAAATCAGTAAAACGATAAGAACAAGAAGCGGAATTTAGGTGGTTGACATTTACTCATAGGAAGGGATAATAAAATATTGAAATCTGGATTATAGAGGAAGATTGAAGGAAAGAAAAGACCATATAAGAAATGGAACGTACAGAACAAAAACAAAACCATTAAAAATATTAGATGGGTGACATTTATTCACGTACATAAGAAGGGACAAGAAAAACTAGTAAATAAATGAATAGGATAGGATATTAGCCTGATTGAATCAATATGGACAAAACTATAAACTTACAGATTTAGAGGTACTCTAATGATAGTAAAGATTATAGAAAATGTAAAAAAAAAGAAAAACGATAAACTAGGACTGGATATACAAATGAATATAACGCCAAATCCAATATTGTAACAAACAAAGATCTTGATAAAAAAATTTCGGGTTTTACATTACCTAGACTTTTTAACCTGATAACTTATATGTAGAGCAAATACAACTTATTGAATTACAATGTAGCTTTATATTTAAGATTTTAACACGAATTATACCAGTTGGTCACTTTTGGTAAAAATAATTTAACTTAATCTGCTTTTTATAATATTCATTGTATGTGTAAGAGAATATATTCTCCTGTGTCGTACGGAAAAATAAACACGTTCTATGGAGGAAAATATGGTTGAAAGTAATAATAAACGTTGTCAGTTAATGAAGAGCTCGATAAAAATACATATCCACCATTTGTCTTTCCAGTGTGTTATTTTATTTGTCATCCGGGAAAACAAGCAAAAAATCCGAATGTTTCATTGATAGAACAGAGTTACATAACCGGACATGCTGTCATTTTTCATTCAGCTCACTATGAGAACCGCATTCTTTCTCCTCGCGCTCCAAAGCAAAGAAATGACGTGAAATGGGAAACCTAACCTCAAAGATCAAAATAAACGATACCCGTGCCGTCATTTGTTTCGAATCAGCGGCTGTTTGCTGGCCTCTCACGCGTGCCCCAATAAACCACATCAATTGTTTCTACTCCAAGGAATTTTTACATAACTAGCTGTACTTGTTCTTGTTACACTATACTATACATTGTAATAACTGATTTTTCGTTATTCTTTTGTTTTTGTCTTGTTAAAAACACAATAAGCAGAAAGGAAACACCGTAAAACATCAAAATTAATTAGAATATTAATCGGCGTATATTTAAGGGAGATATTGTATTTATAACATTTTTTGGAATTTCGAGAATTTTACAGATGCATACGAGTTAAGATTGTATTACTTTTGTAAATGTATACAAAGGCTTAATATCCTTAAAACGTTAAAACAAATTCGGTTGTATGTAATTTTCGTAAAAATATGAATATATATTTATTTGTAGGTTCAGTTCATAATATATGCACACATTACATTGGTTATTTTTCCGAATTATTATAAAATCTATAATGTCACACGTGTCGTAAACAATTTATTTATTACAAAAAGTGTCATTATAAGACTTATTAATAATAGCAATTACTAGCCACGTGTCATTTTTACTGTTTATATATGTTTTTCCAATGAGATAATAAAAGAGAATTTGTCTCACAAGATATAAAAAAATTTAACAAATAAAACCCAGATTCATAAAAAAGATTAGCTACTAACCCGGATTAGTTATAGCGATTGTTAACTTTCTGAAAAGTCAAATTAATTCAACTCCCAGTTCATAAAATAAATTAAGGAAATGTTATTTACAATTAAATGACGAATGTATGTATAAGTGGTACAAATATAACTGAAAAATGTAATATTAATGTTCAAATTAAGAATGATATAATTATAAGACAAGAAGTGCCTTTATTACACGGATTTCAATTAATCTCAAATGATTTAATGAAACTGTAATAGTACCTGTAATGATACAATTAAATTTTGATAAATTGAAGCTGTATTAAGAACTTAATAACCAGTCTCTATTATAAAAGAATTAATTTCTTTGTCAGCAAAAAAAATGAATGATACCGTAAATAATTGCTAATTAACTGCTAATTACTCTGTTCTTAAAATTTCAATCAATTGTATTGTAATTACCTTTTTCTTTCGTTTTTTCCTCAAGCAGGAAGTAGATTACTATGCCAAAAATATGAAATTTTTGTGTTTATATAATTTGGAAATTTTGTAATAAAACAAAAGGCAAGTGATAATAATCTCGCATGACATTTGGCTGCGTGCGAATTGCTCATAAATTAAGTGTAGAGTCACTCTTTGTAGATGTTTAGAGTTATTTGAAGTAAGTCATAAGCTCTTTGTGATCCAGCAGGCATAGTTGAAGCATTTTGCATTTTAGTTTTAATGCAATCATAAATACACCCTCGCAGCAAAAAGACCTGACGCCACATTTGACAGCTAAGAATCCTGTCGTGGTTCTTTTGTCCCGACGTTCATTCTGTATTTCTTCATTCTAGTGTGTTTTGTTTCACGCACTAAGTACCTGATGAAATTGAGTAATGCAGAGAAATTAAGTATGATATATACAACCAAATAAATGCCACGTATGATTTTATTGTGTACCGAAATATACGCAAATTAATGTAGATAATTTATGATGCTATTTTCGGACATAAAGGCTGTAATTGAACTAAAGAAAACTCAAATTTATGTAGACAATAAATGAATTTATATGAGAGTAGGAATATTAAAATTAAATGCGAAAATAAGTATAAAATGAATTATCGTTACATCTTGAAAGTATTAACAAATAAAATTAAGTTCAAATCTTCATTTCATTCATTTCACCTACACAAATTTAATAGTTAATATAATTTTTATTGATTATTATCTTTTAAATGATAATGGCATTAATTATTATTATTACTATTTCTTTTCCTATGGTTTGTATGGTACTAGTCATAAAAAAACTGATGTGAGCACTACATGACTTCCTTGTACGCTAAATTATAAACTTTTTTGCTACACTTCATATATTATTTCACATAAAGTAAGTTCATTCTAAGGCTAATCATTTTTCAACTTCCATTCGTTCAATATTTTTAATTTCCGTTCGAAATGGATCATCTTTTGGAAATTTTATTAAAATGTTTATCACTTTTCCTTATTGCGCTACACAAAATTATTTTAATCGCTCAAAAACAAGCAAAGAACGCGATATGGTGTTTATTAATTTTGTATATATTTCTCACGAAATATATTCTGACAATTGTCACTGTCAATTTATTATGAAATGCCAACTAAATTATTATTTTTGTTAAGTTTCTGCCAAAAGTAACCTGCCATTTGAAAAGGTCGATTGGAACCAAAAATGGAGTTGCATAATTAGATAACATAAAATAAAATTTCAATATTAAAAAAAAAACACTACGAGAAAAGTGGATTGAGGGATGGTCAAAATGAATATTTCCGTTAAAAATTGAAAACTGAAATTTTTCGCGATTACAATACCTCCTGTACGTTGTACAAGGAAGTACAAATTGTTGATAATAAAGGAAAGTGTTCGCAGTGATTGAAAGAGTTAATAATAGTTCAATAATATATTTATAGAATATTTATTCAGTATTTATTTGAAAAAGTAAAATATGAGTAGGAAATATAATGATAAGTTTTGTAGAGTGTTTATTTTTTGGTACAACTTTCTAAGAAAATATTTCATCGAAATCTCACAATTAAGGAAGTGTGGTAGAACAGATTAAATAAAATTCCGAAACTAGGTACAAAATTATAAATTACATTTATGGTCAGGTCATATATTAGCCTTCATTAAAAGTTCATATAAATCACTAAGTTAATTCCAATCCAATAAAATATTAGAAAGTAAAAATGTTGCCGATAAAAACGAAATTTAGAAACATCTTCTGAGCCAATTCCCACATCCATTACTGTGAATAATGTTGATATATTGAGCACATTATCCAGCATCTTTTGATGCGGCAGAAATGTGGCCGATTTCGCAAAGCTAGATTTCCGGTACGAAAACAGATATGAATAATAATTTTCGTAATATGTACAGCATTATACTCCTGGAATAACAAACACACATCGGCCCAAACCAAACAAACAGCGCAGAGAAAATACCACGTTTCCGCAACAAATCGTAAAAACACCCAGGATTATGAAACTCTGATTATTATCATAATTTTTACAACCAGAATAAAAATGAACACGGGAAAACGTAAATTTAGAACAATTATAAATCGTAAAATAACTCGCATGAACTGGTTCACGTTTATTTCACAATCATCCCTTTAAAAGTTTAAAAAATTATAAATTCTACTAACAAAAATTCATCTGGAGATCAATTTCTAACAACGCCGTATATGAACCTAAAAAAATATCGCTGTTTCCGAATGGTTTGAAACTCACTATAAACTGTAGACCCCTTGTTAACGCAGTAGTCTGCTATACCATTAAACTTCAAGTAAAACTAATCACGAAACAAATACTTTAGGTACTTCATCTAATCCAATACAATCCCAAATTTTAAAAATTGTGAACAATATTCGTATAATTAATAGTTTTGTGTTCATGTTAAATTTACGACACTTAAAAACCCCGAAAATTAAATGCAAATGATTTAAGAAAAGAGATAAATTTAATGAAATGCACACTAAAAAATGCGTCTTATATAACTATGTAATAATTATAAATTTGAATCAGGTATGTCCTTTAAGTCTCCTTACCGAGGCATTCTCTTGAAAAAATGACAAAATATTTACAGTCTGCATTTTGATACCTATCAAAATATGTCATATACATAATACATGATGCAGTAGAAATTTCAGCGGACAAAAATATTAAAAATTTTGTTAAAAAAGATTTTAGAATGAATTCAAATTTCAGTTGAAGTAAATAAATTTGAAGTCAAGATATTATTCCATAAATGTTGGTAAGCAACGTGCACAGGCAATGCACTTCTTGAGTTAAAAATATGTTTATACATACACAATCATTGTAATTTAACTTAATTCGTATTTCCAATTAAAAACTAAAAATTTTCTACATCTCCACGTTATTTTCAATCACAGTTAAACATAAAAAATTACAATTTTTAGTTTTTTTAGTCCTATATCTTGATTTTTGAAAATATTGACGCGTTTATTTAAAATTTATAAAAACAGTTCATCTCAAAAAAGATCACGAAAACGTTTTTGTCAAGAGAATTTTATAAAATTTGCTGAAACCTATAAACTATTAAATAAACAATAACTGTTACGAATTATATCAGGCCTTAGGTATCTACAAGCTTGGAATTCAATTAACACCTGGTATTGTTATGAGTTATGTTTATAGCTATTAACACTTAATATTGTTGAGTATCATAAACAGGCATACCTAAAATGTGTAATAATATATATTTTCTGATGATTGAGTAACGTTTTTATTTTTGGGAATGTAACAATAGAATGTGTCTTCTTTCACCGTTCCCCGCAGATGGTCTGAGCTCCTAAGAACCTTAGCAAAGCCGATAAAGAATAAAGCGTAGCCGAAGGTGTCGAGAGATCAAAGCGGACGCATGCATAGAATCACTTGGTCTAATGGAAACATTCGATTCCAACGCTGCTGAGAATTAACGACACCTTGCTCATATGCCACGCACGTGTTCACATGTTTCCTGCTTTGGTGATCGTCTTTTGTCACCTCCATCTCAGCCACAATTCCACTATCGTTTGTTTTAACATTTCACTTCCTTTTTGGTAACTTTGAACATGGGGCAGATGATGTGTTTATGGAATCCGTAATAGATTTAGAATTAGAAATAATAAAATGTTACTCTAGTACTCGAATTGAACGAAGTATGAGATCAGAATCGCAAATTGTTGTTCTAAATGAATCGGTTCTACAAATTAATGGCTGATAATATACTTCGAGTCGAAGAGATCGGACGATCGAAATATAACTAGTATAACTAGAGGTTCAATTTTCCGAGTTGCAAATTTAATTTATTAAATTTAAAGTTAATTAAAGTTTAAATCAAAATATATTAGCTGTAGATATTATCGTAAGCTGGAATAACCAAAAAGAACCTTAAAAAATAAAACTTTTAAGTTTTTAGCATTAAATTGTGTGTATACATTCTAAATAATCCAAACATTATTATTTTTTGGTCCAAAATTTTGATTTTTAAAAATAGCTTAGATTGATAGAGTTCGATGCGCTGATTTCAAATTTACAAACAGAATTTAATTATCTCTTTTGGTTTCTGAGATTTTTGCTCTCAAAGTGGAACCTCAAAAAAGTGTGTTTTCTGGAAATATCTTTAAAATGAGTATAGATACAATCTCATTGATTATACCAGTAGATTCTACGGGAAAAGTTACATAAAGAAATGTTTTCTCCGCATATACGTTCTTTGGAACGATTCGGTGAAAAATGAGAAAATCGAAAAAACCTAAATTTCAAAATTTCTCCGTGGAAGCTTTTTTCTTTCAAATTTTCAAACCGAATTGAGTTATCTCTTACCGTTCTCGAGATATTCATGTTCAAAGTTGAGTTTTGGCAAAACCTAACAAAATAGGTTTTTTAGGTATACCCCTTTAAAGGTTAGGTTTACGACTTCGGCGACCTCACTAATCGATTCTACGGGCAAAATTACATAACTGTACCAATTTTCAGATTTTTATTGCAAAAGACACAATTTCTAGAGAGGAAAAACGAAAATGGCAAAATCTGAAAAAATGGCAAGGGGTATACCTTAGATTTTTTTCGATTTTTGGCCATTTTCAGTTTTTTCCTTATAAAAATTCTATCAGTTGAGATAAAAATCTGAAAATTGGTACACTTATATAATTTTGCCCGTAGAATCGAATGGTGAGGTCGTTGAAGTCATAAACCTAACCATTTTAGGAGTATACCTAAAAAACCTAATTTTTTAGGTATAACTTTGAACTCAAATATCTCAAGAACGGGAAGAGATAATTGAATTCTGTTTGAAAATTTGGAATCAGAGCATCAATATCTACTTAATTCCAAAATATAAAAAGTTTTGGAGACAAAAAGTTTTAAGGCGAAAAATTGAAATTTAGGTTTTTTCATTCTTCTCATTTTTCACCGAATCGTTCCAAAGAACGTATATGCAGAGAAAACATTTCTTTATGTAACTTTTCCCGTAGAATCGACTGGTAGAATCGTTGAGATTGTAACTCTGCCCATTTTTGAAATATTCTAAAAAAACACACTTTTTTGAGGTGCAACTTTAAAGGCAAATATCTCAGCAACAAAAAAAGATAATTAATTTCTGTTTGTAAACTTGAAATCAGTTCATCGACCTCTATCAACGTGGACTATTTTCAAAAACCAAAATTTTTTACTCAAAAATGGGTATTTTTGATAGTTTTGGGTATATAAACCCAATTTTACGGTAGGTTCACAATTCACTACTCATCTGGAAATGTTATAAAACAAATAATAAAATTTCCTTATTTATAAACGTTTAATCAGAGTGGGAAGACACCACAAAAATTTAACAAAAATTGTTAAAATTAATATTTAAAAATTCATTCAGTGCTGTGTTAATTATCAATTTTTCAATGCAGTCTTGAAATTTATGATAGCGATTGATATCATTGATCCGAAACCCAACAAGCAATAGTTTTATTGACATTGCGATGTAATAACCGACATGATTAATTTCTACTTCATCTATAAATCAAAGTGATATGTGCGTAAAACAACCATAAACATATAGGACGAACTAGCTATTGATTTATCGAATTATTAACACCAAACTAAAAAGTCAAAAGCAAAGATTATTATACCGGATTTTTATTGGACATGCATTGCAGTTTAAAGGCAACGGACCGTGAATATGAATGTTATTAATAATTTTAACTCAATATAAAAATACGGGATTAAGTATATGCATACAGATAAAATTTTAAAAAAAACAGTCAGCGTTATTGCAGCTCTACAATCCAGGGTTTTCGAGTTTGAATTCGAAAATATGTGAATGTTTTTATTTCGACAAACATTACAAAAAAGTAAAAAATCTGATGTGGCCAGCACATAACCTCTGACCTGTCGTCTACACTTTTTATTAATATGCAATATATAAATTGTAATATATGAGTATCCTTGCGTTGACTGCTGTCACGGTAAAGGAATTATTAAAATAATTAGTACTTACAGTATTAGTACAATTCCTTTTAGAGTATTCGATAATTATTTTTATAATACTTTCACTCTCAGTTATAATAATAATTATTACTGTCAAACGTGGTTGGCAAAAATCATTGATTTAAAAAAAAATTGTTTTAATTATTATTAGTATTTTTTATAAATGATATATTTCTTTGTTTATTTATTTAAATACCATTAGTTGATTGGTCAATTGATTAAAATTTTAGAACAGCATTCCAAATGAAATGTATCCCATTAAAATCTGAGATGCATCTAAAATACTTGACGTTGATGCACGTCTGCATGTTTTGACTTGCAACGGAAATATTAATTTCTAGACAGCTTTGAGATCACATCTCACTTGCCATTGTTTTTCGTAAACATAAAACAATATCCTGAACAACTGAAGAACGTATTTCGCCCTTGACCTGCTTGTAAAAATTATAGACTTCATGCTTGGGATTGTAGATTAATATTTCTGGCAAAATCTTGACGTTTACATTGTAAAAATGTCAAATTTTCTAAGACAGGACATTATTATTTCATTCTTTGAACTTGTCAGAATTAATAATAACAATAATCAGTTTTTCTTAGAAATATTTATGGAATAAGTTTCTTTGAAGTATTTTGTATACAACTGTATAAAGATATTAGTAAAATAAATAAATAAGATGTACCTAATCTATGGTAATAGTGAATCATTTCACTAAGAAACTATAAATCAATTATGTATTCTTTATCTAATTTATTATACAAAACATTTATTTTCTTATAACAACATATATTTAAAAAAAAAATAATGAAGTGGCATTTTCCAAAAAACAAAAGGGTTTTTATTTTATTTTAATTTCTTTATGTATTACAGTTATGGGAATGATAAAATGATTCTTCAGTTATATAAATCTTGTGAAAGTGTGAAAACATAATTTGTAATAAAAAATTTAAAATAATTCCATTTATGCAAAAAATGAAGAACGTCCTTGCCAATCATATTCGAATTTAAAAATGGTATTGGTATTTTAATTACTGTTAGGTTGTCAGTCCTAACTGTACATAACTAGGGGATTTTTAGATGGAAAACGAGATTTTCACGTCTCATGAACACGATAAAAGGAACAATGGAAATTTGTTTATTATAAAAAGTCTAAATTATCTGATATAGTACTTTGTGTCTTAAACTAACAGGAAGAAGTACTTAGCAACTATTAAGTTTCTCCTTTTGGCTCTCAAAAGTTTCAACGCCACCTGGACAAAAAAGTTAATTGCTTTATTGTCCGATAAAGCTATTAATCATATTTTTATTGTTTACGCCTTTAGAATTTCTATCAAGGTCCTTTCAAGGCGGTCACCCATCCAGGTAATAAACATGCTCAACCAAGCTTCACTGAATTAATCAATTCTTTTAGTCGTACGATAACAACGACTTCATCAAAAAATGTCACGAAATTAATAGGATATATTTTACGCATTTAAAAGAAACTAACTATGTTATATGCATGAATTCGGTTACTACAAGTATTACCAAATAAAAGCTGGGGTACCGCTGGGTACTATACTAGGCCCAATCTTATATTTAATACACACGGTAGATTTACCTTATCTGGAGAAGACTACAGTGGCTACATATGCAGATGACACTGCAATATTTGCATCTCATAAAGACCGAGCGCAAGCTTCAAGAAAACTCCAAACGGCATTAAATGAAGAGGTGAAACAAAAAGTAATCAAATCATTACACGTAAAATAATATCCAAATAACTAACACTATATTTTTGTAAATAATAATGGAAACGTATATATGTCAAATAATCAAAAATGGATTAAAGGGACCTCAAAATATGTTTTCTTTTACCAAAAATATATCTTCCTTACGTATAGATAGAGAGGTAAAGACAAAATATAGGGAATCATCTACAGGTTAATCAATTTTGCTAAGAAAATGATCTATCAACTTCCAGTTGATAACCGTTACCTTAGCAAAAACAAAATATGTTGTGTAATTAACATAATGGTTTTAACAAGTGAAAATGTATTAAAAAATTTGTTTAGATTAATATGAAACTGTGTTAAGAAGAGAAATGCATTTTTACCAAATTTTCTCTTTCCGGTTTTCAAACTTGAAAAGTATGACAAGTAAAACCGATGTTTTAATTATGTTTAACCACATGAGATATTCATAAAGTCGAAATTAGCTCCAAAAATGTTTATGTAGGTCCGCCCAGATGCTCATCAGAGTCAGAACGTGAAACAGAACGTAAACAAAAATAGTTTTAATAAACTATTGCTTTACATATCAAAACCTTCAGAATGTAATTATGTATCCTGCCAATTTAATTAGGAAAGTCACTTGGAATTTATTTCTGCTCGCAAATTTGTTTACCATTCGTGTTTTTGTTAAAATAATTTTTGATCGTCTCTTCGTCAGTAACTTAAGATTGACTGCTTCATGTGCGTTTACAAAGGTAGTCGAAAGCCATATATCAATTTTATGTTAGTGCAAAACTAGACATAAAATGTGTGAACACTACACAGCATACGAGGCTAACAAAAACAGATAGAGCCACATACCATGTGTCGAAACTAAAAAGTTTGTTTTCCAGGACCGTCTGACTAAAATTTGTAATAAATGAAGTTTAACATTTTTAATGTATGAAAAAGAAATATAGGTTTTTAACTGTTGAGAATATTTTCGGCTTCCTCCCCAGAATCCGTTTGTTTATTTTGTTTGTTTTTTCGATGGAGCGCACGCCAATGACCGAAACCTATTCTCGGCAACACTCCCCATTTTCCGCCCCACTTCCACGTCCATGAATCGCGAGCGATCTGATTGAACACTGGCTAATTAATTTGTTATGTTTGCAAGCCTGAAACATGTGTTTTGCAGAAACGGAGTCAAGGAATTCGTCATTGATTGTTTATATTGGGAAGAGGATAATAACACTGGTAGTAAAATCGGTAGTAATTAAGTCATGGTTGCCAAAATAATCAAAAACATCAGCATAGAGATTTTTAAATTTAAATTCAATTTGAGGTTTCTGACTCTTGCATTAAAATTTCGAATCAGCTTGAAATAAATATTCACTTAACGTTTACTTTTATATAAATAGCTTTTATAGTGCAATATTAATACCATACATAATTAAGAATTCAATATTGGCAACTAAGTAAAAATAGTTAATAAGGACCAGTGTTATAACATGAGTGAGCACCCCTCTCACAAATAGTATACTTTACAGTGACTAATTTTTATAAAGGGGGATTTTGATAGTAAACATTAGGGTAAACTAATTACAATGAAAAAAAAAATATGGTTTGATATATTATATGGTGACGATAACAATGTATGTGGTAAATTTTATAAATATAATTCATACAATAAATATCTTCTATTTTAAGAGGATTATATATTTTTTCTTTAAATAGTCCATCCACGCCCGTTTCCTTATTTTTTTGGGTAACAACAATCTTAGTAACAAGCTGTAATAATACAAAAGGACAATAAAAACAAAAGACAACCAATGGCGTCCAAGCCACCTGATCCAACTAATACACAAGCAATTAATTGCTTGAGTATTTTAGATTGAAACATGATACAAGTTTATCGTCCAATTAAACTGCTAAGATCGGCATCTCATTTTCACATTGTGAGATTTTTGTGATTTAATTAAAAAGTAAAATGCGTAAAATTTTGTAAAGTATAACAAATTGTCGTTAATGAAGCGTAAAATGCAAGATTTAGTCACGCATGGATTATAGCAGAGCAATCTATCGGCAAAAACGGCAACATCGATTTTTTGATAATGCAATAAAGGAAAGATAAATTATTAATATATTTCATTATTTCCTATTGGTGCAATCGCCATTTAGTTTAAGGTCAAATTGTATCTCGGTCGTGATTCACGAATATTAAAATTAATTTCTTACATAAAATTTCTATGAGGAAGTAGGTGAAGTTTCCAAAATACTGAAACCGGTCAACATTCTTTTAATACTAGAATATCGTGAGAAGAGCGCATTAACACGTCGTAGATTTATGTGAAATTATACATTTTTATGTAATTTTATGTTTTAGCAAAAACAAGTTTGTTTTGAGGCAGAAATGGGTCAATTACTCTTCCAAGATGTCCAAACAAACTTGGCGAAATATTTTGCGCAATCGATCACCTAGCCTCTAAATTCTTTTCTAGAAAAATACACTCCGAAAATAAACAAAATAAAACAAAAATTAAAGATCCCAAAAATTGTTTGCTACACGTCAATCATTTCTTGTTTAGCTTCATCATTTTATACCTCATGCAATTATATTTCAGAAAATGTTATATTCACGTCAATTTTTCTCGTCTTAAAAGTTGTCTAGATTTTGTTCGTTTTGATCTATAATAAGAAAGTTTGTCTTGAAAATCTAGACAAGACCAGACAAGAGTCTAGAAAGTCTAGATCCACAGGATACCATTATAATTTCGATTTTTTTAAAGAAGAATCACATATTTCCCACCTTGTGTGATTCCAGCACTCGACTTCGTCTCGTGTCGAAACTTTCACACCTCGTGGGGAATACACCACTTTCTGCACTTGTTGCACAATATACTATTACAAAATAAGGTAAACAGTGACAATTTCTAAAATTGTTTACATTAAAGAAAAAAATATACATTAAAGAGATTGTAACAGACGATTGCTTTTATAAGAACATTTTTTTTGCTTAATCTGCATCATAAATATTGAAGTTATTAATATTAATAATGCAACTATTATTTCATAATACCTTGTGTACCATTTTAATGAAGAAAATTGCTTTGAAATGTAAAGAATCCTGTTAGATCTTAAAAAACTGGAGTAACGAATTATAACCAATTATTTCTCTATCAAAATCTCCTTGTAATTGGACTCCTGCAAATAATTGCGGCAATTATGTGATTCCTTATCTGATCGCATTCTGTTCTCCTTGTCTCCAACGGTTACTTCGATCCCGACAACAATGTACCGCTTTGTTTAATCCGAACATAGCTCGTTTGTTTAGTGTACTAAAACATTATCGTACCGTGTTAACGATACATGTAAATTAAAACAATGCACGATCAAACGTTGTTTTGCAGTTGTCAGGACGACATGTGAAACAAATGAAGCTTTCAATGTTGATGGGTGTAAATTGATAGCACCGACAATGAACAGTGGCGTCACAGGATATTTTCGGGTTTGGTACAAACTAATATTTAAAATACTTGAAGTTATATCTATTTTACAAATACTGGCATTTGTTAGTAAAAAACACCGACTACAACAGTTTTTAATTTTTTTTTTCATTAGACATTAAATTTGTTTCATTTCGTAACTAGTTACGAAAAGTGCACAATTTCGACACGATACTATGAAACGATTTCATATAAAATGTATTAGTATATTTATAAATTTAGTAATGTTTAAATTGCATGAAATAGGTAAATAAAATAGTTTAATAGATCAAATGAAAACAATAAATATTTATATTTTATGCACAATTTGTTTTGAACAATAATAACAAAAGCGGGAGCAATTTTACATTAAACAAATGAAATCATTGCACGTATAACAATAAGCAGTCAATAAAATTTATCTAACTACAAAAAGATAGAAAATATGATAAACTATTTCACGCGCTGATAATTCAATAAATAAATTTATAACTGCGGAAAATGTTCAATAAAAGTGAAAGTATCATCTTGACATAATTTACATCACTTTTATGTTTATGTATCATGAAAACTAATTCCATCTGTGGCTCTAAATTAAAATTACATAATTTAAAAACTCCACAAAGGTGACATCAAAATGTTATTAAAGTTTTTATCGGTGAAAAAAGTCACAAAGCAATACTATTTAGTTTTTGTGAGGATAAAAAGCAGAACACATGTTGACCAAATGTCAGAAGGTCTAGATAGCTATGGAGATGGCAGCAAGTTCTAACACGTGCGGTATTGTCTCTGTGCAAGAACGCGTGCTGTATATTTCCGGTTGTTTCTTTTATTCTTCATGGATAACTTGATGCAGATATTATATTGAAACAAAAGTTATACATTGTTTTTACCTCCGTGGTACAAATAAAGGAGGTATTGTTTTTAATGAAATTTATTTCATTTTTTTAGAATGAAATTTTATTTGATACATAAATAACAAGTACTAACCATGTTTTTTAAAAAATTTAAACCAATTAATTTTTTACGGTAACAATTTTGTTTTAAAAATATTTTATTTGGTTCAAATTTAATTGTTACAAACCCGTCATAATATTTATTTTATAGAATTATTTCCTATAAAGCAAATAACATGCAAATTACATTATCATATTTTGAGAGTTAATTTTGAATGGTAATACGCATATTATGAATAGCAATATAATATAAAATATGTTATATTGACAGTTATTTATATTAACTCTTTTACGTATTTCCGTATAATAAAAAACAAAGCTTTTATTGTATGTTGAGTGGTTCATAAAATAAATATAAAATAAAAATAATTTCATTCTTCGAACAAAATAAAATAATTTTTTATATATTCACTTGTTTTGAATTTTTGGGTTTGAAATAATAAGAGCCAATTTCCTTGAGTCAGTAATTGGTATGGTTTAGCGATTTAACTTTTCCAGTAGCAATATTGTTAGTAAAATTTTAAATACGCTTTGTTGTATCTATTTTATTTGTAGAAAATTATTATTTTTATCTCCATTGTAAATTGTACGATGTGGAGTAATCTAACAACTTCCCTCTTTTAATTGTGGTTTACTGATGAGAAATTAGTTTTTCAAATAATTGTCTGCTTTTTAGATAAATTTAAAGTTAGGGACAAAGACAATGGCATCAATTCCTGTTCTGTTTGAACTATACTTACTTGTAGATGCTTAGCTTGTTTTATATTATATTTTTTGACTAGATCATCATAGTAGATTCATACGAGAAATTTATAGACAAATCTAATATAATGTAAACTAGAAATCTTCATCCGATTTTCGTCCGATCACAAAATAAACTGTATATTTCTATAAAAGTTTTGCATATTTTCGTCCACGCATACTGCGTAACTGCATTTATTGTTCTCACATGGGTTTGTTCTTTTCATTCTCTTAAGTTGGTATTTACGTCTATAATGAAATAACTCGAAGATCTCCGACATTGTGCGAAAAAATCGGAAGAAACTCGGATGAAAATCGTACTAGAATATTTAGTAAGAAAATAGAGGAATAAATATAATGTAAAACGGGCTTTAGGGTGTATATTACCAGATCATGATGTCAATATAAATGAAACTTCAATAATGTAGGAAGAGGATGACATGATTTATTTAAATTAACAACTCGCACCTTACGGTTATTGAATAATAGCTGAAACAATGGCATTTCTCATTTTCCCAGCCCGTTGACCAACTGACCACCTTTGCTCAACCTACGCTCTTATATAACCGCACAATTATCCTATAACATTTCACGCTATTTTTGCTGTGACATACAAATACATATTCCATTGTATAGTGAAAGGTTAACCAACAATATTTCCAAGACATCCGGCGTTTGAGTAAAACAGACAGCGTTTTTCCTGTCTTCATTAGTATAAGTAAAGCGTTTAGCGACTCTGTAGAAAGTGAGGGTATTACACAATGTTTTGTTAAATAAAGCATTGACCGTGAAATACAAAAACTGATTGTTTTCTAATTTTTTCACGGTCTCCGATGAGCAATGCTTTTTTACTAGCGATTTCTTGCAAATACGGACGTTGCAAAAAAGAAAAAACATTCACAAATTATTCAAAAACGTGGGAGTTACAGTTTTAAATAAATATAGTGAATGACTTAAGTCAATAATCGGTGAAGTTATCTTTCGCAGTGTAGGATGTTAGTAGAAATGCATTTAGTAAAATTTTAAATAGGTACACAAAGGTTTTCCTTTCTATCTACCAAAAAAAAAAAGGATATGTGACATCCAAAGAAGAAAGATCATCAAGACAGCTAAATGTCAAACTATTCCATAATGCTAAAATTACTTTATCAGTTGTACTAGAGAAATCACAGTTTAGTTACATGGATTTAACTTTTTATAATTGCTTCTAAAATTTACTATAAGACTATAAGTCTTGCAAAAAACGCAAGACAAGAACAAGGCAGCTACAAATTTCATAGCAAGACAAGGCAAAAAATTGTCATGCAAGAAATATGCAAGAATAGCAAGATTTTCTTCAATTCTTATACTTGTTTTATTTTGCTAATTTTAAATCTAGATTTTTTATAAGATTTTTAGAACCTACCTATAAATAAATAAAAAAATTGAACTAAATTGTACAAATTAAACTATTCCGATTACTTGCAAACATACAGACGTTGCAAAAATGATTCAGAAATTATTCAAAAACGTGGGAGTGTTTAATTGTGATGCAAATTGTAACAACGAAAAGGAGTGTGTTACAATTACTTCAGACCAATTATGATTTCATTTTGGTGTCACTAATTTCGTGGAAGAGTTATGTTTATATAATTCCATTGTTTTTATTTTAACTCTAACTCATTTCGTTGCAACAAAAATAATAAAATGTCATCGACACCGTCAGAGTTTGCAATCCAGATGTTGCAGATTCGAATCGCATAAAGGCAAAAATGTGTTTGTTGTTATTTCATAATATTATCCTAATTCGATTTCGTACCAAACGTAATTATATATTGCTAAAGAATATATAAAACCAAATTACCAAAACTGTAATTAACAAATTTAATATTTGTTAATTCGGTAAGCAGTAAGCGATACTTTACTAATTGTGCATTCAATTATTAATTTTTTTTACTACATGAATAATTTATTTGTTTATAGGTAATTAAAATGACATTTAAAACGTATAAATCTAAAATTACCCATAAAATCAAATTTATTGCAAAAGAAAAATATGAGTAATTATTGTTAAAGAAATAAATAACTACGACAAATTGAAAACTGGAAGTGATGCTAAAATAGAAAATGATATTATAATTCAATAATTTATTCCAAAGATCTGTGGGAAAAATACCAACATAAATTGACAGAGATTAGTGATATATTTGACGTGATAAAAATATTTAAATTTTTTCCACTTTGACCTTTATTCCCCGTAGCTACAACAAACGAATATAAATGATATTTGAGGTAACGGCCGTACATCGACTTCTCAACAGACAACAAAGGATTTACAAAAAATACATTATTCATAAATCAAACTTCCAAACGAAAACAATACACCACAAAAACTATAGGACCAAATTGTTAATCCTTCCTAGAAAATCCCCACAGTTAGGATAAAAAAATTAGTCAAATATAAAATCATAAACAAATATTGGACAGTAATTATAGTACTCCAATTTAAAATAAAAGCCAATTAATTTAATAAACATGTTATTTAAAATTTTTATTATTATTATTTTCAGAAACGATAAAAATTATATTGGACATAAATTAGCAAAATATTTTTATACAAATAAAATATATAAATATGACCGTGTTCTAAAATTTATTATTGCAATAATATTTACTTTATATTCTTTGGAGTGTCGTTGTTTAGATAACCCAACAGCCAGCAGCTATATACATATATTCCAATACTATTTGTAATTTGATACCAAACACGACTTATTTTTGACAACCTATTACCAAAAACAACAGCTTGATCGAACTGTCAAATTTTTCTTATTTGTGAAAAAGCAAAACCGATCAACCTCTCAATTTTATATTTTATAACTTGGGTTAATCAACAAACATAATAAAAATAAGTTTTAAAGTTCGTGTAACAGTCATTTTCCAGAGCTTTTATTTGATACCAAATACACTTTATTTTTAATAAATATTTGTACAAAAAAAGCCGATCGACCTGTCAAACATATGCTATAAGCCAAAAGAAAAAATGAGATTTAATATGTTTGTGTAATAAAAACACAACATATTTCTGACAAATATTTGTAAGAAATTTTAATTGATTGCTTTCGTGTTTGATTAATTGAAAAAAAAATAGTGCAACTGTTTGAATTAGTAGGATTTTATATAGAAGCTACTGTAAAAAATTTGGTTTAATTTTGAAAGAAAACAACAGCGTAAAAGAAAACAAAATGAAAGGAAAGTGGAGTAAATAAATTGTGTTAATTATTGTAGGATTCCTCGTAGTTGTGTTGAAATTTAAACAACAGAGCATCATCAATCAGCAAGCCCCATAAAGCTGGAGTTACTTAAAATAAATGCTCGGTTCATGGGTGACTCGATCTTGGGAAACATAACAAACGAAAATTTATCTAACATGTGATGGGAGGACCTTCTGCTCAAATGCCACGTGTAAACATCCGTAAATTTTGTTAGGAAAATCTAGGAGGCGACTTCATAAATATGCGGAGTGCTTCTCTTTTGTTTCCCTGACATTTCGTTTCTTTTGAAGTACAAATGTATGGAATACATTTGGCAGCTAGACACAATTTCAGAACTTACTAAATTACCAAAGTACAATAGTAAACAACAATAAACTGTATGCAGAGTCATCTGTTACTAAATTTATGAGTTAATGGATTGGAATCAGCGCCTCTCAAACGGTCCACTATGGAACTAAAAATTTACGTAAAAAAATACGGACAGATTTCAATTTATGATTTTCTATTTAAAGTATTTCAAAACATAATTACTTTAATTTCCGCGTTGCAAAATTTTACCCAAAAGTGTAAACCACTTCTTGAGTAATAATACTCATCATTATTAAAAATTTTAAATTAGGTGAAACCCAACGAAACAAACGAAGTCAAAGGAACGGCCTTGACTTTAATCCATAAATTTAAAATTTAACACTGAATAATAATGTGTCTTATTTTAAAATGAGGTCCCATTTGTTTGTGATTATCTAATGTTTTATAAAAAATGACTAGTAAGTCCAAAAGATTCGAGTTTTCTAATTTCATTCCTTTAGGCACCTGAGCACAATTATTTACATAATGACACAATTAACATTGAATCATGTTTAAATATTTTACAATCATTTCGCAAGTAAGTAGGATATTTGTAAGGCATTAATTTTAATAACCATATATTACAATCTTACATTATTGCACACCGAAAAGTTTATCACGTACAGCGCTATAAAAAATTTATAGCAAATTAAAAGGTACAATAAAGATATTTATAGGTATGGCATAAGACTCAACATTCGTGCTACTTGTATTACTTTTGAAACAATGAAACCTACAATTACAGTAATTGTTAATGATATAAATTTACAGCGCATGTACATATTGATCTAATAAAATCTTTATTGATAATAATTTACTTGTTCGATTCTTTGGATCGATAAAATGATTTCCATGATATTCTCATTTTAGTTAGATAAGAAAATAAGGTCCACAATATTTATATTAAGAATAATTAATAGTGTAATAAAATTGTAACATAATATTTCTTATTATTCTTTTGTACAATATATTATAAGAAATCTAAAATAAATAGTACCGATCAATCCTAAATTCGATTTTGAACAGGAATTGACCTGCTAGTATTACCATTTAAAAATATTAAACCAGATTAGAATCGGTTTGAAACATATAATCCGAATTTTGGACAACGTGTATTTATAAAATTTGATTAAAAAAAACGCTATTAAACCTTGTTTATACGATGGAACAAGTTTAACAAATATCACAAGCACTTTTACTGGTGTGAAGAGTACACAACAGGGCACTTTATATACATTAAAATAAGTATCGTACTATGTTTTTCTAATGATGCATTTGTAAAATTTTCGTCCAGTTTTTTTATTTTATTCATTTAAAGTTTGTTTATATTAGGCAAATTGTACCACATGTTTACAACAAAATTTCATAAATATATTAATTAGAGAGACAAAGTTTCACTTTTTGTCAATTTTGTATCAATTATTATAAAAATTACTACATTTGTATTGTAACGATATTATGAAACATCATTTCTTGTAAAATCTGGTGGATACTTGCTCTTAGAAGCACAATAACGCACAAAAGTTCAATACATAAATTTCGTATATTTGATGTTAAATTGTCTAAGATTAGGCTTCTGTATTAGCCACTATTAATCCTGGAGATAGGAAAAAATATGATAACATAATAATTTACAAATAATTCATAAATTTCATGTTGCATTTATATAGTTTATTTGACCGCGGAGTTTATATAATAGATTAAATGTTTATTTTAAGAAGTGGGGAACGATTTAGGGTCAGTCCACTTGCTACTTCGCCCTTTATCCTTCCAAAACCTTAGATTGTTTAAGATTGTCAGTGAAACCCTTAAATTACGCAACGTTTTAAGGGGGGAGGGGGTCCAAACTAGCGTTACATAATTTAAGGACGGGCTTTTATTTCTAATAAAAATATTAAATTGGGAAAACAGTTTAATTACAAAATGAACTTTTTGAAATGTTTCGGTTACAGCTTGCAGAAACTTGCTACTATGGTTTATATATAACACCGGTAAAGTCACGCATGTTGGTGGCCACTGGTAGTAAAACAATCGTCCATCGAGACAATGTGTTGGTACAGGGTGGGTGCCAAGACACGCGTGGCCGCATACCGTAGCGTCATCTCTACTCTAGCACCTTGTAACTCACTCAGCACCGGTTCATTATTCTTCTGCGGCTACTGAACGATTGGAATTTATATTGTCGCTGCCTCCAGTGTATTCCTCCACAGCGGATGCGTTGTTTACTAAATCAACTCTTGCTGTATTAATAGATACACGTGAACACCAATACTCACTGCCCGCAAGGGCTGGCAGGATGGCAGGAACTGGCAGGAGTAGCAGGAAACTTCCAACCGGTTTTGGTCATGTGAAAGTCGCCGAGTTGTTTGTTGCTAGGTTCGCGGGAGTGTGTAGTTGGTTACGGAATTATAGGCGAAATTATTTATAACAAATTACTAACTGTTTCTTCAGTTGTCAAATATTTCAGCAATAAATGACTGTTGTATTAATTATAATAATTGTTTTGTTGATGAATTACGTATAATAGGTTCAGTTAAAATTATTTTTTGGTGCTTTTGCTACACCAGTTATAAGTGCCCATATTAAGTTTTGTATTAAAATTATGACTAATATAATTTAGAATCAATCAATAGTATTCTATGAAGCAGAATTTTTATTTAATTATTTTTAACATTATACTGAAAATAGTAGTAATTTAAGATTCTGGGTTCGAATCTTCGGTAAGGAATGATTTTGTTATGTCATATATTTTTCCATTTCCGTTAATGTACACAAAATATAAGAAAAAATTAAGGAATTTAAGAAAGATACATCCCCATTTTTATAATTCCTTACATACAATACAATTGCATAAAAATTTGATTTTCAAAATATGAAAAATATATAGCCAACAGTTGAAATTACGATAATGTTATTTGATTAATTAAGCGAAAACTTTTACGAAACAATATTTGGGAAGGGTTTTTGTGCGATTACGACTCTTTCTAGGTTTTCTGGAATAGCCATTAGTCATTGGCATCATTTAAAAATAATTTTTTTTTCATAAACTTATAGTATAATTTCAATTGCAGAACAAGTGATTAAAATCAATGATTGTTTTTAAATCAATGTTATTTAAATTAATGCAACCATGAAATACAATGATAAATTGTGTTGACGAAAAATAAAATAAAACTTAATCCTAAATATATTACAATTTAATATTAATAAAATTTTGGGTATTTTATGCCTTACTTAACAATTTATAAATTATTGTCCGTATTATTATAATTCTTCTTATTCTTACGTACGTACGTCTATTTTCGGAGGTTCTAGTAACTTTCTTGTATGATTTTTATTTGAAGATAAAAAATTTGATTCCAGTCCTCATTTTAACTTGATATTTGTGCGGCTAAAAATTAGTATTAAAGAAGTAATATTGCTATAAATAGAAACTGCTTAACCACATTATTTCTGGTGCATGTCAGTGTCCGAAATTACAGGAAAGCTGATAAAAGCATCCAGTCTTAATCCTTAATCCTGACACAACTTAATCCTGACAGTCGTGGCATTATACCCGGGGCATTGTGGACAGTGACGCGTCCCAGGAGTTTTCGTCCTTCGTCCTGCGTCCTGCCCCTCCTGCTGATAGTGTTAGCTGTTCATGGCTTACCGCGATCCACCCAGAGATGCTCTTTTCTTTTTCATCGTCTTACGATGCTCTCAAATTCTATTTGTCACAGTGAAAGAAAGTCGATTTCAGATTGTGACGAGGATGATGTAAATTTTTTAGCAGGAGGGCTTTTTGAAGCTTTTTGTACAAACAATCGAAAAGTTCTTTAACATAACTTTTTATACTTAAATAATAAAGGAGCTTTTAAACATCCAGAAAATATTTTTAAATTATTAATAAATTAATTTGAAAAAAAAATATTATTTTACAATAACACAAAATAAAATTGTTTATAAATTATTTTTCACAAAAAAAAATCTGTAGTGCAATCTGCACAACAGCTAGAGTGCCTGTATATTATGGTATACGTTGTAAACATGACACACCCAATAATAAGTCATGAAACTTGTTTATATGATACAGGAAAGAAATAAAAATGTTGTCATTTGACTTTTTTATAAAGAGTAAATAAATTAAGATTTATTTATATTTTAATAAAAATTTTACATCAAACAGGCAACCAACATTACATGTAAACATTTATGAAAAAATATATATATTTTTTATATATTTTATAATGTTTTTATTTTAATTTATGAGTTGTCATTTTTAATTTAAAAAATGTTTACATTTCAAGGATTGTTTTGATTATAACAAAGACTCATTCTTCCGTAAAGCAAAAATAAAACTTTGCTTTCAACTTTGCCTAACAAAACAAAAATATTTACAAAAAATTCCAGCATTTGTCACACAAGTCTATCGGAGTCATCTACTAACACTTCAAATCTTCTTTGTGCGTTCGAATTTTTGTCATCGAGTGTTTTCATCAGTTCCATCTTTTAAAAACTTTGTGCCGAACACTTCAAAGTGCCGTGAAAATTTTTTATCATCGTTCACATTACTGCATCAAACATTATTGATATATCTTTCAGATTAGCCGTAAAAACGACAAAATTTGAAAAAGTATGAGCTATAAATTTAAGCTGGATATCTAAGAAAATTACAACTTGAAATACAGGTTTCGTTTTTGCCATATACAGGCAATGAGATTCGTAGTTCACAATTCGTCCGACAGATTGCTGTACTGTTGTTAAAATTGCATAAACCAGTTGAAGGTAGAAAATAAACAATATACAGTGACGTATTCTTGAAGTGTAAAATAATATTAAAAAATTATTGTGTTATTTGTAAGTAATTATTACTTTTTAATATTTAATAATATATTTCAACGTTAAATATTAAATATATCACCATGTAGGTATAAATAATAAGTTATTGATTTATTATAAAATCGTGAACAAGTTTGGTTAAGTTTATAAATATCGTCTCTGATTAAAATTCGTTTTTTATAGCTATTTAATATGCAAGACCGTTATTTTAGTAAATTTAATAAAGAGTCTGATGAGTAGGTGTTGATGATCGGTTTTTTATAAAACAAAATCAGGTCATCTCATCATTTCGCTTTATTAGTGTTGTACAAATATTTAGTTTTATGAATATGGTATCAAAGCAAATTGCGCGTAAAATTAGTTTAATATAGAATTTATTAGTTTCGAATTTAATAGTTGTTCTGTGAACTAGTTGTGCTAAAGATAAATATTAAAATAGTTTCTTTGAACATTAGACAAGACAACAGGGCGTCAGAAACTATTAATGTGTTATAATATTAAAAAAGAACATAAATCATTTTGGAGAAAATTAAAATATTTTTAACATATATTTCCTTTGTTTCATATTTTTTGTTATTAAATTTAATTCTGATTGTATACATTGAAGAGATAATTTTATATTACATTTACAAACGCAATATTTTTTATCAATTAATATCTTTTATCATATACATATACATACATATAATGAATGAAATCTACGATAAAGTATGTATTATTTGTATTTATATATTTGTTATAATATTTTTCATTAATATTGTAGTCGGTTCACAGTACAATTGATTATATTACATTATTTTAAAGCAATCGTAAATAGAAAATTACATAATGAATTTTTTTTTTGGTAATAACAACAAATTACCAATTTTGGCTGTAGATCAATAATGATTGTCATCTCAGCCTTGGTGTATAATAATAATGAACAGTGGCGGCTCGTACTACCTCAAACAAAAAAGGAAATAAACTATTAATCAAAAGAATTAAATTTTCATTATAGTTTTAATTTAAATTTTTAAGTAATACGTTTTTCCTTTTTCCGTTTATTGTAGTTTTGGAGCTATAAATTTTCAGTTTTTTTTTCACCACGATCGTCTGCAAACACGCAAAACAAAACGAAACGTTCTTGTCGTTCAGATAAGTAAAATTTTGAATACTAATTTTTAAGTAATTGAATAACAGAATTCATTTTGAAATAGGTTTATGATAAATTTTAATTTTTAATTACTCGTATTGTATGATAATAAATTTTAACAAATAAGAAGTAAGTGTGAATGGCGATATACTTTTGTTATTTGATTTTCATATATATTTAAATAATGTAATTATATGATTTAGTAATAATACGCATTTTTTTGAAATTTTTGTAGTTCTTTATTGAATTTTTCATTTGATAAACTAACTACTTTAGAAATTTTGTTAACAAAATATAAAAAGGATCTATATAATATAATACAAATTAGTTAAGAAAAGTTATTACTTTAATGACTTTTTATTGATTTTGTTTATCAAACAAAAGAAAATTTATTGTGATTCACTGATAGTTGCGAAGTTCGAAGGCAGGAGAAGTATTTATTGAATGCATGTTATTGCTGTTTACATGTCATTGTTTTGGAAACAAAACAATAAAACAAATGTATTCTCCATCCAGTTATCTTGACAGGCGTCTGTTCAGCATTTAACAATACGTAAATAATGCATCGTTTCCAGACTAACTGTTCCTAGTGTACTCGGAAAAGTGTTTGTCAAAAACTAATTTTAGCCTATCTGTTTAAAATTACAGACGGCGGTATTGTGTCAAGCAGAGCCATCTGGATCTGGAGCTGGCTGCTGTTGATCTTCACTTGTTCCAGTCAGCGTGCCGCGAGGTAGGATGTTTTATTTTGTTTCGCGTTTGTTTTAAGATGTGTTTTGTTTGGGACGCGCTAGAAAATGGACTATAGACTGATTAGAGGGATTTGTCAGCGATTGTTTTTTAACAAGAGCGGCGAAATTAGGAAGAAAAAAATGAAAAAACACACGGAAGTTAATTTTCTTTCTAAAAATAACATTCAGAAAAAATATTTTTTTACAGTTTTTGTATGGCGTTACAAATAACTAACACATTGTATTATGTGTTCGTGTGCATTGGTTTAAAAATTACAGTTTTTAGACATACCATAATACAAAACCTATTATTGCACATTATAAAATGATTAATGTATTTGTATTTTTTAGTATCAATTAAGAAAAAGTGCAAAAAATGGACCTAATTCCATTTTCCCTAAGGCAAGTGTCTTGTATAACTACTGATTTTTTTTCATCTCTTTTGTTCATTTAATATTTATTATTATTATTGACATTGTGTCATGATTTAAGTCACGTTTATATATATATATATATATATATATATATATATATATATATATATATATATATTTCATCAAGTATTATTTTTTTCCAAATTCATATTTATTGTGATTAATATCAAATTAATAGAAGAATAGAAAACTTTAAAATGTTTTTGTTTCGAAAACTATGGCCATATTTAGTTTTGTTTATTTGGCACTATTTAAGTAAACCGGAACAGTTTCAGAACTGATCCAACGGTCCCAGTTATTTTGGAGGGTTGGTAGATTCAACCCATATTCAATCCGTATGCAAACTCTTTCTTTCAAATTGTGTTCTTTGTTTCCACAATTTAATCAAATCTGTCACTTGTTGATATTATTTTAATAGTATTGAACAACGACGAGCAAAATATTTCAATTTTTGCTTTAGAAATAGTTGTAACATGAATGGTATCAATATAATCAAATCTGACACTTTATTATATTCATCGCTTTCTGATATTGGTTTAAAAGTCTTAGAATAACGACGTATAGAAATATTTCACTCGAAAATTGATATAATTTAGAACATTTGTTTGATTTCTGTTGTCAACTAATTGTCTTCTTTTAAGCAGAGAATATCAGGTTAGATAAACGTCGAAATTTTATCTTTAAATTTTTACTAATTTTGGAACATGGTATTCGAAGCAATGTTGTTTGTGTTCACAAAGCAAAAGTAACATTTCGGAAGCTAGAAGTAACAGTAATTATTTCTTCTTCTCTGTTAATTAAAACATCGTATTCACAACTGCCACCAATTTTAACAACAACAACCCTTTTCTCTTCCTTCTCTTCCGAATCCCAATACCCACCACTTGTGGTCGCGGCTATAACTTACACCAACATCACAACATCAACCCTTCTGTTCGCGCCTCCAATATCAAACACCGCGCGACAATTGGCTCCCGGATATCGCCCGGCGGGTTGCGGTTACAATCTTCTCCCCTGTCTTGTTGTCGGGCGCGATTACACGCGTGACGGCCGTCGGCACGTGACAGGCAGACAGACGCAGCGACCGACGATGTGAATATTGTTCACTCGCTTGGTATTATTAACTTGCTCTGACACACGCTCTATGCCTTTGTTTGAAAGAAGGAAAGTTTTTTGAAGAATCTTTTTTGGTATTGAGGCGAGTATGAGATCAGTGTTCAATTTTCAGAGTAGGAAATTATTACTCAAATAAAATAGATACCTAAGTGTTCAAATTGTTTAAAATTGTTATTAAGTTGCTTTGTTTGCTTTTGTTTGAATTGTTTTAATTTCGCTAATGCTTAGTTGAAAGGCTTAAATTGTAAGTAAAACTTAAACAAAAAATGCTAATCGAAATTTTGACCGCTATGTTAAATAAGGCATTTGACATTTTATACCGATGTGATATTGTCCATTTAAGGAAAACTTATAATTTCAGTAATATTGATGCAACAGGCCATACGATGTAGATTATAGAAATTCAAACTGACAAATTACATTCTTCAAACACAAGGAATTATCATTCTGATTTGATTCTGATCTTTTATGCTCCTTAGATTCTATTATACAATTTTTTTTTCTAGTGCGATCAACAATATTTCGTATGCAATTCAAAAAAATGTAATTCACTGTTTTAATGAATTAAAAGACAATTACTAGTTAGTTTTATTTTACGACACATAATGGAGTCATTTGAATAATAATGTAACTTTGCTATTCCACTGTATATTGTTACGATAGTTTCGTACTTTGGAACATCATCTGATGATTATGACTTGACTTTAGATAGCAGGCTAGTGGAAGTCGATTTTCTTGATTGGAGAATTAATTGATGAAAGAATGAAGTTTTTAAATACTGACTGATCAGTAAACAATTACAATAAATACAGGATTAACCAAATGTGTTAATTAATTTGTTTAGTTATTTTAATGAAAATAAAATTATTATGTTTATATATCCAGTTATCAAAAGTTCATAAATTCGTACCATTTACTTAAGTGAAAAGCTTAAAGTTGAAATTTTGTTACAATTCTGTCAGTCGAATGTACTCGTATTCAGTAGGTGACTACCGAACGTAAGATAAACTAACAGACATCTTAAAAAACGTTAATATTTTGTAAAGACTTCGGTTTGTGGACAACCATTGAAATCTAGAAATATCAAAATAGATATAATTCATAGGCTTTTCTTCTTCTTTCTTTCTGTGGTCCGACATTTCTAGTAGAGAAAAGACCTCAAGTGCCAAGATTCTTGCTTCGCGGTAGTTTTACTTGCATTTCAGTCGACAGGTTGTCAATTAAAGTATGGGAACGAGAGCTTACCAACTTGGAAGATATGGTATTGATTGTCAATTGTTGTGTGGTTCTTACCTGAAAAAGAAAACCAAAAATTAATAAACAGTTCATACTAATAGTTACAGTTGAAATATGGTAATAATAGGTTTGGCACTTATTTAAAGTAAACAAGTAAACGGTTTTGAAATAATAGCATAACGTGATGATAATCTTATTTATAAGACGTCTGCGTCACAGTCTTCCTACTTCTATATTAGGTGGAGTAAAACTAGAAGTAGGTAGACGTAGGCTGGGAATCTATGAATCCATGCATTTATTCTGAAAATCGAAGCATACAGTTATAACTGGCGTTCTTGCTCTTTTACATATAAATTGTTCGCCTTTATCAAACCAGATGTTTTCTCGGTAGGTGGCAATACTTAGCAATGTTAACAACACCAGGATTTATGGTAATGTTCTGTTTTATTCCCATTTTATTTGTCTGCTTTACTCTACCTGTCACTAATTGGAATGATCATGCAAATATTCCACTACCGAAAATAGGAGAAATGGTATAAATAGTGGCATTTGCATTTCAACATCTGATACATTGCATCCTAATATAGCTTCAAATAAATTGTAACTATTGCAGAGTAAATCGAACGAACAACTCTATAATATAGCTAACGAATATAACCCAAGTATCGAATTGAAAAAGTAAATAACGTATATTTTTAACAATTCATGCATGTTAGTTGTTCAATGCAGTGTCTTTTCTATTAACCGACGTTAACCAGAGATGAAAAATTCGGCCCTTAGAGTGACAGCATCCAGTTAAACAATTCTTTATTGGTCATTCATGTAATGCTTATTATAAAGTGTAGTTTACACAATGAGTATATTTTAAATCAATTCTCTACATGGTTATTCTAATTAGGGTTTCATCAACTTGATGTTTTTATTGGCTTGAAAATTAAGCTTTTCTTAAATTCACTACTTGATTTGACTTTATTTTCTGTCGTAGCTATTTGAATAAATTAAGAAATTTCAAGCTGCTTGATATTACATGATAAATATATAGCATTTTGTATATTTCAAATTTACCACTAGAATTAGAATGAAGTAAGGATATAATAGAAAACCTCTCACTAAAGCGAGGAAGAGACAGATTTGCTGTTCGAGTTACATAGGTGTATTTCGAGTATATTTCATTAAATGAGGAAATTTAGAGTGATTGAAATTACATGTGATATATTTTTTAATTGTAAGTATATGATTGTAACTTAACATGTAATAGAAAAGTTAAAATTATGTTCCCATTTATTTATAATTAATGATTTTACATCGAACTTTAGTGACATCACAAGTGAATTATGCGCTTGCGAAGAAGGGATACTGAGACCTGACTTTTGAACGTAGATCGTATATAAGAAGTGGAGTCGTCATCGTTGGGTTGATGCAATGCAAATGTCGATCACATTGATCCTGTAATAACTTATGTGCCTCTCGAAACCGCATGTATTATTCTAATTGTCCGAATTAGAACAAATGTTCTTCGACCAAACCATGACAAAACCTTATTGTAATTGTCCTTATTAGAACAAAAGTTCTTGGACAAAACTTATCTTACACATTCGAATTGTCGACGTCTCTTCGGAACGATGCAAGTGTCGACCCTTCCCACCACCCAGTCCCTGTAATAACTTGTGTAGCGTGCTTTGTCGGGAACCGCGAGGTTATTTTCCGAGCGGCTGGTCCCGGAGGAGGCAGACCGCTCGGCGTCCGCACAAAGTGCTGCAGCCTCTGATGTCGTCTCCGCTACCTCATCGCTGCCGACACCCCGGGGACGAGTTCTTTAATTAACACTTCATTTTTACTCACTTCGTACCACTATATGTGCCTGTATCAGTAGTTGGCTAGTTTGTGTGGAGTAGTGTGGATAGGAATTACGAAAAAATTATTAAAAATGCATATATGAAAACATTTTGATCCGAAAAATGTTTTCAATTAGTTCAAAAGAGTAGGATGCGCTGCTTCCAAAATTTCAAACGGAATTTGATTATCTCTTTTCGTTCTTGAGATATGTGCTCTTAAAAATGTTTAGAAATACAATCTCATCTACTGCACCTAAAATTTTGGAATTCCTCTCGATTCCCATTTTTCGTGATGTCATCGTTAAAAGTTATACCTAAAAAATGAGGTTTTCTTGCGAATCCCTTACGTAGTTAGGTTTACGCTCACCCTCATTTAAAATAAATAAAGTCCTTAAACAAGGATGTGCCATATTACCTATTTTATTCAAGTTATATTTAAAAATGGATAAAGAAATGCAAGAATATGGGAATATGATTCATTGAAAAAAATTTACAAACGCCGAATACAAATTTTTGGGTTTGGAGAAAAACCTAGAAAAGACACAATACATGCTCACAGGAGAAGGCAGATATTTTGACTTAGAAAGAGGCATAATTAAACATACAACAGAATACAAATGTTCAGGAATGACACACAAGACAGAAGAGATGAAACAGATATCACGAGAAAAATCAGCCAGTGAAGAACAATAATAAAACAACTACATCCTTATCTGTGGATTAAAAACGTAATGGTAAAAATAAAAAGGAGATATATTTAACGATTTTCGAAAGCTATATCACCTACGGATCGGTAATATGGATACTAAATAAGATTCTTCAAAATCGACTGTCTTCCTCAGAAACGGATTTTTGGGGAAGAAGTACAAGTATATCTCGAATTCAACACATAAGAAACAAAACAGTAAAAGAAATAATGAATGTAGAGCAATAAATATTAAAGGCAATTTTAAGGAAACAGCTAATATGTTGCGGTCACATAAAACAAATGTGCGAAGATAGAATACCAAAAAAAAGGAGTGGAACTCATACAATAGAGGAAAAATTGTTTTTAAATAAATAAATAATTTATATATAAGATGCTAATAAAACTGAGTTTACGGTGGCAATCTTATCATTTGGTTCAACAAAAAAATTATAAAATTATCAAGATTTAGATTTTGTCTCAGCGGTTACAACTTTTAGGAAGAAAAAACAAAAATGACCCGAAATTAAAATATTTACGATGTTCATTTGTTCATATTTTTTTAATAATAAATAAATAGTAGGATGAGAGTTTATGTCCTCTTTTTTTAACTTAAAAATAGGTTTTTATAAAGCAATTTAAGAGAAGAAGTGTTGTTATTTTTATCGCCGAAGAGTAATTGAAAGAAAACGAGATGAATCCAGGTATTAATTGATACTGACATACCGTTATTAATTAATTCAGCTGGAGCTACAGTCCCGTTACTCACCAACACGCACACACAATGCCGTCGAGCGTCGCCCAGCCTAAAATCAACTCTCATTCTTCTAGTCCCGGTTAATTAGTTCGTTCTACTCGCATTTACTATTGATTTCGATGAATTATTAATTTCTTTTTTAATCCGTAACGGCTCTTGAATACATTACACAATCCCGTACTTGCTACTCCAGTTCTGCGCGAGTGTGCGTAGATATTTTATTTATAACGACCGAGGACTGATTGGCTAAGGTCGTTGGTCGGTGAAAATTCTAACACCTTGCTAGAAAATCTAGATTGTGGACAGGAATGGGAATTTCATTAATGAATACGTTTTAAGTGCTTTAATTATTGTGATACAATCGCAGAGATTAATTTTTATTCTCTAATGAATTAATGAAATATTCACTTCATTTGAATATTAAGTGTGCTTTCTTTTTATTTTCATTCCTTGTTTTTGCAAGTTTACAGGTGACACTAATACAAAATTCAGAGACAAAATTGCGAATTTTTTGTGTTCAACCTATTAGATTTAACGATCTTGATAACACTTGATCTAGAGCTAGATTTTTAATTGATTTAACAATTTATTAGTCCGCCATTTACAATACTATTAGTTCTACAGATAAAAAATTAGCAGTAGTCATCAACGAACCAATGGCAGTTTATTTTTTTTATAAAGTTTTTTAATATATATTTAACAACACTTTCTATAAAAATTTGTTTTTGAAATATTTATCTCTTCAAAATAAAGCCTATTAACTCATTATAGTCAATATTTGATTAACTCAAAAATAGTCAAAACATTTGGTAACGCCTTTTATCCAGAATTGTCAAATAATATAGCTATAATCCTATAATTCAATCTTTTTTATCAATTAATGACTTTTGTCACTGATTACTTGTCAAAAGAATAAAAACCAAATTACTTTTTTAAGTAATTCTTGTGCTTCAACGACTTCGACATTCGATTCTAGGGACAAAACTACTTTTTAAAAAACAAAGAAAATTTTCAAAGAAAAGTCAAAAATTTATAATAATACTCCTGGTTTTCATAAGTGAAATATATTTAATGGTAGTTCAAATTGTCACATGTTTACGATGACGTTAGACGCGATGTAAATTTTATTGTACCATATTCTGATAATATATGATGACTGTAATAGGCACTATTTATCTATTTTCAAAGTTCCATAAGAAACTCTTTCGGTAATAAATATATAATCATAAGCAACGTCATATCATACTAGTATGTGAAATCTAATTGATTTATAGTCAATATCAATCTTGAGAAATTAAAAATGAGTGTAACTAATGCAATTATATAGAAACTGTAATATGGTAAGATTCCTAATAACGAGTTCTGCCTAATATAGAAGAGAACAGGAATTCCACCTGTTGTATGATATACTCTGATTTGATGCAGGTTATCAGCCTACACTACGTACAGTTACTAGGATGCACTATAACTATTCATTGGGTTGAACCTATAAACCATATTTATCTTTACGGAAATGTGCTGATCAATCAATACATTACCATTACGATTCAATAAACCTTTTTTGAAAATGTACCATTGATTTTATTTCTTATTTAATTTAATTAGTGTTTTTTTAAAGAAAATAGTCTTAATAATAATTTTCTGAGCTTGGGTTCAATACCCAACGTCATTAACTAGGCCCAAATAAAAATAAGTAAAAAAGTATATGGGTTAAAGTTCTGTAAATACCTATTCAAAATACGTTTTAATCTCGAAGAGCTGTCTTCATCAGATAAATAACAAAACTATAACTAAAAATGTAAGTCAGGACAATAAGTTAACATGGTAAAAGTTAAAAAATATAAAACTTTAACCTAAATATTAATTATTATATGAGTTTTGAAAGATTTTTCCAATTTTCAAATAAAAGTGCTTTTTTGTGCAAGAGACAACCTGAACCATTAAATGCAAGGAAAACATGTACGAAATAAGTACCTTAGATACTAAAAGTCATATTCCGTCTTAGGAATGTTGTGCCACAAATGTTATAAACTAATTATGAAATTAAAAAATATATTTGAATAGAATTACAATTCAATATTTTCTCCCTCGAAATAACTTTCTTATAGCAGTGCTGGAACTCGGATACTATAGAATAGCCTTCAGCTGGTCGGTTACAGTTTTTTGAATATTTCTAAGTGTCACAAAATGAGTTCATTTCAGGTAATTTTTCAATCTCAGGGAAAGAGAAGCCTCGTAAGGACATAAGTCGGATGAATAAGGAAGCTGAGGTGCCACAAACTCATATTTTTTACCATTTTTATCCAGATTTTGTCTTTTAAAAAAATGGTTAAAATCACCGAAGAATTTGGGACCTTGAAAAAACTCTGTCTTCATAGGCCTTCTTAAGTTTTGTAAAAGTTTTCGTTCACGATGTACAAGTCTGAAGCAAAACCTGATAGTACACCATTGCTAGAAATTGATGTTTCTCATTTTTAGAACGCACTAGATACAATTGTTTCACGAAAAAAATCGCTAGGGACAATCAAATAAATCTAGCGATTTCAAAATCGTCTTAAAGACGAATCACATAGTCACATGCCTCCTCTCCAACTCTTTGTGTCATTATTTAATTTACACACTTCGTATGTTTTAAATTATTTTAAAAATAATATTGAATTCATAAATTATTGCAAAATGTAGCTAGACATGATTTATTATCAATTGTTTAGTTAAAAGATGTAGTAATAAATATTTTTATTTTTTAAATATTTCAAAATTAATGAATATTTATATGTTAGTTACAATGTCACCTGATTTATATCGAGAAACTAATGAAGATATAATGCATATTTATATATAATTTTCTTTTTATATTAAAGAGTTAAAGTATTCCGATTTTACAGCAACCATTAATTAATAATTTTTCTGCGTAAAGAATGACAAAAACTGGTGTTATAAATGCAGTATTTATCTGAAATCTTGTATTATTTATAGAAAAAAATATTAATTAAGTACTGATTTGTAACTAGATCATTTTCAATTAAAAACACTTCAATTCATAAAATCCTTGTGACGTAGTGCGCAAAAAGCTGCGCACAGCGCATAAACAAAGACAGAAGAACGTCGCTGTTGATATAATTACATAGGTGCGTTCAAGAGACAAGCAGACAGCAAGGAATGCTGTTATTAATCATTTAATTAAAACTAGACTAGATTTCTAATTAATTGCATCGAGAATATTATCTACAAAACACAGGTTGTGTGCGGGAAAAATATGCGAACACAGGAGGGACAACAGTTTTTTGTTGACAGCTGATCAGAGATAGCCACTTCCTGTCTTTGCTTTGTTTAATTAAAATCATTGTTTGTTGTCGATTTCTTTTTATTTAGATACCACATCCATACATGCCAACATTGTGAAATAAGAATATGGAAATATGTTCATTAATAGTTACATATTGAAAGGCAGAAAGTAAATATTAAATCGGTAGAATACTTACTACCTGCATTGCTTGTAACGTCAATTGCTCGATCGAAATAATAAAAATATTAAAATAGAGAAATACAGTAAAACTCGGATTTAAGGGCGTCGAAGAAAATAATGGAAATCTCTAACGAACCAACAACAGCTAATATAACATTAAATAGCGAATCAATTGAACAAGTTAATAAATTACAATATTTAGGCATAACAAGTAATGACACACAAGATGTGGAAATAAATGAGAGACTAATTAAAACAATAAATAATATATTGCTTGGAGCTATGTTACCAATTATTTGCAGATTCTTTGGTTGGTAAGTAATGTTTCAATCATAGAAAATTTCTCTTATTTAATAAACCTTATTTGGCATTTGAAACCAAAAAAGCAACCAACAATACATAGAAGTATGCTGGGACATTAATTTGTTTTATTAGTTAAATACAGAACTATTAAAATTACAAGAAATGATCATAAGTACGATATAACTAAGGTTTTATTAAGTTAAGTAGTTTAAAGTTTTTACGAATTACTTGACGACTTGATTTTCTATCGCAGCTACTTGACTTGATATCAAGCAATTTCAAGTTACTTGCTATTACTTGATAAACAGATCAAATTTTGAATATTTCAAATTTACCACCAGAACTTGAACGAAGTGACAAGGAAATGGAAAACAGTTGAAGAGAAATATGCAAGAGTCAGATTAACTTTTCGAGTTACTTAGAGATACATATTTCATTATATTGTAGTTGTTAGTTACTTTGTTACTTATTGTATTTATAGAAATTTTAAGAAAACTAAGGCCTGGTATGATTAAAAACATCCGTGGTTTGTTCAATAGTTTATCGGTTTCACGTTTTCGTGATCAATTCTATATGAGATAAGACAGTGTTACTTAAAGTATAAATATAATAAGCGACTCAAACGGATTCTTGTAACGCAAGCTCAGCCTCAGTTCAGCCCTCCTCGAATGATATTATGTACTTACATTCCGTACAACTTAAATAATTATAAGTAATGATAAAACAAATGCCAGTTACATTATTTTAATTGCAATAATACATATGCATTATTTACTGCGATATTACAAATGTCATTTCCATAACTGACCATAAATAACAATTAACGTCCTCCAACAGCAAGGGGTATAAATTCCCAGGACTTAAACCCGGAACCCTTAACGTCACATCTGTCTTCGCGTGCGTCCGCGCCAAGAATGCACTCACACAATGCCGTGCATTCCACACACACATGCACAAACACACATTGTTTCGCAATGCACTGCTTATCTTCTATTATACTTGCCTGGCGCCATTTTGGACAAAGTGCAAATGGAACAAGAGTTTAAAGGTTAGCATAAATAGAAATGTCTAACCTGCACATTTCGACACGTGCTGAATTTAATTGTTCATTTAAAAATTACGAATGATAAATGTTTATTTCACAATTAGATTATTAATAGGAAAAGCTATTTTAAAGATTAATTAACTATTCATTATAAAATTGACATTTCAAAATTTATTACCTCTTTACTACTATTGCTTCTGTATTAAAACTTAAAAAAATACTTATTATTAAATCTAGTTGAACTGCTATTATTCGAACTTGTTATGATATCAATTGCAAATATCAATTACAAAATAAACTTGCGTTCTATAACAGTACTCCTTATTTGTAGGTGATCCGTAATAAGATCCATTTATGAGGACAGTCTTCAATTGTCTTGTTTTGTCCTACCGTCCTGCTTTTAATAATAATGTAGGATTGGTTTTATCAAGAAGGTATTTTTTGGAGTTGCAGTTATTTAATAAAATCCACTAATACACCGAAATTTCGACTGTAAATCAGTCTTCATCAAGGTGATAAATGGTATTAAAATATGATTAACTTTTTTTTGATTATATTTTAATATCATTTATCACCCTGATGAAGACTGATTTACAGTCGAAACGTCGGTGTATTAGTGAATTTTATTAAATGACCAACTCCATAAAACACCTTCTTTTAATAATAATGTTTTCCTTATTTGTACAATTATTTGTCATTGAGTACATTGTGTAGTAACGAAAAGGTAGATTCCGAAGCAAGTGTAGTTGACAAAAAATAGGTTTAGCGTCTCGAAATTAATTTATGAATGCCATGTAGTGATAATCTATAAAATATTTGTTACGCGATTAAATTAATTAGATATGTTTACTAAAAGAAAGTAGTTCATTCCATGTCACCTCGACAGGTACATAATTGTTTGTTTTTGTTTTCTCCTGTCAAAATCCTATCAATTATTTCACCTCAACAATCAGCGGACAGAAATGAGTTAATGAGATAATGAAAGAGTGCCTTGGAAGTGTAACGAGTACACAAACAAGTGAAGCTGGTTATCAGGGAATGTTTTGTTGCTTACATAATTATGAATTGTGCAGAATATCCCAAAGTCTGGGTCATGACTTGTGATCATAAGGTCAAGCGTGGCAGTTATTATTACAAATCATAAATGCCGGAAAAATATGTGATAATTTATTGCGAACTTTACTTTTTTATTTATACTGATTCATTATAATATAATCATTTCCACAAATACACACACTGTTTTTATTTCTTTATAAAAATATACGCAACATTCAAAACGAATTTAATATTTAATTTGAATTGCTATACTTCGGCGAAATATGTAGTTACTGTTGATGTACAAAATCGTAAACAAGTTATATTTTTGACAGTTTTTCGATGCGATATTTTTCTAGTAACCACTGTTTCTCTTAACTTATTTTTTTCTTAACTCTCTTAAAGTTTTTTTTTTTTGATAAGATCGAATCATAAAATTCGGAACAAGTTATATTTAGGTACATAGATTAATAATTCGGATTAAATGAAACTAATGTGTAATGGAGAAGACTCTTTCACAAAATACAGAAGAAAAAGGTAAACATGTGCAATAATCTTAGAAATATTGTATACTTCTTTCAAATTCCCTAAAAAGATCTACCATTTTTTACTTTTCCATTCGTCATTTCATCTGAGATTGTTTTTCTGCTTATTTCTGAAATGAATTAAATTTTTTAATTTAATTGCAACAATAAGGGTATAATTATTAAAAGGAGGATGGGAGGATAAAACAAAACAACTGAGGACTGTCTCTCCAAATGGAAGAGGGTTCGCAACTCTGTTAGTAGTTGAGCGATGATTAAACATTAGACGCTTGAGCTTTGATATATCAAAGAATTATATCTAAAGAGAAACATATTCCCCTACACATCTAAATCAAATAGAACCACAAACGACAAGATAATATCAGCATGAAACAAATGATAATATAATCGGACACGAATCTCCTCCCTTCTTAATCACTTAATCACTAAATTACAAACAATAACATCAACCCGTTCAGCAGAGCGTTAAAAACAGATTCATAACCTCATAACAGCTCATAACCCGGGGCTTCCCCTACAATGGCGCGAAGCGAACACTTTCACGCCTTGCGGTGCATTGTAGCTCCCCCTGCTAATTGCCTGTGTGAGCATTCGAACAATGCTTCGCTTCCCTCACATCAAAGTAGGCTGCGCACTTAATTTGGATTTGATTCTGTCGATTCAGATGTTTGATGTTTATCTACGTGATAATTTTATGTTTTTTGACGGTGTGGTTCGTTTGTGATAATCCGATTTTGTGTTCTAATGTGATTTGTTTTAAACATGAACTTCTTTCGTGCTTTTTGCTCTGTGAAGGGAACTCGTGTGTGTTTGTGATTTCGAGGAACAAGAACAAATGTAATCGCGTTAACTGTTGCCTAGCGATTATCTATCAGGAAATCCACATGTTTATTCTAATAAATTATTGTTATTAAAATAAATTATAATAAATGATTTTCTCATTTGACGAACATTCAAAAGAAATTCATAAACAATATTTGTTCGAAAAAAATACATACATATCATATTTATTTTAACGCAAGAAGTGTATTATAAATTGAAATAATATAAAATTGCTTGCTTGTTTCCAGTAAAGTAAATTGCACATGTCGTTTGTATGCCTCTCTTACTATCATTTCATTGTAATTTCTCTATTTTTTTCTTAGGCATTAATACGTTATATGGATTTAAATTGTATTTGTGTTTGGTTATATTATTAGTGCATTTTTTGTTTTAAACTTGAAATTAATAGCATATTTGAAAATACTCACATATATTATTATATTTTTGCTACTTGTTAATAATTTAAATTTAGTCAAAGAATTTTAACACAAGTGAATTAACCGCAGTCCATATTTTATATTTAGGAGTATTTCTTTTTAAAATTATTATAATATATAGTAATAGTGCATATAGAAATTTTAGTTTTAATAACATTAATGATAAATATGTCAATAGTTCAAACTATCAGTGCACAAAAAATTAAATATATTTGAGATTACAAGTATATGTCATTAAATATTATTCAAATAGCGCTTAAAATAAAAGAACTGTTATAATAGATGTTCTATTTTTAAACAATGCATTTTAGTTTTATACTTTATTTATACATTCTATATCCCATTCTATACCCATGTGATTGTAATCGTTAGGAAGGGGGATTGACGACATTATCTAATCGGGTGAAATCGTATGATTTCCGAAGTAAATAAATGTCAAAACTGAAAGTATTAAATACAAATATAATAAGGCTTGAAAAATACGCAAAGTGTTGTAGATTAAAGTAACGAAACTACCAACACACAATGAAGCACAAATTGTCCACGCCAAAATCACCTTAATAAATGACAGGAATGACATATTCAAGTTTTTAAAATATTTGGAAATATCAGTTAACGTATGGTTACATTACTGTTTCTATTTCATTTTTGTCGTTGGTTAGATGCAGATAGCATATATACCCCTCCGTAACACGTACGATAATGAGATAACGAATAAAAGTATCATGTATTCCATGTATAAACAATAAAGATGCAAGATAAAAGTTTAATAATTCTTGCAGCAGATGTTAATGATGTGAGGATCAACTGCGGGAAATATAGTGTATATATAATAATTTACAGGTCTTTGTATGGTGACTAGTTGTCCTGACTTAACCTAAAAAAACTAACTGAATTATCAAATCTTAATTTCGATAAACATTTTATAAAAGCAGTAAAAAATTTGAACCCTGCAACTTTCCAAAAATTTTCATTAATGAGCGGTAACCACTTCCCAAGAATTAAACGGAAGACAAATTAGCCTTGTGATTCATGCTAGTAATTAACAGAAAATTTATTCACAAAAACTCATACTGTGTGAATAATAAAAAGCGAGCGTGGTGCGTTGCACACGTGCACGCGTGCACGTGCCGGGCACGTGCGGCAACCACCGAACCACGCCGCACTTCACTCGAGTGTTTGAACAAGAGATGGCAGCAACGGCAGGGCGGGAGATTCAAGTGAGCATTATTTAGAGAGTGGACGACTTTGAAGTCAGTTATGGGAACTCGTAAAATTGTTTGTTGCTTGAAGAAGGAAAAATAAATTGGATTTCGTCATGACGGGAATATAAATTGATTTTGATTCGGTAGAAATAATCTGGCAATTAATTGGTGTTATGTATTTTTATAGCTTACTATGAAACAGGTATATTACGGTATATATACAATAATGTTGACATTGGAACATACACTACTTATCAAGTTTTATTAAAAATTTTGATCTATTAATGAGGTTATTAAAAAATAATAATAAAATATATAGCCTCTATTTTGTACGGGCAGTAAAGATCTAGGGTTCAAATCACAACTTCATCGATCTTATCTAAACAAAATGTAGGTCCCTTCGAGTATGTAAGCTGACATTAATACCATTACAATGTAAGTAAACTTGTCAGGAAAATATTCCCAATATATTTAAAACATATATATTTGTTTTGTTATCAAAAATATATATCTAAGTAATATAATTATCTAATGTTTTGTGAATTTTGTATAAAATATACTTGGGAAAATTTGTATGTTGAATATTTTCTGAAAATTTGTCCTTGAAGTAACTACCCACTAAACAACAACCATCGCTGCGAGGTCGCAAAATGTCCCAAAAACATCTCACTTGTTGCTATAATTAGTTTCGTTAGAGAGATGTTACATAGTAAGAGATTTTGAGACATCGAAAAATTGTAATTATATGGACTTCTTATCCGTTACATCAAATTTGTTGGAAATTGTAACATTACATAAATGTTGCTTTTGCGATATTTTTTTATTCTAGCAAATGAGATTTCAAAGATGTATATAATTAGATGGAGCTTAACAATATCTTTTTCTGAAATTTATAATTTATGAAATAATAAATTAAATACCATTTATATTATACAAAATAATATGAAAATATTTAATTTTGTTCAACATGCGCTTGCGCAAAAAAATGCAATGAGTCCCCTCATGGGGCCTCCGGGCCAGCAAGGGTAGTGTTAACAAACAAAATGGTCGTTTTTCACGCTGTGGTCTTGTGAAGTGGTGTGCTCTTCAAATTAAAAGTAAGTATAATGTATTTAGCTATATTATAGTTCAGTAAATCACAGATCTTATTTGCAGCTATAAATTTATCATGTTGTTATTCGCAAATGTAACAACGTAGGTAATTGTTATTATTGGTTTAACACATTTGGCAGTCATATTATTTGTCTACAAATTTATGTATATTGCATATATGATGTTATTATTACGAAAATATGGTGAATTTCAGATGTCCCAATCCTCAAAGTTACAAGAAAGCGAAGATAAAATATTCAACAAGTCAAATAAAAGATCACTGCAGAAGCCGCATCAAGAAGATGATCAACCGAGAAACCGTACCCTTACGCCGGATAATATAGTAAGTAAATTCAGTATGTTGTCATTAATAAAGTTTCTTGATTTTATAATACAGATATGTTGTAAAGGCTTGTTCTAAATTGTTTATCAATTTTTATTATATTGAAGAAATATTGTACATGATGTATTCTTCCAATAACTTTATTGTTTATATGCTTATAAATTTAAGTAAACAATTTGTTACAGATTCGGTGAAACTGAATTTTCCTACATTAAGAGACATAGAATTTGAGGAGACAATAAAGACCTGGTTCCGTCATGCCAACCAGAGAAATTTCAGAGAGAAGGTGAATATAATTTCATAAATATATATTTACATTATTCAAAATAATATTAAATGTTTATATTTTAAATTCAACTTCATAGCATATTCTATAAAAATACAGCTTATTCCCACCAGCAATAAATTGAGTTCAGTTTTTTAAAAATCACGTCATAAAATAGAAAAACTGTAAATAATGAAATAATAATTTGTTCCAGAAATAAATTTACCACCTTCTTGTGCACCGCAATCCATAGTGGATTATCAGTTACCAAAACTTTATTGTATGTTATGTAAAACAATAAAATGTTGTAAAATGTGAAATATTAAAATAAATGTTCTTTTTCAATGAAATCTGTTTTAATTTCTGACAAAAAAATTGATTCTATCTTTTTTTAATAATTTTTCACATATCTTGTTGATATGATATAAACGAAAAAAATTAACAATAAAAATAACAACATAAATTTAAAAACAAAACAGGTATATGAGAAGTACGTATAACGTTACAAATAATATCTAAGTTACATCCCAATGAAATTACCTACATCCATAAGAGGTTAACACTCACATTTTAATATGTCTGTGATACATCGCAAAATATGCAGCTAACATCACAACGATAATAATTTTGTGACATCTATGGGGCTTTGTAATACTGATATCACAACATTGATACAATTCTAACATCTATGGGATGTTGTGATATTAGTCGGACATTAGCAGTCACATAGCAATCAATGTGATGTTAAATGAAGAAAAATGATAAAGTCACAGTTGTGATTTGAACATTGCAGCGATGTATATGAGATTAAATTTTGTTTAGTGGGTATCATTGTATATTTTGTTTACATTTATGCGATCAAATAAAACTATGAACTAATTCCATAGGATTTCTAGTTGAGCTGAATTTATTATTTAGTTAAATAATTCTGAAGTGAGTCACGGTATAAATATGAGTTATCCGGATATCTGCATCTTCCCCATGTGATATTTAGATATTTATACACGTTGTGTTATTTAATAAAAATAAATATTGACCAAGATCAACACCGTATTTCCAAAAATATCTTCAAAGTTAATTTGAGTGGACTAATTTTAGCTGAACCGAGATCTGTATTATGGAATCATCTGCTTCAAGGCCCTACTTATTTCGAAATATAGTACCGTGTTTGTTTTCTTAAATGGAATAATTAGTAATGAAGATAACTGCATATGAAATATATGTTTTGCAGCCTTCTATGGAAACATACACTAACCTAACCTACATTATAATACCGTATATAAAACTGCCTTCATTAAATTCATATATTATCCATATTTTTTATTTATTTCAAAGCATGATGCTTTATTTTATTGAAATATTTTAACGATTTATCCATTTCCTTGCTTATAATAGGCGTTTCTACATTAAACAAGCATTTACCGAAATACGATTTTCAGTCGAAACCAAAACTGTAACTGAATATTCGGCTCATCTTCTAGTTTCGGCCAAAAACGAAACGGAAACCGAAACTATATGTAGTTAATATAGAATTTAATTAATTTTTATTAAACACGGAAATCTAGTATTTTTCTTACTTTTTAATGTATAATTCGATTTTTAAATTAAACTAAAGAAGTAAAGACTATAGTTGTCTTTCACCACATTACAAATATCACAAATAATCACAATCAAATAAGTTTTTCAAGAAGTATTTGTTACTAACTAACAGGTTGTTCTATAAAGTATGATATTCTCTTAAAATAACGTTCCTTTTTTTTATAAATTCCACAATAAGTCTTCGTCTTAATTCTACAAATTAAATAAATGGGATATTGTCTTATCTTGTACTTAGCACCTTTGTACTGTCTGCCTTAGAATAATAAAATAAGAAATATATCTTCGTAAGAAAGAAAATTGAAATAACGACCAAAACAAACTATTAATTAACAAACAAAAAAAAAATAAGCGAGCGAAATCATTCCGAACAAATCCGAAAGCGTCAGATACGACACGAACACTTATTTCGGCTAAAAATATTTCAGTGATATGTTGGTAAATATATAATAAATATTATTTGTTGAGACATTTGTAGTTAATATCCCATTAACTTCATAAACTATTTTATACTTCCAAAGAAGTTTCCTTGTATGTGTGCATTGTACTGAAGTAATTAATTTTAAAAATCTCGTAGCCCGAGTTTGTATAGAAGGCTTTGAAAAACAAAGAAGAAAAGTTAAATAGAGCAAATTATAAAGGGTATCATTAGCCAGGATAATGTCAAACAAGCGAACCCTTTGCGGCACGAGGGGTGACCGAAGGGTTCGAACGTCAAATTCAAAACAAATGACACGCAATCAATAACCCCGGGGTGGCAGGAAACAAGGAATTGCCATAATACACTTGAAAATCTGCGAAAACCAGCAGAAAGCAGAAATGGGCTTCATTTAAATTCTGGCCGCGGAACTTTATAACCCCGCCATTATTCGCAATGAAGTGATAATGATTTATGAATTTTCACGGTGAACACAATGTTAGGTTAGAAATACCACGTTATGACATTTTCACATTTATACATTACACAGTTTCAGATTAAACTGAGATTTTATCAAGGCATTTTTAAATTCATATTTTTACTTCTTTGTGTATAGTAAAGGAAATGCGAAAAAAATCGGTTTTTACATTTCAACGGAAATATTTGTTTTGACCATCCCTAAATTCATTTTGACTAATTTCGGTATGACGTACGCATGTATGTACTTTGCATATCACAAAAATGGAAGCTGTATATGACACTGCATAATATTTAATTTAACTTTGGGCTTGTACATCCAGCGGATTTTTCAATTTCAAACGGCGACCGATTCGACGCGTTGCCTTTTGAATGATGTGTGTGGTCCTGTGGCCCAATTATAAAGTATGCGACGGTAGGACTAGTCAGGGCATGAAAAGGTGTTAGTGGTTCAATATGCCGGATTTGTTTTTTTTTGTAATATTGTTTATTTTTTAAATTGGATTTTTATTTTTTATTTTATCACAGTTTATTCAAAATTATATTTTCCCGTGAGAGAATTAACTACAGATAAAGTTAGATTTCATTTTAAAAAGTACATACTTTGTAAATTGTCCTATTGTGGGGGTCATTAATAATTTTTTTATAAATATAACTAGTAGTTTTGCACCTATTTTTTTTTATTGAAATCGGCAGTATGAAAATTACGCTTTTCTCGATGGGTTTTTTGATTTTTTCTCTTAACTCAAAAACGATTAGTCGTAAGAGGTTAAAATTTTGTTTGTGGAACTATTTGGACGATCGTACCTCACTTTCAAATGAGTTAAAAAATGCAGCAAAAAATGTAGACATTTTATTAGGCGTACTTTTAAAATCAAATAAGAATTTATTTTAATATTTGTGTGCTTTACCGCCGTGGAAATAACAAATGAATAAATTAAACCCCTCTACTTATATTTTTCAACACATTGTAGCTACTGGCTAAATAGTGCATAGTTATTATGATAATAAGTATTTGCGGAGCGTCCATATTTGCGCCAAAATAAATGCGGTTGTCGTGCGCATTTGTTTACGATAATAACAATGACGCGCGCATGGGTCGCTAGGATCCTCGCACATCTGTCCGCGAGGAAGAATGGTGGACGGTGTGGCTCGGACCGCGAGTAATTATAGTCGCGGTGTGCATATTTTTGACGATAACGCTCTATTTTTAGAGGGGTGATAGCGAAAATAGACCGAAGCGCGAGGAGTGACGTTGGTGTGTACGCACATCACCAGCACTGTCCTCGGCCAACTCTGCACGGCGCGAAATATATGATACTACAAAAAACTTACATAAAATTACATTTTCTGAACCGTGTACCACTTTTTCTTTCTTCAAGATGTTAAATGCCTCAGACGTCCAATTACTTTTAATTCTAATCTTAAGGCTTCTTCTGTCAGGGTTTATGTACAAAATTAAAGTCTACTATAATGAAATACATATTCAAATAAACGTAAATTATCCAGATCATAATCTTTTATAGATTTACATACATGGGTGTTTTTCTAAGGCTATCGCACTGTTCGGAACCAATCGGCACAGAACGGCGGCACGCCGATCGGAAGAATTTGAGATTGTCGCACACTAGTCAGCAGCAATTGGCAGAAAAATATAGTAGACGGTTAATAAACAGCGAAAAAAAAAATATAAAATTTTCAGATGAAGAAACAGTAATCGCGAGTCTAGCTTGCAAAGAAGCTGAAATAAAAGAAAAGAAAAAAGGAACAAACGTTTTCTTTCATTTTATGATTTCAATAATTAGAATTAACTAAATCAATTAGGTTGTCTTCCTCGGCAGACATGGTTTAAAAATATAACGTATTTGATACTGAGTAAAAATAAAAAGACTGATTAGCTATGTAAACAAATGATTATCGAATGTTTTTAGTTAGCTAGAGCAAAGATTTACTGCCGATCTGGTTGCTGCCGGTCGGTGCCGATGCAATAACTTTAATGTAGGGAACCTTGGAAATACAAAATAAGATTTTTTAAAGAAATTTGACAAATATCTCATGAATATATAAGCAGTGATGAACTGATTGGAATATGAGATTGAGATCTGGGGTTCATATCTCAGCGTCATCAACTACTAACCATTTAAAAGTAGGTACCATTAGATCCGAAAGATTTGGAATCCACTGTAAGCTGTAGATTCCTGTTGCCTTTGACTAACTTTAACAATATAATGCTAGTAAAAATTATCAGGAAAGTAAATATATTAGGTAGTGGTACTCTTGTTTCAAATAATAATGGATTCATTAAAGACCAAAGCAAAGAACAATTCGCATCTAGAATCGAACAAGAATCATTGCAAAGTAGAATCTCCAAATTATTAATTTTATAGAAAATTGTCATTACTTTTAACACAAGACAATAAATATTATTATTTGAAAATAACTTTAATGGTTATATCACTCAGTAGAAATACGTTATTAATCTATTATTCTGTCTGATCGTTTTATGACTGGATAGGTTACCACTATCAGATAAAATGACAACCAGTGTCAGTAAAATGCAAGTATAGCCTGTCACAAAACAAGTACTTGAGGCCTTGTTCAATCTAAGAATATTGTGCCATGGATAATAATAATCTATTTTTATTACTATTATTATTAATGGAAGTTATTATATTTTGTTTAAAACGATCCATTGTTATCTGCACCTCTTCATTGGCAAGTCGTCTTCCTTGCGTTAATCAAGAGCTTGTGCCAATCAGATCGTCAGATGTTCGACGGGGAATCCCCACGCATCACACTAGTGCCACCTTGTTGACTGATTGATCGTGAACTAATTAGCATTGGTGACATGACTGACATGTCAGGCTTTGTGTGTGGCATCACACTAAAAATAAACTCAAATAAACATTATTTGTATCTTTTGTAACGAGGAGATATAATGGTTTAGGTATGACTCCTTACTTTGCCAATAAATTTAAAATAGGGATGATGATTGTTCCGCAATTAGAGTACAGGTATGAGTTTGTTGCATATTTATATTAGTGCATATGACTATGAAGCATGTACAATTATATTTTACTAAAAATAATACCCATTACTGTACACCTACTTAATACATTTTACTTCAATTATCGTAGTAATGACACGATCCAAAAATGATTCATTCAAATCAGTACAACTTTTTTTAGACTTTTAAAAATAATAATATAATATAATAATATCACTCTTGGATTATTATTTGTAATGATATATTTATACCGCAGAGGATGTTTAAAAGACATCTCTAGCTGACGTGAAAAGTGCACCACACAAACCATTTTTACAGATACAGACTCTTTTTCATTGCAAACACCAAAAAATGTATACTAAACCTTTCTTTCTTCCGGGTAAAAAAGGTACTTTTGTGTTCAAAAATTTTAGTCGACAAGAAACATTTATATTTGATTATTCCACACGTCATTTTTAATAAAATGATTTATTTGATGGCCCTAGGTAGTTTTTCAGAGAAGAAATTTGATAAAACCACAGTATCATGGTCGTGATTACATTTTGTTGAGATTAAAAATTTTATATTTGAACTGTGGTCATTCGTGAAATAATCAAGCAAATATAATCTGTGCTATGAACTTAATTGGTAAAATTTATTGATAGTTCTTGCGAAGTAATGACGACTCGAGTCAAAAATGACTGATAAATCACTTAAATTTATCCAATAAATTCATGGCTCTTATTACTATAAGTTATAATTAAATAAATTAAAGTTTTCCGATACTGGTTTAAATGTACTGATATTAATAAAATATCGGAAGATTGGGATCGATAGTAAAATATCAGTATCGTAAGAAAACTATCGATACTGTTTTGTATTTCAGTAGTATCGGAACATTTCTAATGAATTCTTATTTTAATTTTAAAACTAAGCAAAAATTATAACTTTTGGTTTATTATAAATAATATGACTATAATAATAATAATAATTATAAATATTTTAATATAATGAAACATTTTTCTCTTATCATCAGTCATCGATGTCCTAATTCCCAACAATTACTTTCCCGACAATGTGTTCTTTGTGGTTACATATGGAGTTAATAATAAACGCAGCCTCGCTATACTCCAACTTCAAACATATCAGTCACAGTTAACATAGGATGGTAATGGTAATGGCGGTGGTGGAATAAACACTTGAACGCTAGTATTGTGCTACATGTGGCTACTCTGTCATCACCTCTGAACGAGCAATCGTATTGTTGCACGCATTTTCATTTAGGACGTGTAAACAACGGAAATATTTTTTTGGATTCTTCACTTTAATTGCTTTTTATTCTTGTACATAAGATTTGTTTCTCATAGTTGATCCTCATGGAATCAATTGTAATCATGGGATTGAAATCGCCAAGGGCATAAGGGGGATTGATGACATTGACTATTATATACAAAGATAATAATGAAAAAAAAAGTTGTAGATAAAATTAAATTTTATATCCGTATTATTTTGTTCGAACATAAATTTGGGATATTTGATGTTAATTTGTCGAAGATTGAGGCCTGTGTATTAGCTACTATTAATTCCAGAAACAGGAAAAAGTAGGATAACATGATAATTTACAAATCATTCATGATTTCATGTTGCACTTATAATTTATTTGATCGGGGAGTGTATATAATAGGTTAAATGTTTATTTTAAGAAGTGGGGGAATGATTTAGGGTCTGTCCACTTGCTACGTCGCCCTTTAAAATTTCAAAATCTTAAATGATTTAGGATTGGTAGTGACCAAGGGGGTCACGTCGTCCTTTACAATTTCAAAATCTTAAATGGTTTAGGATTGGTAGTGACCCCCTTTAAAGTTTAATAATTTTTGCAGTAGAAATTGATGACGTTAGGATCAAATCGGATAAATCGACCGTACATGTAAAGTTCTGAAAGATTTGTTTTTATAATAATACATTTTCTTTTCATGTAATTTATACAGAATCGTAGTTTAGTTAGTGACAGGAATAACAGTAGGTATGTCAAGATGTAAACAAGTATTTAATTTCATTTTTAGACAATATCCTGTTCCAAAAACGTTCTTTAAATCTTATATTAGTTGATGCAACATCAAAATTAATGAGTCCAACATATTTAAATGCGTTGCAAAAACAATGTTTTCTGGATCACAAATTTTAACGAACTATTGGAAAATTAACAATTCGTAAAATATTTCTAAAATCCACTAAAGTTTCCAATAAAAAATATTATAAAAATATATATTTAGTTTCTATATTTAACATTCCCATTTTCTTCCGTTTTTAGTAATCATGGTTTTGGATACATAAAAAGCAAATTTAAAAGAGTAACTAACAATAAAAAAAATAAAAACCACAATTCTTCTTGGTAGTTTGCACACGATAGAATACTTATTATAATTTGTTGTTTAATGTTAATAGAAAAACCTCCAATAATGAACTGACATTGACGTCAAACCGCAGTTATACATTTGGTACATAAATATTATCTTATGTTTTCAATGAGAGCATAAACATTAAATACAGAAAAACATGATAATAATTCAAAGATTTTCCTGCTCTGTACACTATAGTTAACTAAAATTGAATTTACTTTCTTACTAACTATATATTTTCTTTTCAGGTAAGTCCTGTCCTTAATATTCTACCTCAATATATGCACGCGTAAAAGTAAATAATTTAATTTTATTTACAATTTTTTAAATACATTTTTGAAAAATATCATAAATTTACTTAATATTCAAAATAATTTCACAAGTCTTGCAATCATAATATTTATTGCGCGAGTCGAATTATATTAATTCTGATATTTAGATTAAATTTTATCATATTTATGCTAAATTTTGTCATATATTTAAATCGTAGAAAGTGCAAAAAATGTAATGAGAAGGTACCTACTTACATTTTAACTGTGATAACGACTTTCAACTTCCTCGAATGTTAAGTAATATTTACATATCTTATATTTTAAATAACTATTAAAACAATAAAATATCCAAAAAAATTGATTGTGGTAACGTATCCCGAAGTAATCCCTGAAAAATAGTTGAAAGTCGAGTGTGACTTGGAAAGGAAATGGGACGGTCCTTACTGCAGTTCAACAATGACATCAAAGCACCTCCGGCCAAATTCAGAAACGTAAAATTAGTTTGCAATCTTGCGTCAGTGCATTGTTTTTAGGAGTAATTTTTTGTCTTTGTCCTAGCATTTATTTTTAGCTCTTGTGACAATTGCTTTCCTCTGATCTAATTGACGTTAAACTCCAACTTTAGATAGGTTGAAGGCCATTTTTTTCAAAACGGTCGACCAGCACCTGTTCTTGCTTCTCAATATGAATATTTTTTATTTTTGCTCGAAAAATTATTACAAAATGCTATTAGGTTTTTTTGGCGATGTATTTAGGTCAATAATTTAGGGGGATACCACCATATAACTTGTTAATGTTCCGAAGGAAAATTTGGCAAATTGATGTTTACATATGGTTCATGTCTTTTTGACTTGGTTTTTATTTACGAGTGGTTTCTCTTTAAGTCGCTATTTTTATTTCTATTATTACTCTTGAAATAACAACTTGCAATAGGTACAATTCATTTTCTTGACTTTGGATAAACATATATTTTTCTCCACTTACCAAATTGTATACATTTGCTAAACTATTTTTATTGACTGTGGAAAATATTATTTGTTATGTAAATACAAATTCTGACAGAAGATACGGAAACAAATAATAATTCCTATTTATTTTTTAAATTCCTTTATAATCTTATTCTTCTTGCACCAACAAAATCTAATCTTAATACTAGAAGAATATAAGAGTAAACAAATAATAATTCCTATTTATTTTTTTAAATTCCTTTATAATCTGATTCTTCTTGCACCAACAAAATCTGGGCTTAACACTAGAAACAAAAATAAACTTCTCGATTAGTAGTCCACCTGGTTTTCTACTGTTACCCTCGTAAAAAACTGAAAGAATTCAGTTCCCCCAGATGGAGATTGCTGCAGTCTGAGTGCTTGTGTATTTATCGCTCTAATTATTACAGACAACAGCTCGAAATTGAAACAAACTTAGAGCACAGTTGTTTGGAAATGCACTTGTAATGGGGGAGTAAATATTTTTAAAACCATTCTGAGGATTTATTGACTTCTTTACAATAAAAGGGAGGGTGACTTTTATAGTCACGTGGTTAGTTTATTTTAATAGGCAACAGATGAAACAGTCATTACACTTTTTAGCTCGATATCTCGATTAAATTGGATGTACCACAAATGTTTCTTCCTAGTTTTTTAATTTGCTAAGTGAAATGTGAAAAATAAAGTACGATTTTCAATAAACAAACAAAATACTGCTTGAAATAAACAGGTATAATTTCCTTGCAAAGACTTTAGGTTGAAAATAAGTATACCAAATTGTTCTAGAAATGCTATGGCATAGCAAAGTGGACTGAAAATTGGAATTTCGTGAGATATATTAGCGAATGGTACAATTTTTTTTCTCAAACTTAATTGGTTAATACTAGTACTAGTTGTAAATATAGAGTGAGATTTGGGGATAAAAGCATTTGTTTTCTATTTCTGTTTCTTATAAATTAAATAAATACAATGTTATTAATTAGCGTGCTCTAACTGAGCGAAGTATATAATCTGAGTTCGAATCCTGCACTGAAAAATTGAAGGAAAACTTGTTACGAAACAAATGGCTTAGGAACAGGAACATATTTAGTACAATTAGATATGTTATGCCAAAGAATGGAAATGAAAATAAATCTGTAGAATTTACTATATAACTAAGGAAGACATACTTTTATAAGTTGAAGCAATATTGGTAAATTCATAGAACAATATATGTTTTATTTATGAAGAATATATATATATATATATATATATATATATATATATATATATATATATATACTTGTTATTTGGTTACCATTGTCAACGGGAAGTTATAGAAATAACTATCCTACTAGTAGGATAATTAAGAAAAACATACGAATTTCATATACATTTGGTCGTCTAGAATTAGAATTAACTATAAAAAGTTGCAAATAAATTTGAACTGCTAAGTGTACTGTCACATTTTACAAATACTTTAACATTATATATATATATATATATATATATATATATATATATATAATTGTTGTTGGTGGCGCGAAAAATATAAGCGACTCGAAATGTTAGTACCTAACATAACTATTCTCGTACGGTACCATGAACTTCGGTTCCGCAAACTCCACCTCAATTCATACCTCCTAGCATGTTATAATGTACTTATAATTTAATTATTTTCATTGATATTTTTTAATAGTAAAAATTAGAAAAAAATAGAAATGTGTCTCAATTTAATATTTTATTTAGCCTTGGGTGGAACCACTGGCCGAAGGAATGAAAACTCGTGATGATGTATTTAGCCCTCGTGAATTTTTGTCCTAATAGTCACGTAATAAATCTCCCATTCTGGCAAAATACTGGCTCGGGTTTTGCATTCATCCTCTCCCACTCATGCAACTAAATCCCGAATTCCTTCCGCGGGGACGAGCGGGCACATTGAGTGGCTAAATATACTGAGTAACTCCAGCTTCTGAATGAGCGAAACAGCTGTTGCTCAACATTCCCTCGCAGATGCACTACTAGTCTTTCCCAATGCGACTCTATATTGTCGTAATTACTAGCGGGATTTAATTACATGATTAGGAAAGAACAGTGCTTATAACAATTATTACACTTGCCAATACACAATATATTCTGGTAGTTATAAATAGAAAGATATTAAGAATGAAGATCATTTTTCTTATTTACAAAAACGTATCGAATATTATATTCAAAAATATTTTTGAAAAAAAATTGTGGGAACAACCTATTGTTAGGTTAGGTTTTTGAACTCTTTTCTCTAAACTTTTTTAGTGAGCAGTTTCAAAAAAAATATACAAATTGTCCTGGAATTATTTTAATAATAAAATATGTATTGATTAAACTTCAATAAAAATTTAAAACGTAAATAATATTTGTTACAACAGATTATTATAATTATGAAAATGGATTTTAATAAAAGAATAATATATTGAAAGGGGATACTTCTTTTGTGCTAGAGAGGAAAAAAAAATTCTGAGAATTTTGCAACAATTTTAATTTGTAATATCTATAATGATTGAATTAAATATCTTTCAAATATATGTGTACATGTAGATATAAACAAAATATTCCAAGAAATTTTCAAGGAAGGTTCGTTCAGAACCACTTGAATTTGTAATTTCAATTAAGCTTAAAAAAATAACGTATTTCATTTTCTACTTTGCAACTATTTATCGCGGATATTGTGTAATTAATTAAAATTGTACTTCATATAACCTTTTGTAATTTTATGAGGAAAAATTGCTACCTACTGGAATTTCTTGAATACGCATAAATGCTTAATTACGGTTTATGTGTATGTTGTCATAAAAGTCAATTAATAACTGTAATAGAAATAATTTAAATACAAAGTTTAAGTAGAATAAATAAATGATTAATTACAAGTAATTTATAATTATTGTAATTAATTTAGGTTTTTACGGAAAATATCTCAAAGATCATGTTTTTTAAGTAAAATCGCATTCATTACTGACGTCATTTAAAAAAGCAATGTTTTATAGGTTAGATATTTCTGAAATGAAACATAACCTTAAATTTCAAAAGCGAATTTAATAACTGTATATTATTATATTCAAAATAAAATTATTTATATAACTTATAATTAATTTAACATTTTTACGGAAAATATCGTAAAGAACATGTTTGTTAAGTAAAATCACAGTCACTTCTAACGCCATTAAAAAAAAAGAAATATTTTGTAGGTTAGATTCTCCTGAAATAAAACATAACCTTAAATTTCAAAAGCGAAATTAACCGCTGTATATTATTCTATTCAAAATAAAATTATTTACATAATTTATAATAATTATACTTAAGTTAACTTTTTTTACGGAAATTATCGCAATGAACATGATTTTAAGTAAAATCGTATTAATTTCTGACGCCAATTAAAACAAAGAAATGTTTTTCGAATTTAACAACTGTCTATTATTATACTGAAAACAAAATTAGTTATATTTTATATTTGATGTTTGAACTGTCCCTTTTGCAATTTCCATGTAGCCCTAAGTCCGGACCTGTGGAGGTTGGTCTGCAAAGCATTCCTTCCGCAGTGACACTCAATGATTCTTCAATGAAATGCCGATGTCACAGTGGAATTCCCTTCTCTGGTGCAACAAGATTCAGAACTTGCTGTTCCACTCTAAATGCATTCAGCTGCAGTTTCGATTCAAACTAATTTCAAACAGGATACATACACAATTGGAAAACAAAACCGTGTCATGGATTCATACAATTCATACGAATTGTCTTTATTATTTCAACTTTTAGTAGACTGGTTTATACTGAGATTCGCAAAAATGATTTATTCTTTAACAGACTGTAAGAACTGGATGAAAGAAGCATGAGATAAAAATATAGAAAACAAATCCACACTTGTGATTTTTAACAGAATGCTTCAAATACAGTTTTTTAGCAACAGTTTTTGATAAAATCACAATAGAATCGTCATGATTAATAATGAATCACATATAATTTGAGCTATGAATTTAATCAGTAAAATGTACGCACAATTTCTGCAAAGTATCGATAACTCGAATCAAAATTGAAGAAAAATAATTTTTGACATCTATTATAAAAGCAACATTGCAACAAGTATTCGTAAATATTAGCGATAAATTTATGTCCTCTCTTGTATTACGTATGATAAAATTGTCCTAACGAATTATTTGCTCTACATTAAAAATACGAAAACTTTATTTTTAAAACTATGTTTGTTGCCTTAAATAAAATTTATAAACTATACATTTCATTTTGTTTTAAAAGAAATATGAAGTGATCATTTTATATTTATCTAGACTTACTTTTATGTTAAAGTACATAAATAAAATTGAACTTGAAATGTAGAGTGTCAAAGTTAAAAACACGGTGAATAATGGTTTTGTCTTTGACATTTAATCTTTCGAAACTGCGACTTATATTAAAAATATTTCCTTATTCGTTTCCAATCATTCATTCCATTCATTGATCTAATAAACTATTTGAATGTCAATTGCGAAATGTGGATTACAAAACAGATCATTCATACCACGTCAACAATACTTCCACATTAAAAACAATTACCCAGAAGTGATAAGCGAACTGCGCATCACAATCAGTCTTATCACCATCCGCGAAAAGACCAAAAAACGCGATTTTTCCATCTAGTGACCCATGGCGAGATTGCAAAGTCTGCATTCAATTCTTTCCGTGGATCGGCGCCGGCTAGTAAACAATCCGTGCGAATACGAGAATAGAAATTTTAAGTGAACGCTTTCAACAGCCGGGGAAAACAAATCGTGGAGATTTTGGGATTAATATTATGTGCGTATTATGTCTGTAGCAAGACTTAGTGCTAAGTGAAACATCCGCTCAAAACGCATAAAAATGCGCAAAGCGAAAAATATCTCCGATGAAACCAGCTGAAAAATAGCGTGTTTACTCGAAAGTCTTTTGTTTTATGGCGGTTTTTATTACTTAAACAACTTTAATTAATTGGATAATTCGTCTTCCAAGCAGGTCTACAAAACTGCTTTCTGCACTTTTATTATTACAAGCTGTGATTACTACCAAATGACTGATTTACAAATTTTTAATGTCTTCTAAAAATAGGACAATTTTGAAAGAAATTTACAATGAAAATTACTTTTCGTATTAATGTAGATGAAAATAATGTTAAGTTTTTTTATAAAATGTTTAATATTTATTAATAAATAATTAAAATTAAAAAGAAAAATGTGTGTATGTTTCATTTCAACTTTTAAATTTTTTATTGAATCTACTAATAAATTAAGGGAAGGAATATGGGGATTAATCCACCCATATTGAGAATAAATTATATACTATGTTTTACATTATAAATTTAATTATAAATAATAATAAAGTAATTAGAATAATAGTACATTATTCAATGAGCTTGTAATGTGTACTATTACTTATGAGAAAGAAATTTGCCAACACGAGCGAAAGCGAGTGTTTTAAGTCATTCGATTTTGGAAGAATGATAAATAAATAAGTTTTAAAAATATACAATTCTTTCAGTTCTACAAAAAATAATAATTACAATATCTTTAATAATTTAAGAGAAAATAGAAATAACGTAAAAATAGTATATAATTTATTCTCCCTCCCCTTGTCTACGCCACTGGCGTGGGCATTAACGTATGATATTATTGATAAAGTAACACTAATAAAACTGATATTGTTTTTGGAATAAATTATAAAAAGATACGATCACAGATTAATTTCATTTTATTAAAAAATTCTCATTAATTAACAATTTTCCTTTAGTAGAAATAAACATTTTTCTGTAAAAAATGGAAAAATATTATTAATTTTCTGATTTTATTCCTAGAAAAATTTATTTTACATCGATAGTTTTCATTTTTTATTTGTTGTAAGTTTTGAATAAATAATATTAATTACTGGTAAATGAATAAATAGTTTTCTTTTTCGTCCATTTCTCAAGAGCAATGTTATCATTAAAATAATTACATTTTGAATCATACAGTTTTTGAAATGCAAGTTTATCTCATGTTTGCAATATTACATTACTTATTTGGAAGAATAGCAATTATATTTTATAAATAAATAGTTCAAAGTACATGTAACTACAAACTACGAGTAAGATAAAATATTCAAATTCGTTTCATAGAAATCTTCTAATGTAGTACACATAAAATGTCTGAAGAATTTAAAATTTCTTTACATACAAAGTGTAAACTTGCGACCTGTGTATTGAAATCTAAGTGCATTGTTACTTGTTAGTTACATGTAAATAACTCCCTGCTAAGTAAAGTATTGAACAATATTTCCATTATCCAATCCGTCTCTCAGCAAGAGGCTGTTCGCTGTGACGTCAGACCGCTGGGTGTTCTGCTAATTAGTCAAGCAAAAATACAATAACAAATTGCAATTGAAACGAGCAGCCGCCTCAGAACAGGGCCGGCTTTTAAAAATTTTAGAAATGCAAATTTTATGCATTTTCAAAATTAATCATTTTACTGACCACCACACATAATAAGGAACGTATTGTAATTAGGCGAGTTTTTAAAAGATATCCACGAAGTTGTAAAGCATCATTTACATTAACTGTTTATTCACTAAAGAAACGAACTTTTACAAGATACTAATCTAAAATTTTTACTGTTAGCTGTCAGTTTTGTTTACATTACTGACAGTTGTGTTTTGTTAATGTCATACAAAATTTTGATACTGTCAGAACTGACAGAATTTGATTATACATAATTTAAATTTTATTTATAAATGAGTAAACAAATAAAATGTAGTACAATATATGTAAGATAACAGTTTTATTGCTGAACGGCTCGTTCTATTAGCAGTAAAATAGGTTTCATGTTTCTTATCTCGTAATAGTGTATTATATAATAAGAGTTGTAAGAGGCATATTACGCACGAAGTAGTTACATAAGAGCAGTGAAGCGGCGAGTTTGTAATTCCACAAGTCGAATTATGTACTATACTTTTTCTATGACCATTATTTGACTGCATTTCGATCACACCACGATCACACATTGCACTGAAATATTTGACATACAAAACATAAAAATAACTACGTCAAACTGTCAACCTCAAAATAATAATAAAATAAAAAATCTGTTTACAACCCAATAAAAGTACTATACCTCCAAACAATATAACTTAGTAAATTCTTTACTTTTCTTTTTTATATCTAAATAATAACTAAACAAATGTCTTTTGTTTAAATTTTGTTTACTAAAACTTAAAAAATATAGAGCTTTACTTCACTTATTTCTTATAACCGAATATTCGGTATTAAAACAAAATATTCGAATGAATACCGAATAGTGCAAACATGTCCGAATAAATAAATAAATTAATCGGCTTTCGTCCTATCTGTATTAGGAATAGTGCAAAAATTTTTGGAAATTATTCAAATTTGGAATGTTTATTTTGTCTCCTATTTCTATTTATCGACCAGTCAAGAAAATATTCTATCCCTATCTCTAAATATTTAAGCATTTTTCCAGGTATTAGAATAAAACTAGACGGCTCTTAAAAAACCTGCAAGTAATCTAGACCAAAAGATTAAAATTTAAGAGTGTTACAAGTTCTATGATTTTGACTTTTGCTGATTTTAGTACAGGTCTTTATTTCTGGTTGAATCTCATTCGTCCTTCTGTTCTTTGAATATTCTTTGCATTTCTTTATGTTCTGGCACAGAATAGTTACACACAGAAGCGACACTCCGTGTCGGTACCTTTCATGTTCCGCTAGTCAGTTCTATGACCTTGAAGCATTGTGTAGACCTTTAAATTTGTGCTCTTCCCCTATCTCTCTCTCAGATGTGAGGAAACTTTCCGATTTTAAACAATGGGCCCTTTAAATTTGTGCACCTTCCCCATCTCTGTCTTACTGTCGCTTCTGTATAAACCTATTCTGTGGTTTTGTTCATTGTGTAGCTATTCTATTTCATGTTCCAAACCGAAGTCTAAACCGATGCGAGCCGAAATAAAGCCATTCAAATACGGATTGATTTCCAGAAATTATTTCCTTTTCATATTGTTCTGAATATTTTGAGGCGATCTACAGAGAAGCTAGGCCGGTACTGTCCGTATATTAGAGCATTAAGCGACCTTGGCGTCCACAATGAAGGCAATTACTCTAGGTAGGAATCCCTTACGCTTTACATTTATTTACATTTTCATTATGCCCAGCAGGAAGCGGAGAATGTTTAGCGCAATTTATTAATTTACCGGGGGATAACGAAGAGTGCACTGGAACAGGTTCTGCGAGCTTCCAGCCAGTTCCGCCAGGTTCGCACGAGTCAACGCACTTGCGCATGTTTGTTTGCTCAGCGCACGCATTTACATAACGCGCGTGGCTTTGAACACCGCACTATATAAATGATCTCGTAAAGTTTGTCATACATACAAGCAGCTTACCTAAATGGAAACCAAGAGGTATGGATAGAAACTGCGGTGATTCTTACCTGCAAAAGAATACAAAAATTAATACAAGATCACAAAATTACATTAGCTTAACATTTGATAAATCTTACAACGTATGAATCTAAAATCATCGGTCTATACAAAATTTAAATGTGAAAATCAATAATCATTTTTATATTTGTTCTCCTATGAATTAGCAAAGTATGACACCTTTAATTAGCGTATTTCGACTCGAACTAAGCATAGTGAGATCTGGATTTCGATTCCCAGTGTTGACTACTATTAACTAAATACCGCTGCGTTCGAGTCTACAATCTGTAGACTTATGCTACTGAATTTTAAATAAAAACTTACTAACTAAACTAATACTTAATGTAACGTACTTAGGATCAAAGCTGTATTGAATTTTGGGGCCTTAAGCGATTATAAAACTTGTGTCTTATAGTTATAGGTACTTTATTTTTTTTGTTATGTATGTATTTAACATGTAACTAAACCTAAAATTCTTTCTTTTATTTATTCCCTATATAAACATAAAAGTATATTTGATGTCTGGAAAATCTAAAATAAGGGAATATTCAATTGATTCTTTCATTTCTTCACCAAATTTCTTTTTTAATTTCTCTCCCATTAAATCAATAATAAATTCGGAACAAATAACAAATAATATTGTGCTAAGTACAAGCAAGGTAAATAATTCCCTTTTAAATCTGATGCTAAATTTTCATCAATCTCACGAAATACTAGACGTAACCATCTAATCATTGTTTTTGTTTAAGTGGCTGCTTTCGAGCTTTCTCTTTAATAGTTATTTATGATATAAGTGTTAAAAGTGACATTTTATGAGTGAGTGGGGAAGTTTAAAACGAGGCGAAGCCGAGTTTAACAAACCCCACGAACGAAATAAAATCACTTTTAACACAAATATCATACACTATTTTTCCTACGACCACAGTTATGTACCTATTAGTAAATAAAAACTAAGCATTAGAATGACATTTATGACAGGTCATGATGTATTTGTTATGAACAACTGAACATAAGACGTGTTAAAAGTAAATTTGTTTTTTACTTTTAACACGTTGTCAATGGCAACGTTTTAAAAATATTTACTGTGTTATAAACTGTTATTTTTAACTTGCTAAGCAACCGTTAAAAATACTATTTTTAACAGTGGTCGTAGGAAAAATATATTAATTAATAAGAATTAACCATAGTTATAATTAATGATAACTTATATGAAGCTTGGAAACAACTAGGTATATAATAGTAGTAAAAAAATGATTTACTAAATTCTACAATTTGTTTTGCGACCACAACAAATCTGGTATTTCCTGCCTGTTCATAATTGTATAAAGATATAAAGGTTAACTCTTTTGACAGTTAAAAGTTGACCAATTGCTATTTAAAGATAACAAATGAATTTGTCACCTTGTATGTTTTTATTTTGTTTTTTGTTGAAAGCAAACGTGCCTGTGTTTCTCGTTGCCGGATGAATCACAGATCCTCTTCACATCCGGTGATTTCTTAAGCCATTCTCATAAAGATTATTATTATAAATGTGTTTTCTTTGGGATGTTTTGTCTGGGATCGGGTGGCTCGAGTCTAAAAACCCGAAGGGGTTGTGGCTGGGGAAGAGTTGGATCAGTTGCCGCATGTGTGAATTTACCGGCTAAAAATACATCCTTTCACAAAATGGGATTTTTTAGTCGTGAGTGGCGTAAAAAATGCGCACATGTGTGACAGACACGGGTCCAAACGGAACAGCAATGTGGAAACAACCGCAACTCGTAAGCGATCTAACACCAACGAACAACAGTGACGTGACACCAAACATATGCTCCTAGATGATCTCGACTTTTCAACAACCACAGAATATAATTTACTTCAAAAGTTATGACAAAAGAATTACTTTTGTTATTTACAAAATATTAGAAAAATAAATAAATAAATACAGACAAAACGGAAATCGAAATGTTACACATTAAAGGTATCAAAAACAAATACAACAAAACAATCTTTAAAATCCAAATTATTTGGAAACATATCTGACATAATAAACGACAAAAAATGGATAACCGTTTTGGAAAATTAATAACTGTAAAAGATTCTAAGTTAGGTAATTGGGAAAGAATAAAAGGAAGATGTGAAAACTCATAAAAAAGAATCATAAATAACGAACTTCAATATACAAATCTATTAAGGAAAGAAGTAAATTTAAAATAAAAGACAAGAAGGAATGAAATACCTTATTGAAATTGATAACAGAAAAATATGGTAGTTAGTGATATTTCAATTGCAATAGAAAGCAAGCCATAAAGAAAAAACAATTTTGTCGTTTTGACAGCGGATAAAAACCATAATTTTTTGCAAGTGATAAAACTTTATTTACCTTTCTCTTAGCAACCAGATCAAAATTTGCATTATTTGTTAAATTATCACGCTGAATTATACGGTAGCATATTATTTTCTTTGGATAAAATTCAGTTTCAGATCTTGTAACATGACAGCAATTTGACTGAAAACGTTTAGAGAATAGAATCACTTCAACTTAGATGTTGTGAATGTGATTTTATTAAATCAGTTTTGTTGTCAAATTACTAGTTATCAACTAATAAGTTATAGTCATCAACAGAAATTTATGCGGTAAAATAAGCAGTTTACAGCAATATTTATGAAAACCAAATAATAGCTAGGCTTCTTCGAAAACTAGGAAGAATGAGAAAAAAATAAACGATGTTCATATCTGTCTTGGTAGTACATAGTTAATATTTTCTTTTTGGGCAAGTTAATATTTCGTTATTTTTATGCAATTTGTACATTTGAATCCATACATAAACCGTTTTTTGTTTGTAGTACAATTAAGACAATTTCCTATATTAATTATAGAGGTAAATAATTCGAAGAAAACTGTTTGTAAGGCATTAAAAGAATCTGCTGGCTAGCAACAATTTCAATTAGTGAAAATAGTTGTTTTTCGCTCATTACCGTATTCATTAACTCGTATAAATTACAGAGCCACACACATGCTGGGATGTTTCTTTGCAATGTAAGTAAACACGGGTAAAAACCTGTGCATAACGTGCGTCTGCAACGTTAGCGCGTGCAGCTATAAACATCGACGTCTGTCAATTATAATTGCCAACTGTAAAATTCTAAATAAATGAATAAAATCCGCAGAACTGGAAGTCGTGTAGATTAACATATCAATATAAATCAAACGAGCAAAAAGATACGATGAGCTACTGGTGCATCTCGCAAAGCAAGTGCAAATGGAAATCGCTGATATTCTGGGGCTAATTAAGCTCCTACAAAGATTCCAATCATTATTTATATTAATAAACATCATATTCATAATTTACTTCAAAGGATATATTTTAATTACCACGTCTCTTCCTATAATAATAAAATGCATGTAGACTATTCCAATACCTGGAAGGATTAATTTTTTTACTAGTCTGATTTCATCACGACAAATTCTTTCAATTAGATATTAAAATCATAGCTAGTAATCGAAATAAGAACTGGAAGTAAATACTGTTAAGATATTATGTCTATATCTACAAATATTTTGATAACTTGGTAGGTACCACCAATTCATCTTTAGCAAAGACTAGTACAACTTATTTTTTCTAAAAATTCAAACAACCTTTTGGTATATGCTAATTTTTGATATTTTATAACGAATCATTGATTAATTTATTATGTTCTTTTTTTCTACTCTAAATAATGAGCTTTAACATTTGTACTTCAATGGATCAATTGAACACTTCTTCATATATAATACCTTAACAGAGGTGTGGTACTGATACTTTTCTATTCGTTTTAATTTAGAAATGCTAATATAATTGTTATAATCATAGTTGATTAGTACTTTAGTTTGTAAGGTACTATATACTTTAAAAAACATCTCTTTCGTGATATCCACATTTCTAACTTACTGTGAAGTCGAAAGTTATGTATGTGTTTTATCACTTATTATAAAAATGATGACACCTTAATAACTTTAACGCATAAAAATTACAAAAATTATTAATATGGTATTTCGTTTAAATAAGATATTGAAATGAACATTCAATACATTTTATTTAATTGAGTAGTCAAGTGGGGGGTTGAAGCTGATCGAGGTTGCTTGAAATTTTTAAATAATAGACTGCATTCCACTACTGCATTTTATTTTCTTAAGTCTAGCACTACAATAAACCTTGTCATAAAACATGTCATGTCACTTTTAAATGGAATAGGGAATTCTGATGATGACTTGAAGATAAATCACTAATAAGTTACAGTAGTAAAATGAAATGAAGTTCTCGATAGATGACTGTTCGAAGTAAATGTATATTATGTGAGACGAACAACCGGTGTTACTATTTAATTTAATGCTTGTTTATAGCTAATGAAATTTGCTCGCAAGATTATTGGAAATTTGTGTTGTCGTATAAAATTAATGGCATAATACTGAATAATATGTAGTCGCATGTAAGTTCGCCTTACAAGTATCTATAATGAATCTATATGTAGATAATCCTTGGAACCGTGTTCCACATTATAAATATGAATAATTTGAAACCTTTATCTCGCTTAATCCGCGGAAACCATAATTCATGTAATAGCGTAAATAAACTAATAAAAGCTCTCGTAAAGCCAGTGGATACAGCGTAGGCTGCTGGAGTTATGCTAACCTCATGTGCAACATGCAACACATGCCGGGAACGAAATATTGGATGAGACGAATAAATTCATTCATGGCACGCACTTGCTTTCAAATAATTAGAGCACACTTGCTTTCACTCTTCCTTAGGGGTATTATTATTATTATTATTATAACCTACGCCACAGAAACCTGGACACTATTAGCAGCAAGTGAAAGAGGTTTTGGTTTTGGAAAGAAACATATTCTGGCCGGTCATCATAAAGATCTACTGTAACTTGGCCCTTACTTAGTTGTCTGGAAGTAGGACTAGAGTTTTTATGAAGTAATGTTGCTCCAGATGTCAGTTTCTCGATCTTAATGGGGTATGTGACCATAATCGAATTTCAGTATATAAATAAAATATAAAAACTAACTACTATAGTTGGAGAAGGGATGTGTAGAAAAAAAGAGGTAAACTATCTCTTACGCTCCCAGTGTAGCTCTCTTCTTTCATGATTCTGCCATGTCGACTTTACAGCATACATTCCCCAAATTTTTTTAATAATTATTTTCTCGTAAACTACGAATAATGAATCGATTTTATTTTTTGTCTAGTATGAAAAATCAAAATTAGGTCACATACTCCATTGCCGTCTTGTACCTTTTACATAGATATGTTCCGAAGTTTTTCCGTCCTATTCGTAGAATCGACAGATATTATTTTCAGTTTTACCAATCTTATGTAAAAGGTATTTCAGCAGACACCTGTCATAGTGTTCAGGTTGTTTTTATTTAGAGCTAGTAGCTCTTTAGTGTTAATCGACGAAGATGAAGTAAATCTTTTCGTCTAACAGGCCTGGAATTCCTTTTCAGTGTAGAGCTACGGCAGTCTTCCACTTTTTGATTGAAGATTGATTCTGTATGTTGCCACTACAAGAAAGTTTGTGCCCATGAAAGGGTAGTTTTGCGAGATTTCCTGATGGTTTTACCTTGACAAAAATCTTGCCTTGTTTTGCTGTAGAGAGTATGATTATTACTAATCTCTTGACTGCTCTGGCAATGGGCTCATTTCTTGTCTTGTTAACTTGAATAGGATTTAAAATCGCTTTTATCGAAAACTAGATTTTTACGAAGAATACAACAGTATCAAATACGAATTCAAGAATTAACAGGATGTTAGGTATAGTGCTACTTTTGAACTTTTCATTTTTTATAAATTAATTTTCACTTGGAACTTGGTTTATATCCCAGTAAGGCCAACAATTTATCACATTTATTTCACTTCTTACCAAATACCCAAACAGTAACTTTCAAGATTTCTTGTTCCTATTTAACGTATTTCTTGTCAGGTTTTCTTAATGTCTCATCAGATCTTGTTTATAAATAAGAACCAAGAAAAGAACAATAATTTTTGGTACCCTAAATTCTGTTTATAATGCAGATATGATGGAAATCTGTATTGTGCCTGCGTCGTGGTTAAGCAATTATAATTTATTTTCAATGCACACGCTTAGCTCAACAAAAACCCATCAATTCCATAAAAAGCGTATGACGCCATGTTTATAGTCCCAAATGACAATATAGCTATTTTGTCTCGTTTTTATTGCAACAAAAACATTACATTAAATATTTACGCTTATCAGTCCTTGCAGCATTTTGAGCCGAGAAAAAATCTAATCAAAACAAATGAAGCAGCAGATCTCGACGCCAACCTTGACTTTCATCTAAATATAAACAAGTGCGAAGCATTCCTATCCATCACGGGGTGCGTTGCATTATCTCTGTCTTTGTTTCATATTTCACAGATATCCGGCGGTTGGGCTCAGGTTGCTGTCATCTTTGTTATGACAACCCGAGGACCGGATGTAGATGCTCAACCTCCACAAGAATTAATTAGTGGGTGACTTAAAGATGGATGTTCAAAGGAAAACACTTTTTGCAAGAAATTTAAATTGGTGCATATCTCCTCGAAATACGAACAGGCCACGAGGAAAGAATGCATATGTGTTTTCTTAACTAAAAGGATGCAAAGAATCATACAAATTGAACAATTAACTCATTAAGTTGTTACCCTAATAATATAGTTTTTTATAAATATACCAATTTTTACATATTGTCAAAAAACGTCTAGTTAGTTTCAATCATAGATTACGCATAATATTTTTGTGTATTATAGATGCGAAATTGCAATATCAATAGGGACTGCTTTCAGCGCCATTTGGTGTTTGCTCCCCCAACTAATTGATATATAGGTAACCGAGGAGTGTGGGTTACAGGCAATCATTTAAACTTTCAAGTAATTGTTGAGTTGATCGCAATCCACTATAAGCTGTAGGTTTCTTTCTGAGACTGTAGGTTGGCTGAGCCCGAAAATGCAAGTAAATTTATTTTAATATTACAGATTATGTATAATAATCTTAACTTTATATATGCATTACATTGCATCAAGAAGTGTAAACAAATATAGCAAGAAATATAAACAGTTTTGTTTTCTTCCCATGCGTATAAATAATATTTGTTTATTGGTAAGGTATTTTTATCCTTATAAACAATTCAATTGTTTCGGATTCTTCAATCAATGTTTATGTAAATTAATATAATAATAAATACAATATCATATAGTCTGCAAGGTAGAAGCACATAAAATAATTACTACTCTATAATATTGAATAATATTTAAAAAATAAAATTTATTTATAACAACATATAAGTCTAGGCTTATTTATAAGAACTATGTTCTGAAAACTACAAAAAAAAAATATATTCGGATTCACAAAGCCCAACTCTCCTCTACTAGGTATATAGGTGAGATGGACCAAGGCTATGAGGAGATGAACTGGTTAACAAATTGTTGTCATTTGTCATATGTGGTATGCTCTTTGTGCAAACAGCGACCACAAATTACACAATTAACCAATCATCTTTCTTTATCGTTTTTTTAAAATAATAAATAACTAGGTACCATACATTTAGAATTACATAATCTAGAGAGAACAAATGTTAAAGAATTTGTATATAATATTTTTAGAAAACTGTTCCAGATATTATTTATTTCGCTATTAAAAGTACAATTAATAAAGTCTGTTTTGAATTTCCTTTCTGTCAAACACAATGAATCTAATTTAGAAATAATGATTTTATTTGAGTATTGCAAGCGTTAGAATAGTTAGTATCACTCCAAATCGTGCAACAGATGTTATTCATATTATATTGTCTGTATCCGCGTGCCAAATTAATTTAACTGTTGTGTTCTCTATTGTAAATCTCGACAGAAGATAATTCAAAATACAAAAATAAAGAATTAGCTCAGCAATTATCTGCTGGTAATATTGTTCCCGTCAAAATCGTTGTTTTGTGTCCGTGGTAACAAATAAATTTTATTTTTATGTGATAGATTTAGAGCGTAACATTGCCAACTCAAACAAAAATAAGCAATTCTCACGTCACATAAAGAAGGTTCTTTTAATTGTGTATTTAACAATACCGACAATAATATTACATTAAACGGAATGGCACTTTGTTTGTTATTAAGTTTTCACTAACGACAATAATAAATTATAATAAATAAGAAAGCGAAATGTAAATATAAATACACATAAGCTATTATTTCAATCTTCATTCAATTCATTTCTAATTATAATTAATCGCAGTTGCTCTGATAATTTTATTATGCATTTTGAAATAGAACTCACGTTAGAAATACAAGCATTAATATTGAATTTTCTTTATAACAAATAATATACGAATAGGTAATGGTATATAGTATAAATGTAGAAAAGAAACGAATTTCCAAAAGGCGTGATGAATTCGGTACAAGAAATAAATGTTTCTACATAAGTTATTTAACTACACATGATGGACATTTTGTATTTAATTTTGAAATTTGGAATATTGTTTGTTTACAAAATACTCCAAAAATTCTCATTTTTGTGCCCAAAATTTTGATTTTTGGAAATAGTGTGCATTGATAGATCTCGATGCGCTGATTTCAAATTTTCAAACGGAATTTAATTATCTCTTTTCGTTCTTAAAATATTTGCTGCCAAAGTTGCATCTCAAAAAAGTGTGTTTTTTCAGTATATCTCTAAAATGAGTAAAGATACAATCTCAACGATTATTCCAGCCGATTCTACGGGAAAAGTTACATAAAGAAATGTTTTCTTCGCATATACGTTCTTTGGACCGATTAGGTGAAAAATAAGAAAATCGAAAAAACCTAAATTTCAAAATTTCTCCGATGAACTTTTTTTCTCCAAAACTTATCATTCTTTAGACTTACGTACATATTGATGTGCTGATTTCAAATTTTCAAAGCGAATTGAATTATCTCTTACCGTTCTCGAGATATTCGTATTCAAAGTTGAGTTTTGGCAATACCTAAAAAAACAGGTTTTTTAGGTATACCCATTTAAGGGTCAGGTTTACGACTTCTACGACCTCACCAATCGATTCTACGGGCAAAATTACATAAGTATACCAATTTTCAGATTTTTATTCCAACGGATACAATTTTTAGAAAGGAAAAACGAAAATGGCCAAAATCAAAAAAAATGCCTGATGAACCCCTTACGATTTTTTTCGATTTTGGCCATTTTCAGTTTTTTTCTTCTAGAAATTCTATCTGTTGACATAAAAATCTGGAAATTGGTACACTTATGTAATTTTGCCCGTAGAATTGATTGGTGAGGTCGCCGAAACCATAAACCTAACCATTTAAGGAGTATACCTAAAAAACCTAATTTTTTAGGTATAACTTTGAACTCAAATATCTCAAGAACGGGAAGAGATAATTGAATTCTGTTTGAAAATTTGGAATCAGCGCATCAATATCTACTTAAGTCCAAAATATAAAAAAAATTGGAGACAAAAATTTTCGATGCGAAAAATTGAAATTTAGGTTTTTTCGTTTTTCTTATTTTTCACCAAATCGTTCCAAAGAACGTATATGTGGGCAAAACATTTCTTTATATAACTTTTGCCGTAGAATCGAGTGGTAAAGTAGTTAAGATTGTATCTCTACACATTTTTGAATTATACTAAAAAAACACACTTTTTTTAGGTGCAACTTTGGTAGCAAATATCTCCGAAACGAAACGAGATAATTAAAGTCTGTTTGTAAATTTGACATTAGCATAGCGAATTCTTTGAAAACATATACAAATATAATTTTGTAAAATTTGAAATTTTTCGAGCTAAAAATTCGATATTTTTAAATATTTTCGAGTTTACATAAAAATGCAGCATCAGCAACTTTGGAAATTATCAAAGCAAATGATCTAAAATGTCTATAGGCTGTATTATTTTGATAACACATAATAAATTCTGAATAATTTTGTCATTTTAATTTTTAACATTTATATACATAAATAAACTGTACTATTTCAATGATAATTTAAGATAGCAAAATTAAAACAGAGCAGTAGTAAAACTATTATTTAGCCATGAAAAACAACAAAATAAATGCACTGTTGTGTGTACTAGAAGTATAAATAACTATTATTGTAGTGTATTTGTCAAGAGGTGTAGTATATTAGCATATTTTCTTAGGATTGTTTGGATAATAAAAGAATTTTATTATGTTATTTTTTTAAAGTGAAATTGTAATTTTCCAATTGTTGGTATATTTACGATTAAGACGAAACGTTGATAGTGCCAAATACTCGTATATCCAAGCGCTGAAATCAGCAATCAAAAAACAAATTCCTAGAATGTTTTTATCTCTTAACGACACTTTTATGGAAATTCTGAATAATTTATTTACACACAGTAAACAGAAGTCGTGCAAAAAATTGATTATTGTTATTTTTTAAACAGATTAGCTCACGTGTGAACCAACTTAAAAACTCGTTTGGTTCACGAAGAGGATAAATTAGTATACATAATAATACAAGAATAAATTTAGAATATTATAATGTTGTTTTATTTTCTAAGTATTGCTTTATGAATGTTTTTATGTTAAACGAACAGGTTTTTTGTTATGAGTAAATCAGGATGTTTTGTGAATACATTATGTGTTACAATGTACCACAGTGACGTAAAAATCAGGAAATTTTAAACCGTGTTAATCTCTGATGACAGCAGTGAAAGTGGATAGTTTCCTATTCACTGATCGAATAACAAATAGCGTTTTGATAGTAGGAAAAATAACACATTAATTGCTCTATACAACTTTTTCAATTCGCTAATTATTATAATTATTCAAATACAATTATACTTGTACAATACATACACCTATGTGCAATATATTATTTTAAAATTAATTGCAAAACATGTAATAGTTTACTTATTTTATTCGAAATAAAATTCAAAATGATATCCCCGTCGCAATAGCTGGCTGACGTTTTACAAATATATAGAATTCTATATTCTAAAGTATTTTTTTATTACTCATATGGTTTATTCACCTCGGCTATCGCCTCGTAGAATAAATTCCATATTCGTGCTTAATAAAAAATTATACTTTATTACCTTGATATACAAATGAGTATTATTAATGTTTAAATAGTAATAAATATTTTGCTCCGCAGTGCATTCTCTGCGCTAGCTATAGTGTCTAAAATAAACTCAGCATTTAATAATAAGCCATGAGCAATATATTTGTAATATATTTTCTATGTTTATTTTTATGTCACTATAATAGTGGCATATAAAAGGAAACCCAATTGAGATTGCTCTGAAATAAGAGTTTTATTAACACTACTTATAAGCTATTTACAATATTTACAATACCTGAAATAAGAGAAAACAACAATTAAAGCTTTTATTCCCTTATTCTATGCTTATTTAACACCTTAGTGACAATTTTATTATAAACAGTAGTATTTTGTTTGCGACACGTGTTTTTCTTCTTTTAGGTTATATCTTTTTATGCCTTCCGTCTTTCTCCGTCGAGATTCCGTGCTCCGTCGGCAACGCGGGGAAATTCAAATTTTAAATAAACTCCGACACTTGTATTGTGTCGTGATTTTCTTTACATATTTATTTATAAATAATCTATTAAAAGCTGCTTATTTTTGTAAAAATTTATTATTGTTAAAGTAGATAATATGTGTTTAATGAAAAAATATTTAATTATTATTATAATATTGTTTTATATATTTTTCTTCTTTTCTTTTTAAATTTTTTATTTACATAATATAAAAAGTATATATTACAAAAATATTGTTACAAATATTTTTTTTTCTTTTAAACTTCATTTTTGGGATTTTTTAGAGGTTGTGTTTTCTTCGTTTATTAATTTAGAGTAACTTCCTCATAGTGTTAGGCTATTTTCTCCTAATTCCATAATCTATTAAAAATTTAATAAGCCTGTTATGAAAATGTTGCACGAATAATGGCAAGGTAATGATTAATTAAGAGTTTTTTGTTTGTGTCTTAATAGTGGATAATGAAGCTCTAGGCTGTAACGATGCTTCAAAATTAATCGAATATAGATAAGTGAAGGAAAATCTGGCTGGCTAAATATACCAAGAGGCTGAACAAAACTAACCCAAATATCCCTCTGTACACTGCGACCCGTGCTATATTTACCCGATACAGGGGCGAACTCAGGGGAGAAATATATCGTATATAATATGTACAAACAGGGAAAAAATCAGAAAATTTGGATTTATTTCATCAAATATTATAATATATTATTAAAAAAAATATTTTATCATTTTTCTACAAACACAACCAAATATAAGTTTTTAATGGTTTTTATTTGTTTAACTTTTCTTTAACATTAGGGCAACAATACTTAGGTATACTTAAGGTACTTATATAATTTCATAACCTTAAAAAATTATATAGTAGAATGCATTACAAGATTCTTCATTATTAAATAGTGTATAAATGAATGCAGTGGTGGAAGTTGGATGATAGAGGAGATGGCAGATCAGTCAATTTTTTTTTCTAATTTTAAATCTAGATTTATTATAAGAACCCATCTATAAATTAATAAAAATACAAAAACAAGCAAATATTAAAAAAAAAATATAATTTTTTTAACACATCTATATAAATTTCATTTTCAAAAAATATATAATACTAATAATTCTTCACTAAATAATATAATTATTGTTTCAAATCATGTAAACAAGAGTTAAGATACAAAATGTTTTTAATAAGCAGTGATGCTTTCAAAATAGTTATTTATGATATAAATGTTAAAAGTGACATTTTATGAGTGAATGGGGAAGTTTGGAACGAGGCGAAGCCGAGTGTAACAAACCTCACGAACGAAATAAAATCATTTTTAACACAAATATCATACACTATTTTTCCTACGACCCTAGTTATATATTAGTAAATAAAAAATATAGAATGACATTTATGACAGGTCATGATGTATTTGTTATGAACAACTGAACATAAGTGCTGTTAAAAGTAAATTTGTTTTTTACTTTTAACACGTTGTCAATGACAACGTGTTAAAAGTATTTACTGTGTTATAAACTGTTATTTTTAACTTGCTAAGCAACCGTTAAAAAGACTATTTTTAACAGTGGTCGTAGGAAAAAGTTTTTCTGTTTGTACAGATGTCGCTAAAATATACCTATAGTATGTATGTGTAGCTATACGATTTTTGATTTATAATATTGTATTATAAGAAATATATTTGATAACTGATATTAATATTATCTAAACAAAAAAAATATACGTGTGATTATTTATATGTTCAGTTATTTGAGAATATTAATCTGCAAGACCAAGAAATATTCAAGGTAATGACGATCAAGACAAGATTTTTATAAACAGGAGTAATGAAAGACAAGAAATTACTAAACAAGACAAGAAATCTTGTCTTGTGAAACACTATAATAGTTAACAGAGAAAAAAATGTGTATGGTATAAATTTAAAAGTGATTTTTAACACATATGTCAAAGAACATTTTTTTTGCAAATATATCTTTAAGAGGATTCCCGGTGTCTATTGGTATATGGTAAAATACATGCTAAGCATTTTTCTTTTTATTCAAAAACCAGAAAAGAAATTAATATGAAATAAATTTATATAAATTCTTCAAATTGAGATGCATCCGCCTATATCAGATATATTTTAAAATTTACAATAGAATCGCGAAAAAAAAATATTAAATATCAGACATAAATGTACTACTTTATTGTAATGTATAACTGTTATCTAAAGTATTTTTTCGACAAATAAGAGACATAGACTTGTAGAATAAAGACCTATAAATCAGTATTTCTAATCAGAAAACTATTTCAATTAACCATTCTTCTTAAAACAGAAAAATTGTAACATACAAATTTCTTGCATTTTTCTCCAGTTTTATTTGTAGGGGTAATGTTCTCCCACTACTAACTTTCCTATTCCCCTCGATATGGTCGGTTGACCGCGCCCACGGCGTGAGATGGGGAATTCATATTTAGAAGGCAATACGACTTATCTTTTCTTTGAAAAATAAAACTAATCCGCATTACATGACGAACGAGAAATATTTTCGTTGTACTCCTTACGAATGAAAATTAAAATATCAGATGATTTTATGATTTCATGTAAAATGTGTACTTAAATATGACATTACATTTAAAGAGGGGTCCCGATCTCTCTTGATATGTGGCAAAATACGTGCTAATCATTTTCCTTTTTATTCAAAAATGAGAAAAGAAACTAATCTGCAATAAATTCGTATGAATTCTTCAAATTTAGATGCATCCGCCTATATCAAATATATTTTAAAAATTATAATAAAATAGCGAAGAAAATGAATAAATATCACACATAAATGTACTATTTAATTGTAATGTGTATTGGCTATGTAAAGTATTTTTCCAACAAATAAGAGACACGCAGACTTGTTGAATGAAGACCTATAAGTCAGTATTTATGAATATAAAATTATTTAAATGAACCATTTTTCTAAAAACAGAAAATTTGTAACATATAAATTTATCGTATTTATCTCCAGTAATAACTTGAAGAGGTACTGATAATAAATAAATAAATACTGAAACACAATACTACATTTAAATGTCCGAAATGAGATGTCCCGATTTTTGTTTTATTGATACTTTATTGTAATGTTTATCGGCTATTTACAGTATTTTTTCGACAAATAAGAGACATAGACTTGTTGTATGAAGACCTATAAGTCAGTATTTATGAATATAAAATTATTTAAATGAACCATTTTTCTAAAAACAGAAAATTTGTAACATATAAATTTATCGTATTTATCTCCAGTAATAACTTGAAGAGGTACTGATACTAAATAAATAAATACTGAAACACAATACTACATTTAAATGTCCGAAATGAGATGTCCCGATTTTTGTTTTATTGATACTTTATTGTAATGTTTATCAGCTATTTACAGTATTTTTTCGACAAATAAGAGACATAGACTTGTTGAATGAAGACCTATAAGTCAGTATTTATGAATATAAAAATATTTAAATGAACCATTTTTCTAAAAACAGAAAATTTGTAACATATAAATTTATCGTATTTATCTCCAGTAATAACTTGAAGAGGTAGTGATAATAAATAAATAAATACTGAAACACAATACTACATTTAAATGTCCGAAATGTGATGTCCCGATTTTTGTTTTATTGATACTTTATTGTAATGTTTATCGGCTATTTACAGTATTTTTTCGACAAATAAGAGACATAGACTTGTTGTATGAAGACCTATAAGTCAGTATTTATGCATATAAAATTATTTAAATGAACCATTTTTCTAAAAACAGAAAATTTGTAACATGTAAATTTATCGTATTTATCTCCAGTAATAACTTGAAGAGGTACTGATACTAAATAAATAAATACTGAAACACAATACTACATTTAGATCTCCGAAATGAGATGTCCCGATTTTTGTTTTATTGATACTTTATTGTAATATTTATCAGCTATTTACAGTATTTTTTCGACAAATAAGAGACATAGACTTGTTGAATGAAGACCTATAAGTCAGTATTTATGAATATAAAAATATTTAAATGAACCATTTTTCTAAAAACAGAAAATTTGTAACATATAAATTTATCGTATTTATCTCCAGTAATAACTTGAAGAGGTACTGATACTAAATAAATAAATACTGAAACACAATACTACATTTAAATGTCCGAAATGAGATGTCCCGATTTTTGTTTTATTGATACTTTATTGTAATGTTTATCGGCTATTTACAGTATTTTTTCGACAAATAAGAGACATAGACTTGTTGTATGAAGACCTATAAGCCAGTATTTATGAATATAAAATTATTTAAATGAACCATTTTTCTAAAAACAGAAAATTTGTAACATATAAATTTATCGTATTTATCTCCAGTAATAACTTGAAGAGGTACTGATACTAAATAAATAAATACTGAAACACAATACTACATTTAAATGTCCGAAATGAGATGTCCCGATTTTTGTTTTATTGATACTTTATTGTAATGTTTATCAGCTATTTACAGTATTTTTTCGACAAATAAGAGACATAGACTTGTTGAATGAAGACCTATAAGTCAGTATTTATGAATATAAAAATATTTAAATGAACCATTTTTCTAAAAACAGAAAATTTGTAACATATAAATTTATCGTATTTATCTCCAGTAATAACTTGAAGAGGTACTGATAATAAATAAATAAATACTGAAACACAATACTACATTTAAATCTCCGAAATGTGATGTCCCGATTTTTGTTTTATTGATACTTTATTGTAATGTTTATCGGCTATTTACAGTATTTTTTCGACAAATAAGAGACATAGACTTATTGTATGAAGACCTATAAGTCAGTATTTATGCATATAAAATTATTTAAATGAACCATTTTTCTAAAAACAGAAAATTTGTAACATATAAATTTATCGTATTTATCTCCAGTAATAACTTGAAGAGGTACTGATAATAAATAAATAAATACTGAAACACAATACTACATTTAAATGTCCGAAATGAGATGTCCCGATTTTTGTTTTATTGATACTTTATTGTAATGTTTATCGGCTATTTACAGTATTTTTTCGACAAATAAGAGACATAGACTTGTTGAATGAAGACCTATAAATCAGTATTTATGAATATAAAAATATTTAAATGAACCATTTTTCTAAAAACAGAAAATTTGTAACATATAAATTTATCGTATTTATCTCCAGTAATAACTTGAAGAGGTACTGATAATAAATAAATAAATACTGAAACACAATACTACATTTAAATGTCCGAAATGTGATGTCCCGATTTTTTATATAATTATTTCTTATTTAATGTTGGTAAATTTTGTTAGTCCGTAACAGTTGATCAGAATCCATAAGTTCAGACTTTCAAAGAAAATATATTTTTAGGGTAGAATTTTATATTTAGCAGGTACATTGGTGCATCAGTTAGTCAGTTTATTTTTGTGAAACATAGAATGGACAATACGATTATAAGTGAAGTGGCGGTTTGTATGGGTGGGTTATATCTGTGGAAAGAAGACAGAAACTTAAAGTACACATGTATTGAAAAGAGTCGACCGAAAAATGATCTATTATTCTTGTACAGTGGAGGGGGAACTTATGAACGTTGTCGATACTAGAAGCATAAAATACGAAGTTAGAATTTCTAGCTTCACCGGGAATCCTCTTAAAGTTTGAACGTTGTAACCTATCTTTTTAGGTTAGATTTTTCGTAATTTTTTGCTACGCTTTTTGGTGGAGGCGCCATTCTGTAACTTTTCACTTACATCATCCTCCGTCATCAATAACCGTTATCTCCCGCACCATTCATCGTCTTTATCTCGCGGCTTTTTTTGTATTTTCCCACAATCCCCCGCACCGATCTGACATGCGTGCGTGTGACGTTGCTGATTCGAGGCGCGTTATTAAATTACCAGTTTATCTCGGCACACGCGGATAATTTAACACAATTAAATATGCAAGTCACTAGTTTGTAACATGAGCGCACTACGATGTGCGATGGTGGCGACGCAGGCGGCGTCTGTGTGCACCTGCGATGCAGATATGGAAATCTGTGGGAAATACATCGACGGATAACAGGGCGCCAAAAAAAAGTACGCTCTTAAACGTTACTTGGTTTTTAAAACTAATATATCTCTCAATGACTATTGCTAACAGAATTATATTTTATGGTAAATATCTGTAATGATATTTTTGTACCTTAGAGAACTCTAGATGATGTGAAAAGTACAATATAAGGGTCAGTTTTATATAGGAAATAGATTATACCGAATTCACTTAGTTTTTGTCTATCTTTATACTGGCTAAAATAATACCATTAATATGAACGTTATTATCATATTCAGTTTTTAGAGTTAGTGTATTTTTCACCGTTCTGTTAAATATAACTTTTATAGTAACATAAGTTGTAAATATTTTGATAATATTTATTATTAGGTTACCATTGTCAACGGAATGTTATAAAAAATAAGTATTGCATGAAATTCTATTGGAACACAACCTTATTTTTCTTTTGACACTCATGAACGTTTTTTTTTAATGATTATTTTTTCTATGGTTTTTTTTACATTTTCACAAATTCAAGTACGGAAAACAATAATAATATAAATTTAAATATTTTAATGAAGATAACAAAATGAATCAATACAAAAATAAAAGATATAATGCTAATTGAATTTTATTCGTAGAATCCAATGGTGATATCGGCGGAAATGTATTTTACTACTGTTAGATTTGTGAGATAAATTAAAAAAATGACTGTATATTATTAAATCTTTAAAAGCAAATACCGCAGGAACTATACCAGATTTTGAAATTCTGCTCAGAAATTGGGAAATTACTCATTAGTACTTTGAAAACTTGAATATCAAATGTAGGTACCTAATTCAGTTTTTGTAATTTTATTAAAATATTATGTTAAGCAGTAATGTATGCCGTTTTTATTTCTTATTTCTTCATTTTCTAATAATGTTATTAATATTATTATATTAACCACTATAGTGCTAAAATGAAAGTAAAACAAAAATATTTGTCCTCTGAAGAATGTGATACATGATTATAAAATAATAATTACATATTAACAGAATAGATTTGTTAATGTGTTTCGGAGCAATGACGTAGTAATAGGGGCAACTCCCCTTGCAGAGTCCACCCCTGTTGGGGACCGGAGCCTCCCGGAGCCCCGGAGTCGCCCGGAACGGAACGCCTTTGATACTCCGACTCCGGTTAGAAACTTCGGCACGCGAAATTAGAAGCGTTCCGGTTAAATGTTTAACAAGATTATGTACAATTACATCTTCAGGCATGTCAAACATAGTTCTCTGATTCCGATTCTGTGATGCTGTAATGCTTACCGATGCTTGGAGCGAATCAGCGCTAATTCGCTACCGACTCGACGCTCCTGCTAGGCAAATACGACACGCGCCGTTGTGCGCCGCGACGGGAAAAAAGCCGCACTATCTAACGTGCACGGGTTTCATTAGTTAACTACACAAAACGACTACCAAGATTACAAATCTGATTATTATCTTCTAATTCTCACTATGCGTATGTTACCAGTTACTATCTACATCAAACATTAATCACATTCTGCATAGAAGTAATACGTAAATTAACACGAAATTTAACAATTAAGAATTATCTAGTTAAAATTCTAAATGGTGTAATAAGAGACATTTTTTGCTAGATCTTTTTCCTTCTAAAACATTCATTTAAGGTAAATTCATCAACATGTTCACTGTTTATTATCAAGTGTAATGCCATATTCATTAAATGGACCATTTTTTCTGGGAAATAGATGGTAAATAATTTTATTCACAATCGGTTAGTAATATCTCGATTTCTGACTTTTGACATTTAAAAAGTTGGGAAGTTAGTTATTGTTAACCTTATTTTTCAAGATGTTGGGAAGTATAACGTGAGTTTAGCTAGGGTTGGGAAATATACACTTTCTAACCCCAGCTATATTCATTATACACTTTCCCCGATGGAATCAATATTTAAGGTTAGAAATCAAACTGACATTTCATGTAACAAATGAACAACAGCAAACAGAAACATTCGTTTATTCATTTGAGATTATTAATATTAGATTGTATATAAAATAGTACAAAAACGTCGGTGAAAAGTTTCATTACGTTTTGAGCTAAAACTAACCGCTCTCGACAGTAATGAAACACTTTCCACCTCGGTTAGTAATATACTATTACGGTTATTCTGTCTATTACACCACGGATCTGATTTTATTTTCGTATTCAACATAGATGTATAGGTGGTATCTCGAAAAGTACAACTCTGTGAATAATAGTGATAGTGTGCCTGGTATTATTTATGACAGATATAAATTTAGGTTTCTATTTGAACTTAGTAAGTGAGAGGAGTTTTATGATGTTTCATAAAGATCTCTCTATTTCTCGTTAGAGAAACTATAGCTTCATCTATCTTGTAAGACATGGGTCTATTCTTTCTACAATCTGCCAGTTTTTTTGAAGTGGAACCAAGTTATCGAAAGTACATTTTAAAATCAAATTAATAAAGAATAAGTTGCCAAATTCGAAAGTGTTCGTGGATTTTCGTCCTAAGTAATCGCAATGAAGCATTTTATCCCTCGACGTCTTAGGAGACAAACTAAAGCTTCATCTATTCTTTAAGACTAGGGTCAATTCATTATACCATCAGTCTGTTTCCTAAAGTCGATCCAAATGATTGAAGTTACATTTTAAGGTCAAATGAACAAGTTGCCAAAATCAAAAGGTAGTGGATAGTTAACAACTATAAAAATCGAGTCGAAGGATTGTATTATGTATTGTATTATAAGATTGATATTATTGTGATGACATTGACGGAACGTTGAAACTCCCGAACTGGATTTGGGGAAGGATGCAAAGGACACGGAGACCGGAGACAAACATTTGTGCAAACACCTTGCGCCTTAACCCGGGAGGGTTCGCATAACATCCGGGCTGGAAACTTGGTACAGACAGTGTAAATCATAGATCAGAAGCGACTAACTTTGATTCCAATTAATTACACAGCAGAGCGGAGCATAACAGCAATGCGACCTGGAATAATTAAACCGGGATGAGGAACGCACACAGACTGGGAATTATCCAGGGGTGGAGGAAAAATCATTTCCTGGACCACTGGGTTCTAACACACACAGGAACTTCAAAAACAAAATAAAATTTAGATGCTTAGTTGCACCAATAAGGCCTACATTTTTAGCTGCATTTATTTATTTTTCTTACTAAATAAACAAACCATAGAAAATATACACCAGGAAAAATAAGGAGTCTAGATATACTAGGAAAAAGGTTATTGAAACAAAAAAAAGGTAAACCAAAAATTGGACATGTAGATCCAATCCATGGTAGAGAATAAAAAAGATTAAAAGAAATGAATTGAACAGGTGAAATAAAATGAAGAGACATAAACTAAGAACTGTATAGACAATAGAAATAGGAACAGAAGGACAGCTTGAAAGAAATGGAATGATGAATTTAGTAATACGAATATAATGCCAAATCCAACGTCTTAAAGATATGGAGGGATATTTTGGTAATACTCTATTGATAGCGATAACTAGATAACAAGAAAAATGATGAGCTTCGATAAGCCAGGAAGAAGGTGATTGAAACAGAAAGAACGATAATAGAAAATAGAATAATAAAAATAAGAACAAGGAAAGGAACAACGATGATCTGCAAAACATAGAAGAGAAAAGACAAGTTCGGAAGAAATTAATTGTAGAGGCAGAGGTGAAGTAAATTACTAAATAAATGAAGCAAATAAAAATAGGCAACTAGAAAAATCATAAGGCCTGATAAACAAAGATAAAAGGAACAACAATGATTTGCGAAACATAAAAGAAAACCGAAAATATTGGAACAAATGAATTGAACAGGTAGAGGTATACTATGAACTCAAAGGACAGAATAGAAATAGGAACGAAAATAGGAAGAACTTAAATGATCTGAAAACCATGACACATTAGGCTTGAAATAAATGTATTGATGGATTTAGTAATAACTCCAAACCCAACACAAAAAATACGGATTGAAAAGTATTTTGTGATACTTTATTTCCAAAAAAAAAGTATTGGTGGTGATATTTGTTTAACTTCAATTAAGAAATGATAAAAACTGCAAATAGAACTTATTACAGCTTTAGTGAATAATTCATTTTACATTCTCTTTCGATTCAATATTTTCCATGTAGAGAAACTTATGTATTACAACTGGCAATCATGCAGATTTTTTATTTATAGAAATTTTTGGGTCGCGTAACAAATTTGAAGCTCAGAGGTGCAGAAAGCAAATATTGTGATGATTTATTTAGCATTAGCCATTAGCGCAACATTGGCATTACACATTGTATAATACTTGGTATCGAACAGCCAGCAAAATGTAAATCCGGCGTTTGAAAATAAACTGGATTAATTGCTGGCGCTGTGTATGTAATTAATGAATTTATATTCAAAACAAATGTACCCCGGGCCGCTATTTGTTCTAATTAGAACTTCATGTGATTGTTTATTTAACATAAACAAACCTAACATTTGCTAATCGCCAAAAGTGCTAGACCATGCTATTGCTGTTTCCTTTCCATTATATTACATTACAGTTTTAATCCAAGCTCAAGTACCCAGACGTAAACTTAACCTAAAATTTACTTATGTTTAGCAAAATAATTTATATTGATTCATTAGTTTAATTCATTAAATGTATTTAACAGTGAAAATTGATCGAATCCAATTATGTAAGGGTCGTTGTAAGTCCATGATTATTAATACTTTTTACGACCATTATAGCTATTAACATACCTAGGATTGTTATGAGTATCATTACAGCTAGGATGTCAATTAAATTCCGAGTTCGGAGAGCGAAAATTTTTAGACATTCAAGAACTGGTACGATTCATATTCGTAGTTTGCGCAATAGATTACCAGTTTCACGGTATTAATAAATATTATTATTTTAAATTCTCTTGTGAGTAGCATTTTTGTGATCATGTCTGTAAGTCTTGAGTAGGTCTCCAAATTAAGCCAGATATACCTACAAAATATGACATTTTTAGGTAATGTGATTTTTGGGATAAAAATTATGTTTACAAAATTTTTGTTAGTTTTTAGTACATATGTCCGTTTATTTTGAAGAAAAATGTATTTTATTTTGAATATTTGTTGTTGTTAAATAATAATAGCTTGTTTAATAGAATGTATTGATATTTTATGAAAATTGCAATAAATAATGAATATTTTTAATTTCTACTAAATATTTATTCGCAATGGTAATATCCACATATATTTTTTATAAACTAGACCGTTCCATGTTTAATATAAAGTCAAAAAATAATGTTGTGAAATGTAGGTTTTTTTTTTCGGTTATATTAGCTTGCAAAATCGGGTGGACGGTAGTTAAGGGTTAAAATTCGAACATAAATTCTTGGTTGCAATTTGATATTTATGCTCTGTACTATAGACATTTGTATTGTGGTCGTGGATAATTATGATGATTGGCAAAACCGCATTTAATTATTGGCATTAGAGCTATCACAACCACTATTCAAACAAACCAAACCAAACCTAATTATCGAAAACCGTAGCAAACAGGGAAATACCGAAATACATCAGTATATTATCCTCCACAAAGGCTCAAATAATAACAGTCAAACAAACCCGTACATTAAAGGTATACGTATACGAATCCCACAAACACGTTCGCGTAGCGTTCAGCGGCAGATACACAGAGATATCACTGGTGTTTGTTCGATGTTCGCGCACACAATGACACCTAATTTACATGAATATCAATTGATGTAGGTGCCCAACAACAGCGCAGTGCGCTATCCTTGTTCTGCTCGCACAGATACGATCTGTTAGTTCGACCCGTCATATGTACAATGTGGATGTAATCAGTTGCTAATTATTAATGGATTGTAAGGGATGAAAGGGCGGTTTGGACCCAGATAATGGCCAAAAGAATGCGCAATGATGCCCGGTTTCACACACACGCATATTACGCGTTTACATATATGATACAACAACATTTTTGACACCCTTACAGATGCAAAAAATGCATATTGATATTTTACAAATAGGTAACCATCCTTTAATGCCTCTATTACAAGACTTAGTTTTTTTATCGCTTGCTTCTTAAGGCCGTTTTAGACTATAAATTGTACAAGATCTTGCACTATTTTTGGTACAATTTAAATTAGTTTTATATTCTGTTAAAATTTTTAATTTTGTTTTTCTAGAAATGTCAAAGTTTAATTAAAACAACATTTGTGATTTATTATTTATATTATTCTCGTGTTGTATAGTTATGATTAAGTAAATTGTTTTATTTTTTAGGTTAGAACAAATGTCACTCAATATTTTGAATAAAAAAAGTAAATTGTTTATATACCCATTTGAATCGAAAATAACATAAACATAAAAACCTATAGTGTATAAAATTTTAAGAATTAATGTTTCGTTAATAAATTAAAAGTGTCATCAGCACAAAAAAATGTTGTGTAGCACACTCCCAGAAACTATTTTGCGAGATCTCGCATTATTTGTCAAAATAAGCTCGCTATCGCAAAAGTTCAGTTTCTGGTCTAGTGATACAAATAACTACTACAACTCAATTTTATATGAGGACCTTGAATTGTTGTTTTACAAAATGTTTTGTAGCAAAGAAATGCTTTAGAAAATAAGTATATATGTCGTCGAAATAATACAATTCATTAAAAAAAAATTTGAAAAAGTCCTTATACTTAATCTATACAACCAATATTTATTCTTAAAATTTCATATTTTTACTTCTAGTAAACTTTCGATAAAAATCGGTCAAGCAAATGTGTTATTTTAAATATTTGTGACTTATTTTAGAACAAGGAAATATTTAGAAGTAAATTGCAGTTAAATAAGCAAGAAAAAGCAACGGACAGAGAATAAAGAATAAAGCACATGCAAAGTTAATAATTAAAACAAAATGTTACAATGTTCCAGCATTTTCCTTCTCTGTCTCCATCCTCAAACAAAAAGCCTCTCATTATTTAAATTCAACTGTTGTAAAAAACAAACAGTGGCATCCATACGTAATTATAAACAGTAGCACAAAGGCGGGCTTCATAAAGGAACAAAATTACATATTATTACGTGTGTACAAATAGAGGCAGCAGCTATAAAACGTGGAGTTGGAGCCAGGCTGCCAGTGGCGTAGCGAGCGGGGAGGCCGGGGAGCAGTAATGACAAATAGAGTATTATATCCAGCACAAACGGGCCTATATGTCATTATATTCAAACCACAGATGATTGTGTGTTTGTGTGGGTTAATGAGTGTGGCTATACACATCCGAACCGGCAAATCCGCTTTCCGTTTCGATCAGATCTAGCTGGCTCTGTTTGTTTCACCGAACAGGGGCGTACACACTATTTTACCCTTACACACAAATACTAAAATTAAACTATCACCTTTATGACGCATATTTCTATATACTAAGTGACTGTTAATAATAACAATTAACAAGATGATATTGTAATATAATATACAATGAGATTCTAAAGTGGATTATTTAATCCAGAGAAAAAAATAATCACTTAAAGGATTAAAGGTACTTTAGTATTGTGGTACATACACTATTTTATTCTATAACTTCTCGGTTGCAGTTATTTGGCCTTGCTATGATATCAATTGCAAATATCAACTACAAAGTATACTTGCTATTCTATACAATAAAGGTTACTTAAGGTTGATACGTACTTAAATATACTAATACATACGATATATAAAGAGTACTCTACAAGTCTACATTGATATGGAAATGTCTTAAATTCATTGCAAATTTGAATTTCGTCAATTCCGACATTTGACGTCTGCCGTTTGTAATTGATATTGTAACAAGTATACTTGTTATTTTTAATTATGTTATGAGTTATAAAATCCCCCCCTGTTTGAAAACAAAACGTCATTGTGCACATTTTTCTGGTAAACTAGGCTAGGTTACATACATATACCTACTTGTTTCTGTGGTAACGTAATGCTTGTTTATTTTATTCATTAAATTCTTATTTAATCCCTCAGCACAATTTTCAAGATTTGTATGGAAAAAGTACTTTTTCATACTGGTAGTCAAAAACTTATTTCTATCATTTTAATTTTCTTACAGAACAATGAACCAAAAGATAAATTAATGTCTAGAAAAAGTCAAACAACGTACCTAATTTTGTTTCAATAATATACAATCACATGGTATCATATTAATTACTGATAACAGTATTAGTAACTAGTTACTATATAAAAAAAGTGTTTGATTTAATTTCAAAAACATTAGGTAAAATTCATTTCTATCGTGAAACGCCTAAGTTACTAAGTATATATTTTGCATCATTACAAAATTTTCCCTTTTTGTATCATCTGTTCAAAAATGAAAACAAATGTTTGTTATCCTGCGAAATATCTCCGCCTCTGTCCCTGCTTCAAATAATCCTTTGGCTGTCAACAAAGCCACAGAAATGCCCCCCCGAACCTACACCCTCGATATTACATATTGTCCGCGCGCAAATCCCGAGAAAGGAAGATTACATAGATTTGCGTTTGAATCCAGCCGACGCAGACTCTGACACACTAACGGCCACGTTAAAATAATCTACAACGCCATAAACGTGCTGGAACATGTGTGCCGCCATCTTGCTGGACAGTGTTAATGATGGTTAGTATTGCCTGGGAACTGGATTCGCCGGGTTAGATTACTTATTGATAAGCCAATGTTATCTTTACTGTAATTTTTAATTGCTACTGGATTCACTGAAAATAAAACCACCTCACACAAGAACTACATGCATTCATTTTTAAAAATCGCTATGTAAATGATTCCACAGTAATTTCTCTTAATCCTTAAATGTTGCTAATAAAACAAATGACGAACCACGGTATATTGCAACACACTTAAATTGTTTTTCATCATCAGGGTAGAAAATGGAAAAGATCTAGTTTTGACTTTTCGAACGAATTCAAGCTATTAAAGAATGTATGCTATATGAGCAGCTATCGGTAAACGAATAGAAAATGAGATTTTGAAACGATTTACAAGAAAAACTCTGAAGAGTTGCAACTAAAGATTCATTTCCTGGTCCAGATTGACAGATTGAAACCTAACCTAATCATGTCTTCATATTGCTACGCTTATATAAAAGCAGCACTTTTTCTCCCTTATTGGACCATCTGAATATTTGATCGTTCATTAATTCTAAAATTATGGGATAACATCCAATAAACTTTCTCTATCATAAAAACAATTCCTCAAGGCAGATTTAGTATATTTTTTACAACCAAGTTGATCCTCACGTTATCAATTTCTGATGCAAGAATTATTACTTTTATCTTGCATCTTTGTCATATACGCATGGCATTGATAAGGTTTTTATTCGCTATTTCATTATCTGCTTCTAACCAACGACAAAAATGAAATAGAAACAGTTGTGTAACCGTGGTAATAGAATTTTCAAATATTTGAAAAAAATGTAGAATGTCATTCATGTCCTAAATTTCATTTAAGGAGGTGATTTTGGCGTTGACAATTTGTACTTCATTGTATGTTTCGTTAGTTGAATCTGCAATACTGTCAGTTTTGACATTTATTTACTTCAGAAATCACATGATTTCACCCGGCAAGATGATGTCATCAATCCTCAATCCCCTTTCCCTCCTAACGATTTGAATCACATGGTTAAAATTGATGACGTGAGAATCAATAGCCAAAAATAGAGTATATACCTACTGTCGTTGAGTGGATAAACTGATTCATTCAACAAGAAAAATGTGATTCGGATTAAAAAAATGTAAGGAGTGCGCAAACTAAGTGAGCCACCGCTGCTATTGAGAATGTATTCTCTTAAGTAAACATATGTGTGTGGAATCATTAAAGCAAATATGGTGGGTTTGGGTTCTTATTGAAGCAAATTGTAAGCAACAACGCAATCCTTCAAAGTGGAGCTTTTATGGGATCTTAGTTCGCTTTCTGAGATATTTCCTGAACTATCATTTGTGCAGAGCATCTTAGGCTACAGCCGGCTGAATACAGACAAAGTAACAACAACAAGCAACGCTGGAGCTGGAGACGAGAACGTTGTCGCTACGTTAATTATAATTTCTATGCAAACTCTTGATACTTCAGCTGTGAATGGGGCTTTCATACCGAGGTGCGGTGTTGTGTTGTTCTCTAACTGTTAACATGTTTTGCTACTATACACACACTAAGATAGGGATTGCGAATGAAGAAGTTGTCAGGGGTATCCAAATTGCTATAGATTCCTTCAACCTTGCAACCTTCCAAAAACAGATATTTCCCATAAATATTACATAAATCTCATTATCATCTGTGACACATCATTCTTCAGTAATCTTAACGTGAATTTAAAAAAATAGTTGGCGAAATTAACAATTGAACCCCAGATCTGATACTCCATTCAATACCAATTGAAGCGCCTTTTCAAATGAAGCACCATTGTCCCTAAGTAAAATAATCGTGTTTTTACAATTGCCCGATTTATTGTACGGGAAATATTGCTTTCAGTCAAATTTCATGATAGTCTCTTACAATTTAGGATTTCTAGAATTCATTGGTAAATATCTATGCACAAGATTGTGAATATTATCGAAAAGATAGCTTTAATATTCCTTTTTAATAGACAACATTCCTTAGAGCAACAGTGTCCAGTATCTAAAGAAATTGATGTTTAAAGTTTTACTTGTATTTCTGTGGTATAGATTGTCAGTCTACAGCTTCTGTAAAATCGATACTCACTGTGTCGTGTGTAATCCATCAAAAACCATATCCTCATTTTGGAAAAACACTCCAGGCTTCAGTCAAGCAAGAAAATTCATTTCTCCAGCTACGACAAACACCAAGGAGTTACTAACTCTCAGCAAAAAGGACCTTAGAATAATGACAGGAGTCCTCACTGGCCATTGTCCTTTAAATACAATTTGTACAAAATTGGTAAAGCTGAAAATTACAAATGCGTGTGAAGAGGATGAAGAATCATCAGAACACATTCTGTATGAATGTCCAGCCGTAAACACAGAGACTCAATCAACTAGGTAAGACGTATATCTTACGGCAGATGAGATCAAAAACGACTCCTGGAACTATAATTGGCTTCATTGGAAAACTGGAACTGTTTCGGAAAAACTAAATTACAATAGATATTCTAGGTCGCGTTGACAAAAGCGATAAAACGCTTAAACCTTCTATTACTTACAATACAAGGTTTCTTGTAATCTGTATAATATAATTGAAGAGAGAAGTTACAATGATATTAGGTTAAAGTGTATAAACGAAGTAATCGCGTTCATAGACTATTTCATAAATTATATTAAAAATTTCTGTTCTATTAACTCTTAATTAGTTGTTCATACTTAGTCGTAAACCTCTTGATAAATAAGTAATGATAGTTGCAAATTGTGCCTCATCCATCTGTTCTAATTCCTTTGATACCTCTGTTTGTTGCAGACAACTTTGTGATAAAGTGTGATTGAATTACTTTGTATCAACCTAACATATTTATAGCAGCAGCACTTTGGTATTAATGACATTACCTCCAATTTCGTAAAACAAACTATTCTAGCATTTCATGTTCTGGAGTAAGTAGATACTTCGTAGAATCTCGAAAATAATTTCATCACAGATGCAAAATATTCCAATGTGTTTATTTAGAGGAACGATATTAACTGAAGACGCCTTTCGCATTACAAGCGTCGCTTTGCCGCAAAGGGAAGACAGAGAGGATATTCCGTGCTGACGGAGACGGAGCGCATCTTAAACAACATAAACACACACGCTCCTACAAAGAGATTGTATGACGCAGATTGTGTAGTTGAAGTGGAGAGCTTCGTGTCAGTATCGCTTCAAAGCAACGGCCATTATTGTTCAATCTAAACAAATAATTTATATATGCAGCGCTTGTTTATTTATACTCCTAGCGCTGGAGAAAAGAAGTTTATTAAGTTATCATTTTTATTGACTTTGTTGGTTTGAATGTTTGAAACACTTACGAGGCGCCGACTGGAGTATCATGTCTGTTAGATGCTCAAGAGCTGTTAAGAGTTACTGTAATTAAGAAGTATTTATTTTTAATAGCGAATTTATTCAGCTTAACTATTTCAAATATTTTTATTATCTCTCGTTGTTTATACTGTCCTACAAGGCAATCAAACTAACTTTAAATAAAACAAGATGAAAAATACCACGTTTTATGATCACACTTTGTAGCAAATTAAATGTTACAATTTCGTTCTTTCAAATTTACATTATGCAGCCTATAAAAGTGAATTATAATAATTTTAATAATCTTTATTCAATTTATATGGTCAGTACAAAATTCATTTGTTAATAAAATACATAGTTGTTAGATTCATAAAAGAATTAAACGATTAGTAATTTATAAAATTTTGAAAAATGTAATACATTTTTCATAGGTATTTGACATTTTTATTTTATGTTAATCCAATAACTTTTTAATTGTATGGGTAGACATAAGGATTGAAATGTTTATTTAAATTTGTTATACTCCATTAGATGGAATAGGGCTTCAAATAGATAAGGTCATTGTTAGTATTACTAGTATTGCTTGCATTTTAGTGGCAGGTTTGTCAACCTCACGTCATAGTAGATGACAATAATTATTGATAGTGATAGTGATTTTCCTAATTAAATATTGAGTGTTAACGTATCTGTTTTCTTTTTTAGTTTGCAGATGTTGTAAGTGTAAATTAACATTTTTATATTGCAATAAGAAATAAAATAACAACCCATTAAACGCAACTCATGGGTATTAATATTTACATAGGAACACATTCTAATAAACCGAAAATGGACATATTTCCACAGAATCTGAAATTTTAACGCCTTTTAAATTTTAGCGCAATAATTTCAGGAACGCGTCCTGTTTCTTTAAATAAATACCGAAATGACGTTATAGTGCCTTTTAAAGACAACGGTGATTTATTTGGTTAATGTGTTCGGATCTCTAAGGTTATGGCTTGAACTTTCTAATTATTGGATGTACCACAACTTAGCGGAATAGTTCGGTACTCGTAAGTCTGGTAAATATATTTAAAATAATATGTAGTTTATTACGCTATATAGGTACCTGTTAACAATGATACTGATATCTCAGCTTACTATTATGATCTTTTTATTTATTTACGATGTAAATTTTAAATTTATGTAGTTTTAGTAGGTAGGTAATTGAACAAACTCAGAAAAACTCAAATATAATATTTGAATTACTCTCAGGGGTCTAATAAGGGTCATAACCTTTAAGGGTCAAACTATGATAAATAATACTACTGACGTTGGTATTTAAACCTGGAATTCCATACTCTATTTAATATGAGTCTGCCCTATTGAGACATCGCTGTTATATCCTTTTTTATCATCAGCGTCAGGTGTATCAATACCAATAGATAATTGACATTTTTTTTGTAGAATGTGCTCAAATGGCATCGACAAATCTAAGACCTATGCATTTGATTTATATTCAATAATTAAAAGTCCAAGTATCCTTGCCCTGAGCTCCCTACAGTGTGATTGGCTCTTGCCTGTCCCGTTACGTAACGGCTGCGCGTTTCTCCCCCCCCCCTCTCCTCCCCCTGGTAGACAATGGGCCGTTGTGCATTGTTCGCTGACGGAACCCACGCGCCGGTGCGCGATTGGCTGGGCGGCGCGGCGGCGGCTGCGGCGCTGGCGATTGGACAGCGCGTGACGGATGAGCGGCCAGGTGGGACAATGCCGAGCGCACAATGGCGTCTCGCGAATATGTCCAGGGAACTTAGGGTGGGTCACTGGATGGTGGATGGAACTTGGATACTTGATAGAGATAAGGGAGGTGTGAGGTGGGGAACAAGGTAATAGATGAGTTGGTGTTTGTTGATATCGGTAGGTTAGTGCAAAGGAATCTAGGGTTTTGCAATTATTATGTTTTAAACATTATATAAATTAGAATATATAAATAAATAAGTTATTTATCCAAGGCGAGAGGGAAGACCCAATGGGCGCAGCAACTGGATAACGTACTTATAAACCGTCCGATGTGGATTGGTTCTAGAGTTTATGCTTCAATTCGGCGATTCTGGCTTCTAATACCGAATAAAGGTATCTTTTCATCAGCTCATCCTCAATCAAAATACTCGTAGTAAAGCAATGTAACATGAAATACCTGTGAAAACTGTCTCCTCATGAAAATATCACCTTCTTACCTCTCGCCACTCAGTAAGAGATGTATTGGAATCATGCTAAAAATCGGATAGTGAGTTTTCAATGGATAAGAACAGGATTTTAATATTTTTTTGCCTTCGATTAGATCTGATTAGATTTTGATATTAATCTTGCAACCGTAAGTGGTGTTTAATATTATGTCATTAGTTGGAATTTTATATTTCAAATTTGTTTGTACCTACCCCCATTTAACTATTGCAAGTAATTAATGATTCAGTAAATTTGTTACAAGTACGGTTAATATGTTTACCTATGGAAATAAATGTTTTATACTTGACATTGACATTTATTATAATTGACAGGGTTGACAGGGAAAATATTAATAATTATCGAATTCTTTAAAAGGAATTGTACTAATACTGTAAGTAGGTACTAATTATATTAATAATTCATTTTACTGTGTCCCCATATAGTCAACGCATGGAAAATATAAATATTAATAAAAAGTGTAATGATGACAAGCGAAAGGTTATGTGCTGGCCACATCAGATTATTTAGCAATGTATTATATCAAAAAAGTGTAATTAGTTATATTGTCACATAATTAAGTGGTTCTTCACAAGGGACTAGTAAAAAATAGTAGTATTTTCATTTGTTTAATAACACTTCATTTAATTCTAGTCGATGTCAACTGAGCCGTCGCTCCCTTATTAATAATATAATTTTATATATAATATTAATTTAATGTTAAATTATAAAGATAATAAATTTCCCTATTAAACTTTACGCAAAATGTAACTTTCAAAATATTTTTATGGTTGACTATACATATATTTAAAGTTAAGATTTATTTATTTTTTATTTACATGTAATACTAAAAATGTGTAATTATTTCTTTGTTTGTGAGGTTAATGTATCAGAAAACAAATCGCACCATCCTGCACTGAATCTTTTATCCGGAAAATGATGTGCGCCTTTATGGTGGTCCAACAAGACGAGGTTAAGTACATGTTCACAAAGCGTTTTCCAGCCATTACCCAACAAAGCAAACTATCGTCGGGTGCATTCAGGACACTCGAATCATTCCGCCCGGACTATCCCGCCCGGAATCCGGCTCCGGAACCATTCTCTGCTCTATCACTTCCCGCTCTTACTACTTCTTTATTTTCTCCACCGCAGTCAACAACCTGGCTCTTTCTCTCATTGTGCAACCACGACAAACAAAACAAATCTTTTTATTATGCTTAGAAATAAAGAATTGAAATATAATTAAATATACTTTAATCTAATATATTTGATGGAATGTTGTTCGCTAAGTTTTTTGAGAATTAAAAATACAAATTATTTAATTTAAATTTTCTATAAAATATTTGATCTAACAGTTAATGAGGATTTTTTTGTATTTATTCAAGCTTCAGCTTTAAAATATAATAGAGAAAATTATTCATTAGCATTTTTTTTAAATAGTATAATCAAACAATGACGTTCCCTCGATATTTTTTTCTACAGACTGATTTAAGATGGATATAATTTATAAATTAAGATTTACAAATTTAGATTTAAAATTTACGATTTACCTTGTTTATAGTGAATTTAAAGATATGAAATGTGTCGAATCAACTTCTTATATTCGGTCACATAGTTCGAGAGAAATGTCTGTTATATAATAATTAAAAAATAAGACAAAACTCAAAGAATACAATAAATTAAACTTTTTCTACATTTGACAAGAAATGAGAATGAGGACAAATAATTGTCACTCATCTTATTATTTGAAAGTGTCATTTTAACCGCCAAAATTATTTGAAATACTATAAAATGATTGGACACACTAACAAATTTACATTTAGAATATAAAATTATATTATGAAGTAGACATGGTACATATGTACAATTTACTTTTTTAAATGAAAATTCGTAAATCTAAATTTGTAAATTAAATCCTTCATAAACCAGCGATAGAACGATATTTTCAGATATATTTTTTATTTATTTAAATCTTTATTTACAACTAGTTACTTCATAATTTTGATGCAAATCTAGAGGTTTAGTTCTCTTGAAAGAAAATATAATCTTAATTATTTTAAAAAGAAATCAAGCAAGGAGAAATGTATGTAGAAAAGTGTTTTCTTGTTAGATAGAAATAGAATCTTATATTTTGAGAATACCTAGGGTATTACTGTAAACAGTTATTTGTCAGGGAAATTTTTAGGATCATATTTTGGGAAAACGTTGTTACTGTGTCCCAGTTTTGTTTTATATAAATACTTTAAAAATGTGGCAAATGACAAAGGAAGTAATTTAATTTTTAACAACTTGGTGTTCCGCAAATAGATTTTATGACATAGTAAAATATTTCAAAATGTATTTTTCAGCAGGATCGATAAACCAGTTGCATCAACTAAAAGGATTAGTGCCCCAATTTGATGAAAACAATTTTATTTGCTCTTTTGCCGGGGGGCAAACAGAGCTTTATTCTCTTCCGGATCCGCTTTACATCCCCTGCGTCTTTTGTGTTTCGTTTTCAATTCTTCCCGTGTTTGGTCCGACGGCATCAAAAGGCAAGCAGCCACCGACTGAATGCAAATTCGACGTCCGCCTGAAATATGCAACACCGGCAACGATTGCGATTGTCCCCCGCGACTTGCTTTTGTTAGCGCTGCTCACAATGTCTTTCTCTTTTTATCTTCTCCTGCTTTGTGGAGATATGCAATATATATGAATTACATTTGTGATTCATCCGTAAGCCAATAAAAATTTAAATATACTTCAGGGGATCTGACATTATCTCTACTGGGAATTCAAATATGGTAAACAGCTCACTTTGTGGTGGAGATGTTTTATGGGGAAATATTGTTTCTTCACACTATTATTTCCTATTTTTCAAAGATTTACATCACTTTTAATAACTTTACAGTGTAATCCGACAGTTTACACGTTCAATAATTCAAATTAGGAACGGTAAGTGCTCCTTACAGGTTGATGATGATAATACGAAACTGGTCAAGCACTGTTATGTCCTGAAATGTCTCACTAACTTCAGTCCCAATTCATAAAAAGAATTAAATTGTCAAATATAAGCACAAATTTTTCTCTGTGTCATTTAGAAATGCTGAAAATCATCTACATATATTGCTATTTCCACCAAACTAGTGGAGTTATCTTTGAAACTAAATAATATACTTAATTCTTTTTATGAATTGGGCTACAACATTAGTATCTGATTATAATTTTAATTTTATTTAGAAATGAATAACAAACAAATTATTGTATAAGGTGGCGCAAAAGTAATCACCCTATTGAAACATGCTATAATTTTTGCAAATAGCGGCAAATGTCAAATCTGCTTTGACATTTGTGAAGTAAACAAATGCAAAATACATGTCCATAAAACATGAATCGCTATATTCCTCAAAAACGCGGTTTAATTACTTCGATTTTTTCACGAAATAATTCGTCGTTGGTGTTGGCGCAGCGTGAATTTAGGCGCAGATTTCCCGGTCGCCTGACACCAACTGGACAAACACTGCGGCGTTCAGCCGCTCGCCTAGAAGAATATGGTACAACACGAGATGCTGCCAGGTCTGGCCGGCCCCGGAGGAGCCGTTCTGCTCAGAATATCGCGGCTGTGGCTGAAGACGACTACTGTGGACGGCGAGCGCTACAGAGCCATGCTCAACGACTTTCTTCTTCCTCAATTGCATGAATTTGAACTGGAGAACATGTGGTTCCAACAGGATGGAGCAACGGCGCATACTGCACGAGCCACAACGGAAATTCTGAGGGCTATATTTCCGGGTCGCCTAATCTCTCGTTTTGGTGATTTGCACTGGCCGGCAAGGTCGTCTGATTTAAGCGTTCCAAACTTCTTTTTGTGGGGTTTCTTTAAGTCACTAGTCTATGTCAACAAGCCTCAGACTTTTCAAGCCCTCAAAGAGAATATCCGCCAAGAATGCGAGAACCTATCGCCGGAAGTACTGGCAAGAGTAATGGAAAATGCTATAAATCGGGCCCGTATGATCATCCATTCTGGCGGCGGCCAATTGGCCGATATCATTTTCTCGACTTAATAGGAAAAAAATTAAGACATCAAGTAAACATAATCAAAAAGCAGAACCAAAGTTTTTCATTCATAAAAAAAATTGCAGCCAAAGAACATCGGGTGACAACTTTTGCTAGAATATAAGCAAGGTGATAGTTTTTACAGTCAGCCATTTCCTTCTATTAGCAGTAAAAAACTAATACAAGTGTTATCATTTTAAACTTTGATCAATCGAATCAGTGAAAAAAAATTTGAACATTCATTGTTTAAATTATTTTAAGGTGGTTTTCTTCGAAAGAATAACGTTTGTATCAAATTCCAATCCATCGTTTGATGATAACTGTACAGCAAAACAATCCACACTATTTTTTTATAAATAAATGTGAATATCCAAAGAAAAAATATATTGTGTTGTTAAAATATATTGCTAATTTGTTTAAAATATGTTATGTACTGATAACTACAAAATGATACTTATTAGTAAACTGGCATGAACCAGTATCATGGTTCTTGAGGTTTGGTGAGCAATACCCGTTGTGTAACAAAATTTTTGAAGTTGTTTATGCTTGAAAATATTGTTTCCTTTATTTTTAGCAGTACCAGCATTCATATTTCTGGTAAACTATTTTAATCTCGAAGGTACCTGCCACTTGATGTACAGCTCGGAAATTCTGAAACTCTATCCTGAAGTTTCGCAATGACAGTGCATGTTAATAATTTCAAGTAGAAAATTATGAAGGAGATAATTTTGTAAACAGTCAATTTTAAATGCATGCATGAGACATTTTATAATATTGAAATAAATGAGTAAACTTAATGGATAAGAAAATCGACTGCTTTGAAGCTAATTTTAACCGGAGCTTTATAAATATAGAATCCAATGCACCTGTAGTTTTTACTTAAACGCAGTGATTTAGGAAAGAAGTATTGAAGAGGCTACAGGGCGTCACGAAATACACAACAACAATAAAATTCAGCATTCATTATACCTTTAATGGAATCCTTAGAAAATGATGAATTCGTATGTTTACGCCAAAAGATAAGAATTGCTGGTCAAAGCAATCAGAAACTCAGAAGATTAATCATGTAATCATGTTTTAGTAATATATGCTGTTAACATGTCATATATAAGGCTTTTATTATTATTTTACTAAGGTGGAAAAATGTATTTGTGTCGATTATTTTAGTTTTGTCCTATTTTATTTGTCATTTTGCCTATAACTTACAAGATAAGGAGAAATATATAAAAATAATGAAGGAATTCAAACGATGATTGACTGTAGGTGGAATTAGGTGGAAATAATAATCGAACTTGCAGACAATTATAATTTTTATTTCTGTCCTGTCCTGATGAAGACTATGGTATAGTCGAAACGTCGGACACGAATAAAAAATATAATTGACTGCAAGTTCGATTATTATTTCCACATAAAAAATAATGTTTTTACTATAGAGAATTATAGAAATAAGTTTATTTTATGCTGCATTTGTATTTACGGTTTAAAAATGACATTCCTTGCAAAGTTATTTAACTAGGTAACCATCCTACAATTGGGACATTTAATCCATTTGGTTTAGTTGATAAATAATTTAAATAATGTATTTTGTAAATCTTAAGTCATTCCTTTTGAAAACACCTATGTAATTTAATTGTTTCACATATAAAGTACCGGGTGGCATTTTTTTATCGTCAGTAAGATCTCATTCTAGGTGATAATCAAAGGCAGATTTATACCCAGATGCACTAACAAGGTTTAATTTTTAAGCAATACTTGTGGATTCTATATCTCATAACAACTACAAAAAAGCAACTGCACTTGTTAAAATATCAATTACAAACGTCAAATGACAAATGTTATCATGGCTGAAATTCAAATTTGCAATAAATTTAAGACATTCCCACATCAATGTAGACTTGTAGGGTGTTCTTTATACATGTATGAGTACCTATATGTATGTACGAATCAACCATAATTAACCATTACTGTTATAGAATAGCAAGCATATTTTGTATTTGATATTTGCAATTGATATACAAGTCCAAATGATAGCAACCGTAGTTACAGAATCCCACTCATAAAGTAATATTGTCCATTTAAGGAAAAGGTGGTTTTATTATTGAAAGATTGATCTCCCCGTATACTAAGTACAAAGCAACGAAGTCAGCAATTCGGCCCCCCCGTAAACAACTCCGTCCGTCCGCGTGCCAACCTTTCCCCAGGCCTAGCCCTGGGCGTGAGTTGGCGCTCGGCGCGGCCAGCTTCGGCCACGCCGTGGCGCCTAGCGAGTGACAGGTTGGCGGCCTACCTTAGCTTGCTCCTGCTGGGACAGCAGCTGCTCGCGCACCATCTGCAGCTGCAGGATCATCTCCGACAGCCGCCGCTCCTTCTCCACGATGGTGTCGCCCGCTAGGACTTGCTGGAGGGCTGCTTGGGCTGTGTCGTTGCATAGCTCGTTCCTGGAAAGAGAAGGGGTTAGATGATAAAAGAAAGAATATATTCAGGTGTAAGTTGTGTGTTAGAGTGTGGTAGATATAGGGTAATGTGTTACTGAAGAGGTATCGGTACTTGTATCAAAATATAGAATAAAAATTATCGATACCTGTAATGGAACGAAAAAAAAGTGTTGATACTATCAAGTATCGAAAGAAAAATGGAGGAAGCAATGAAAAAATGTCGATACGAGGTCAAATCTACCTACTGATATTAGGTTTGTTCGAACCTACAATTCTAAGGAGTTCTTGAACTAGAGAGCATGCGTATTTTACTAAAAAGCGTTCGAACTCTGGAGTTCTGGAATTTGAAATTATGTGTATTACCAGTTCGGCTTTCGAACAGATCAGTATTGTCAATTCAAATTCTAACGAAACACTTCTGATAGTTCTTGCTACGCATAAAGTATTTCAAATTCTAATCATGCGCAGTAAAGAAATATGAAAATCTGCTATCTGTTCCATACGAAATATATACCAATTTTAACTAATAATATAATAATACTCTATTTTAAGATTATATCAGATGAAAGTCCATAATAAAAATTAATCTTAGATCCTTCCGATTAATAAAAAAGCTAAAGTTGAAGTAAAAAAATTGTAATACAATAAATTGTACTCTTTAGGGACATAAAATTTAGTACCACAAAAGAATGACTTTAATTAGTTTAACAAGTGAGGAATAACCTTGTTCACTAACTCTAGCAAAATACTATCAAAAATTTTAGTCAAAAGAGTAAAGAAAATGTTGAGTGCAAATGAAGTAGAGGATACCTAACTGTAAAATCATTAAAAATATTTACTGTAATTTTTTTTTCTAAATGGAATTGGTAATTTTTTTAAATTTTAGGGAAATTCCTAGAAACTGGTAATACGGATTTTAGCTAAAATCTTAACGTGTCATTTTAAAAGTCATCTCGTGTAACTACTCTAGATATTTGTCTCAAAATTTATTCGTGATTATCTAATTTCTATATTGGTCTATTTATTTAGCACAAAATAACTCTGATTTCATCTGTAATAATTTTGGTATTTTGTGCTAGTAATTTTTTCTTTAATTATTTTCTTTTGAACTTATTTCTAGTTCATAATTACTCTAATTATTGATTCTAGAATGTGGTTCAAATATTTGATTTATATAGTACATCGATGATCTAAGTTAACTGTATATTTTATGAGAAAATATTTTGCAAATTTGTAATTTTAGTAATTTTTCGTAAGAATAGATATGACAATTGGACACAAATGACCTGAAAATGTCTATTAGTATATCAGTGTCATATTATTCCGTGTAATTTCTAAAAATGAAACGAAGCTAATGCAGAGCTAATTGAATTTAGTAGCATATTTTCGCAATAGGGGCAATTCCCTTTGTGATCCCTTAATAACGCGTAACAAATAGCAGTAAATTCTCCCCTTTATAATTTTCATTTGTCCCCATTTGTCTCATTGTGAATAAAAAACAAAACAAAACACAGCTTTTTGAATAGATCATCACAGAGGGTGATGGAAGATAGCTCTGGCTTTGTTGCTACAATCAGCCGGGTTCATCTGTTTTTAATCACGTGGCATTATTCCGGACTTCATAGTTATATTTATCAGCGGATCTCCGTATTGTATTCCGGGCTGTGATGTTTCTGCAGACCTCTGCTACAGTTTAGTTTTCATTTGCTGGTGTAATGTCGTACCCTGCAATGGTCGTTCTCTGTGTTTTACTTTTCTGCTCTGGAACTACTGTGTAATTTATGTGCTTCTATTTACTCGCTATGTGGACGAAGATACGACTGCATCTTCCAGTGCCGTACTGCCAGCCTTTTCAGAACAAACACCGGGCTCATATTGGAATTCAAACACGCTGAGCAAATTTGACAAGAATAAATTTTGACAAGATATGAATACATATAACGTTTCAAACTTATAATACAGGAAATAAAGTGGACAATATTTAATATACGAGTATCTAGTGCTGGATAACTATGGTTAGCGTATTTTGACTTGAATTAACTATAGTGTAAGATTTGGAGAAGCAGACAACTATTAATCAAATAATATACAATTGCTTGCAATGGATCAGAACTTACTATAAATTTACTAATTAAGCTAGTAAAGTTGTCTAGTATAGTTTTTGTCAGCTTTCTGCAATTTATTTTTAAAATTTGTGCTTTAAAATGAAAAGAAATTTGTAATAAAAATAGATTTTAATATAAAGAGGGAACAGATAATTTAATTTTGGATACCATTGTTAGGCCAAAAATAATATTTTTCTTTAATGATCTAATTTGTTTTTCTATTTTTGCAAATTGTCCTATTTTGAAATTTAATTACTAATATCATAAGCAGTCGAATATGGATGATTCCATGAAATGAATGGCACACCTTTATGTCATTATCAGAGCACGCAACAACTGTATTGCGAAATATGAATTCCAACTAAAATATATATCTCTTGAGGTTAAAGTTTGGGGCTCGACTTGAGGGATATGAGCATTCCACTCAAGTTGTTTAGTATACTTTTTCTACGACCAACACGAAAAGAAAACAATAAGATTTAGCTGTTCACGCGGTTAAGATTATAACCATGCAAACGAACATTTGAAACATTTGCGTAGCGCGTAGAAAATTTTGGTAAATTCGGTAGCTGTCAAGTATGTAACTATTTATGAAATAATTACTTTAAGTAAATATTGTAAGGTGTAATACAAGTTTAGATAATATTGTTATGAATTATGGTTGATTAGGTATTTTAGGTTTTTTTTTTTAGTTTCGAAAGAATAAAATATATTGTAACATTGACAACAAGTCGGATCTTTTTTATATCCACTTTAGGATCGATGTCAAGCATGCAAAAAACATAATATGTACAGTGCGGAGTAGAAAAAATATATAAACTACTTGATATACTATGTATTCGGTCCCGGGTAGCTAAGATACTACATTTCCTTCGATAGCTGAGATGCTAGACTTTAATGCGATACGTTCCTATTAACCGATGGTTGAAGTAACCGGCACTTTAACCAAAGGTGAAAAAATCAACCCTTAGTATGCTATAAGGCTGTTTTAATATATTTGTATAATTTTGGATTTTACACTTATTATTATATTTAACGTACGACAATCGAAGAATGTATAGAAAGAACAATAAAGAGAACAAAAAAAGCGGACGGAAATATATACCAAATTTTAAAAGGAAATTACTGTAGGATATATTAGGATTTTAACAAGTCTTTAACAAAACCAATATTGACTAGACAGTAACTAAATCTTAAAACAAATGATAAACAGACAATGGGGAAAACCAATATCCCAATCAAGTAAATAAAAACACAGAACTACAATTTATAACACAAATGTTGGTCTGGTTTACTCACAAAGAAAAATATACCAAGTTTTATCTAATACTTGTTACATTAATAAATGAATTGTAATATGTAATATAAAATAAAAGATTTAAATAGGATATTACTGATGTGTTTCTATGAACTGTTTCCTTCCTGAGTTTTCCGTCCTTTCCGTTCCGTTGTACGTCCCTGGATATCGTTTGCATCCACCGTGACATCAACTCTTTACGAGCGTTTTATGTGTTCTTGTGTTTTGTTATTTCGTAGGTAAACACAGCGCTTTAGTGTCTCCGCGTCCCGTGTCACTTGATCTCAACTGCAAAGCTGCAGGTCTGTTATCGAGTACGCAAGTACGAACTCCTTCCCAGCCTGTGCGACCTTGCCAAGCCTGGATACAAGTTATAACGTGCGAATATCAAATCGGGACATGTTAGCGACGAGGAAGATTAAATTAAGTATACTAGAGGGACAGAATAGGTTTACACAGAAGCGACAGTAAGACAGAGAAGCGAAAATTAGAGAGAGATGGAGAATGTGCACAAATTTAAAGGGCTCATTGTTTAAAATCGGAAAGTTTCCTCACATCTGAGAGAGAGGGGGAAGAGCACAAATTTAAAGGTCTACACAATGCTTCAAGACCATAGAATTGAAAAGGGGAACATGAAAGGTACCGACACGGAGTGTCGCTTCTGTGTGTAACTATTCTTTGGTAGAGGCATAGATATATGAAATTCACTTTCGGATAAGCCGATTGGCCCTTATAAAGTTTTATGGGACTTGCGGTAATGGTTCATTTAGGCAGGTACTTTCTTCTGTCGTATACTGTTAAGAACCGTACCAAAAAATTTCTTTCAAAATATTTCTTAATTATGTACTTTTAAATCTAGATTAAAATATTCAAATAATAATGCATTTTAAACGCACATCTTCTAATTTCAATTAAAAAAAATTAGGCAGAAACTAAGTATTAACTACCTTTACAATGGTAGGAAAATCTAAAAGGGGTTAAAGTGGAGTGATCAATAGAGATTTGACTGTCAAGTTGTTCATTTTTAAGATTTTTCTTTTCATTTGGATTTCCAATTATTCTAAAAACTCCATTATTAGTTATTAAAAAATTTCTTTAGAGGTACACGGTTAGTTTTAGACAAGTCATCAAAAAATTATTTCTGTGCTTGCAGTTTTTAGTAGTGTGTGCATAAAATTGTAAATACGAATATGTGGAGATCCGGAGAATATAAATTTGTGAACGTAAGTCATGCTGAAAACAACATTCGGAAGAAATAGCTCAACATCTAGCAGAAGATCATCCGTCGATGTCAAAAACACGGAGTCGCAAATATCTATCCTATGACGAGTAGAATATGATACGGCCCTGTTCTTACTTTTCAAGTGATACCTTTGAGTTGGGATAATTTATAACTCCACTACAAAGCTTCCCACCCTTCCATAAAAGGTTGTAAAACCCGCATAAGTCAGTTTCATATACATCTACTTCTACTATAATAAATTGTATTGGGACAACTGAAATTCTTTTATGTGGAATCAAAGAAAACTTGTGGTTCTTTTCTTTTGGCGTTCTAGTGAATAAGTAATAGATTGACTAGCCTCTGGTTCTAGTGGTATTTCCCAGAAATCAGTTCGTATCCCGTTTCCATTGCGCGGAATAGTTTGAGTGGCGTAGTACAGCAGGGTCAGCTGAAGCCATTGAATAATTCACAGGGAACGTGCGTGGCTAATCCCACGTCCTGGACCTGGACCGGGACCGGGACTCCAGGGACTCGGGAACAAGGGAAGTCTTTATTGACGACTAACCTATTTTTACTTTATCGATTCGCTCCTACTTCTTTTCAGCCACAGATTACATTATGAAATAAGCACAAAAGTTTAATGAGTTACTCGACGGAAAATTCCCAAAACAAAAAGGAAAATCATTTTCAGCGAAGAACAGCGCCTCAAACAATTTAAAGAACTTATAACTGAAAATGAGTTTTTTTTCAAATTTTATATTACGTTTTTCTTATATCAAACTTTTCTATAGTTTTTCTTACCTCGTTTTCAATACTTAATACATATTAGTTTATCAAAGAGGCAGTGTTTTGTTTAACATAACATTTTTCTGGAATTATAAAAATATTACTAGAATAAAAACTTTGAAATGGGAAAATAACTAGAAATCATTATATTTTTGATGTATTGAGTACTTAAGTAGGTATATAATCTTAATAGAACGAAATACTTCCAGTTTTTAATGAAACTTTGTATATACAGAATAATGTGAGGACGCACAAAATTCATATTTCGTACAATTTACTGGTTAATCTGGAATATTAAAACAGTCTAAAATTTTGTCAAGAGTCTTGATCTAGAATAAGAAAGTCTTATCTTGTCTTGAAATTTAAAGACAAGACTTATGTCAGTCTAGCATTGATAATCCAGACATTGATTTGGGATAATTTTACTTACATTTTAATGCTACACGCTAACCAGGTTTATTTAAATATCACATTAACATAGTAAACAAGTTAGTTAATTAATATAATTTTCATATTATGTCTATAAATTTAAGATTTTTTAGAATGTCATTTCTTTAACATACAAAGGAAATAATAGAATAAATAAATCCTTAGATGTTTTATCCGTAAAATCTATTAATTAGTTAGGTACTTATTGATATGCAGAATATAACCGCAGTAACCAATAATTATAAGTAAAATTTTATGCGAATTAAATCATTGTAAATGTGAGAAACAAGAAACTCGAGACTAAATTCATAAAAAGTATAAAAAGTTCGTTACAAGTTCTGCTATTTTTCGCCTGCATAAAATCATGCCTCCGATTTTAATCTTCCATCAAGCAATTAATTTTACTTCACGGCTTTTAAAAATCATCCCAGAAATGAGCAGTTAACACGCAGCTAGTTCTTGTACTCTAGCAATGATTTTAATTAGCATATGCTAATTATTTCAATAATTCTTCCAATTCATCTTCAAGTAAAACAAAGAAATGGACGAATAAGTTTATAGAAGACAAAAAAGTAGTTATTTAATGCACCATTTAGACAAAGAAATGGGTGTTTTTATTTCCGTCGGTTGTGAACATTTACTAAAAAGACGTTAGAAAAACTAGAAACAATTTGAAAATGTAATAATGTACATAATAAACAGAAAACAATAAAATTAATTATATTTTCGAATCAAAAAAGATTAAAAAAATTCAATTTATCAGATTTTATCACAGTAACGTCCTGTAAGAAATAAGTTATTTGTTTGATGTACCACAAAGTAACAAATGTTGTTGTTTATTTATTTTTACGATATCGACAACTACTTAATACTTATTGTCTTTTTCCAAACAGATCAGCATTGTTAAACGAACAATACGTAATTATTTCTAAGAACTTTGTCCGCTGTGACCTCTTCGCTCAAACTAAGAATAAAAGGTCATTTGTCTATTTCCTCACATGATAAGTTTTTGAATGAATCTCTCATTTTTCTCAAATTCGATTCTATGATGTCAATGAATTAGAATTATCTCGAAAAAGTCCCTGAATTGTTAATAATATTGAATGGATTGCAAAAAAGGTTTAGATAATACTCCAGAGATAAAAAGAATTGGGTTAAATATTATCGCATATTGTTGTTGATACTCGTGCATTCGTCTATTTAATTTTACTGCCAGAGGTCAACAAGTCAAGGTATTATCAAATTTTGCCACGTTTTAGAAAGACGTAGTAGTTTCGGGTCCAGGCTTTAGGAAGTGAATATGATTTTTGAACTTTAAACTAACTAAATCTAAGGCCAACCAAAACCTGAGCTAATAATAACCTTTCCTTGTTATATAAAATTATTAATTGACATATTTTTGCAGGTTTCCAAGGAATTGGCGACTACATTTCAGCGATAAGGTAGGAATTTGTCATTCTTGTGCATTTGAAATTGCGTTGTTATTGAACTATGATAATGTTTTGTCTATTAAAATAATCAGCAATGACATTAAATTTGATTATTCAATGAGAAATTATCAGAATTATTCTTCGTTTATTATATTGGATGGTTTTAAATATTTAAATCAATGATGGTTTGCAGACTTATATTTAGCTTCTTGTGCTTATTTATAGAATGACGATAAGTGTTATCCTTTTAAAAAATAAATAAAACCAGAACTGACATAAAATGAACCACGAAATTTCAAGTCAAAATATTTTCGAAAAAACCATCTTATCGACCAAAAGAAGAATTTTTTAATTAAGTAATCATTTATTCACAGTTTCCTTTTTGAGCCAATGAACTTTTTAAAATTTTATCTACAAAACACAAAACCAAAAAACAAAATTCAAAAACATGTATAAAATATACCGAACTCAGAATTAGAGACATATTTTTAGTTGATACCACCAGTATATGTAGCTTAATTTTTAAATTAAAATTTTGTTATAAACAATGTCGAATCGAAATGATATATATTTTTACTTTTTTTGGTGATAAAATAAATTTTATTGCTAATTTCCTTATTTCTATATTTGAAGAGAATATCATGTGTCTAAACGCCCTCTAAACAAAAATCCTGGCTACGCTTATGACTTAATTATTTATAAATGTTTGGTACAGTAAGACCCAGTGTATTTTTAATGACTTTTTTTACTACGGTTTTTATAATATAAAAGATCAGTAACTATTTTGGTTTTTGGTAATCGCACGATTTTATTACTTTCAAACTCATGTAAATTTTCATAAAATAAAAACAGATTAGGAAGGATCTTTCTAATCATAAAGATAAATTATTTACTTAATGTTTTGTTATTTTTATGAATGTTTTAAAAAACTGATAATTGATGATAAAATTGAAATGTATCTTTGATTTAATGTATTTTAAATTTATTATATGCGTAGAAATAAAATAAACTTACTGTTTTGCGTTTGGAGTGGTAGCAGGCGTAGGTCTTCTCTCTTCCCGTATAGTACTGTTGTGCATTTTGGAGGTTAGTCTTTTCAAAACATCATCCATAGTCCTTTTATTGGGATGAGGCCCAGCAGCGTTATTATTATGCAACATGTTATTGTTATTATTATGATGAATATACCCGGCGGCTTTGATATCAGCCGTCGGCGAGCTACATTCAGAGGAATTCCTCCTCCGGCTCTCGTTCAACGCGTGCTGCATGGACATCGCCGCTGCGAGAGCCAAATCCCGCCCAGCCTCGCTCAGCATCGCCTGGGAGGTGAGCTGGGGCATGACGAGCCTCTGCTTCTTGCTGGGCGGGGAGCGCTCGTCCTCGATGCCGGTGTCCGGGTCCTCCGCGTCGCTGCCCGACCCCGACGCGCCCGACGACGAGTCGGACAGCTTGTAGAAGGCGTTGGCGGGCGGCACCAGGTCGGTGTCGGCGTCCACAGCGGGTTCTTCCTCCCCCAGGTCGCTCAGGTTGTTGCTGCTGCTCTCGTCCATGTCGGTCAAGCCGCCGCCGTCGCTGCCCCCGCCGGCTATGCTGGGGGGTAACGGGGTGGTTATTGTTGTCGCCATGGTTCCGTCTTCTGGGCCCACGCCTCCGTCTTGTAGTTTTGTTGGTGGGGATTTCCGTTTCGAAGACATGATTCTGGAACGACCACACTTCATTAGTCACAGAATACTACCGAACAAGTAAATCGTTATAGTCTACGTTCGCTTCATGCATTAAACTTAGATTCGGTAGATATGACAGTTCGTTGAAGTATCAAAATTGGGATGAGCCAAAAAGTGGATGACATCTGATGGTGTAATTTAAAGACGCATTATTAATAAGGAAAACATTGTAGTTTGTACTAGTTCATTAGAAGAATTTCTTGTATGTCCATGATTAGGGTAGTGCAATAAATTACTGGCAATCTTCTTAAAGGAAGGAAGAAAACCCCATGTATGGTCGTCACCGGTTGGACACAAAATAAAGCTTTGCAAAATTGACTAATTTCCAGAAATTTATTGCCCTATAACTGTAGAATATGACTATGATACAAAAGTGCTAACTTCCTGTCTTTCAATATAGGATACCTTATTAATAATCGTCAATTTTATTTTTCTTAAATGTTTATTTATAAAATTAACTAACAGTGATTTTTGACCCTGTATTGGACTTAAAAAAATGAATAATTTTGTTTTGGTGTTAATAAAAGAATTTTTAAATTTAATGTTGTTAAACAAAAACTTCTCCAAAAACATAAACAGTAACCGATATGGCGTACTTTTATTGTTAAAAATCATTATGTTGATTATTAAAACTTAGGTAAACCTAGAATTATATATTGAATTTTATGTTTTGTCCCAATTTCACATTATACTACAAGTGTTAAATACTTGACAGATCAAGTAAGTCCTAACTTTTAATCTATATCTGTTTTCCCTAATAGATATAATAGTTTACATATTGAAAGTACTGTATCAGAATATGTAAAGATAAATTGAAAATAATTGAAGGTTAAACAAACGATTGAAGAATTTGCACGTTATCTTGATGTGTTGCGATTGAATTTGATTGTGGGCTTGGAAAGCTTGAAGATGAAGATCAAGATCAAGGCGAGTTGGAAGTGTTGCTTATTAGTATGAGAGCAAGACCACGCGGAAATCATTATTTTATAAATCATAAAAGGACATGAGACGTGATGATAGTTATTAAGTAGAATATAAATTCTCAATCAACATTGTCGCATGAGCGATGGGCTGAAAAACTGAAAAACCAGTTTACAAGATGAGTTTTCGTACTTTTTCTCGTGGAAACTTATCAGCTGCGGAATAATCTCGTTAATCAGTCTCATTCCATTTACATGGAAATGCGGACATGTGCGAGATAAGGTGGATGACAAATATCGATCGCCGGGCCTTATTAGCGCACCTACGTCAGGCAAGATGCTGCGGCCACTGCTATCAGCGTCTAATCAACGCCAAGGAGAAAGCTTCGTCTGCAGAGGTGTGGCGATGCTTTCAATTTCCGCTTTCAAATAACATCAAATTCCATTACCCGGCCGAGATGAGATGCGCTGACCGGTAACTACCACACCGCATACTTCGCACTCCAAATTCGCTTGCATCATTGTTGACAAGGTTCATCGCGATTACATTTGCACACTTTCCTTCTTAGAACATGCAAAATTTCCACAGACAATAACAAAAACAATCTAATGGACCAAAGGTTAATCAACAAGAATAACAAATGAAGAAATGTCTCTCATTTTTCTCAATTGTGATTCATTTCAATTTCCGCAAAACATTTCGTGTGCAAACTTTTTTTAAAATATTTTAAAATTGTATGTTATGTTTGTTAACAAAACAAAAACATTTCAAAGGTTAATAAATTAAAAAACTGAAGAAATGTTTTCCATGTTTCAGTCTCATTAGTGATTCATTTCAATTTCCGTAAAACAGTGAGCTGTTTATATATTCGTAATCTAAATAAATTAAATTTATGCATTGTAGTAGTTAGCTACGATTCTTCAATTCGAACTTGATTTTGAATCCACGATGAAACTGTCATCTAAACACCGCTAAAAACTTTGGTACTAGAAACTATTGTGCTTATTGCGCTGAAGAAATATTTTTAATCCTTTACTAGAAATGTTACTTAATCTTACTTCTCTTGTCATTTCAATTTGACAACTATTTTTGTCGTTTTTTCAACTTTCGTTACAAAGACAAAGTGAAGTGATTAACTACTTATTTCTTTAATACTTAAGATTTTTCAGCTCTCTTTAACGCATTTGTCACTAATACAAAAACTATTAAAAAAAATAGAATGCTATGGGATGAAAATAGATACTACTTTTTTCTTTGAAGATCAATGCTGTGTCTTTAATATTAGTGCAATAGAATATTAAAAACAAGGATGTGAGATTTGAGGTTCGATTTTTAAATTCGAGTGATTCGGAACTGTCAACCTACACTGTTAATACTTCTAGGATTTGTATGTACCGTTTCGTTATACCCGAGCCAACGACAAAAGTTAATTATCATTAATAGTTAATACTTAATTTAGTTAACATGTGCCATATGATCATTTTGGTAATGATCATTTCAAATTTCATAAGGTGGAAAGGACCGATGAAGTTTAGAAACCGATGATCGGAAGCGTCCGGTTGTTATCGCAAGTCGAATGACAGTTGAGGTTGTTGATGTTGAGGTTAATGTTGTTATCTAGTTTAATTATTCTTACTTGGGGTTGATGATTGACAATGAAGTATAGTAGTATGGATAATAGTCTAAATCTAGAACCTACTATGGTGTGCTTAATGACTCTCTATCATTTTTTTGTCAAGGGAACATTGCATTTGAGCATGTGCAAGAAATTTCTAGTAATGTTCATGAGTCTGCATACTTTTCTAATGAACATTAACTTCAAATGAGAAATTACTTAATATATATCCCAGGCATTAGAATTTGGAATGACAATTCTGACCTGTTAGATCGCAGAAGTAATAATTCTGACAATTTCAAATTCCAAAACTAAACGGTTCGAACGCTTTTAGTAAAATGTGCTGGTTCACTAGTTCAAAAACTTAGAACTGTGGGTTGGAACAAACTTTATACCTAGAGGTATTATTATTTTAATTTAGTTTCTGTTGTATATTGAGAAGTTTCTTTCACTCTGTAAGTAATACGTGTTAATTTGTGTAAAAAGACAAGAAGTATCCACCATATGTTTAGCAAAGTGTAACAACTATCTATCAACCGCTTGGTGTCTCTTCTCGTCCGCAAGTCCTGGCCACTTTATGTTTCTTGTTCATTAATGTCGTTCAATAATTATATTGTAATAATGAATGTCTGGCTTCCGTATTCCTGTGCGATCCTCGACCTCTAGCAGACTTGCTTTATTTACCTGTGTTGCCGATGGACGACGCACGCACGCGATTACGCATGCTAATTGATATGAGACAAGTCCGAGTTTGTTTACGCACACGTAATTACATGTTTTTAGTGGGGGCTAGTTTTTATCCAGCGATGAAGCAAAGGGGAAATTTCTAAGCGTGGACGAGCGGGCATTATTTCTTTCTGGACTTCTTGCTTATAGTTTTATTTTATCGATAATTTTTTTAATTGGATCTATTAATATACAGAAGATAACAGTATATTATTTTACCCTCACAAAAATTGTCTCAGGTAAATTACTATAATGGAGTAATTTAGACAAATGTGGATTTTAGATGTATGAAGAGATATTTGAAACTGGCTTATGCAATGTTTACAATCTTTTTTGGAGAGTTGGGAAGCTTGGTAGTCAGGTGTCATAAACTATACCTTGAAGACAGCATACATTTGCAATAACTATGTAAATTCTTAGGGTTTTATCAAGTCTAGTGGCTTGAGGTTTTTGGGTATTATTTGACTTGATTCGAAAATTAAGATTTTCTTAAAGTCACTACTTGACTTTACTTGATTTTCTATCTTAGCTACTTGACTATATATAAAACAGTATCAAGCTAATTAATTTTGCTTGATAAACAGATTGCATTTTAAATTTATAAATAGAACTAGAATAAAATGAGGGGAAAATAGAAAATAAATTTTGTAAAATGAGGAAGACCTCGAGTTACTTAGGAATATTTCATTTCATTGTAGTTATCACTTACTAGAGTACCACAAATTCCGTCATATTGCTAGACAACTTTAAATTTGCGAGCTTTGCTTAGAAGTAGGTTGTTAATTATTTGTTTTAGTAGCCAGGCATTTTTTAACAAAATTAAAGTAAATGGCTCTTTTTTTAATTAATTCCATCAATCTGCTCTCGTTGAAAGACAATTTTCTAAAGCTGCTCTAACTACTAGAAAAAACTCGCAATACTTCCGGTGATAACTTTATTAGAAACCTCATATTTTCTCACCTTTATATTATATATTGTTAACAAGTTGCATATTGGAATTATTTATGATTTGGTTATGTAAATTGAAGTCTTTATTGAAAACCTTATTATGATTTATTTAAAGTACATAATAATATTGATGAAAAATCAAATAGTCTATTGATATGATTCACGGAATATATTTACGATTATGTTATCTTACGAGATTGTTCCGGAAATCTGTTTCGTCATCTAGGACGATTCGATTTTACATTTAATTATAGTCCTTCCGATTGTCCGTCCTTCAGTCCTTCAATATGAGAGTTTGTATCTAATAGTTAGAAATTACATATTCAGAAATTCTAAATCACTAATATCTCATTTCCCCAAGCAAATGACATTTCTCGTAAAAACTGGTGGCTAATAATCTGGTTGTTCGTTCACAAAAGGACGAGAATTTCCTATGAGGGAGTCCTCAGAAGGAAATAAGGAGGGGAATTAATTAAAATTATCATTGGCGTCCTCATCAGCTTGATACGTAATTATGAGACGTGCGTCTGATGCTCAGTCTACTGTATTGTATAATTTTTAAAAAGCGTTTTTTCTTTATTTTTTGTCACAAGATCTTTTTCTTCTTTTTCTTTCACGTGAATAATGCAGCAGCGTGTTTCATGTCAAAAGAAAAGAACGCCTTGAGTTTGCCTCCCGTCACATCGCTTCCGCACTAGGATATCCATTGGCGTGCATGGACACTTTTCCTGGGGGCAGGACACCTCGAAAATTTAAATAATATCCACAAATAAAAAATTTGTATTATTCTTTAAAAAAATTGATTCATTAATTAACAGTTAAAATTGATTTCTGATCGTTCTACTATAATGCCTATTATTTTGTGCCATGTATTGAGTTCATATTGAATCTAGGATACAACAAACTCAATTTTTGTGGTTTTAATTGTCGTTGTCATACAAACTAATGAACATTCGTGTAATATTAATGATGAATATTTCCTAGAACTTGGAATAAGAACATGAAGTACTGATGGTCATCGTTACAATAAACGCATTGTACGACATTTCAATTATCTTTGTAATTAGGCTGACATTTGTTTTATGTGTGTATTGTTTTTTGATAACATCGTGGTTTAGTTTCTAAATATGTTATCGAAGGAAAATAATATTAATTTTATAATAACAATTAATGATATGTTTCCTCAATTTCATTATAAAATATGTAGCAAGCATTTTGCATATATTCTTCATTACATCCGTGACACAACATTTCTATGTGGAATAGGGCCTCAAGTACCTAAGATGTTTAAAGATAAGTTTTAATTGAACCACTAACAAATAACGATATAGTATAAAAGTTGTTTATCGTTCCTAATTTACCGATATATTTTTTTTTTGTTATATGTATTATGTATACATAGATGTCACTAATAGCGTTCGAAGACTGTTTCAAATGCACCAATCACAAACTTTCTATTATGCTACTGCCAATACGATTGCACGTTTGCCATGTTTTATGTTTATAAGGTAATTTCTAATGCTTGTCTTATAGCAGGTAATTACCAATTACAGAATAAGGTATTAATATTAAAATATATTTTTACTTTAAATTTTTATTACAGATATGAGAAAAAATAAATAACGTCACGTTATGAAATAACCTTATGTTTATCTCTGGTAATGAATGATAAATAATGATGAAATATTTATTGTTTTATGAAAAATGTTTTCCGGTAGCGTTCATTTGTTTCGCGGGCGCCAATGGAAAGTCCAGGCTTTGTGGAAGGCGCGCATTATGGAACAGACTTTTAATGATACTTTTTATTTTATTTATTTAGAAGAAGAAAATGTACATTCATAACAAGATTCTGTCGCCTTCCATCGATTTTCTCATCCGGAGCCAATTTTCTTACACAAGCAACTCCGGAACAAAATCTAATTTCTCTCAAATAAACATTTTCTTTTACTTCATTATATTATTTTTGTTGGGAGTGTGAGTCCCCTCTTCCTCCGTGCCGCGCCCCCGGAGGAAATAGCGCGCGCCGCCCCTGACCCACGAATTCACTCCCATATTGTAAATGTGATTTCCGTTCAATAAGCCGCTCGTGCCATCTCTAATAATTCCATTCACTTCTAATTTTTATTCAGCACTCTAGTAATTTTAATTAGTTTTGGACAATGGCAAGGAAATTGTGTTCGCGAATACAATTTAAGGAGATTATTACTCGATTATTTGATTAGAAAATCCGGAAACAATTACATTTTTGTTAGAGAAAATATATTATTAATTAAATGTATTGTTGAGCAGGCTAATTAATAAAGAATATAGAGATAATTAAAAACATGTTTTAATAAAATCTATTCTTCAACATTATTTATAATTTCTCTTTTCTAAAAAAAATCTATGTAATTATATCATTTTTTGCTGCACTTCATTTAAATTTATTTCAGTTGAAAGTGAGATGATTCTACGGGTAACCATTCTTCGAAGTTCCCTTCGAAATTGATCATATTTTGAAAATTTTATTAATTTTCTTAATTTATTTGAAAGATGTTGTTTTAATTTATTTAATACACATTTCTCACGAAATATATTCTGACAGTTATCAATGTAAATTTATTATCAAATGTTTCCTACAGGAAGTACCTTATACTCCTAAAGTTACGCGAAAAATTAAAAAAAACATTACGAGTTAAGTGCCCTTTTGGCACTGCCGATTGCAATGCAAAAGCGAGGTGCACAACTAAATGTTATAGCATTCCCATATACAAAATTTCAAAATTTTACGGCTTATCATTTATGAGTTATGTGAGATACATAATTATATTACTTTGTTGAAGGAAGTAAAAACATGTAATTTGGGATTTAAGTTAGTAATTGCAAAAACAAAAACAGACTCGTGTTTTCCAAGTTATTGTGAAAAAAACACTGGTGATACGACGTCATAGAGATACGGTTATGTTTTTCATTTTAATTATAAATATTTAAAATTTATGATATTGTTTAATCTGTGTACTCTGTTAACCTTAAAATTAATTTCTAATGGGAATTTCTTTAAATCTTGTTGTTTTGACCGAACCTATTTACCTCTATAAAAAAATATTTTTTCTATAGAAATACTGTGAGTAAACATTGAAATAAAAGTTTTTAGTAAGCAAGAAGATACCGGAAAAACTGTTGGGCATTATAATTAATTAAAAGTATAATACAGGCAATCAGAAAAATGTTGTGTCTCTGTCCATATGAATTACAAGTGTGTGATAGAAAGAAACAGAGTGAGCAGACATGCCATAGCCACCTATTCCTTTTTTATTAACACTATTTTTATACACCTTTTTATAAACTTGAGTTCAGCCAGCTGTTTCGAGTTTTCAATTTGCTCTCAGGTTCACTGCAACGCTTCTATCGAATGCGTTCGTTTGTTTATCGTTTTGTTTTTCGTAAATATTTTTAGAGACAAAACTGTGTACAAAAGAACAAAATTTAAGGGATTAACTGTGGATGCCTCCCTGACAATAAATATCAACCAGACGATAAACATTTGTAGGAGAAAGTCAGTGACAACGGTTAAGTATTTTAAATAAATTTCAACGCATCTGTTGCTAGGACTAAACATTATAAAATAGTATTAACAGGAATCCAAAACATCGAATCGAACATAAAATATACAGCTTAAACATATGGACTCCTTTCAGAATTAGACAACACTTAAAAATAAATAAGTTTCATTATTCCAATTTAATATGAGAATTAAATTAAATACATAAAAGAAGCATCAAACTATAAGATTCAATCTATTTGCTTACGAATCTATTTTCTAAGTAATATTGACAGTTCGATGGAATAATATTATTCAATGGTTATGCCAAATTTAAATCTTACCTGTCAAAAGAGTAAACATAAAATTACTTCCAAATATTTTTTTCTACAAAAAAAAGCCGAAGTTACATTTTTTTGTCATTTTTTATACTTTTCATTTTAAGCTGCACTGTAGCTAAATACTACTACAAACAATGAAGAAATTACGTCGTTTTATGTAGATTTGTGAAAATTAAAGTATTTTAGATTAATCTTAACAGCCAAAATCTTTTATATATATGTAAATACATCAAAACGACGATTAAATCAGATGATTAAAACTTGATTAATGCTTTTTTTAATGGTGAATTGAGTTGATCAGTGGATCAAGCCTTCATTGAATAGTGAATTCGCCGTTAGTAAAAGCAAGTATACTGAAAGCTGAGACAGAGTATATGTTTAAATATATTACAATATAACTTTCAACTAATATTAACAAGTAAATCGTAGTGAATGTAGATTATTATGGGCGTCAAGCAAACTAATAAATAAAATGTAGACATTTGGGGCTTGAAATACACAGTAGTCCTTAGAGTAACGCAGTAAATACTAGTTAAATACAATGCACTGAAAGTAATTAACCCAGTGACAGGCAGTAAATAGTGCAGCGCACATAAATATCTTGTGTATTAACAAGTGCATACGTTTGTAGAGCAGCGTAACATGACTGCGGTCGCATCGGAGAGATAAGGTATTTAATTCATGATTGCTTCTTGCTCAACCACTAGTTGTAGTTGTTAATGGCGAGTCGTGAATGATTGCAAACGTCACACCGAACGCGCCAACCTGGCCTTATATGGACCAATATCAATTTTTACATTTTTCTTGCAGAGCTCGTTATCACCTGATAAAAGTGGACTCGTGTTTTAATAAATGCACAAAAATCTCATGTGAATTTAATCTTCCGCTTGACAACTCCTGGATCAGTAAGAAATTTTAATTCTAATAACGGAAAAATTGTATCCATTAGAAATTTTAATAATTTAGTACATTGAATTGAATGGTTGGATCGTCGAATTATCTACGAATGTAGATGTCTCAAAAACGAATAAAGATCATTGAATTCTGTTTGAAATTACCACATTTATATTTACTTTTTAGACTTGTAAAAAAAACTGATAGTGGTCATTTTACTTTTTGACTTATTACTTACTTGTTTCAATTCATAAAAGTTTCAAGTTTGTACATTCTAAATACACTTTTTTTTACGAAAAATTTGCCAAAATCAATTTTGTCTCAATTTAACCGACTTTGTATCTCTCACGGTTCTCGAAATCCCAATGGATAGCCTCTTAAAACGGACACCCTGTATGTAGAGAAATAATATATTGTGTATTGGGAGAAAAAAAAAACATTTATATTCATGCGAGTATAATTTTTGCGACACTTAACCGCCCCATTCCCTCTGTCAAGGTTTCTAGTATTCACCCTTTTAATATAATAGCGTATAATATAAATAAGTAAGAAGTATATAAATATGAAGAAAATAAAGAACAAATATATCTTTGCATATATCAGCACATGAAAAAGTCGTTGATAATGAGAGTGACGACTAGCAAAGCATTGAAATTCCTGTATGGCAGCTTTTGTTAGAAATATGCGCACATTGTCGAGCACAGCAACGGCAGCAACAAATCCATCATTGTGCTATGGCCCGTCACAGATGGCGTGACGTTATGTATTTGACATGGCGGATCATCTTGTTAATAAATGGCAGCTTTGTACTTCTACCCTCAAGTATTCTTAGATAGTCATTTGTTTCCGCTCAAGCAGGGAATCCATCTTGCTCTCAACGCTAAACGCTGAATAAATGTATTTAGAACAAAATACAGTAAAAATAGATTACATTAGAGAGAAAAGGTATTTCGATCTACGGAAAAAATGATTTATGTCTCTACATAACCCCGCCTACTTGTCCTGGAGTATTTATCATTTTCTCCTATGATTTACAGCTGGATTTATCAGTTCTAATAATAATGTTAATTACAATATTTTCTATTTACATACGATCTCTTATCTATCTTGGCGCGAACGCATAAATTCTTCTACGAAATAAATTATGAAAATTGAAATCGTAAAATATACAACTTCATCGACTGATATTAATTCTGTAGCAAAATTCTAATATACGGACTAAATATGCAAATCCTCTCATTAGCACAGGTGTAAGAATATTAATTGTAACACTTTCTGCAAAAACTACATGCGGGTTCAAACTTTTATGCGGATATAAAAAACTAATCAAGAAATAAACACGCGTATCGGAGATCTCACTTTGTACAACACTGTTTAAATACTTAATTAAAAAGCGGATCATAAATTTTTAGCATGGAAATCACACAACTTCTTGCATACGCCTTTATTGCTTTTAAAAATTGCTCTTAGAATAGACGATACAAGTTTAATTCTTTTGTAAAAATAAATACATATACGCGAATTATTGTCGATTAATAGATGTGTCAATATTCTATTATTAGACTTGAAATTGATTTCCCATCACCATCATTGTTAAACATTTAAGATTATTATATTAAAATTATGAACGTAAAATTGTGTTTCCACACCTTAAATGTACCAAAAATCTATTTTTAGTAAAAAAATCTGATTTTAAATAGATCACAACGGAATTTGAGTATCTCTTATGATTCTACATATAGATCACGTTCTCTTCATCATCAATAAATTAATTTTAGTGTTTTTTTTACTTAAAAAATTGATTACAATCAAAATAGTTGAGACAATCAACGAAATTTGTTGTATTCAGAGAAATGTTTTGATTTTTTTGTAGTGTAATTAAATGCAGACTACAATTATTGTTGCAAACAACATAAAGAAATAAATGTAGGTATGTACCATAACTAAACTATTGGAATTTATCAGTGACATTACTTGTATGAACTATAATGAAATATATGTCTGGCATATTTGATAGCGAAGCGAAGCCGAAATAAACTCCATTTGCCTTCTAACCATCATTGTATTAGCAATTAACCATGCCCGATGACATCACGCGAGTAATTCAATAATAAAAAGCTTCATTGTATATGCTAGGTTATTAATGATAATGCGTTACATATGACCATGCGCATAACGACAAAGCTACAATGCCCCGATGATGTATGCCCCTGTCACGTGCTGTAATTGCCTCATTAACAGATCCTGTTCGTACATTACCACAATACCACACTTTTTCACATTCTGGATAATAATAAATGATTTATCGATGTAATCAATTCATTGTTCAAATGTTAATAACAATGTTTTTTCTGTTACATCACTTATTTTTATTCACCTTTACCTACTTTATTTTTATAACCTATAAAATTTGGTCCTTGCTCTTTAAAGTAAAAGATGATATTAATTTTATGTTAAATGGTAAAATAATTCAATTTGAATAAAAAGAAAATAAAATTGCGAAAACAATAATTTCTATACCAGGATGCGTTGGTAATAAAAGAAAACAGTCGTAAAACAGCCGCCTACGTGAAATAAAACCACACAATAAATTCTAAAATAATTATTCTTCGCGTAAACCCATTATTATGTTAATATCTGTCGTCACCAGATCAAATTTCAAACAGAGAGAATATGCAAAATCATTATGCATTACTGTTTTCACAATCGTAAAATCAGAAATACGAGAATATAGGAAATAAATTATAAGTTATTACTAAATATAAATGTTGAAATTAATGTAAATGGCCATAGAATCAGAAAACATTGTTGTTTTACATACAGTTTTAACCATAAACGTATAAACCAGTGTCGGCTCGTTCTTATATGCTGCAGATTTACAGAACCAACAAATGTTTAAAATAAAATTACCAATTATGAATTAATCGTATAAGTATATTATTAAAATATATGTAAAAATCAAAAATTGCTTCTTTATATTACATTATATTGTGACTTAATAAGCGCAAGTGCGCTAAGACGTGATACAATCATTCAAATGATCACTGAAGACTTCAGCCACCCAATTACATCCACAACATTTCTGTCAATTACAATGTTCTGCTATCGTAGTATTTTAGGCAATTCGATAGACTGCAGCTCAAACAGGTATCTGGGACAATTCACGCTTATGTCTTATTTGTTAAAATTGATTATCATACAACGGTAAGAATACGAGTATTTTCAAATTAAAATTTATCTTAAATTAATGTTGATTTTTAAAGTTTAAATACATGTTTCAAAATGAAAGTATTAGCAGTTAAACAGTCAGGTCGTCCAACACCTGTACTAAACACGATAAACCATATAAAACACAATTTAAGAAACAAGTAGATTTGTGGTTGTAATGAGAAAATGCTCTGTTTTGTTTTCTATGTTGAAAAAATATGAACTGAAACTAAAGTGAAAGATTTGTTGCATTTGACTGAGAAAATAGAGAAACCTGAAAATGTATTGCCACAAAACGACAATGACAAATTAATAGATAAGTTTACCAAAAATTGAAGTCCTTTGATTAATATTTTGTTTACTTTTTTGTTTGATGCACTACACCCAAAAATATGTAGCACGAGTCGCCACTGGTGTAAACTATATGCAGACATAAATTTCTACGACAGTACAAATTACAATTGAATTGTCCTAACCCAATTTCGCAATTTCTGCTGTCAAATCAATGTGCCAAATTATCCCTCCACCACATCGTAACTTCCCTGACCACGAAGACGACGTCTACGTGACTGTCCAGCTAATAACATAACCTCCAGCGTCCACCGGAAACAACCGACTTCCTCCGAGAACAAGCGATTCTGATGAGGGAGCATTGTAACATCACGAGTCATTATGTAAAAACGTAGCATGATCGTCTTCGGATGAGATATTGTCGCAGGCCACTTCGGCATTGTCTGATAATGATCTCATGGATTGGAAATGGGGATTGGGATTAGAGGGGTTCTCTGCATTTGTAGCTTTTGTGTGGATTAGTATTGACAGTTATTTAGATTACATTCTGTCATAAACTCTCTACATCAAAGTGGACGTTGTTTTCCTCAACTTTCACCGTCTGCCAAATAAAGTATGTTTTATTATTATCATACCGATTTTGATGTTTGTAGAGTCTACAAATTAGGGTCCTTACAATTTGTTTGAATACTTTTTGTTGCTTGTGCAGAGCAAATTGGGATAAACGGATTTAAATGAAACTTCACAACGAGACGAAATGATCAACTTTTGATATAATCAATTAAACAGAACTATTGGTGTCATTTCCAAAAAAATATTTGAAAAAGTAACAAGCTATATGTTTTTATAATATAGTGACATTTATCACAAACACAATTAATTCTACTTGTGAAATGAACTTCTAAAACAATCTTCAGGTAAAGGTTAATCTTTAAAATTAAGAATGTTTTTATGTCATAGTCAAAACAAGAAATATGTTTGTGATTACACCTCGTAGTACTTCTTGCCAATCTGATATATTTGGTAGCTAAGTCAAAAATAATTGCTAGCTTTAAACGTTTCTTCTTTTTCAGCTAAAATAAGTTTGGTTTTAATTAATTGAGCGGAATGTGAAATTTGGGGTTCATTTCACAGTATAAAAATACTGCTGTGTCCGAGTGGTTGGGAACGCACTATAAACTGTAGGTTTTTTGAAAGACTTTAGGTTTACAACCTACCTCATCAAAATGCAAGTAAAAATTGTCATGGAACAGTTAACGATCACTTTCCAATATCATTTCTGACCAAAGCTCTTCCAGAGTTGATGATGATAGATTTAGACTTGCCTGTATATGGGAAAGTAAAAAGTACAAGAAATGGTGCAATATCATGTACCAAAAATTGTTAGGTATTGACGAAGTTATATAGGCTCTGATTCTGCGCACTTTCCTTCAATTTGTCAATTGGCAAGGAAAATTAATTATAAATTCATTTATATTTAAGTTTTCTATAACCATACATACAATAAAAACAAATCAACATTAGAAACGCGTGATATCACAAACATCATATATGTGTATGCTTACAGCCAAATTGGCTGACAGATTGTATGGAAAATATAACATGTTTTATTTTTTTGAGTCGTATACTATATTTCCAATAATTTTTTGTTTGTCACTCGCCAGTTTAAATTGTACCAAAAATGATGTAAGATCTTGTACAATTTATAGGCTAATCTAAAACGGGCTTAACTGTTAATTTACTAAACCACCACTATTTTTTTTTTAGAAATTTGAATGTCCAATCTTGTTTAATCTAGAAAATTTGGAAATAGACTTAGGAATCCATTATAACTTATTAAAATTTGACAATATTTTTTTAGACATGATGAATCATTCATGAACAAAATAGCACTATGTAAAACAGGGGAAAAGTCATAATGTGAGCAGATTTTGTGATGTAGCAACGTAGCAATTCTTATTGAAATGTATGCAAATGTGTGATGTTTAAGTAGAATTGTCGCAGTAACAATAATTCGCGCGTTGTGTATAATTGTTTCCGCTCATCAGACATTCTTTGACGACCCTTGTAATGTAAGTATAGGGTGTTATCGTCACATCTCTGTGACTAACACAAATGAAAATGGAAGCTGGTGGGCCAAGAGCATGTATAATGGAAGCTTCTTTTGATTACCATAGGTACTGTTGGACGGCTGTTGTTTATTTATGAGCCGCTGGAGCAGCTTGCAGGAAGTGAAGTTATGCCCCCTCCTACAATTCGCGCCGCTGGGCAGGCCGCACGGTTGACCTGTGGCCCCGTACAGCCCCGGATTCATATATATTTTATCGCTTTTTCTTCTTAATACTCGGGCTACCCTCACCCTATCGTACGCCTCACTTAATTTCTTATACATTACCAATTCTTATACGGTCCCAATTCCGGACTAGTTTTTTGAAAACGCCTATACAAGGAGCAGGACATTAACAAAACATTAAATATTTAGGACATTTTTCCAAGCTTTTTTTTATTTTATGTATATTAATTTACTTATATTACCACTAGTGTCTAGAATTTTATCGATAATTTTTACCGTCATGGTGATACATGCAAAAATTACAGGTAAAATTCTAGTCACGAATGGTATTCGGTATAAAAATTCCTCGAAATATTTATAATTCTAGTTGTCACTCAAAAAAATTAACCGATGTACTAAGCAACGCCCATTTAATCGCGAAATTACAGCGGCAATTAACACTAGTGAAAATTGTCATTATAATTAAGAATGTAATTTGTACAATTCACAAATATATTGTGATTCAAATGAATGACAAATTATTTTATTTACAACAATTGATGTAGCTATCAGCACAATAGTCAAAATACAAAAAAAATATTTTTTAAGAATTATTTCTTCAAAAATTGTTGTATTTATGCCCGAATTCACCATTTCTTAATCAAGGTTTTATCAACTGATAAACTCTGATCTATAAATCAATCCAATTCACTATTTAAAAAATCAATGATCAACTGATTCGTCATATTCTATTAATCAAACTTTGATGATCTGATTCGATCCTCGTTTTGAAGTTTTGACATATGTATTTATGTACACAATATTTTAGCTGTTAAGATTAATCTAAAATATTTTAATTTTTCCAAATCTATATGAATTAATGTAATTTCTCTCTTTTTCATTCTTCTTTGCCATTTTTATTAATTTTTCAGATATGAAAAATATAAACATACGTCACATGACAGCAGAAAATGTGAGAAAGTTTAATTCACATTCCTAAAAAAAAACTATGAATCAAGTTGGTGAATTGAACAAATGTTGATCTACAGATCAACTTAATTCTTGAATCAGTTAATCATTGATTTTAACAATTTATTTCTATATAAAATTTACTACTGATCATTATAATATTTGAAACAGTATTTTTACAAAATATAAATAGAATTCATAAGCTATTATTTTCTTAATAATAATACATTTTCCGTTAACTTTTAATTACCTCTTTTGTGGTGTTGTATTGTTATTAATAATAATAATTAAGTAATTGCTAGTAAACATAACAATAGGTAATCATAGTCTTGAGAAAACGAGTTTTAAGATTTAATTTAAATAGTAATAGAGAAACAGAAATTTGAAATTTAAATATTGATATTTATTTATTGGCATATTGAAACATAACAATAGGTAATCTTTGTCTTGAGAAAACGAGTTTTAAGATTTTATTTAAATAATAATTTGAAATTTAAATATTGGTATTTATTTAATGGCATATTGAAGATTGAAAGTGTTGTGAGAAATGTGGTGGGTACGGCCCTGCAGTGGTCAGACAGCTCGGACTGGAAGGAAGCAAAATGAATTCATTTCCAGTTTTCAAAGGGCCGCGAGTGCCTTGACAGTCCTTCCGTATCGCTGGCTACACAACCTCACTAAAATATTACAATATAATTCATCACGAGGCTTATTTATGTGGTAAGTTTTTTGTCATCTCTTCCGGAGTGCGTCTTCTTAAGACTATTTATTTTTCTGTCTGATCGGAATCCAATGGGTCTCCATTGAACCGTTTTAGCTTTTCAGCGACGTGGCGAAGGCATCCGAGGAATTGTCCGGGGAAACAAATGCCATATTTCACCGGGACAGGAAATAGGTGGTTGTGGGAACTTTCCGCCGAGTGGTTTGCCACTTACCCTCCTGTTATTGTGCTCTAAACCACTTTGCTGATACACCCTGACAACTGTTTACAGTTTTACGCTGTTTTCTTTGTTCGTATTTCAAATTTATTCTTTCAATATTTACGATAACTTTACATTTTTTAAGTATTTATTAGTGATGTGACAAATAGCAGTTCAGCTGATTAACCGAATAACAAATATTCTCTAAACCACTTTGCCGATAAACCCTGACAACTGTTTACAGTTTTACGGTGTTTTCTTTGTTCATATCTCAAATTTATTCCTTCAATATTTATGGTAACTTTACATTTTTTAAGTATTTAATACAGTACTAATATTTGTGTGTTCCAATTCTTAAGATTAATATCTATTAAATAGATTTTATTTTCAAAATTGCTGGCATAATTCTTGCCAAGCTCATTCATTTTACATAAATATGTTGCATATGGAAGTCGATTGGATAATTGTTTAATGGAAGGATGAATTTTTGGTAGTTGTCCAATGTTTAAAATTTTTTACTTCGACTACAACTTCAATCAGTCAAAGCAAGACAAAGCAAGAAATTAACTTGCAGGAATAGCAAGATTTTCTTCAATTCTTGTGCTCTCGCATTTTTTTTTTGTTAATTTTAAATCTATATTTATTATAAGAACCTACCTGTAAATAAATAAAAGTACAAAAACATGTAAGTATTAAAAAATTAATACATTTTTAACATATGTATGCATCTTGTAACCAAGACACAAAATGCTTTCTTATAACCAGGGATGCTTTTGCTTTAATTGACATTGATATTATCTAAACTAAAAAATATACGTGTGATACAAGATTATGTATATGTTCAAAACAAGAAATTACTAAACAAGATAAGAAATCTTGTCTTGTGAAACATTAATCTTAGGCCTTCATCAGGGAGTGATGATAAACTCGTTGATTATTCTTTGTTCCTTAATACATTTTGTAAATTTTATAAGAGTAATGTCTGGAAATTTTAAACACTGACTGACTTCCAAAATTTTATCCTTCCATCAAATAATTGCATATCTATATACTTGTCGAAGAGGAAGCAATTAAAGTGAAATACATTCTTAATAAAATATTTTTATGTAACTGGATATTTCCTTCTTCACAATTTCGAGGATCAAGTTTAATTAGGGGATATTATGGAATTAACAGTCAAAGAAATTGACGAGAATTAAAAAATCTACTTATTTTCTTTCAGCACTTGTTGTAAAATATGATTTATTTAATTTTTGTTCTCATTAATAAACAATGTTTTATATCGTTAAAGAGTACAGAATACTGATATTATAAGGAAAAGTATTTTTCCTCTAATCTAATGTATAATAAGTGATCAACTACTAAGGTCACATACATATATATATATATATATATATATATATATATATATATATATATATATATATATATATATAGGTGTGCAACGAATCGCGGAACATAGGACTTTAACATGAGATTTCATAAAATTGTAGATATTCATAACTGATGCAATAGCACGCGATATATTGAATATAAAATGTGACACAATAATTCATATTGTCTGTATTTTATTATTATTTAAGTTAACTACAGATTCTTTTTCTTCCGCGTTTCGTTGCACACACTTTATATCCCCTCGTCTTAGGATTCGAAGTTAGAATGGTAAACATCTAACACTAATATTAATTGAAAATTCCTTATAACTAGGAGTGTTTTCTATTTTGTTGTTTTTTTCCGAGTAGAAAGAAGGAAATGTTTTATTTGTTGGGTACGTGTTGTGACCGCACAATAAAATAAATCAGTATTTGTAATTTAAAGTAACTGAGAATCACTAAACAAGAATAATTATTTACCCAAGTGAATAACGTATACAAAAACATCACTCGTGTTGGTTTTTTGCAAAGTTGCCTCTTGTGTAGATGTGAGAAAAATAGAGTTATTTTTCAGCGTCGTTGCAATATACGCGGTCGTATAAAAAGTAGGCTGTGTCTTATGAGTCAGGCGGCTTTTGTTTATTCGTTTGGTTCTTCAGATGTTAGTACGTGTCAGAACAGGCATCTGGATAAAGTGTATCAGGAAACATAACTTCATCCGCAGCATCATTTTTAATTTTAACCAGTGTGACAAATCACAAAAACAATAAAAAAGAACCTTTGCCAAAATGAAAATAATCAAACATGATATTATGTGTTGATGTATTTAATTCGTCGAACATACCGCGATTTTGTAAATATTTTGTTTCAATAATCCGAGCTGCATGATTTCATTATTTCCGCAAAAATTATTATTAATTATAATAACAGTACAGGCTTACACACGCAGATTTGTTTGATTATGGATACATAAATAAATTTGTTTTGCAAATTGTGTTTTATACACTCGATGTTGCCAAATAAACATATGCAACGTTGCTTTCACTCTGTAATCACTAATATGTATACACAATATTTGATAATATTTTACTCTAAAATAAATTCACCTGTTTAAAAATTTATAATTAAAATTGCATTCACTAATGAACTCGCACAACACAATTTACTGCAATTATTCTTTTACCTCCCTCTCTGCTCGTGCGCTATTTTTTATTTTACACTCATACAATTTATTTTTATCGTATTTATATACCTGGGTTATTTCAACATCAACAAAAATTACACAAAATATAAAGAAATAGCATATTGCATACAACAATTTTGGAATGATACTCATTTCATACGAGTGATACAAATCATATGAATCTATTATGAAATTGATATTCTAAGTGAGTTGTACACTATACTTTTTTGTACGATTACTAAGATAATTGGTTGTTATTTGTTTGTTATTGCTAAGGATGTATAGTATATTGTAAACACATTTTCACTTCCCACGGTAACCATAGACAACGTACAAATTTATATCTCACAGTTCTCTCAAAAATTTTTAGTCTGTAGCTATTTGGTAGGAAGTAGTAAAATTTTTCTAATTAAAATATAAATGAATTAGGTAATAATAATGTGGTCGTAGAAAAAGTATAGTGTACAACTCGTATGGATTATCCATTTTATATTCGTATGAAATGAGTACCATTCCATTCATTGTTGTATAATATACATTCTCATTCTACAATCACAATATTATTTCATAAATAATTTATATTTTGATAATAAAGATGTCTTCATTTCAAATTTTCTATAATTAGCTACAAAACAAAAATTAAACAGTATTATTTTTATAAATACTGCAAAAGTAACGTCTATAAAAATACTACTGGAAATTTCGAGAAAAAAATATGAGCTTGCATATTTTGAACAATTGAAGAAATATTATTTATCCAACACCGTGTAATTATAACGATATAAGTATGCTGTTTTTAGATAAATAAAGTAGGTCATAAGTCACTAATGAGCTAAATATATTAGCTCACTGTTTTTTGGTTCGTATCATAGTAACTACGTTATAAAAACTTCTCTACACTATTTTGTTCCTAAATGTCATTTCGAAATTCAATCTGTCAAAAATCTTATATGTATTTTATATCAATGATTAAAATGTGTTGGATAAAATGTTGTATGGCACACGTGTGTTAATTACCTAAGTCACTTGAAAAAATACCACACTCGGCCTAACGGCCTCGTGAGCTAAACTTTTCCCACGTGACTTATCTGTAATGTAACACACTTGTACTATAAATAACTATTATATCGTAGAAACAATGGTGATGTAATGTTGTGTAGTGATCGATTTTTTCTGGTCCAAGTTCCGAAAAGTTGGTTCTGAGAATGAGAGTTGAGAGCGTTTATCGGAACATGTAGTACTCACCATTTCGCGAGAAGCGACCGATTATTTCTAAACACCTTTTGTTTTATGGCTCATTAACCAGTATAACCAAACTAAAAGCCACAACTTAGCGACCATCAATGTCAGATTTATTTACGACTTGAAATTTCATCGGGCTCCTCTTTATACCAGAATAAAAAGCCGGAGTAGCACCAGGAATGCCGGCTACAATGGATGCTCCAGCAAGCCGACGGTTCCCAAACTTTCCCAGAGGGGCTTATCAAAAAATTAATTCCTAGTAGGTACATTCATTGTTGTTATACAATCTGTTTTTAAACAAGAAAATTTTATTTTATTTTAAAAGAACTTACATCTGCTGACTTTTAGATAAATATTAAAATCAGATCTTGGCGTATCTTTTGACTTTACAGTAAATTATACAAAATATATATTTTCTTCATTTGCAAAGTTGGTTTATAAAGTTAATAATTAATAATGTAATAGTTTATGTATGTAGTAATAACAGGGGAAGCAATACCCAAAGCTGCTGATGCTGTATTTTTGGGAAAACCAGAATATGTTTGAAAATATCAAATTTTTAAGTGGAAATTTTTCAAATTTTACTAAATTTTGTTTATAATTTTTTTAAAGAATTAGATACGCTGATACCAATTTTGCAAACAGAATTTTATTATCTCTTTTCGTTCCGGAGATATTTGCTCTCAAAGTTGTACCTCAAAAAAGTATATTTTTTGGGTATATTTCAAAAATGAGTAGAGATACAATCTCAACTACTTTATCATTCGATTCTACGGGAAAAGTTATATAAAGAAATGTTTTGTCCACATATACGTTCTTTGGAACGATTAAGTGAAAAATAAGAAAAACGAAAAAACCTAAATTTCAATTTTTCACCTCGAAACTTTTTGTCTCCAAAATTTTTGATATTTTGGACTTAAGTAGATATCGATACGCTGATTTCAAATCTTCAAACAAAATTCAATTATCTCTTCCCATTCTCGAGATATTTGAGTTCAAAGTTATACCTAAAAATTCAGGTTTTTTAGGTATACCCCTTAAATGGTTAGGTTTACGACTTCGGCGATCTCACCATTCGATTCTACGGGCAAAATTACATAAGTGTACCAATTTTCAGATTTTTATCTCAACAGATAGAATTTCTAGAAGAAAAAAATTGAAAATGGCCAAAATCGAAAAAAATCGTCAGGGGTTCATCAGGCATTTTTTTCGATTTTGGCCATTTTCATTTTTCCTTTCTAAAAATTGTATCCTTTGGAATAAAAATCTAAAAATTGGTACACTTATGTAATTTTGCCTGTAGAATCGATTGGTGAAGTCACCAAAGTTGTAAACCTAACCCTTAAAAGGGTATACCTAAAAAACCTGTTTTTTTAGGTATTGCCAAAACTCAACTTTGAATACGAATATCTCAAGAACGGTAAGAGATAATTCAATTCGGTTTGAAAATTTGAAATCAGCGCATCGATATTTACTTAAGTCTATAAAATGAAAAGTTTTGGAGAAAAAAAGTTCATCGGAGAGATTTTGAAATTTAGGTTTTTTCGATTTTCTCATTTTTCACCTAATCGTTCCAAAGAACGTATATGCGGAAAAAACATTTCTTTATGTAACTTTTCCCGTAGAATCGACTGGTATAATCGTTGAGATTGCATCTCTAACCATTTTAGAGATATAGCACAAAAACACACTTTTTTGAGGTGCAAATTTGACAGCAAATATCTCAAGAATGAAAAGAGATAATTAAATTCCGTTTGAAAATTTATAATCAGCGCGTCGAGATTTATCTATGTATACTATTTCCCAAAATCAAAATTTTGGGCACAAAAATGAGTATTTTTGAGATATTTCGCGTTTGTCAACACAATTTTTAGTTTATTACTGTTGTTTGGTTTGTTTTAACGGTACAAAAATTTTAGTATGGTGTTATAGTTTTTGGAAATAAATAAAAGTTAGATAATACAGCGACAGAATAAAATCGAAAAGGCGTAATTGGATTGCAGGTTTTGAAATCAGCGCATCGATATTTACTTAATTATAAATAATGAAAAGTTTTTGAAAAAAAAGACAATTTTAAATGTACATACATTTTTTCCTCAGTAAAAGGAAAGTACTTTTGGAGTAGCAGTCATTTAATAAAATCCACTAATACACCAACGTTTCGACTGTAAATCAGTCTTCATCAGGGTGATAAATGCATGATAATAAAAATTAATCAAGTAATACATGTACAGGTACATAAAACACTCGCCTACAATTATTAACAACCAATTGGTTTATATTTTATTATTTCAAATCCTATTCAATCTTCGAATGTTGTTTTGTCTTTCCGTGGTCCAAACAAATGAAAGTGTGGTCCCTTGTGTGAAACAGTTGAGAAGCGCTGCAGCATCAAATCATCCTCATCTGGGAATGCGATACGCGATGCTCTCGATCGCGTTGCGATGGACGAGTATTTATGTCTTCATTTAAATAAGCACCTCAATATTTCTAATCCCGCTTTGATTAATTGGAACACGGATGGACGGAGATTCGGTTAGGCGGGGGTGCCTTTATTCTGCCCAGCCGCTTTATCTCGGCCCCAGGGCCCGGTATTGTCCGTGTTTATTCACTAACCCCTTGCTTTGTTGGCTTATTCTTTTTGTATCTTTCCGTGGCATTGATGGAAGGCCTTTACAAATATCGTTTAAATGCGATTTGAAAGGACAATTTTATTTAGAATGAAAACATGGACGAGCATATATTACCAATATCACAAAGGGATGTCTTACATTACAAATATGAACACACAAAGAAACTTCTAATAAGAATCTTATTAGATTTGTTACTTGAAAACATTTTCATATATTCCCAAACTCAGTTGCAAAATTAATCAAATGATAATGTGAATCTGTATATTTAATGTATTATATTATTATATACCATAATATTGAAGCTTTCACACCTTGTGGGAAATAGGCGATTTTCTGAACTCGTTGCACAATATTATGATTAGCAAATTTAAGTAAGGTCGTCGGGTTTAGAACACATTTTAAGTTCCTAGCAGAGACTGTTGCAAAAGAGATAATAAAGTAAAGTACTATTGGTCGATAGAAATGAAAAAAAATGTGTGTTTTGTGTAAAAAATATTAGGGTAAATATTGACGAGTGAGTAAATGTGTGAGTCTTACGCATTTAATTAGTAAAAATGGGTGACCGAAAGCTCGCTGGTCCGAATTGAAAATGGGGTGTTCACCCCATGTGAATGATAATGTACTTAGAAATACATTGGAATGAAATAAAAAGGGCAATATTCAAATATAAGTTATTAACAGACAAAAAATCAAAAGCTCTCTGGCCCTAACGAACCTGGGCGGTCGGCAGTGTTTTTAATTCTCATAACCATTTGTGCATTGAGCGACCATTACGCTCGAAAAAACAATCACAAATATTGTGCGCCGCCCTCTCCATTCATTCGCGAAGCGCGTTGCTTTGCATGCGAGCCGACACAGCCGGGAAGCTTTTTGGTATAACTATATCCTCTTTCAAACAGTTACTGTCATTTCAGCGTTTCCGATTCACGGACAATTCAATTTTCCCTGATCCCACTGTGCCTATACACCCGTGCGCATACAAACAAATCAAACCGCCGATGGAACCCCCCACCCACTCTGCCCAACTCGATCACTATTTGTCTGTTTTTTGGCAATTATTTTTGTTGATGTTGATAAACAAATCTACAGCACAGTTATATTTTCGCATTGTTTGCGAATAAATAAAAATCGTTAAACAAACCCCAACAATATCTTTTATATCCTAACAAAAAATATAAAAAACGGTAATCCACAGTACTCATCAAACGCGAACAAATTACTAATTTCAGCAAACAATGAAAAAAATACTGTTGCATTCTACCATTGGTAAATTCATTTCAACCTCATTTTCACTAGGTAATAAATTCATTATTCTATTTTTAAATCCGTATTTTATCGATTCGCAGTCACCTCTACGATACATATTCAAAAATGTGACGAACACATTTTTTTTTGTTTTTACATAATTATTTTGTTTATAGCAGATCGTAACCTATATGTCACAGGGTGTAAATGTTTTGGCACAAGACACTACTGAGAAATAGGTGATTCTATACAAGTGATTACATTTTTTTCTAACAATTCATTGCAAAAAGTTATTAAGATCAGAAATTGATAAATCATAAATACATACAAAATAATATATTGTGCAGAAAGTCACTTATTTCCCACAAGGTGTGAATGTTTCGACATGTATTTTATAAAAACATCAATAATCTTTTTTATTTTCATTTTCAAATATTATAAAGCACAATATAATCTAGAACAATATATAATTGTCTTGTTTTTTTTTTTCAGAAAGAAGGTGAGATCAAAAATCGAAACCCTAACTGGGTGAGTTATTATTAATTTTTATTAGTTTAAAATAACTGAAGCTAACAAAATGATTAATGGAAATATTTTTATAAACTAAATGCAGGAAAATTTGATAATAAACAAAAAAGTATATATACTATAGAAACTAACAAAGTATCAGCAACAGCATACCAAAAAAATGGTGATAAGATATTGTTTAAAATATATTTATAGAAATTGGAATATTGTTTAACAATATTTTTATTTTAATGGCAAATTATTTTTTTATTAAATCAAATTCGAAAAAAGTAATATGAGAAAAATTAATCATTTAATAGCAGAATATATAACCAATTATAAGTAGGACAATACGTATGACGGATGATTCATTTTCGTCCATCACATTTTCCTTGTTGTTGATTACAAAACTGTTTAAAAATAGACCAAACGTGCGATCCAAATCCATTATAATCCATCCCGCCATTATTGTCTGATCTCCACATGTAGATCGGCTTGTTAGACTGATTTAAACTCGCAGATCTGGCGAGCACCGATCACCGGATGTCGGTGAAATATGAACGCCATAACGTGTCTCTATCGTTGCCTGGATGGGAAGTTTATGGACTCGACTCTAGTTCCAGGACTCTTCAAAACACGCACTCCTTCTACCAGCTGAAGCTAGCGCACAGTGGCAGAAAGTCGCGAAAACTTCGGGAATAGATGCTCAGATGTTAATAGCCCAGAACGAATATGCGGGATGTGTACAGACCCTTGAATTTAATTCGAGAACAGGAACAATTGATTTGTCTCGATGAGGCAATAAATTAAAGTTCATTGCTTTAAAAATTGGAGGTCACACAACCGAATATATCTGGTATAATTTCCGCAAACATGCGATACGCACTCAAATTTAGTCTAACTATTAAAACGAAGATACATTTTTTCCCGCAGTTTCTGTTACAAGAATAATTAAACTTTTACCTTGCGTCTTTGTCGTATACGCAAAGCACAGATGAGACTTTTATTCGCTATCTCATTATCCTACGTGTTACAGAGAGGTACATATGCTATCTACGTTTAACCATAGACAAAAATGAAATAAAAACAGTAGTGAAACAACGGCAACGGATATTTTCAAATATTAAAAAAAATTGAGTATGTCATTCATGTCATATAGGTATGTCATTTATGAAGTTGATTTTGGCGTTGACAATTCATGCTTCATTGGGTGTTGATAGTTTTGTTAGTTTAATCTACAACTCTTTTTGTATGTTTAATCTGTTTATTATATTTGTGTATAATACTGTCAGTTTTAACATTTATTTGCTTCGGAAATCACACGATTTTACCCGAGAAGATGATGTTATCAAACCCCCTTCCTTTCGAATGATTTGAATTTCATGATTATGATTGATAACGCGAGGATCAACTATGGAACATAGAGTATACAATGTACTCATTTTCATGCAATTTATTCAGATTGAACTTGTAATCAAATGCACAAACAACAGATGTTACTGCGTTACATTGTCTTCAAATAAACATTTTTTAACTCGTTTAAGAAATACATAAATAAACTTATTAGTAGGATATAGAAACCAAAATATGTATATTCAAGAAAACAGACAGTTTGTATATGATTTGGATACATCCAATAATGAACCTGAATGAATTAGTCAAGAAGGTAACTGTAGTAAAGTAAAAGAAGAGATAATCCAAGTCCTGGATGGATAGAATAACAGAATTGGAAAAGGAAGACGAATAAACATCCAGTTTTGGTTGATCGATTTTTATCAAAAAAATATTAACTCCTGTCATTGGTATTTGATAATTAAATATGGAATTTCGTTAAAATTCAAGTCAATTTTGCTCTATGCCTATTCAAATAAAACTACATAGTTTGATTAATGGATTGACAGACTAAAGTCTAAAAAGTCAAAACTAATGTAAAGATCTCAATTCGCATCAAAATTTGAAATGTCAAGATCAATATATTTTTGATACCTTCCACTTATGGCGTCAGCGATACTGATTACGTTAATATGTCGAAAATTTTTAATAACGTCCTCCATGGTATAATATAACTTGATGATGTTCAATTATTTTAAAGTTCTTGACCCGATGTGTCATCACAAGTTTTTTTTTTATTAAAATTATCAATTTATTTCCAAAACACAATTCAAATCACAAATATCTAACTTGCAAGTGTCCGATCATTTCGAGAATGTTCGGTAAGGTTCGCTTTTAATCTTCACTTTTGAAATTTAAAAATTTGTAAAAAAATATAATTGTAGAATGTATGTGATTGTAGTTTATATTTTTATTAACACATTAATAAAACGAGTTTCCTGTATTAGAGCTTGAATAAAATAATGACAATCCCTTAAAGGGTTGCAGTAAATCAAGAGAACTCAACCGAAACGTTTAACATGGAATAATTAAAAATTTTCGTGAACATCAGTGCTCATTTAATTTCGTGGCTTTGATGTGACAAGACATCTACAACTACAATTCAAATGATTGTACCCAGTAGATTATGTAAATAACTTGTATTTAAATAAGGGACCACCCCTTGTCAACACACATGAATTGTGTCATATTTGTTTAGTTCGAGGGTCCTAGTATTCCCTACTGACTTTTATTCTCTATCATTACGCAGACAACATGGGAATTGCTAGGGGTTGCTTGAGAACCAAGGAATTGCAAATCTTCTCATTTTCTAATATAAATTACATTCTATAAAGAAAAGCATAATGTCAATTAAGAATTTTAGAATAGATTATATGAAAGACTTATAGTTTGTAATAGACAGGAAATGATCTCAGTGATTTATATTGTTTTTAGACATCATCTGTTTAAATATATTTACAAAAATTAGTGCCATATTACCGTATTATTATAACAAATTCATGGTGTACCTATAGGACGCCAAATTTTGGGTGCGCTATTTTTTTGATAATTTAAAAAATAATTAAACAATATTCTCGTAATTATTAGTTGTGTGCTCCTTTTAAATTTACAATACTTGAGAACCTCGTAAATTAAATGATTAAAAAAAAAGAGATAAATATACAAGGTGGTGACGTCCCTAATTATTTTAGGTAAAAAAACCTTCAAATAACAGTTGTAGAGCATAAAATTTAGCATCTGAATACATCAGCAAAAATAATTTTATGTGCCTTGTAAGCTCAGAAATTAGGTATGAAAATTATAAAAATCACCCCAAAAATTGCGGTAGTCATGGAATTGAGACAGTAAACAATAAATATTTAACGGTTTATCTGTGAAATTGACGGCGATAGTTTATTTTTATTATTATTTAAAATTACTGTCGAAGTGAAAAATATTACATAAATTAATTTTGAATTTAAAAAATAAAAATAAAATTACTATATTTTTTAGTGTACAGTGACAAAACAGTTATTGCAAATTAAAAATCATTTACAAAAAGATGCTAGGTGATAATACCAATTTACTAAAATTTAATTGAAATTGGCCAAGTAATTTGATATATTTGTAGTATAAACTGTAAATTGATTATTCTGTAGGTATGTAGGTGTTTTGATGTAATAAATTAAATGTAAATCCAAGTTAGAATGCAAACTATTTAGGTACAATTTGTTTATTCCATTTAATGCAAAAATTTGACCTGGTTTTCAATTTATAACCTTGTAATTTGTGAATATAGAAGAAAACGTGTTTCAGAAACTGTAAATATAAATAATTTATAAAACAGAGAGCTATCTGTTTGCCGTTTAAAATTCAATTAATAATTGGATGGTATAAAAAGTATAAACAAGAAAACCTGTCGAAAGAGCGGCAACGACCGCTCCAAAACAATGCGCTGGCTTATCTCTAAATTTGAATAATGGGATAACCTATATTCGAACAAGAGTTCCTCTGATACAGCTGACCTATGCTCGCGTCCAAATATTCTAAATCGAACTCATTATCCCAAAACAGAGAACATTGTTTATGAATATAGCATCATTATTTTTCTAGGCTTTATTTTGTTTTTTTATCACGGTTACACAAAAGATCAAGGAGCATAAGAGACAAAAAATAATTAACAGCGTAAATAAAATTGTAGTTTTCGATAGTCTTATCGGTTGTAATTATAAATTTCGTTTTGTTTTTTATCAAACCAAATTTGGAATACGGAGTATAGTAAACAAGTATTATTCATATTTATATTACAAGTGCAATAAAGATAAACATGTTTGAGTGATAATTTTTTAACAGTAAATTATTTTCTGCCTACTTGAAGTTATTTTAAGTAGTTGTGGGTATTTTAAGAGACTGTTACAAATGACGTGTACTGCGGATGACTTTGTTATAAATATGACCAATTTAGAATCATATTATCGAAGTCACACGCTTCACTGCCACAAATATTTTACAGCAAAACGATCATTCACAGAGTTATTAATTGTTACGCTTTTATTTTCCATAAATACATATTTCAAAGACGATTCACAAATAAACACACATGTAACTTCTGCTGAAATATTATCCACATTCTTTAGGGAAGAACACATTTTTCTTCATTTTCTAACTAATAAGTAATTTTCTAATTCCAATAACTGTACATACATTAATAGATATTAGATTTAAGATTGAAAAATTTGAGCTCCGTTTTGATATAAAATGATGAACCTTTCGGATCTTAAATAGATCCATCTTCAGAATATTTTAAACGTCATGTAGATGCATCTTTATATTTAATTGGATTACAAATTTTAAAGTGATGAAGTCTTGCAAAAACTTAAGTTAACCTTTTTTTGTTTAATTCGACCTACTATGTCTAATTTGTTGCTCTATATGATGCAATTTTTTTTTTATTTATATTTTATGTTATATAATATCGTTTTAAAGCATTATACTCAAAAAAGTGATCCAGGTGTGGATGCAAGATACCAAATATTGTGGTTTGGTGCGTTTGAAAGTTGGTAAAGTGAACAGTCTGTTATTTAAAGCATCGTAAGAATTTTTGGTGCGACTATATTTGCAAAAGATTAATCAATTTATCAGTTTGGAAGTTAAAAGTTAAAACATTATATGAAGTGAAGTTGGGTAAGAACCTTGATAAGTCATTGGACAAGGAGGAAAGTGTGGTAATTTAGCTGCGATTTGAAGGATATTATTTGTAATAGCAGTTTCTTCATTATTAAAAGTTTGTTTGGGGAAAAATAAAAAATCTATTGATTAAAGCTAAAAATTAAAAATCGTGCAAGATCTCATTACAATTCGAAAATATATCAATTATTATGTTTGTGTTTGTATTTATAATAATATATGTTTAAAAATACTTAATTTATATTTCATAAACACTTTTAGATGATAGACGATAAAAAACTTCAAAAAAAGAAAAGTTAGTTATTGAGGTCCAAAACGTTATTCGTTTTATATAAAACGTACAAATAAATGAAACCATATGCCGAAGATTTCAATCTTAAATTTATAAACATTGGACTCTTTATATAGTTGTTGAAGAGAAAAGATTCAGACATTTGATTTTTGGAGTTTTTATAAGCCTATTGCTTCCTCGGCTTGGAAAGCTGCGTCCCATTTCGCTAACGAAGTCCCAGCTAGATGATTTGTGTGTAAGCTGATACTGTTCCATATGGACCACGTGTAGTGGCAGTGGTTTTGCGATATTACACAATGGATCTGTTGGTGAACAGAAACAACAAGGCTGTCGAACGGAACAAAGCCTGGCCAGCACATCTGTTTGCCATTAAGTGCGAGGACGACCAGCGCTCGGCTCAACTTCCAGACATCCGCTAGGACTTCCTTTGCGAAATGCAGGAATTCCACAACAAACATCATGTCGACTATTACTTTTCATAATTTGTAAATTTTTATAACAATGTAATTGTAATCTTTTCTATATTTCCTTTTTCGTTCGTACTGATTTTCGTATCGTTGTACTGATAATTAATTAGAAAAACATTTTGTACTGTGTGTTTTTTTTTATATACCGTACTGAATGTACTGATTTTTGTTTTTTTATAATTATTTAATTAGATGTATTTACACATTTTAATATTAACTAAAATTTCTTCTACCTTTCTATTGACCCCCAGTAATAAAACAATTAATATAACGTTTGACCAATGACTTGGTAACACTGTTTGCTTTTGTAAATTATTGTTAACTATGACAATATTTGAGAGTAGGATGAAACTTTTGGGTGATTCATTTTTATTTAATATGTATTCAATTATACATTTTTTTAACTTTGGCACATATATGTAATTGCATTCTATTTTATCGCCTTTCACTCTATGATGTAGGCTTGAGAGAGTCAGAAACAGAAGTCGAAATAAAAAAAAATGGAAACACTGACTGACTTCCAAAAATTTTATCCTTCCATCAATCAATTCTCCAGTCAAGAAAATAAAAAACTTCTATCTTCTGTGTATCTATAACAATAGTAATAAAATTATAGTACTAGTATTTTTCTTAAATCATGGGAGTGCAAAGACATTATGTGTCTCAATAAAATATCAAAATTATAGTAAAAAATAAAAAAATAAATAAACATGAAAGTACATATAGGTATATATTATTTTCTTTAGTTATTTCTTCAAGTTGTATTTCAGAGGTCATAATTATGAATAATTCTAATAATATATATATTTATATAGCCAGTCATCCTTCTATCCTCAGGTGTAGAATAATCTAATACTGTTCTAAAATATAAACTATGAAATATTTTGTACTGAATAAACACGATAATTTTGTTTAGTAAGGAAACTGCTTGTTTTGCAGTGCCGAATTACGCTTCTCACAGCGAGTGTAATAGCTTGCGCGCGCATCGATATAAGCTGTCTTGCTATATGCTAGCATTCTTCTTACTGTTGCTAGATGAATTTTTATAATCTTTTATACAAAATAAGAGAACTGTATACAATTGTTCATGAAAAAAATAATTATTATAAGCAATTAAAAATAAATTAATAAATATATTTATATGTACACGAACCGCCTCTGTATCTAATAATACTGTATTAAACATACTTAGGTCTTGTATTGACTTCATAAAAAATGGTACTCAAGGATTATTACAAAATTGGTGTAATATTCCCAAAATTAATCAAAAAACAAAAGTAAACAATTTTGAAATATAGTTCAACTTTCATCGCATTAGTAATAATATTTAGTAGTCTAGTTCGGTGCTTGTGTAAGAGTCATTAGTTACATAAAATTAGTTTACACATATGAAGAATTCCCCGGTGCTTCGTCCCGTGAGAACTCGAGATTTGAGTGAGTTGGAGTGTCAGGCGCTGCAACACTATCCTGATTTATTTGTGTTTGCCAGCCGGGCTACGGGAACACGAAAGCTATGTAGAAACAATGAACACAACAGGGCGCAGAGGAAGAGAAATAGGTTACAGTTTAGTGTATATGTGGGTGAAAAAGGGCATATGTGGAGTCATTTATAACGCAACCCTAAGATAAAAACTTATCAAGATTATTATAGGCGTTTTTTTTGTCATACATCTCATCTCACCTCAGTTTAAGACAAGATTTTTTATTTGTAAAAAGAACGTAATTGTAGTATTTAATATGTACAGTAATTAATAAGTACCATGTCTATTTGCTGGTAATTGTCTTGTCTAGAAATTTTATGAGAAGACTTGACTAAATCTAAGTGTAGACTAGAAAGTTTATGTAGATATCAAGACTTTAGAACTAGATTGTTTCAATACTCTACATTAACCTGTGCATATGCTTTAGACAAGGATAGATAATTATTCGGAAGCATTTTTGTTTTTATTTTACAATCACTGTTTTAGCTCGGATGGGACAAGCTTCGCATAATATTTATAATTCGAAAATTTATTTTTTTAATTAATCCAAAGTCATAAAAATTGTCTACAATTTTCTAGTCTTGATCTAGAATAAGAGAGTCTTGTCTTGTCTTGAAATTTCAAGACAAGACTTTTGCTAATCGTATATTGATAATCTAGACAAGGTGAGACAAGAATCTAGAAAGTTTAGATCAAGACGGCAACACTAGTAATTATACAAGAGTTTTTTATTTTGTCGGATAAATTTTTATGGGAAAATTAATGTTTTTAATTTATTTTTCTTTATTATTTGTATTTATTTCTTTCCTTTGTCAATAAATATTAAAGAATGTATATATTCAATTTTAATAATTCAACTACAGTATAAAGCTCAGTATTCAAATAAGCCTGTAGTAGAGGAGATAGTATTTATAGTATAGCTATATAATCATATGTTTTTTGTAGTAAACAAGTTACTGGTTAGTTTCTATAAATATCTGAATTTGATTTAACTCTTGGACAGCGTGGTTTTAAAAGGTTACACCTATCTTAGTAGTAAATTACTGTTTTAACACTGCTTGTAAAGTAGCCGATAAACGAATTCATAATAAAAGATTTTTAGAAGATTCTCAGTTCTTTACGAGGTACTCATTATAGATTAACTTTAAGTAATACGACAAATATTAATGGACAGATAGCCACTATTCTTTTTTAAGAATAAATATATCAGTACTTGAATATATTAATATTATTTATATTCCTGCTAATTTTTTGCTATTAAAAATATTAGAAGTATATATTTATCCGATTTCACAATTTTAAAATTATTTCATATCAATGCATTCATTCGAATGAATATGACAATAATAAACAGATAGTCATTAAACATTAAACAGATTATTGATTACAGTACTTATGGTACAAATGGGATTTTCCCAAAAAACAATTTTAAATAATATTAACGAAAATATTGTTCATTTATTACTCGTTTACTAAGTATTGGAATTTTACAAAATAAAAAAATAAGGATACGGATCATGAAAATCAGATGATTAATTGCTGTGAGTGACATTTTACGTAGATTTTATGAAAATATACAAAAATTAAAAAGTAAAAAGTTATAATGACGAAATGCATTTTGTATTGCGATCTATTTTTTTATATTTCGTACGTCAATTTTAAGTTTCCACTATTCCGCGACAAATATTTTGACGCAAAATACTACAAAGTATGTAGTACAGAAAAAGTTTAAACATACAAACAGCAAGTGCAAAACACATTGCGAATCATTAATGAAAAACACTTAATCATTCATATAACCCATTCTTCGAAAACACGTTATTCTCAAAAAACAGATTTCCTGTAAAAACGTGCATCTGGTTCGGAATGAGCGTAGTAACCTATGACTAACAATCAGTTGTTTATTTTTCCACACCATGAGGAAACGGAGAAAAACTTGATATGAAGATGCGTGAAGTGTCTTTGTTCTAAGAAGTGAACGCATTGTGAAACACCCACTCATTCGGGCACATATGGTTTTTGTCAGCGGCAGAACACTGAATGAATAATACCAGATTGAGGATCTGGTTTTTTACGCGATGAGACAATGTGACATCTTCATTGAACATACTTTTTCTTCGTCTTTTTGTTCTCGTTTAATTTATTTATCTATTTAATTATTTTATCATGTCATCATAGCGACTTTGCGGAAAATTTTACTAATAAAAAACTTTACTTGAGATAATACTTTACCCAAATAACAAGAGAAACTAAATGAAGATAATAAGACCAAAGTCTAATAGGGTATAAAAATTAAGGCAAAAGCAACTACCTCTGAAAAAAAAAAATGAGGAAATTAGTAAGTATTGCACAAGATTAAACAATAAATTCATTTGAAGCAGTAACAAGAATAAGACGAATACACAAAACATTAGTGTCCGATAGAAATTTCGGTTTCAGTTTCGACAAGTTTCGACCATAATAGTTGTTGAGTTTTTTTTTTTTTTAAATTGTTAATTAATAGTTTTTTATACATTATTTCAATTTTCTTCCCTTCCAAAAACTTCTTGAAAAGACTGCTTATTTGATTTTATTTTTTAGGTGGTGATAGATTACTAAAATCTTTACTTCTTTAGTATTACGAGCGCTTTTGTTAAAAGTGTCATCTAACCTAATATGATTGTAATGTAAAAACATACTTCCTAAAGTGCATTCTTATTTTGCGCCATTATTTAATAAATTGAAGCCTTGTATTTAATTTAATAATCAAGATCACTAGAATTCCGTGGTATATAAAAATTAACTGAATTTTAACTACAAAACATATTAGAATTATAAAACGTAAATGAGAATATTTATTAGTCTCAGTCACATATTTTTTTATATAAAGCGATAATATAAAGACCAGAATTACTGGTTAATGAAATTAAAACGCTATTACAATACCATAGTAATTGGAATTAAAATTTAAAAACCCGTAGGAAAATTTATTAATTGCTCAATTAATTAGTGTATTTCGACTAAAAATGGGTGAAATCTAAAGTTCGAAACTAAGTATAAGATTTATATTGAAGCATTAAAATGTAAATAAATCCAAACAGCGTTAAAGTTATTAACAGTATTTATTTGTCCAATTATTTAGTGGTAGTAGTTTTGGGTGCCTAAATTGTCAAACACTTTTATGTTATACCTACAAATAATGTTATTATAAAAACTGCAAATGTTTTATGCTTTAATCATAAAAAAAAAATTTAAAGTCAAATTAAAAATGGTTTTTGAATTATAAAAACATTAAATGTTCCGTGGAGTATAATTGTTGATTGCTACCTGTATAGCAATAAAAATTTCTAATGGCAGTAAGAACGCTAGATATAAAGGTGTCTTTAAGTAGTGGTTATTAAATGATTAGTACCTTCTGTTCTTGCTATATCGTAGACGCTGTTTGAGCTGTAAAATATCATCCAATTTACAACACACAATTAGGCTTAATTACTACTGAAGTAGCTCTTATATTACAATTTTACCTTGCGAACTCTTTTTACGTTTGCATGATAATTAAATCAACAGTACACCTCATAAATTTAAATCGTGCACAATGAAGTATGATTACACACTATTAACTTTTTATCTGAATGACAGAATGTTTGTCATAATACAATGTATTACAAATGAAAGATATGGACACATATGGAACAGAAACAAAGATCGCATTGTGCGACGTAATGTTCATCTACCGGAAATACTTAAGCGCGGGCTGAATGGCTACTGTTCTGCAGGAACCGACGCACATAACCAACAAAGATTACACGATAGCATACAAGAGATTGAATTGCTTGTTGTTTATTATACTCAAGACGGTTTACGAAATTAAAATGTGACTAATTCCTCTACGAGATTCTATCGCTGTTGTAATTAATTTTACGCTTACCTATTACGGGATTACATGGCGAAATAAATTGATCTAAATATTTTACAAAATGTTTGCGGATTTTTAGGCTAGGAACATGGTTTGGAAAATGATCGGAATTCATTCCATATTAAGTTCTATTAAAATTCCCATGTTCAATTTACTTAATTTATAATTTATCGGATTCTTCTACTTTGAATTTTACATCTACAATACTTAAGATTATGGGTTTCAAAAGAACATTTATTCATTTATTTGACTTCTCTGAATAATATATAAGAGTATTTTAGGTACATAATTGCTTTTTTTTATCGAGCACAAAATTTTACATATTAACTGAAAATTTTCATAATTTACAATTTCGAGAGTCGTACAATTGCATTTTTGGTTCAGTGTTTTGTTGACCTAATGTTAAAAGTTAAAGGATGCACTTGACGATAACGATAAGAATCCTTTAGCTAAATAGACTCTGACTAAGTTAGAGCTCATATAAAAAACTCAGTTAAGATGCTCAAGTAATCAGAAAATCATTCCTATAATACTTACGTAAAAAAAATTGAAAGAAAATAATAAATAACTAATCGTATATCAATAATATATAAAAACAATATAATAACAAAAGAATTACAGAAACAACAATAATAAATGACAATTTGTAAAAAGAAAAAATGCTTAACACTTATTCATAATTATTTCACACATGTCATTTTTACCAAATGAGAATGCTTGACCTGTAGGTAATTTTTCAATGAAAATATTTTATAAACCCACGATATTATAACCATGGTTACATTTTGTTGATGTCAAATATCATATGTGTGAACTGTTGTCATTCGTAAAATAATCAAGCAAATATAATTCGAGCTATGAATTTAATTGGTAATTTTTTTTAAAATTCCTGCAACTCAGGTCAAAATGACTCTTTTGACACTCGTTTGTCTGTTGCTACGAACAACTATTCGTAGAGTTTTCCAATAAATTCATGGCTCTTATTATAGTACTAATAAAAATAAAATTTTATACATATGTATATATAGTTTTTTTTTTTGATCCCCAATTTAACAAAATTTTGGAATGATCCATAATCCTGTATCGATTGGTTAGAGTTAAATTTGCATGTCCATTAAATTATTAAAAAGTAAATATTTTTGAAAATATACATTTCAATTCAATTTAATTATCTAATATTGTGAGTTCCGTGAATTGTACGAGTATATGAAAGTATATATTTTATTGAGTGTTGTATATTCGGCTGATAATTAGTTTCTGGTTTGAGATTTCGTCGTTACGGGCTTGTATATTAACAAAATGAAATGTCACTTTGAATATTTGTAGTGATATAGCTTGGAATAGTAGAAGCAATAAGGATTGAGAAACACGGAAGATTACAAAATTAATAGAAAACTTGTTTAGTATTCGAAACGGGTTTTTACGCTGGGAGTAATTTAACACCTTCTATCAGAGATCGCTTCTAAGTCATCGATCGTCTGATCATCGAATTTATGTTTCTAATCTATCGGTATCGCCGTTATCTGGCGTTAATTGCCACTGGGAGAAGATGCGGCAAGTGAACAACCTGGGAACCGGTTCGCGGGGCCATTTGCATAACAATCGCAGCTCGGCCACTGCCACGCACTCTGGATGGAAACAACCTGTTAATTGTGCAATTTGGACCCAGATCCACTGCAGTTTTACCGCTAGGCTCCACAATACCCTCTCATTCATCATCCAGCTAGGGTGCTCTGCGAAAATCATACGCGACGAGCGTTCTCACCATCAATTACTCTAGGACATTGTCCATGTGAACTTATTGTCAACTCTGGAATGCTCATGTCACGAAATACACTACGATCAACCGTTATCTTCGGAAACATTTTTCTATGTCGAGCACTTGATAACTGTTGAAACTGATACTCCAGACCAAGTTTGAAACGAAACATTCGGGAGATTAAAAGGTTCATCTTCTTACAACGGCTAACGAGCACACAAATTGTAATCCTTAAAAAACATCATCCGTAGGAATAAATACAAAATATTTGCATTACCATTTATAAACTATTAGTACCTAAGTTTCACAACATTAAATACGACAAAATATTTACAGGAATTCATTGCTATTGAAAAACATCCGTAAACATTTGTATATTATCAAGAATTAAAGCTGTTCTTTTGTATGAAATTCCAATGACAATTAGTAAAACATTAATCGAAATTCATTGTCTTTGGGAAGTATCACTAGTTGAACAGGAGTTTCAACGAAAAATTCGTAACTACGGAGTAGAAATTCGCCAAACAAGAAGACAAAATTTTATCTGCTACAGGTTTTACGAATGACGAATCTTTTATCTATTGAGGAAACATCACTAAGAACTTATTCGTTTTGAAAAAAGAAAACTATCGTTCAACTGAAATTTGGGCAATAAAAGGAGATGAAGAACTATGTGCAGAGATTATCAATCATTTCTAGTCGTCATGAAGAAAACTTTGAGAATCTAGACGATACAAAAGCCGTTGTAATTTTTGGCGTGCTAAGATTTTAGTGGTGATTTACCAGTGGTGACCGTTCTCAATAATCTTTGTAATTATTACCTTCTAAGTACTATAGATTCACTGTCTTTGGTTTGTTAAGAAGAAAACTGTGTGAGAATCTGGACAAGAAAAAAGTCCGTAGTGTGGCGTAGTAAAGAGTTAGGAAATTTGGTGGTGACTTACTACTGCTGACCGTTATCAATAATCTCTGCAATTATTACCTTCTAAGTACTAGAAATTCACTGTCTTTAATTTGTCATGAAGAAAACTATATGAGAAGCTGGAGGACAAAAAAGTCCGTTTTAATTTTTGGCGAACTAAGGAGTGAGGAAATTTTGGTGGTGACATCGGTGCTGACCGTTATCAATAATCTGTGAAGTTATTACCTTCTAAGTAGTACAAATTCACTGTCTTTGAAGAAAAATGTGTGAGAATCTGGGCGACAAGAAAGTCCGAGGTAAATTTTTCGTAGTAAGGAGTGAAGAGATTTTGGTGGTTGTTGACCGTTATCAATAATTTTTGTAATTATTACCTTCTAAATACTAGAAATTCGCTATCTTTCATTTACCATGAAAAAAACTATGTGAGAATCTGGGCGACAAGAAAGTCGGTTGTAATTTCGGCGTAGTGAAGAGGTTTTGGTGGTGACTTACCGGTGCTGTGTGCCGGCGTAGATGCGATTGCCGCTGGTGCCGTCAACACATGTCCACCACGGGAGGTGTCCAGCCGAAGCCACTGTGCAGCTGTCGACCTGCTGGTCACTCACTGTCCAACACTAGCACTTGAGTCCCGCACTAGCACTTGACAAGCCGCTCGCGAGACAATGAGGACGAACGTGTGCGTGCCCGGTGCGTACGCCGGTGCGTCTGAGAGCGGCCGCGAGAGCAGCGGAGCTGGCGCGCCCCACCACCGGACACCCCGCCTTCTCGCAGTCGCCTCCCACGGCACCCACGTGCGCGGACCGCCCATCCTGGATCGCGATCGATGCGGGCTTTCTTGCCGCGCGCGCCACCCATTGTTCAAGCCTTTGGCGCCTGGCATTGTTTCCCGGCGGGCGGGGCTTCGCCGAACACCCACCCTCACAATAGCTTCGCACGCCGGCCTCATTAACCACATACAAACTCTTCACTTTCCAAGTCAGGAAATCATTTCACTGTTCTGCCGTAATGGCTGATGCTTACTTTGCAAGCTTCCACCAAGACTCGTTGCAAACTATTGACGTTTAACTTTTCTTTGACGGCAAAGAAGCGCGCGCCTGTTATCTGCTTAATGCCCTACCCGTTACCCGACCAAAACGAACATTAAACATTGTTGATTATTCCGCAGATTCTCACCGCTAAACCTTTACATCCACCATCCCCTTTATTCTTCATGTTCAAAAAAGCTCACATCACCACAAAACATCGCAAAGAAAAATCTCTTCTTTATTACTTATCGCTAATTAAACGTTATTAACTAGGAGATTGGATTTCTTGACAGTATAGAGAATTAGAAGAAAAAATTACTGGGAACATCCTCAGGATCAAACTACAATATTGTACTACGATCCTACCAATTGTTTTGATCCTACCCGAGATCATCCTCAAGATGTGTAAACAGTTAAAGTTTTAAATACGATATTGAATTTCTTGACTGGATGGAGAATTAGAAGAAAGAATTACTGGGTTTTAGTCATAAACGATATTATTTTAGTACATCGACCTTTCGATCCTACCTGGGATCATTCTCAGAATATCTAAACAGTTAAATTTTTAACTTTGAGATTAAATTTTTTGACTGGATGGTGAATTAGAAGAAGGAATTATTGGGTTTCATTCATAAATGATATTATTTTACTACATCGACGTTTTGATCCTACCTGGCATCATTCTGAGGATGAGTTAAGAGTTATTTTTTTCTTTATTTTCATTAACATAGTTATGATTGTTAAAATAAATATTTTCCTGAGTGCATAATATTTGATTAGCACACATGAAAACTTCATGGATAAGTGAATATTATCCACTCAGCAAAATATTTATTTTAACGATCACAACTATATTTTTTGATACAATTAATGATATGCTGTGTTTAGCAATGATTAATATAAATGAATATGAAGAAAAATTTAATATCTTGAGAATGATCCTATTTAAAAAGAATCGAAACGTCGATGTAATAAAATAATATCGTTTAGGACTGAAATCCAGTAATTCCTTATTCTAATTATTAACTGTTTTGTATATTCTTCCCTCTTCACAATTTTTCTGTAATAATTTGATGCAAAAATGCAAGGACAATGGTGGTTCACCATTCAGAGATCTTGAGTTCAATTTCTAGCGTCGCCAACTATTACCCAAATAAAATACCGCTGTGTCCAATAATTTCTGAATCCATTATAGCCGTAAATCCCTTGCACAGGATTTAGGTTGACAACCTATTCATGGAACAAGTGAAGTTCATTTGTTTATTATTTTTTTTATTAAAATAAAACAATAAATATTGCTGATTATTTTAGGAATTATCACTATGGAATCCTATTTGTCTTGTTTATTCCTCGCCAATAAGTTTTTAAAAAGCTTAGTTCGTCAAAATACATTTTATTACTTATTTTTCACTATCAACAAAGAACATAAAAATTCCCCTTGATGAATGATAGATTGTGATTTTAATACGACAAATTTGAATTCGATCACTATCAATTATTCACTAATAATAAATAATTACGTACTTATGTACATTTGGAAAATAGTAGACTATACAAACATATCATAATTAAAAAATAATAAAAAAGAAAATCAGCTCACTCATTTATGAATAATAAGTACATAACTGGAGCGTTTGACATCTGGTGTTTTCAGAAAACAAAAAAGTAACCTTAAAATAATATATACCAATTCCACATAGGTAAATATTTTTACTCTTTTTACTAATTTTCTTCTTAACATTTTACTTGTATTTTGTGCCTTCAATTTTGGAACTCTAAATCTAAACATTCGTTGAATTTGAGTCGAATTTCACTATCAAATTTAATATCAATATCTTTTTTACTTTATTTTCTTTACGTTGGTTTTTATTCTACGGTATTTTACTATTCCATATATATATTTCTTAAAAATATTATCTTCATTTTTTTTAAAATTTCGTTCTAGTGTTGTAGCAACTAGCAAACAGAGAATTTCATATTTGTTTGTAAAAGAAATAGTTAAGTGTAGAAATAAAAAGAAATGTGTGTTTGTTGGGTTTTGTGAAAGCAAACATTAAACATTGTTGGTGTGCGTGTGGTTTGCTTGAATCGTTATATATACCGACGTCATTTTTACAAAAAATGTGATAAAATATGCATTGGCATATAAAACGCGCAAGGGTTGTGTGTAGGTAAGTCTTGGTTCTCGGTTACGTGTCGGGTGAATATTTCATGAACATTAGTCAAAGTTATAATGGAGAGCTGTTTGAAGCACGTTTTACCAGATATATAATTCCCAGCCCCTTGGCCGTTGGAACAAACGAAGGCGCTAAGACGCCGGCGTCTTGGGCGGCTGCGCCAGCGAGTTAAACATGGATGACGAGGAAACGACTTGGTAACTTGTTTAGCATCTCCAGAGGTTTGTCACGAGGCCCGCTGCGCCTCAATGGAGAATGTTGTAACGCAATTACTCGGCGGTGCATTAAATGTCATGAAATTTAAATGAGGGGGAGGACGACTCCAGCGCCAACCTGCCGAACTACAGCTAATTGGGTACATTACATTTCGGCACAACACCAAACTCTCTTCCGGCCGCCGCATTCACTGCAGATCTATATTTGTGACAGCCATTGCTTCACATATTATATTTACCCAAAGTAAACATCTATCATATATTTTAGTTCTCATTTCATTATTGCTGCACTGTTAACTTTTAACACATAAATTTTAAAATACCGACGTTAACCTTCAATAATGAAAAGTATCTTAAAAAATTACGTACCAATATTTGTGACAGCCATTGCCTTACATATTATATTTACCCAAAGTAAACATCTATTATATATTTTAGTTCTCATTTCATGTCTCCTCGATGATTTTCTCTTTTTCTGCACTGTTAACTTTTAACACTTATAAATTTTAAATTACCGACGTTAACCTCCAATTATGCAAAGTACCGTAAAAATTATCTACCAATCCTAACCGACGCATTCATTGCAGATCTACATTTGTGACAGCCATTGCTTCACATATTATATTTACCCAAAGTTAACATCTATCATATGTTTTAGTTCTCATTTCATGTCTGTTCGATGATTTTCACTCTTGCTGCACTCTTAAGTTTTAACACTGAATTGTTCGAATGTGTAATTAAGATGCCACTTATAAATTTTAAATTATCGACGTTAACCTTCAATTGTGATACACGCCTCAGAAAATTACCTTCCAATACTAAAATCAGTCACAAAGCGAAAAAATAATTATTTAATTTTACTTATACAATATTTTTCGACTTATTTTCAATTTTAGGTGATACGGGTAGAATTATTAGGCATAATACATTTCTGAATTCGAATCACTTATTTATCATTCCATTTCACACTGAATGTATTGATCCTAAGTTCCTAAATTATCCACTCGACGAGGTAGATCAGAAAGATCATTTCAGTTTGTTACGAATCTTTGTGTATTTTATAACAGTATAACAGAAAATGGAGAAATTACAAATTTATATTGCGGAAATCAATATTACTTACATATGTTTTGTAAATACTACTTTGTTTTACTATGTTACTTACTTCAATTATGCTGTTATACTATGTAATATAACAGTTATTTTATTTTTCTAAAGTTTCTGTAAATAGACATATGATTGACATGTTAATAATATATGTTTACATAGTGTCATAATTATTGTCAATGATAAATTTAAACATGTAATATTGTAACACGGAAAAATAACTATGGAATCAATAGTGTCATTTTTCACATAAGTTAAGTAGTAGTGCATTGAAGACATGAATTTAATGTATTGTGGAACGATTCTACATATTTCCAAAAATGAGAAAAATTGCACATAATGTGTAAATGAAACGTAAGACTTATTGTTAGTATCATATTACAAATATTGTAACTAAATATATGTATAATATCGCTGTGTTCGTTTAGTAAAAAACCCACAAACTAATAATCTCTCTGGCAGAGTCTGTAGGTTAAAAACCTTTAACTTTACTAAAATTCAAGTAAAACTTATCACGAAATAAGTACATTTAAGGTACTTCAAAGTAAGGATCTTGAAAAATTATTTCAAACAGAATATAAATTCTTTATTTACTTATTTATTATTATCATTATTGACTGTCTTACAGGTGGTCACGTGACATGTTTTCCACCAATTAACATGTAGAATTTCCATAGTTACTAAAAAAAATCTTATTTACATTCTTTACTTAGGGCAGCGGTAGGATACCATTATGTAATGAAGTATCACATTTTATAAACTCTTAAATTTCAGCCATGTCGCGTGCCACTAAAGGAAAAGGTAGAAGTTGAAGTAAAAAATGTATTAAAATAAATTATACTCTTTAGGGTTGTAATATTAAATACCATTTGGTACCAGAAAAGAATAACTTTAACAAGGTTAATTGGAGTTACATTCCCTATGACCATAAAAAATATGTAATAAGAAAAAAAAATGTTTTTTTTTTAATTTTGAGAATGACTGTCAGTTATGTATTTTGACCGATGTGAAACTGTTTCTTCGCTGATCTTATCCGATAGACCGCGCTACGAAGTAGGAAGCACGTTCTTCGCGTGGTCCAAATGTTATGAATGAAGAATTCCCGGGCGTATGAATGAAGCACAGTTCGCGTATGCACATCCGAGCGACATTTTCATTAGTTCATTATGCGATGCGAGCTGTGCGCGGTGGTGCGTGCTGCTTGAACGTCAGAACTAAAATAGGCGCGGACAAGTGCACGGCGGTCACCGCTGCTCCCGAGGAGTGAATGTGGCATTCGCGGGCTATAATAAGCCGAACCCAACAGGAATGTCTCATTAGTTGGAGGTGGGCAGGAAATCTTCCTTTCGCAATATCGCTATCAATCCAAACATCGCTCTAACCGTACTCAAAAATGCAGGTCTTTACTTTTAGGTTTATATCTTCAAAATAAAAAATAATGAAGCACCAAATGGATTTATATTATTTTACAATAGCTTATTGTAATACAAGTGTGGCAAGGCTGTTAATGCAAAACGCTACGCTCATACGTCAATCATATGAGAACTTATATTTATTAAAAAAAAATGTTTCATTAAAAAGTAATAATGTCAATCAGATATTTATCATTTATTATTTTAAATAAAATAAAAAATCAAGGCATCGTCCCAAAAAAGTTCCCATAGAGAGAACAAAATTAGTTTTCTTCAAAATTAAAACCGACACGTCAAGCAAAGCATTTTACGATTTCGCTAGCTGAAATATTTGTAAATAAAAAAATACGGATTTCGAAGCTTTATATTGTTGGTAATTTTTTCTAATATTAATTTATTTAGTCTATCGAAAATGTATTTTATTACATGTATCACTGTTTATATACATATATATATATATATATATATATATATATATATATATATATATATATATATATAGTACCTATAATCTATGACACAGCGTACATTAGTAAATAAATAAATACTAGTTACTATTTTTTAATATAATAAATTATTAAAACACATTTTTGAGTGTTTGATGTTCTCCACATTGTTTTGAATGTTGATAGTGTGACTTTTTCACACGATCGTAGAAAAAATATATTTACATATTCCCTATATCAGATATGAGTTTTCAGGATTTTAGTAAAAATGTCGGAACAGAGGTTACTAACATTTATTTAAACAAAATGAGTTATAATGATTTCATCTGTTCTTTTTGTTCTACAAAAAAATGGTGGAATGAAATAGTATAATCGAGAAAAGTTATGGCGTCCTATTTTCTGAAATACGAGACGAGGATTTCAATACTAGATTTGTAAAGAATTGGTGGTTTCGCAAGAAATAAATTACACAGATTGAATTGAAGAACTGTAGTATTGTGAAAAGATTCGTTTAAATTTCATTATTACTTTTGTAATGAATTAGTAGCATTTCGCAATTGAGATTCACTTTTTGTTATGACACCTAATTGTATGAATGTATTGGATTCTATCAAGAAAAGTTTTTCAATAACTGAGGTCTTAAGTTTATAGAATTAGTAATTTAGTAGAGGTTGTTCTATTTTTTTTTAATGGTTACGACAGTTCACATATCGTCAAATAAAGGCGATCCAGTAATGGAGCATTTTATTGTGTTAACATTTTAATAGATTTGAGGAACCTTGCTGTTTTACAGCAACCATAAGTAAGGTTTTGGCACTGGATCCATTGGAAGTAGATTGTGAAAACAAGAATGAGCATTTCATTAATAGATTTGAACTGAATTTCACAAGAAGAAAGGATTTCATTAATAAAATTTGTGATGAATAAGTCAGCCAATACGGTTGTGTGGTCGTGACGTGTCTTGTCTGATCAGCTCGGTGCTGACCTTGCAGAGACTGTAGGCTGGCAACCTGCATCACCAAAATGCAAGTAAAACATGTCATGAAACAAGTACCTCAGGTACTTGAGGCTCTGTTCCATAAGGGAATGTTGTGCCATAGATGGAATGGAATAAGTGAAATTTTAGAAGAAATAAGGTACTACTTTTACAATGAAGAACAAGAAAGGTTATGACACCTGAACGGATGGTTGCCTAAACAAGAAGAATTAATACAATAAATTTCACGAATTTCACAATTTGGGAAGTGTCGACAATGAAGACTGTTGCGCTCCAGACTGGATCATTCCATTATTATTTTACAGCGAAATATAAGTAATGTTTCGGCACTTGATTCATTTGAAGTAGTTTATTCAAATAAGAATGACCAATTGCACATTGTAAGAAGCAAGGATTTCGTTAAAAAATTTATATTGAATTAATAAAATTTTGCAAGAGGTGCTGGTATTAAGGTTGTGGCATCTGACTCGTTGTGCAAAGAAGAAGGAACATTTCATTAATAGACCGAATTTCGCAATTTGGGAAATTTTGACAATGAAGACGGTGGCGCTCTAGAATGGATCATTTCATTATCTTTTACAATGAAATAAAAGGTTTGAGCACATGATCCATTGGAAGTAATCCGAGGAAAGATTTAGTTAATAAACTTGTATTGAATTAGTAAAATTTGCAAGCGGTGCTAGTGTTAAGGTTGTGGCACCTGACTTGTTGTGCAAAGAAGAAGCAACACTTCATTAATAGCCCGAATTTCGCAATTTGGGAAGCGTCGACAATGAAGCCACCGCGCTCGACCGAATTCCATTACAATAGCAGCAGCTGCGCCATGAATAACCCATTGTGGACCGCGCAGAAGACGCTCCGGTTATGAATAGCTCGCGGTGTTCCAGGCTAAATCGGTCCGCGCGAGATTCATTCATGTGCGCGCGGGGCAGGGGGGTCCCGGAAGCCGCGGCGATGCTGCACCAGCTAGCTACAGTTCATTCACGGGCCGCAGCGCGCGTGTCGGCTCATTGTGGACGACGCGAATAGCACGGCCAGTTAGCGCGGTCGGGGAAATCCACACCGGCTGGTTCGTGCCCTCCCCAAGCACACATCGGCTAGCAGGTAGTACTACATCAGTGATATCGATACTGTCTCTTTCGTACCCTGTCGAGAACCAAGCATGGATGGGATAGAGGATATAGATTCTGTCTTTCATTCCATCTTATCACCCTCACCTGACTGTGTATATCATTAATAGTTAAGAGTCCATCATATATTACAGGAAAATAGATTTGATATGCTAAATGCTTTATTAAACCTTAAGACATTTCAGAGGTATTTATTAAAAAAAGAAAATGCCCTGTATTCTGCTCCCATCTGTAACCTTAGACGCATTATTATGATTTCATATTCACCTGTCGTGATTAGCAATAATGAAGCATATTTTTTTGGTTAGTTATTTAAAATGTCAGGGCTGTCATTTTGTATAGGATACATTGAGGTGGCAGAATCATGGTAAATTTAACCGTGAATGCGGGAACAGTAAGGCTCCTTGCCTGGGGACGCAGATATTTTAGCCTCAAACGATGCGAATGCTAGCACACTATTGTATTGTAACCAATTTTTAAGAAAAAGTTAAATAAATAACAAAATTAAAAGATATAGTAAGAGATATAATAAGAAGTGGGTAGCGTATTCCAACTCGAGCAGTGTTTAAATTATAAGATTTGTTTGTCATAGTTATTATTTTTTAATAACTGTACTGTACTTGAACGGACCTGCAATCATGATAAGCTGCAGGTTCCTTTCAGAAATTGAAAACAGACAATCTACCTTACAAAAAATGTTACGAAAAAATTAAACCTCCTTCCTTGGCTAGGCAATACAAAACGAATGTTAAGAAAAACAACTTAAGGGAGAAAAAAAGTGGTAATAGCTAATTAGAACGCAAAAACTTATTTAATATTCTAGCCAGAATTTAAACGCTATGGAAATGGATGACAAGAAGAGAAGTCGACACCTGGACAAATACAATGAACTCGTATAATTAAACCTATTACAGAACTAGTCCATGTTTCACTTGAAGTTAAGTTCTTTGTAAGAAGAAGAAAATATGTTGTACAGATTTGATTTCTGCATATCAGTTGAAGATAAAGGTAGTGGCGTTTTCTCGTGTAGCGTGCCATGGAAACACTCGGTTGTCTCCTCGTGGTAGTGGCTTATCGGGCGATATCAGCGCCCCGTCGCAAAGGTAGTAGCAAGGTGTGTCTCCGTGAGTGACAGTAAGTGCCGTTAGTGGTAAACAAAGAACGCATCGTGGCAGAATCGATCGTAAACATAAACATTTTACACAAGAAAGTCCGTGTCGCATTCTTCGGCGATTCTTCACGGTGTTTTTATTGAAGCTCGCGTACTTTTATTTTATCTCCGTTTTACTGCATTCTATTTTTACGGCTTCCAATGTCTTGCTGGAGATGATGGAATAAATTAAAAATTGAAGGCGTCCGAAGCGGACGCATCGGTGCATCTGCGCTCGATCGATCCGGACAAAACCAGGAGCTGTCGCCCTAGCACTGCACCATTATTCTTACATGACCACCATTGCCGCTTCCACCTTAATATTGCATGAGCCTAGATTACCATTCTTCAAATTTATAACTCCAATTCCATTACTTACTGCCGGCCTTTTCCCCGACCTATCTTCAATATTTCAATACCTCACTTTAAACCAATTTCATTAATTGTAAAAAGAGAATTACCGCACGTACTACTCTATTCAGTAGGCAATAAGATAACCTTACTACATTCTGTTCACGTTAACATTATAGCGAAGACTAAGTAGTATAAGGACAACAATTCTAGGTTTATCTGAGGAAAATTCAAATTTGTCAATTTTTTAAGGATATAAAATATTAGCTTTTTAAATATCTAAAACGTTAATATAATGAATAAAAATTTATTTACTTCTAAATACTCGTAATGCGTACCTTACAATATGTACTTATATACCTGTTTAAACTAAAAGGTGCAACTCAATTAAATGAAACGACAAGCTGGTATATTTTGTCTATATATAAACAGTTAAGTTCTAGGTGACATTTATTTTCTGAACATGAATAGAGTCTAGGTTTTCGTTTCTCTTAAATGGACAATATCACATCAGAATAATAGTATATTAAACAACAAAGGGACTAATGTGCATGATTTAATCCTGAGATGTAGGTTTGTTTCACCGTAAATGAGGGAAATAATACTTAAGGTAGTAAAGGCATTAACTAGTCCTGTGATGTATACGCTAGAATTATAAGGTATGGTCTATTTTTGCTTAGACCTCAGAAATTGTAAAGATTGAAACAATTAATGAAACGTTGGCTTTTTTAAATTTAATTTTATATGAATAATCATATGTGGTTTGGTATTCCTAATAGGAACAGGGCTTCAAGTACCAACATACTTGTTTCATCACAGGTTTTACTTGTATTTTAGTGTTGCGTGTTGTCAATCTACAGTCACTGCAAGGTCAGTACTCGCCGAGCCAATATGTAGTAACCAATCCAATTACTTATGTGTACGATATATGTATATATAAATATTGAAATATTGTCAATGTCAATATATTTTTTTTAAATTTATTTTCTCAGAAAACCCCTTTATATACTTAATAACCACTTACTGCAATTTAAATTGAGGTAAAATCGAAGTATATACAAATATAACCGTTTCACGTTTTCACCTGTTTGATAACAAGTGCGAGCAAGCGATAGTCTTATTGTCCGCGATGGATCGAGTAGGCCGTGTGCCAAGCGTTTGTCGGGGCTCGCACACAGACCCCCATACATCTCGCGACCTGTGCCCTAATCAACGCCATCGCGTCCATTCATAACAACGATCCGTCCTCGTTCTCCAACAACGCCGCGACGCTAACGATGGCGACTTCCGGCGACCGAAATACAAACACGCGGACAATATTTCATTCATTCTATCCACCAACCAACACAACCTATTTGACGAGGCATTTGTTTTTCAATAATTAGTTCGCATGCTATAAATTCAAACTTTAGTTTTGTTCTTCATGCTTCTGCTTCTTCATTCATGCTCTCGTTTTGAGATTGTTACGAAACACAGGCTAATTTTAAAAAACATTCATTCATAATTTGGGACGCGGGATCAACACAATTAAAAGATTTTCAACAAACTACCTTCTCCAGTAATTACCGTGAATAATATTAATGGTTTGTTTCATTCCTATTGATACAAACGTGTGATCCATTGGTTAATTTATTCGAAATTTCTAACATATTTGGATTAATTAACATAAAAATATCACTGTATCTGAACGAATCAAAATTATTTAGAAATATTTGTAATTTAATATACTCGTATATTATAGTTTTTCATTAAACAACAACGAATATAATTAAACTATTGTTATAATTATGAACCATTAACAAGAGAAGCATCTAATTCTTTGAGGATTTTGTGTAGTAACATTTTGGAAAAATCTAATTTTAAAACTACATCATAAATTTTGTGAACGGTTGAATGAAATTTATTTCACGTATTTTAAATTTTTTCGCTTTAATGACCATAAATTTAAAATAATGCATCTATTCCGACGTGTATGATGCTAATGAGTGAATAAAATTTGGAAATTGTCTCTCTTTCATTAGGAACCACATTTTTGATTAATGAAAATACCCATTATAATCTTTTATCTTACATTACTGTTACAGAATGTACTGCTAAATTTATATAAAAAAATATTATACTCTAATAATATACAAATACTGAATCCTTCTTCATTTTTCAAGGACCGTTATATAATAATATGAAAAAGACAGGTATTTTAACTTACTGATATTGACGTATAAGGTTTTAACAAACAAAAATTAAAAGATTTACAATAAGTTTCATTAATAAAATCGCTCACATAAGCATATTAATAATTTAGCACCAAAACTAATAATTACTCAGAAATAATAAAATTCAAAAAGCTAAACCACTAGATTTGGCATCTAAATTATGAAGAAAAAACAACATAAAACTGAAAGATCTCCAGTGGGAGTTATTTTATGTATCACATTTTCTTGTTGGTTTTTTCATAAAAAATTGTAAATAAAGATTTAAATAAATAAAAAAATATTTTCGCTATTTTGAGTGTGACGTTTGTCCATTCAAATGTTGACAGGTATACCAACATTTACACTTAAAAAAATAAAATCCTGTGTAGGAATTATTATTATTATATTTCTAGTATAAATACTTGACACTTTTGTGGATCTCTATTTTTTTCTCTCCTTATGTATTTTGATAGCATGTACTTGTTGTGGAGAGAAGCGAATGTGTGCGAACTATCTTGTCCTGCTATTTATACCAGGGCAGGGATTTCCATTGTGTTGGCAGCGCGCCTGGCGGAAGCAAGGGGTACTACCCCCACCCCGCAGCTATTTTCAGCTGATTGTCACCGCACTCTGAGATCCAAGTTGCGTCTAATTAACCGCCGATTCTTTATCGCACACCTCAGCCGAGGGAAACAAATGGATTTCCGGACCTCACAATGTGAGAATAGCGGGAGGTGTTACTTAATGGGGGAGTAAGTGGATGATGAGTGACGTTATAAATGTATTATCACACTTGATACAAAAAGTCACACACATGAAGAAATACCATTGTAATAAGTTGTTATTTAGTTCTTCCCTTAGACATAGACATGTACCTACTTTTTATGTCTCCGCTTTTTCTTGGGATTTAAAAAACCATCGATAATAAAAAGTTGATGATAAACTAATAATTAATAATTCTAAACGTCCTAATGTCAAATATAACGACCTACCTAGTATGGAACATAAAGGCCTAAGTTTTAATTATCCAACATCATGATTGTTCTCAAACTATAGTTAAGGCCGAATTCACCATTAAAAAAATCAATGATCAGCTTAATCATCCTTTTCTAAATTAAGCTTTGATTATCTGATTTGATCCTTGTTTTGATATTTGGATATATGTATTTATGTACACAAGATTTTGGCTTTTAAGATCAATCTAAAATATTTTAATTTCCACAACTCTAAATGCATCGATGTAATTTCTCCCCTTTTCGTTCATCTTTGTCATTTTTATTTATTTTTCAGATATGAAAAATATAATTTTACGTCATATGTCACCAAAAATGACAGCGAGATTAATTCATACTTGTAAAATTGTATCAACTATCAAAAAACATAAACAACATAACTGAATCAACAAAAAATTTTTATCTAAGGATCAGTTTGTTTCTTGAATCAGTTGATCATGAAGCAATGGACTAATGGGAAATTCGGCTGTATAACTTCGCTAAAATAATATTTAATGCTTTTGGTTTTGTTATTATTAATAATAGATAAAAATGTCATGGGTAATGTTTAGAATTCAACGAATCAGGTTAAATTCCTAATATCACCAGAGTGTCAGAGTGGTTCGGAATCTACGAGTATAACAAGCTGTAGGTTTTGTAAAGAGCTGTTGTTAACAATTCCTTAAAAATTCATTTAAAAATGTCCAGAGATTTTATAAATATTGAAGATGAACAGCAAAAGAGATCATTGTGAAAAAAATCATAACAGTTAAAAATGTCTCCTCTTTCATATTTTTTTATGATCTATTAAAGTAACGATATTTCAATTGGTTAGTGGGTTCTAACTTAACCGAATGGAGTGTGAGATTTGAGGTTCAAATCCTAGCGTCGCTAAAGTTTAACCAAATAAAAATAATGCTGTGTCTAGTTATAAGGAATCCACTATAAGCTCCACTTATGGATTACTGATAATTGTGCCAAAGATTATGAGTATATATATATAATATATAATGATATATTTAAAATATACTTTGTAGTTTTCTCGGCAATGGACTCCCAGCGAGTTAAATGTTAAATCCTAGTCAACTACACGCTTGAATAATCCCAAATGGACAACGCAACTATTAAAAATATTTATGCTCATTTCATCTGGTTTTTATGAATGCAAAAACAGATTTATGTGGGATTTATTATTAAAGATCTGGCCAGGCTCACCGAACAGGAAGTTCGGATAATTTAGATGCTCCGAGGAATAGCACACCACATCGTTTAGACTTTTTTCACCATTATTATAGAATGAAAAACGTACGGTTCGCACAGAATAGAAACTTTGCTGACGTCTTTAAGTCCCATAAACAAATAACTGCTTGTGTAGATAAATACATTTTTTTGTCCTGTGACATCAATTCTGTCATATATTTAATTACCTTACACGACTTAAATAGATTTAGCTTTTGTTGATTATTTGAACAGGATTTATTTTAAACTGGTACATATTTCTAATTCATTTAAAAGGTAATTTAAGTGTAATAACAAATAGTAAAAAATATTAAATATTTCTAGTATTTCACAAATAGATTTATGCATTTTTGAATTTTTTGAGGAAGAGTATATGCGAACTGAAAACCTGTATGTATCTATCACTAAAGAAGCAAGTAAAATAGCGAAAAAATATGTAACTGCAGAATTGTTGCAATAAAATTAAAACAAATAAATATTCCATTGGAATGAAATATACCATTTTAGATTCTTACGTACATATATGTATATTAATAGGAAATTTAACAATGATCGCAATATTATTTTAGTTTTTTACGATTTTATACTATATCATAACAGCACTGGAATATACGGCAAATGAAATTAAATTAGGGTTCCATAGTTTTCCAGACAATGTTATTTGTCTCTGGTATGGAACCTATACAACTTATAGTTATAGATGAAATATTGGCAATTTGAACCGTAGATCTCATTTATAGAAAATATTATGTGCTCTATTGTAAGTGATATTTTACATATTGGAAGAGATTGGTCTTTGGGGGTTAATATATTTAGTCATATTATCTTCTTGCAATACTACAATAGTGTGTTGAAATTAGTCTTCGTGTTTTGCTTTCCTCTGTAATTATTTTCTGCCTCGTGATATTTTATTTACTTTCCATTGGTTTCATTATTTATGTACATTATTGTCTGTTTCGAAATATGTCTATTCCTTTTGTCCTGTTTTTGACTTCCTTATTTCGTTAGTAAAAATAACTTTTTTTGTAAGTCAATGATTCCCAACAAAAAATTAATTAACAAGTTAATGGAATATTTATTTTTTGGCTTAAAAATAATATTGTGAGATATTGTTCTGGATAAATGGCTGCTGAAAGACATGTTTATAGTATAAGCAAGTGAGTATTTCGGGAAAGTGATTGTTGGCAAGTATGCGCGACATTGACAAGCTAATAATGGGCAGCGCTTTTGTCTTGTACATAATTGAGCAGGGGCGCCGGCCCTTTGAGCAGGCGTCGACAATGCGCGATGTTTGTCAATGAGTGTTAATGCAGGCGCCCATTAATCATTGGCTGACGCCGACGTCTGATGGACTAGCGATACGCGATAGCGATACGAGTTCCATCCGCAGATAATCACCTCCTGCTGCATGCTATCTCCGCGCCGCGCAGGGCTTCAATCACCCCACGTCCAACGCAAAGAAATCCAGCAAGAAACCCAATCGCGGGAAATTACCTACAGCGCCCTATTTACTCTCATGAGATATCCACCCTACAATTCTCACACATCTAACTTGCTTGCTCTTTAAACGCCAAACTGACATTCCACCAAAAATTAAACAAGTTAGGTACAGTATTTACAAGAAAAAACTGTTTTTACTTGAGATTGGAGGAAATTAAATTAGGCATTTATAATCAAAGTAGTGTCTCACAAGACAAGATTTCTTGTCTTGTTTTTCGAGACAAGACAAGAAATTTAAATATGTCTTGTCTTTCATTACTCTCGTATATAAAAATCTTGTCTTGATCGTCATTATCTTGCATATCTCTTGTCTTGCAGGTTATAACGTAGGGATTCCCCTATTCGCAAATGAACATATAATCAATCTTTATACCACATGTACATTTTTATTTTGTTTAAGTAATATAAATATCAATTATTAAATATATATCTTATAATACAATTATTCTTATTAAATAAATATTATAAATACAAAAAAAAAATGCATAGCTGCACTATTTTAAGTATTTTTTTAGCACAGCAGCAACATCTTCACAGCAGAGAAGCTTTTCTCCAAGCTCCCTGGTTATAAAAAAGCATTTTGTTTTTTAACACTGGATTATATAAATTCAAAGAATAATTGTTAAGCCAATAATTATTATTATTGAAAATTTTTGAAAATGAAATTTACGTAAGTATGTAGATTGAAATTAAAAAAAAATAATACTTACATATTTTTGTACTTTTAGGTAAATAAAATCTAAATAGTACTACATTTAAAAAAATACTAATTTCATTATTTTCATAATAAGTCATTTATATTTATAGATAAATTCGTATAATAAATATATACTCGTATTTCAAATTAATAAAAAAAAGCAAAATTACAAGAATTTAAGAAAATTTTGCTATTCTTGCACTTTTCTTGCTACACAATTTCTTGCCTTGTCTTGTTTTGAAATTTGTAGCTCTTGTTTTGTTCTTGTCTTGCATTTTTTGCAAGACTGATGCAAGACCAAGAAAAATATAAGACTCTTCTGAAAAAACATGGTTATTAGTAAATACGGACGGTCCCAAGAAGATTTTTAATTTTGTTGCAAAAAGAGTTACCTACTGAAGACACTACAATACACTATTACTAAATTCGTTATTCGTTTCAAATGCTTCAAAATATGTTCTGGGTGAAAAACGTTAATTTGAATTGTAGAGAAAAAAAATCATCATTATTAGTAACTATTAGTAGTACTCTTTACAGAACTTTATTACCTGTAATTCTCAATTCATTTACTTATATATATATATATATATATATATATATATATATATATATATATTTACGTTGTAAATATATATGGTGTTATATTTCTTGCTATGAGTTTTGTATAAACCAACCCAGAAGTACAAATGTATCATGCTGTCCACAACTGTTGACTTGAAAAAATTATGAATGATTACGAAGTTTTCACGTGGTCGGAAAACGTCTGGTGCGAACGCACGAGAATAATCAGTCACTCCACTGAGCATGAAAATACTCTATGTCAATATTTGTACCATTAGTTGTTAATTATTACAAATAGTCCAGTGCGCACTGCAATCCATCATGTATAATTTTATGTAAACAGGTGTATTAATATTTTAAAATATTGTTGTGATCTAGTTCTCTAGAATTTAAAAACTCTGGTTGGTATTTATTTGACGCTAAGCCTTGGTTGGTAAAATGCGACACGATTAAACAGATATCAAGTGGCAACGCCCACGCGGGTACCTGGATTAGAAGGTACCGTTGCAGGAAATAACTAAAATTCAATTAGCGAAAGATCAGAGTTTTACATAAAGCGGAGCAGGCAGATGTTTGTTTTAAACAGCGAGGAAAATTCAATTTACCACTGCCATGGAAATTTGGAATTATTGATTATTTATTATGTTTGTGTTTACTTCTGCTTATCTGCTTAAGACGTTTCACTAATTCACGGATTTGTAAACTTGGGTTCGGAAAATGTTCACAATTCAACAAAACGAAAATTTTCTTAGATTTAGTTTTCATAAGTAAATTATTATTATTATTGATAATTAAAGAGAAATCACACATAGGTATAATAAATTATAGGAATTATTACAATAAAATACAAAGTAATATTCAGTATGAAGTCATTAATTTTATTTATAACCTTGATATTTCAATTCTTAATAAAATATATCATTACCATACCTTATAATATCGCAGAAATTATGGAATTCAAAGAAAGAGGACTCACCTGAAAAAAAAAACAATAAATAAATACAAATGAATAAATTATAATAATAATAATAATAATTCCGCAATAACAATAAATGTATGTTAGGCTTTTAATTAATGATCTTTTGCTTATCCTATTTATTTAGGACAGAATGGTATTATTTTATTTTTTTATGTTAAATACGTTTAAATTGTCAATAATTATACATAATGTTATAAAATCTTAACAATCAAGGCAATTGTCTTACTAATTGAAACGTCTTTTTTAAAAAAACAAGGTTAACATAGAATAAGATTATATTTTATCTTTCCTCAAATAGGTTACATAGTATATATATAATAGTTTAAGGATTGTAATACCTTAAATTTTCAATATATAATTACGATAGTTTGAAATTTAAGTCGTTATAATAATTACAATACATTCATTCTAAAAAGTAATGAATGCCCACATCAATTTCAATTGTAATTTAATAAGATTGAAATTTTCAAACTATTCTCAAAATTTATTCCACTATTTAGACAAAAATTATACCGTTAAATATGGCATTCCATGCAAAGAAGAAGTTACTACAAAATAAACTTATTTCAAAAAAAGCTTCCAATATCAAATAACTAATGCCTAAGGTACTTGTTCATAACAAGTTTTACTTGGATTTTAAGAATAAACCTGTAGTTAATCAACCTCTTACATTGCATTTGTAACTTGTTGAAGTTTTTCTAATTTAATTTTCATTATCACGATAAGAAAGCTTTCGTGGTGCCATCTGTGAGTTTGGGGGGTGAGACCGGTATGCATCCGTGTTATTTTATAACAGAGCAGAGCTTTGGAACAGTTTCAATTACGAGGAGCTTTAGAAAGCGCGGGTGCATGGCGTATAATAGAGCGCGCGGTATTAGAAATCTCTATCTAAAATCCAGCGATTGTCTGCTGTCTATTCAGCACGGCTTTACAACTCGACAAGTCTCAGATGCAACGCAACTGTTTGATTTCGCTTTGTCTTTTTGCTACTTTTATTCCGACGCCATTCAGCCTCGCTTAAAGACTTCACAACTATCTTATACAAAGAGCTAACCTTACTTATTTGATTAACATTTTCTTTCAGACGAAATTAAAGCAAAAGGAAGATACCTGTGTATTGAATCGCTACACGAAATTAATTATTGCAATAGTTTGAATTACTCACAGTGTTCCAGACTTCAAATTAATTATAGTGATTTTGATATAGTCATATACATAAAAGTTTTTTCTACGACGATTAATGTAAATAATCATGGATGTGAGACAGTTTATTTTTTTTAATTTTCGACCTCTACAATTTCGACATTCATACTGGGTCTGGGACTGACATACAGAATTTAAAAAAAATATTTTTAATAGATCTTTAAGTTCATAAAGCCCTCTTTACAATGAGTTACAATTACATTTTTTATACTACTGCTTAATTTTGAAGTTAAGACACAACTGAATATTTTTTAAACGGTATCAATACTTGAAAATAATAATCCGTATTCCGAGATCACTTTTATGAATGCTTTTATTAAAAATGACGTTTTGCTTCATAAGATTATAATGTAAAGTCAGGCTTTCTAAACGCGATTTTATTATAAAAGTGAGCTAGCTAGATATAGATTTCAACGTTGTATTATTTACTATTTTTTTACCATTTATATCAATAATATTTACGATAACAATAAAAACAGAAACATATTTATAAATCATATTTTATTTTAACGGTCCATGAATATGTTTTCTTAATTTTATAATTAATAATAACCTAAACTTTGGTTCTATAAAAATAGTAATAGGTACATTTTAAGATCAAAGGTTAAAAAAAAAATTTTTAACAAATGAAATAGCTAATTTATTAATTGTACAATCCTCGAGAAAAATCTTCTTCATACTCTATTTGAGAATCACTTATGAAGTAAGTCCTTCTTGTTTGGCAGAATTTCTCAAATATGTTATATATTTAATTGGCTTTTGTCATCTATTGATATGTGATCCAAACTGTGACATGAAGGATTATAGCGTTTTTTGTTTTATTTACACAATGTTATACTTTTTTTTTAGTTTCCAAATTTTTCCAGCCTCTCAACGGAATTTTGAGGGCGCTCAAGTTATACGCCACTGGTAGTGGCTTATGCAGTAAAATAACAAGCAAGTAAAACTTGTCACAAAACGCTGAGTACTTTAGGTTCTGTTCAATATAAGAATGTTGTGCTAAAGATGATTAAAGATTCCATGCTATTTATGGTGCTAAATTGTAAGAAATGAATGGTAAAGTCTGTTGTTTGCTGTTCTATAGTAAATAGTTGCCAGATAAGCCAATGCGCTTAAATTATGACTCGCTGATTACATATACGCCATTTTGAAAATCCAGTCAATTAGTTACATGTATATGGAAAATATATTTCAATGATTAAGTTAATTCCTTGTAGCTTGCTAAGGCCTATACGTGGTGACTTTACATTAAAATAATGATAACTATTGACAGGTGTATAAATTATTCGCAATATTAATTGAATGCATAATATACGAGCAATTTCATTTGTAATCCGGAAATTTACGACATTTTCCTTGAGGGAAACAAAAACAAAACAATTTTTAAATTTCCATTGCTCTTTATAAATCAGAATTTCGCAATTTGATTGAAATTCCAATCATTCCATTTGCAGGTGGATTTGTTATTAAGTCTACATATAGATGGCAGTAGCGAACTTGCAGGAGAAATAATAATTTAATAACAGTTACAAATATTCATTCTGTTTACATATTTGAATAACTAATTAGTTATCGAGTTCAAATACCTTAAACCGGTTTCAAAATATGTATAAACAAACAGAGTTTTAGTCACAAAAAACTCACTATCCCGAAACAAAAAAGGTTAGGAAAAAATGTCGGCTGTTATCAATAAATCAGAGGAATTGTCACCTGTTATATATCAATTCAGATTAACGTTATTTAGAACGTTACATTGTCCAGCTATTCCGTAGCTATTTAGTTGAAGTTTTTATAACGATATACTTGATTACTTCTGCTGAGATGAATTAAAAATAATATTAATTTTTTATCACTAGATTGAATTTTTTATTTATTGAACTACCGTTGGTAATAAATAGGTATTTTATTTCAAATTACCATCGGAATTGACGTCATAATTACATAGATTCTATCTTCTTTCAATGCACATAAATCATGTATCTCTAAAGATACAATTTGATTCTTCTACACATTATTGACTGATCATTAAATCGTCTGTGATGTAGTTTGATTATATCTACAAGTTTAATTTATTTTCGTAGAGTTCTCTTTAAAAATATCAGTTAAAGTAACGTTTTTAAATTGTTGTGATTGAAAGAAATAAACATATGCAAGTCGTTATTATTGCTATTCTGTTCGATGACGTTTATTTCTTTCGATGCGTTTCTCATAACTTATGGAAATGTCTGTTAGCAGTTATGACAGCGCTAATAAATTCAAAGTCTTGTTTACAGTTCCATTAATTACTGTAATAAATACAAATATATTTCAATAAAATCAATACAAAATATTTATAATACCTGCACGCAAGCTAGCAAACAAAAACACGCTATTAATAATGCACAGTTAAAAATTGCCTTTTATGACGAAAATTATTGGCAATTAATTTAGATTAATATATCAGTGCAATTTACAGTATTTTTATAATAAACATTTTTTCTATTTGCTATTAATAAGCCGTTACAGCATCTAATACAGTGCTTTAATAGTTCACTCAACGCGTTAATACAATAGCAAAATTTATTTTTTAAGGCCGGTATATTAAAATATAAACATATAAACGATTGTTAAGAATTTTTTGTATAGTTTTGAATTAAAAGTAGGTACATAGGAAGAAGAGAACAAAAAAAGATTATAATAAAGAAATAGACAGAAAAAGGGACAGATTGAATAAATAGTTTAAATATTAATTTTTAAACGTTTTATCAGTATCAACGACTAACATGAAATTCCCTAAAACAATATTTTTTTTTTAAAAAAAGCGTAAAATAAACAAAGTAATATAAATTACTTATTTCACAATTAAGAAGATTGTTTTTCTCATTCATGGACCTCACTGGGATATGAGCCCATGAATGAGAAATATCCCAATGCTGTCCATGAATTGTTCAATAAATTTAATTCTTCATTATTTTAATTGTCGAATAGTCCTACGGTTCTTAACATAACTTTACTGTGTAAAAACCGTGTCAGTTATTTCATAATTGATGGGGCAAATGAAAAAAAGAATTAAATTCATATCCCACTGAGGTCCATTAATTTAAATAAAATATTTTTTTATTAAGTATATATAAAATTAATTTCATGTTTTCATTTTTTTTATGATAATGATATTTATGTCAGTAGCCGTCGCACAAAATATCAACAATTCAGTGGGCATAGGGATAAAGTATAAAGGGTTATGAGTTACAACATAAGGTTCACTCCTCCACATGGCTTCCCCCTTTAGGGAACAGAAGGTTGAATACTATGCATTACGTGTTCTTATAACTAACTAGAGTTTATGCTTATGTTAGTATATTGACTTAAGATTGCTTAAATGCAATATGTTAGTATGATTGTATATATTATTTTCTACTTTCCTTATATTTAATTCTCTGTTTTATATGGAGCTAAATAATTTGATTTGATACCTCAACATCATGTGAGCTGAAACCTTTTTTAAAAACAATTAATCTATATTACATTTTCTATAGCTCTTTCTCACAAAATTAAAAACCAATAGGTAATTTGTTTCTATAATAATATATTGTAAGAGTGTAAAAGAAAACAAATGTTTTGTTTGTTTCTAACGCTGTTCAGGGTTGTTAAACAGGTGAATTAAACAGATTACAAATTTCACATGCGACCCAACTTCCATATGCGGCTTCCAAGCGGCTATTGCCTCTATGCGATAGGAATTCATAATCACGGGTGCAATTTTCCATCGGGATAATTATCCCCACCACTGTGTTGTATACAATGGCATGTACACATGTCGCGACACATATTTCCAGCAGATTATTGCAATTTTCACATCGATTAGTTTTTACTGCGGCCCTATTTGTAGAAGAATTGCTTTTGTAATAGGCTACCATAACTGATACTGTTTTTATAATAGGCATTTGTGCATTGTATTTGTAATGCATAGTCTACTGTTCTACGGAATCATACATTTCATTTTTTTATTACTTTATTTCAGTATGCATTGAACAAGTTATTAATGCAAATACAATACAAGAATCTCACATTTATTCTGAAAAACGTGGGACTAGAATTTCATTTGTTCCAACAAAAATTATTGGCGTTTTGTTGATACAATAAAGTCGTTCGGAAAAAAGATTGTATTAATTATAACTTCAAACTTTAATACTATGTTTTTAAAACTGTTATCAACCAAGGTGTCTAGCGAAAAAATAAAATCTCAATTTTTTTGTTTTTCTCATTTTCTATATTAAGGATATTAAAACTCCTTAAAGGAGTTGGATTCGAAGAAAGTTTTGACTCGATACGCATCAACGAAAACAAAAAAAAGTAATTCTTTGCATATAGAATTTTTATTTTTAATATTTTTTTCTATATCAATGATTCAATTCAATTTTATGGTTAACATTATTATGATTACGTAAAAAAAATATCACCCCTTAGAGTTTCTGAATCTAATCGGTACCACTTTCTTTTATTAAGGAAAAACCAATGTATATTCGGCATTTACTTTAATAACATTTATTATTAAGGAGCCATGTTGTCTATTTTTAATATTTACATGAATATGATATATCAATACTAATTTACTTGTTCTAGATTGTATGAAAAGGAAAATTAAAATGGTTTGTTTTTGAATATGGAATTTGGTAACGAATGTGTTCCACATTACTTAATATTCGGTTAATTGCTCCTTATGCAAAAAGAGTGAAAGTGGTTCTGTCAAATTTTAAATAGTTTTCGAATGTAGATAATAGTATCTGATTGTCTATTGTATTTGGAACTAATTATCATAATACTAGAATTAATTAAACCGCGATTATAATGACAAACTCTTTTACCTTCAAATTTAGGAAAGTATCGGATTTCGTCATCGTTAATTCAGGTGCAAGAAATTAATTTATTATCACAAAGGTCAGTTGCAAAACACTCATTAAATAAATCTATTATTTGTCGCACAAAAGGAATAAATAAAGAGTTGATCAGCGCGGCAATTAAAAGTGCAGTTAGGTTACGTCACTCGTTGTGGTTTCCTAACCTCACAAAGGCCCATTCTGTGCGCATGCGCGCGCATTGTGATGATTTGATTAGTGCGCTCTTGACTTTGCGGCCAGTGCTCGAGTGGCGTGTTTCTTCTTTCTGAATAATGACCGTCGATTGTTGGCGTCGGTGGTGAAGTGACTAGCTAGCTGCCAATATGGAATTAGAAATACGGCTGGCCGGCATTATACGAAGTTAAGAGAGGGTGAAAAATGGACTTTTTGCTCCAGCTCCCCTGTTATTTGCTTATTAGAGATTCGTTATGCACACATATCACTTGGGGTTTATTCAGACCACCGATTGTTAATTGGAATAGGAATGAAAAGTACGTTCTACCTACAATAGTAGTGCACATTAATTGGAAGGGTGGTCACCTTTCATATAAATAGTTTCTATTAAATAAATGTCATCTACATATACAACAACCTTCCTCTGTTTTAGGTAGAATATTGTTCAAATTTCAGTATTTCTTTTATGATTTCACAAAATAAAATATTCATTACTTATTTGAAAGAATTCGGTACTTGGGGGAAAATAATAAATCACTTATAAAAGATCTGATGAAGATGTCCAAAATGCGAAACAATGGAGATATTAAATAATTGAATAACCAAGCATGTTCCTTCATTTTTATAGTCTTTAAGGGTGTGCAGACTGAGCTGCAGCTCTCTTTTAATAAAAAAAAAAAAAAATGCATTACTGGAAAATAAAAACGAGCCAATCTGGAAAACACTAAAATTTATGTACTATAGTAATGAACATTCGAGAACAATTTATGTATAATTTTATAATAGAAAAAAAAATGTTTTCATGATAAATTATACCGCAAAGATCATTCTCAAAATGATCAATATTAAAAAATAGACTGAGAACTGTTATGATCGAACAAGGTCTAAAATATCTAATACTTCTGAGCGCCGACGTGATATTTTAAGAGTATTAACAAATAAAGATATTATAGAATATTTCCCAATAAGAAAGAAAATAAAGTGGCAGAACTAAAATTTATGTTTATCAATATAGATTTAGTTTTATTCGACTGGATAATTAGTAATTAGGAAAAAACTTTTGGAGTAGCGGTCATTTAATAAAATCCACTAATACATCAATGTTTCGACTATAAATCAGGGGGAGATGGATGGTATTAAAAATTATTCAAGTACTTGTTTAATTAACAGCTTAAAAAAGAGCCCCCACCAATATAAATCCGGCCCTGATTCTTGATCTACCCGAACAAACAAGGATACTAAAAATATTATCTTAAAATTGTTAATTAATATTGTAGGAATTTTGAAACTTGTTATTCATCAGTCTTGTTAGTGATTTTTAGCATGATTGAAATAACAAAATGAATTTAGATAATAATAATTATTTATTTATTATTCCTTTCAATGATATAATTGCCCTATAAAAGTATTATTTTTGTCTAATGAACCGTAATAGACAAAAATTTTAATAAAAGATTATAATACAAAATTGTCCATATATCAAAAATATTTTTACCAGGATTCACAGTTTGTTTCGGTTGTGACTTTTGAAGGTTTGAGATGATTTACGAGCGAAGATTGTCCGATTGAGATGTAAATCTTTCTAAATCTCGCGGCCCGGCCCTGGGCGTTCTACTAGAATTAATATTAGTTAGTATAGAATTGCGCAATGTTTATGACGCTGAGTTTTTATATTTTTAATGAGCAGGTGACACGCCGAAACATTTCATTTCTTAATCGTTGAACAACGAAATATATTGGATCTTTTTTTAGGTGTCGAAATGTGTGTCGTATATTTTTGCCGTGGACATCTGTAGAATGTCAATGGGCTCGAGAAAAAATGACGCGCGCTTGAGAAAATAAAATTATAGTTCTAGTTCTGTGAACTTTTTGTAAATGACACAGTTAATTTTGTTCTATTTGAAATGTCTTTATGCTTCGTCAAGAATGCAAATAAATAAATATTTTTTATTAATGAACCTTGGTTTCTACGTTCCAAGTTAAATATTTAGTTTTGCTCTACGTTTTATAATGGATTGCATTTTTAACAAGTACTTTTTCTACTATTTTACCTTAACTGAGACTACGGTTACAATTAATCATTATAATAACACATTAACATAATTTTTTCATTATTTGTTTATTTCTTTAAAACAAAAGCGTTACATAAGTAAAAAATTGTTGCCCTAGGTACAATAATTTATACTAAGAGCAAAAAAACCTTTATTTATTAACCGCAGCATTATATTATAGTATTAACATTAAAATATGAAAATTGGTACACATAGACATACTTATGTATTTTTACCCATAGAATCGATTGGTGTATTTTTTGAGAGAATGTTAAAAGATAAATTAATTATTATAGCTTTTGAAATTGTAGTTACAAAATATATTTTGGTTCTTGTAGTTCCATTTGAAAATAGGAAATTACAACCAAAATTTTCTCGGTATTCTCGATTGTTCGGATGTACTTGTACTATTAATAATATATTTTTTTTTAACGACCGTTCAACTATGATAACATACTATTAAATGAAGGTGATATGAGTAAAATAATATAAGGAAGAACAGGTTTGCAAAAAATATTAAGTAATTTGGTATTTATATCTTCCTGTATTAATTTCATGGTAGGAGTTTTTAAGACGTACTTTCTTTTTTATATTTATAAATATGTGAATGAATATATGGATTAATAATCAAATTATGAAACCAGTCATAAAATTTCTTAATAACAGCAGATGTATGAAGCCAACCGACAGCTGGATAAAACCATGTAACTATAAAATGACAAAATAATATCATATTATACAGGAATCCTGTCAAGTTATGAAGTTCTTTTTCTTTGGCTTTGCCGACAAAAACTCTTCTTAACATTTGCATTACTTTTATGGAAATAACTCCCGCGGTCCTATTAACATCGAAGTGATTTTATTTCTATATTTAATTTCTTATTTTAATTAATATTTAGATTTAATATTTATGATTATTGATATGATACCTATACTCCTTCATTAGTGGCTTGATGATTTTTCTAAATACGTGTTGCACGCTGTGATTATCATGTTACTTTGCATTTAGTTTCATTTAAATCAATAACCTATAAATCAAATCTCTGTTGATTGCCAGGGCAGTTATTTATACATGCAAATTTTCAAGATCACTTAATTTTTAATACAGGAATAATACAATTTTCATGGTTACAGGAAGTGTATTTTTGAAGGAATGTAACAGGTAGAACTAGAACATAAATATTTTCGGAACGGTTTGCCAAGAAATGTATCAGCATCAATATTTTTAATAGGAGGTTATTATTTTTAATTTTTTGAGAACATCCGTAACCTTCATTTTAATCATATTGCAAAATATAAAAAAAAATCTATGACAAATTTACCAAAGTAGTAGTTCTAGAAAGCAATACTTGATAAAAAATTATGTACAACCACAATATCTGTGTTCATTTTTTAATTGTGTGTTAAGGTCCATTTTTTTTGCTACTTTATGTAATTTCGTTCACAGAAATAGGTAAAAAATAGAACCTGAACTTCATCATTATGTTCTTTGTGCTGCAAATCACAGAAATAGATATTTTTGTTATTATTAGATGATTTCAGATTTTGGCTTGTAGAAATTGTTCTGATTAATATTGAACAGTAAAATTGTATATCCAGAAAAGGATTAATAATTTTGTGCAAATTCTTTCAAAGATTCGTCACTGATTAATGACTTTGTCAAATCCTTTTCTTTTGCTACTATTGATACATAAAACGATCATGCGACATAGTAGTTCTCTAATTATTTTTAATTAAAGACAGTTTTTGTAAATTCTTTTCTAGTTAACAGCTGGTAATTGGTAGCTACATATTAGAAAAACAATTCAGATCTTCATGAAAACACCACTTCCGTTGCCCGATTAACACCAAAATCTAATCAGATCTAACCTAGGGTATCAGAATATTATATCCAAAATTATTTGAGTTATCGTTACAACCTCCATCCATCCATCTATACATCCACACACTCGGACAGACATCATCGTAGAAATATTAAAATCGTGTTCTAAGGATTTCAGAACATGCTTATCCATTATCATTTTAGCATGATACCAATACCTCTCTCACTGAATGGCGAGAGTTATAAGTGAATCAAGAGATGATTTGTTTTAGGGTGGTACTATAATTTATGATTAGCAAGCAACTAAATAGTACTTCTTGATCATTTCTTGGTCTTGACTTCAAGAAGAGTAAATTACACTCTTATTTCATTTGATCGTCGCTAGCTAGTATACCACTAGTAAACCATTCATACTATATCAGCTTTAGAGTTGGCGGTACCAATGTGAAGATTCTAGTGATATTTAGTTTTCTGGGACGACACTGGCGATCGTCTTCTGTCCGAGTGTCCCCTGCTCCTATTTGAATCGCGTCTCGCAACTATTTGAATTTGCATATCTTGATGACCAGCGCAGTTAAACGCTGAGACGTAACAGGCACGGCCGTCTTTTATTATAATGAGAAATAATGATCTGGTTTCGTATAATATTCAAATTAACAACACAACTCACAGAGATGCTGTGATTTTTCCTTCTGTCCACTCACACACATTGTGCGTGTATTCCCGCTCATTTCCATATATGATTTGCACGCCTAATTATTACTTTTCTATCTCGGCTCCACATTGTTGTTCTTTAATTGCTTCTTTCATTAGCATCGAAATTCAGCTGATACGAACAAACGGTAGCAGCAGCTTTTCGTTATAATGTGGCCGACATGCAAATTTATACTTAATGGCTTTATTTGATCACTTTTATAACTCTTTATTGCCAAAAAACAAATTAACTTTTAATTCATGCCAGACGTTTTCACGAATAAATGAAACAATTAAGACATAAAAAAATAAGTGGGCATCGGATAAAACTTCCTAGTACAAAAAAATAAACATAAAACGTACATTCACATTTCTATATATCAGTAAATAATTATTATTTTTTATACAGTTTAGTGAGATTTATTATTTTTATATTTCTTTTAAATGTCACCAAACTGGAATTGAATTTGGGGCAGTAAATGTCAAGACGCCATCAATTAATTTAACTGCATTTATGACTATTTTTAAATGTACAAAAATTAATCAAATATGAATGTCACTATATATCATCGGTAAAATATTAATAATTAAAATTAATAGCGTGTTATAAGGAATACATTGGTGATTATACTTTTATATCTATACATATATCTTATATTGACAATTGATATATAAATAACAAACTAAAAGTTTTCAACTGTTCTTTTCATGCCAGTTAAAGTTTTGGGTCTTTTTACTGTTGAAGTAAATTCACTGATTTCAAAAAAAAACTTTTTTAGGCGACCACTAAAGAAAATTATTCATTTCCATTTAATACACTATCTGTCAAAAGGAACAATGGATTATATGAACATATTTATGTGGTCGCCTAAAAAATATAGTGTGCAGCTCGTCAAAAAACGCTCATATCCATCTTAATATAAAATTGTGACCCACGACTGCGTCTCGTGCAGAAAACATTATACTCGCTTGGATATAAACGCTTTTGTGCACTTGATACACTATAGACTATTAGTGGACCGAGATAATTTATTTGAATGTATTAAACTGAAAATAATTTATTTCCATTTTAATACATAATTTAAATATATGCATTGAAACATACAAGTAAATTGTTTTAAAATTGCATTGAAATTGATAATTACAAAATGTTTTGAACAATATTTGTATCCGTATGTGTACCGAGCATTATTTAGTGAAATATTGTATGTAGGTATTTTATTTCGCAAACAGAAATGAATGTTGAATATAAACTTTGTAATTAACAGAGTATCATTCCACAAAGAGTGAATTGTTTTCATTTAAAAATTCAAAACTTTATTAATTAAACCAGAGCTTCCGTTTTGTTGTTTTATTTCCAATTAAAAACTGCACATCGACTACAATCCATAGCCACCTCTCTCCAACAATCTCGAGCGAAATAAAAACGAAATCTCATTCTCCAGAACACAAAAAGATAGGGGAGCATCTCTTACTCCATTGATGACCGAGATGAGATTTAATGAGCGAAGAGGGAGACAGCGCATCACTTGAATTTAAAAATAATCCAAGTGGTTCGCCGCATTGGCAGACATTGTTGTGTACGCACAATGGCGAGGGCTCGCAAGAAACAAAATACGGTAATGAGATAAGGGGCTGAGTAATGACGTTGCCACAACAAACGCGGATGTTGTCATTGCGACAGAAAAGAAAGTGTTGAATTCAAATCGCGTAACGCTGGTACATCTAATTTTGTAATCCATAAATATATCACTTCTTTTTCCCACATATTTCATGTTTCACTAATAGTCAGATGATTTTTCAAAATCTACAGCAAGGCCGACTTGAATATCCTGTTACACTAAGCTATTTTTTGTTTAATATATATAATTATACACTAAGATTGAGAAGACTATCATTATTGACCTAGTACCAGTCTGTCCCGAGATGCGAAGCAACCGAAGGTTACAAGGCGCTGGGCAATAATGGTCTTCTCAACCGTGGTACATACATACACTTTTCTTGAGTTTAATGAGTCCAATAATATACGGGTTAAAATTTGGACTTGGATGAATCAGTTTCTTTAAATATGTATTGTTTTATTGACCTAGGTTAATAATTATTTATTATTACCGCAAGACAAGTAAAAGTAAATTATACTGGGTGCCTAGGATAGTAGTGAAAAAATATATAGGATTCAATTTACCTTACATATATTTTTCCTGCAAGAGTTTGTAGAGTCATTTTTACGCACTAGTGCTTGGAAAGTACCTTTCACGCACTTGTCCGTGAAAAGTAGCCGTTCCTAGGCAACTTAATCACTTTCCACGCACTGGTGGCATATTTATCAATGATTTTATTTATTTATTTAAAAAATTCCAAATAATTGCGAAATAACAGACAAATGAGTGTCATGAGAATAATTTTTGACTCAAGTGGGCATTATTTCGCAGGAAAAACAAAAAAACACCGTCACAAAGAAAATTTCGCATCCTTTAAGCCAACAAGGTGCTGTCAAAGTCGATTTTTGTTCACTTATTTTTATTTTGGAAGTAATCATCCGAATACCATTTGTGGTTAAATTTTATCCTTGCAAATTTTCCGATTGCTTTACTTAAGCCAGTTGCCAATTTATCTCATCACATTGATCAAAAATCACTCGCTTGACATCTTGTGATTTTTTTGTCAATGTCGCTCCATAAATTGATAGGAAACCAACTTCAGGTAACAATCAAAAAATTTTCCAGCAAAAATCAACCACTTATCATATTATATGTACATACCTATATGATTATTTCACGAATGACAAAATTTAAACATAAATTGTTCACATCAATAAAATATATCCATGGTGATCCAAATGTGTTTTTATCAAATTTTTACACTACAAAATAACTTCTTCCCTCAGAAAATGAAGTAATCTGATTGGGTGAAAATAACATGCGAAATAATTATGAGCAAAAACTTTAACAATATGTATTTACTAATAACAGAAATGACACATTTCCGTAAAAATGCATGTTGTGAATGCAGAGAGCCTCCATGTCATTTATGTTTTCATTCGAATCCATAATTTATGACGGCGTTTTATGCAGATTTATGCTGTCGGGAGGAATGCTATGGCTAATTTGGTCACATGCTTGTTCCACTTGAACAATTTATTTCTGAGATTATCTTAAGTAGCGGCAATAGAAAAGCGTTTGTGAGACTCCGCTGGACGTTGGTTACTCAACATAGGCGGCGGGGACTGAGATTGCGGATTTATTTTTCTCAATTCGTGTCAATTGTGCGGAATACTACTTAAGCGATCCTTTCCACAGATAACTCCTAAGAGGTATTGCATTCATAACAAATACAATTAAAGTAAACTCATTTAGATAAGTTTTTAAAACAATTATTTCAATTGCAGTTTATAGAGAAAATGAGAATTTATTTCAGCAGTATTACTAGTAATTACAGAATGGTGCAACGATGATATTATCAGTAATTTAAAAGTGGACGAATAAAACAAATGCTTAAAAGCAAAAGAAAATGCTAAAGCCTCATTCACATATTGAAATTAGTAATGGGATCCTTCACTATTTTATTTATTTTTTGTATGAAACTTTATCAAATTTCAAATTGAGATTAGGTCTGAAATTTGCTTTGTATTTTGTATTTAAATAACAGCTAAAGATTACTTGTCAAATACGGCATCTGACACTGACTGCAGGGTTACAGGGTTAGAAGTAGCAAGAATTTGGAATTGGGTAGATGTGTGAAAGAGAAAGGTGTAATATTGTGACGTAGATGTTAAGGACACTAAAAACTCGAATAACTTAAGAACGAATAACTTTTTTTAAAATTTAATAATTCCTATAATACAGAATTAAGGTCTGGATTGACTTTAAGTGATCGATTTCCGAATTTGCTACTAAGATGAAGGACCCCATTAGTATTAAATGTTATGAGATTGTAAAATATTGTTCAAAATATCCAAAATGGACTTCCAAGACAATCCCACTTGAGGATCAGTGGCTCACTTGTTTAGTGGATTTCAGCTCAAACCGAGCATGAGATCTATGGTCCAAATCTTAGCTTCGTTAATATTTATTCAAATAAAAATACCATTGCGTCCAATTGGTTTGGAATCCACTTTAATTTGTAGGTCCCTTGCAGAGACTTACCCTCACTTCATTCTAGTTCTAGTGATAAATTTAAAATTTTATTATTAAGTAATATAAAGTAGCTTGAAATTGCTTGATATCAAGTCAAGTAGCTAAGATAGAAAATCAAGTCAAGTCAAGTAGCGAATTTAGAAAAACTAGCTATTTTATTTGTCAGTTGTGGACAAAACATATTAACTGCTAGATTGTATAAACAAAATGTGTTCCAATTCAAAAGTAATTCCGAAACTATGCACAAAAATTAACCTGAAATGATATTTAGGACCATTGTAAGTTAAAACAAACTTAGTAACTATTTAAATTTCAGTAAATTTTCATAAAGTTACCATTATTCATTACTTGTTACCATTAATAAATATAGAAATTAAAAAAAACTGTATTGTTATAAATCAATATGTAAAAGAAAGCACAATCCAATTTAGTATGCCACACTTATCTATCTATTTTTATCTGTTTAATTACTAATGCATCAGATACTATCAATAAGTTTTAAAGAAAGTTAATTTTTAAATGTGTTTTTTTGCGCGTACCTCCAAATTTAGCCACAATCAATTGATTCTTTCGACACCTAATTAATAAATAGATCCCACTCGCGACATTAAGTCGATCTGTTGATTTACAATCAGTGATGGTGATAACCATCAATGAAATAAAGAAGCAACGAGAAGAAAAAGATCTAGTGAGCGTTTCATTTTATTTTGGAAACAATTTACTCTCGGGAGGAGGCTCAACGGGTCATTATCTAGAAAAATAACAAAGCTTTTTAAATCTCGTTCTTAAAATCACGGGTGGTCTTAATTTAACTGCCTAATATATTATAAGAAAGAGTAAATTAAACATAAAACATGGCCGGTTTAGCTGATCCCCTCATATTTTATCAACGAACATGAAGTTACATTTTCTACAAGTGTTAAAAATACAACGCTGTTGCAGTAGATTTATTCTATTTGAAGCGTGTGTATTATAAATACCTTTACTACATTGTGTTTACTTTAAAACCATTGGCGGAATGAATTTATTCAAAATGTTCAATTATTGTAGATTTTTTTCTATGATTAAAGTGTTGGTTACCTTAAATATAGGTTAATAGAAAAAAACTAGGTTTTAATTGTTAAAATTACCGAAAAATAGTATAATTTTTATATTGCTTCCATTAAGATGTTATTAACAAATTCAAAGTAATTTACTTTTTTTATAATAAATTAGTAAATATTAGAACAATCCAAAATTATTGGAATAGTACAGAAAAATATATTGTTACCTTTAAATCTAATGCAAATATTCTTAAAATACACAGAATGAGGACTCACCTGAAAACAAAAAACAATAAATTAGTACCTTATAATTTATAAAATAATAGTCATTTAAATTCTAATGGCGTCTGATCTAAGATGTTTATGTTTCAAAAGAGATTAATAAACATTAATTAAAATAGTTGTACATAAAATATTTCATATATTATATTTTTTGCTGATCTAATTCCCCAAAAAAAAATTATAAAAAAAATATTAAGTCCTATTGTTGGCAGAACCAATGGGTATGACAAAAAAGACGAAGAAGATTTAAGAATAGCAGAAAGAAAGAAACTACAAACTGAAATAGGACTAGTAAAAATTGTGGAAAACGTATATAAACCTAAAATAAATAATGTAATAGAACAAGAATTAGAAAGAGAGGAGATAGGGAAGAAAATAATTAGGACATGTATAAAGATCAAAGGAAACAGATATAATAAAATCAATATTGCTGTGAGAACCAGGAGGCAAAGGAAAATGATGGAGATCTAGATCTAAATGGCTACAAGAAGTAGAAGAAGATTTAAAAAGAATAGGAATAACAAATTGGAAGAAGAAAACAGAAAATAGGACGACGTGGTGAATAATCAATAAAGCAACTGGGACTGATCTAACTTAATAAAAGGTTCTAGAGACCTTTAATGAAGCGACATTACTCCACTTATGGGTGTCTTGAGCCCCTATATATAATGTCCTAAATCCTAAGTAGCTATTTATTTATTATTGTTTAAAATATTGTAGCATCCTATGAGAACACATTAAAAAACAAATAAAATGTTTGAGGGTCACTGCTTTTGATAGACTAATCCGTGCAAGTTTTTCCTAAACGAACAATAACGTATCTAGAAATTTCCTACGTTTAGTTCGCTTCAAGTTCGTGTTCCTATCAGTCATTGTTCTTTCCGATACTATCTTTGTGTTGTGAAAGGATTGGAACCGAGATGTAATCAATTCATTTACATGTCCGTGATCTAGCATACCATAAGCGATTCGCGAATGTTTCAACGGATCGTGAGAAGTGCCAAAGTGAAGATGTTATAGGTTAAGATTGTTTCCTCGGTAATTTTTCTTTTGTTTGACAGGTGATCGTGTTATTGAGAGGTTATAGATTGTTTTTTGTTTCAGGAATGCGGCAGGTTGAAGGAATGAGGAACAAGGTAGGAATTTTGATGTTTTTTTGTGGTTTTTTATGGGTTACTTCCGATCAAGTTACATATGCAAATTTGTTAAGTCATCCGATGGTTTGAAAGTTTTTATAAGGATTCTCTGACGGAAGATAAAATCGTACACATTGTAAACTACACTGCTAATAAAAATCATTATTAATTACTACTCATTACTCATATTTAAAGCAATTTAAGTTGTGAGTTTTATAATGTAACAAATTTAGAATTATGTCCAAATTAAAAACGAGACACCAATTTTCAAGAAACATATCGAATTAATTTTGGAATCCTTGTTTTCTTTTGTTTTTGTTGGAGATCGAAACAGGACAAATCTTTTTTTTTTCTTTTCTTTCTCTTCTGTTTTATAATGTATTTACAGTAATAGAATACATGCGCCAAAAATAATATACTTAATTTTAAATTTGAAATCATACTTAAAAGCTTGTAAGTTACAACATTACAATTTTACAATTGTACCTACGCATCTGCATAACACATAAAGGAATGCTAGTTTGAATGAGTGTAACTGCTTGTGTTTAAATAACTTTTAGTAAGGGTTTTGAAAGGGCATTAAAATTTGTAATTGACATTATGAAATTCCTAATAAGTTTTTAAAATAATCTTTTTTGATATGAAAAATATATTACTAATTAATATTTATAAAATGTGAGAAAAAGAACGCGTGGAAAATATTTCTGTAATCTGAAATAGAACAAAACCGTTGCACGAGGTAAACAAACACATAAAATGAAAATCTATGGATCGCGTAAACAAAAAACAAAACTTGCACAAGCCTACTGCAATCTTGAGCAAAACAAAAGCCACCATTATCACTGCCTGCATTAAAAATCTAGACAACAGTACTTGTGCTATTAATATGTAAATGTTCATAACCTCCACAAGTTCGGGTAATATCGGCTCCCGACGAGCATTCCCGAAGAGAAAAATTTTAATCTGCACAACTTGCGCCTACATCGAATGAAGCTATTCACTTTGATTGCAGGTGATAAAAAGCTATAGGTGACGTGAGCTAAGATTGCCTCGTAAAAAATAATTACGTGGTAAGAGCAGAAAAAACTATGGGTTTGTCGATGTCGTAGGGGGCTCTGACTGCTGTGCTTGCGTATGTAAATATGCCCATTACAATTTCATGTTTCTAAGTTGTGGGGTCTACATGTTTGCAGATTATTAACATGTAATCACATCTCAGTTGAGACAACAAAAATTCTGTGTCAATGTCATTTGAATTTTAATTATTTCATAAGCAAGTTTCACTGAGTTAGCTACATTGTTGCGAAAGACAACTATAAAAAGTTTAAGACGATTCTTAAATTACACGCAATTCTTTGCAATTTTGACATATATTGTAATATTTGTAACCATTAAATTTTTCAATTTTTTTGTCATCTATTGTTGGTTCGTTACAGACTACAATTATTTTGGTTTTAGTGGCATTTATTTTCACAATGTATTTTTTTATAATTTCGTGCCAGATATTAACATTTTATTGCATTTCCTTGCTGCTTGTTATAACTACTACGTCATCGGCATAAGCACATATTGATAGTTGTACTGGATGTAGATTTCTATACCTCATATGTATTGAATTTTTGATCGCACTCCGTTCTTATCATTTTTGATCCAAAAATATCGTAAATAAGATAGGGTTCATTACTCCTCCTTGTCTCAAACCGTTCTTTAATTCAGAAATCTGGCTTTTCCTATTTTGTCTAATTATGTAGTTCGCATTTTTGTTATATCTTAGTCTTTCTATAGCATTTAGAAGATTGGTATAACCTTTTCTTTTTAGAATTTTTTACATTATTTCTCTTTGTACTCTGTTAAAGGCTTTTTCTAAATCTATAAATGTCATGTATGTTTTTGTGTTAGTAGTCATAGTCTTATGTTTTAATCTTTATCTGTGAATATATTGTCCCGGTTTGTCTGTTTTGTACTGTAACGTTTATTTATTTAGTTGAAGTGTAAAAATAATTGAAACACGAATATTTATATAACTAAGTTTAATAAACGAATAATAAATAATAAAAAAATAATAAAAGTAACTACCACTATGAATGAACAAACATAAACACTAATTTAAGAATAATAATTATTAATAAAGCACTAAGATTATTTATTTAAACATTTTCGCACTATTTATTTATATGATATTTATTTCTACTAATTATTTCTGTTCACTAGGCATATTAATATCAGACTGTTCTCGCGGTCCTCTGTTCTTAAGCTTAAATCCTAGAGCAATTAAGTTCTGAAATATTCTTGCACCTTCGATACGACAGAACAAAAGAAATCGCTACAGTACTCATAGTGCTGTACTCAATATCGATAAGCCTTTGTAGTTGTTGCATTCTTTGGTGTCTCCTTTCTTGTGTATTGACACAACTATTGCTAATTCTTAATCTTCTTTTGTCTAATTTTTACGACAGATTATATGGTAATACCGTCGAATATCGTAGACCTGTCAGTTTTCTAGATTCTATAAGTTTTCTAATCTTGTAACTGTTATCTGCTAATCATAAGAATTAATTTCATATTGTGAATGTAAATAAGTAATAAATTTTGGAGAATGTGTGCCCCTTGTGAATGTAATAATGGCGTTAGGTGCGCCACTGGTGAGACCATCACTTGAGTTTTCTTTCACTTTACGACAATAAAATTCAAATTAACTCCCGCGAAGATTCCAGCAAATAGAATGGCTTCCACAGTAACATTTAAAATAATACCGTTCAAAGAGCAATTTGTTAACAGTTATTACAACATTGCAGCCGGTGTATAAACACGCAGGCGCCCGGCACGCGACAGGTCCGTACTCTAAAAATCCCTGAGCTACGGCGTCGCCGTAAACGGCAGCTACACCGCCAAGTGCACTGTTTGCCACTGCACACACTTTCACAACGGATTGTTGGTTTTGCAGATTGTTCAGCCTTACTTGGCGAATGCGATTTTAAACATTGTTTGCTTTCCTTTTCGCTATTTGCAGATTTGTTACGTAAATAATTATTTAAGAGAGTGTTACTACTGGAGCAAGAAGTCTTACTTGCAGCCGAGTAAAATCAACATGAGTCGTACTTAGGAGCAGGTTGTGAAACAAAAATGTCTCTTCGTTTCGTATTTGTTCGTGTTAAAGTCCGGTCTAGATCTTGCACTTCCTATAACTACTTCCAACGTTTACACTTCCTTATGTAAATGTTCCTGAGATGGCGGCTTCAACCCACTCCGCGAAAATACTAGATTATCAATTTAGTATTACAAACAAATGTCATGATGACTTAGTCTATAGACATCTTTCAACTTCTAATATTTAGCAATATTCAACAAAATTAAAAGCTGCTTTGAAAATTTCTTCTGCCTTAATTTAATAATTTCCAATTTATAAAAATATTTCTCATATAAAACAGTAAACTATATTTGTCAACACGATTAGATAATTAGTCAAATACAAAAAAAAATTGAATTCAAAACAAATGTCATAGTTATACCAACTAAATATATATGTACTAACATCTAGATAAAAGTAAATTAAATTAAAACAAGGAAATTGTGTAGGTATATACTAAACTTGTATAATAAAATAAATTTTGAAAGAAAGACGTTAAGTAAAGTACCTACAAACTTATTTCCACATAATAATCATATGCGTAATAATATATTGTGTATCTAGTATGAACGATGGTAGAAATTTCAGATCGAGCCGAAGAAGTTCGGGAAATCACTTTTTGTACTTTTACATCTTGATTGGCATCATTGAAATACATAACCACAAAATAGTGAGTGTATATAATAAATAAAAATATTTGTACAAAGAGACAAAGTTAGTATCAATTTTATGTTTTTCGTACAAAACATATTGTACAAACCTCTTGGGTATATATGATTCGCGAAAGAATATTGTATTAAGCGAACATTATAAAACAACGAATCGTTTACTGTAGAGGAATACTTCGTCACAGGCCGGAAAAAATATTCGTAGTCTAGCAACTACATTAAAATATCGGAATAAAGCACTTTCCGGTTCAAAAACACATCGAAAATGTGTCAATTTTTGTTGACACCTTTGGAAATTTCTATACAAATTGTCTCATGTCTGCATTTTCGATTACCTTATATAATGCACTTATTCTACGAGCATAGATATAACTTTTACTAATAAATATGTTAATGACAGTAATAAAAGAATAATGAAAATTATGGTGCCCGGAACAAAAATGTTTAATTATTTACTTAAGTTTCACTATCTGTAGCAAAAAGTGGGTTTTCCATTTGAAAGTAATAAGTATTTAACCATCTGCTAAACTGTGTGCGTTGTACAGGTTGTGGAGTCCATTACTTTAAATAATTCAGTACAATTACACGAGCGTACACCGATTAAAGACAAATTATACGCTACACAGAGTCCAATACAAGCGCGCAACATAACCTGCGCCAGGAATAAAATAATCCATGATGCCACTCGCAAATGAATTACCTTTATGGCCATTCGATAGCTAATTTATGCTAACACACATTTTGAATAATGGTGCTCGTGCACTTCTATATATAAATTCAAAGAAAATCCTGTCTTTTAACCTTAGTATTAATTACTGTCTGATCCAAACTTTTCAATTCTCAATTGTATGAACTAGATTTAAATAAAAAAGTTAAAGACAAAATTAAAAGACTTGCTAAATAGTTGAACATTTTATTTCGATACGATATTAACAATTTGAAGAAATTGATATTAGTAATTTTTGAGTGTAAAATAAGACAAAATTAAAAGACTTGCTAAATAGTTGAACATTTTATTTCGATACGATATTAACAATTTGAAGAAATTGATGTTAGTAATTTTTGAGTTTAAAATATTCTATAGCATTTGTCAAATTTTTGATAACATTATCATATTGTCAAAAGTTATTAATATGTATATAGGAGATTTTACGTTATAAGATTTGAACCAGATCATTTTAATTTCTGGAGTGAACATGATTTTTTTCAAATTATTTAGATTTAGTAAAAATACTGTAATGTATTTATTACAAAATGTAGAAAATATTATTCGGTTTTCTACTAGCAGGTAAATAAGATTAAGAATAACATAATATTATGTAAATTTAAAATTAGATTTACAGAAATGTCACCGATCCAAATTGTCAACCTTTGATATCGATTGATTATTTTTTATTCAAAATTAACATAACATTCCAAATTTGTTTAAAATGACTTTAGTTTACATAAGAATATAGCAAATATAAGTCAAAATTATTACCAACATGAGAGTTGACAATAAAATCTGGCTGTTATTTGTCAGTCAGATAAATTCATATTGAAAAACGCATTTTCATTACCATGGTGTTTACCAGCCAGATAAATTTAATTTGTTTGACAGACGATTGGAAACCAGCCCTAAGAAATTAAATTTATACTACTTTATTTCACTAGAAAATTAAAATTTCAATTATTGTTTTTGTCTTTCTTAAGTGAAACATTTATGTCTCCCAAAAATCCGACTGCTAAAGTGATAATTTTTCATTTTGTCTCTCATTGTTGATATTATTGGATTACCTTTAATATTAGAAAAAATCTAAAAGCTGTTGTCTTAATTTATATTTAGAATAATGACAACATTATTATACCAAGGTGTATATCAATATTTTTGAAGTACCTTCTATACCCACTGAAACAAATTATTTATCTTTAGTTTGTGTATAAAACTGATACCAAATCTTAGTTTTAAGAAATTAGTACACTTATTGTTCTCAATTGGATCCTATAGTTAATTTCTTACAATTTTTTTAAAAAACGATGATGCCTTTTCATTTTCATTATGAATTATATGAAGAACTATAGAAAAACTGTCTGTCTTGGCACCTGTTGTAAAGTAAAGAGAAATAAACCAGATATCTTCGAAGGTTACTCAAACAATTCCTCCAGTTTAATGGTAATGATGCAAACTATTACAATATGATCCAAGGTTGTTAATAAAATAGATTTAATTCCCATACTCAAGATAATGGACAATTACCAGTGCCCGTATAGAAACTCAATAATTAATTACCTTGCACAATAACAAACTTTTGTTGTGAAAAGGAAGTCATAATTTTTGCATTCCATGAATTATTGCAATAAAAAGTTTCTAACAATTCGATCAATCAAACTATAATGAGCAATTTCTTACCTTGTAAAATTTAATTATGAAATTTGATATCTATCACAACAGAACTCTAACCTCCAATTAAACATTTTTTGCATAATTAACATACGTTGCATGGTTAACATTATCAGCAAATCGTATTTCTGCACATTTATATGAAGCTGTGAACGGAGAGATATCTGACGTTTCCTACACGTATTTTTCTTAGTTAATTGACATTTCAGGAGATAAAATCAACTCTAATTTTGGTAACACCTACTACGTTTACGTAACAAAAAGCACAATGTCAATAGAAAATTATACGCAGTAATTCAAATTACTTTGTTGATAATTTTTTATACCTCTTGGAATTTAATTTAATTTAAATTTACCAAAATTTATTCCAATGATCAAATTATGGCCTTTTTTGGATTTCCGATCCGACTGGTAAGAATAATAGACCTATAGAGATCTTTATAGTTAAATAAAAATACAGCTGTGTGGTTCAGAATTAGTGTTGTCAGATGTACAATAATTATAAGTTTTGTACGATAATATTAAAACCTGTGCGATAATAGTGTATTATTGTCCAGGTTTTATACGACAGTATATTGTTCCATGAGTAGTTTAAAAACACGGACGGAACAATACATGGTATAAAAAAAGTATAATATAGTATTTATTATACTTTTTGTCACCTGTTTTATAAAAATCTAAAAATTTAAGTAACAAAAATTAATTAAGTGTAATCTAGGGATTTATGTAAAATATGGTAACCCTGTTGAATTAAATTGGATACTTATGTCTGTCATATTTCTTTATATTTATAATATAGTGAAAAAAATATCAAATCTTTACGTTGACTTTCGAAAATTTTAGATTCTTTTATATATTTATAATAATTCCAAATAGCATTAAAAAAATTATCAAAAACAGTTTAACAGTACCCGATATTATTAAACCGTTTTCGATATAACAATAGAGGAATTATTAATGCAAAGTATAAAAAAGTAATTTAGTCGCAAAAACAACGTTTCATTTCTAATGAGTAGTGTGTTATTCGAACAATAGTCGAATACTTTTTAAACAAAAACTCAGTATATCTTAGCTCACCGCAGTAGGTTCAGTTGAAGAATTATATTTTGAAGGTTATTAATTAAGGTTTGTAAAATTAACAAAATTTATCAATTATATTGAAGATATAGTTTTAGTAAATTATAATTTTAAACAAATTGTTAAAGAAATGTCAATTAAAAAGTTATAACAATTTTTTTAATTTATCATTAGAAATTGTGAATTTTCATGAAATTTCATCACCTTATTATGCCTAATTAATGTAGGATTGTTATTGTCGAAAGATGAAAATTTTGATGGGCTTCATAGAATCTAGTAACTGTAGGAAACTATACGCTATAAGCTTCAGGTCCCTTGCAGAGAATACAGGCTAATACTCTAGAATGCAAGTAAAAATATTCAAACAGTTAAAGATTGAGAAAGAATGTTGATGAGTAATAAAACTATTAAAATAACAAACGCATTTTTGTTAATTTCTGTTCCATTTTAAAAATCCATAACTCTGAAATTCACACCAAGTCATTTCCGAAATTTATGTAATGTTTGTAGCAATAAAATCTATTCTTAAATCCAAACAAACAGAAACACAGAACTTAAAACAGTAAACTTAAAAGAATCCATTGCAATCATTTACTATTAACGTTCTGTCCCAGTCAAAGGTTAAATCGGTGTAAACCGATCCTGTCTTTGAACTTGAGATAATAAACCTCGTTTAAAAAATGAGCCAAGGAGGTGAAGAAAAATATCCGTTGAAACGCAGCCAAAGCGAACGATCCATCTTCATAGAGTATCACAATTTATGTCTAAGATGGGAAATAATTGAACCTGCCGCAAGTAAAGGATGTTTGGTCTCCCCGTTCGTATTTTGTTATAAATAAGCGAAGTTCGGCTGTTTCCCCCGAATTGGAATGGTGTGGTTTGTAAACACCGCGTCGTTAAATGGTAAAAAAGTTTGGTTAGGGGAACTGTTGCGAGATGAATATCATGTGTGCTGTGAAAAAATTCAGAGTAAAAAATTACAGGGGTTTTCTCTTAGCGAAAGATGGAAGCTGTTTGTCGATTTTTTTTATTTTTGCGGGGTTAAGTAATCGGCGACACAGATGCTAAAACAGTTAAGAAAAGAAGGCTCTGCATTTCCGAAAATTGCGGGACATCGCAAAATACAACAGTTTTATTTCATTTTCAATAAATTCACCAAACTTAATAAATTAAATGATTGTTAATAAGGTTTTTAAATCAGATTTTAATCACATTTATTTAAAAAAATCATAGATTTAAATCAAGTGTGTGGGTAATGTTATCATGTGGAAATACTTTCAAGAATTATTAAATCTGTTAACTTTATTCGGTAAAACACTATAATGTGTAATTTTTCTTTAAATTTACTTTGAAATGTGTTACAGTAACACTCGGTTATAACGACATCGAATGAAAAAAAACACGTAGTATGTGGGCTTTCAAACAATTGGTCACAAATTCGACATTATAACTAGTTTGTCGCTATAAGCGATATTGTTGTAAATGGATTTTGATTTAGTTTTTTTTTGTTAAACAAGTTTTTGAAATTGTACTACCTATATTTTTAAAAAAATCCAATTTACAATTTAACTAAAATCGAATTTTTATGCAACTCTGTGCATATACCGTGCATAAAAATGAAATTTATCTTTAAGACAAAAAGAGGGACTAAAAAGTTTTAAATTTGTAAAGTTACATATATTTTTCCTTCTTCCCCAACAATTTTCTCTTGAGTGTGCAAATTTTAGGGGCAATAGCAAAAATGAAAAATTGAAAATCAGTGATCAAATTTTTTGTTTAATTCATTAAAATGTTCTCTGGATGTAGAAATTGTTTACTGTTTTAACCAACTCTACGTATCTCTTATAGTTTTTGAGAAAGCACTAGTTTACACAGATAAGAATTTTTTAGTAACTATCGTTGAAATTTTCAAGGAAATTATATTTTATTGAAAAGTCTTTCCTTGTTTTATCTATTACCGAAGAATAAATTAATTAAAATTTATCAGCATTTTTTTTAAAAAGGAGTAATATGTATCTTTAATTTTCTTTCAATAATAAGTTTTATACTGTGAAAATATAAGGACTTGTATGTAAACTTTAATTTATTTTTAAATTCGTTTCGGTTATATCCGCTCTTTCACATAAAATATAAAAATATGTTTGTACCTTTACATTTATTATTAAAATCTTTGCAGCAAAAAATGCGCAAGCTGGTGAAATGGCACAAGGTATATAATTTTTTATCTAATCACACATGAAAAACTTGTAAAAACTGTAGTCATATTCAGATCCTTATCAGGATGAAAATAAAAATATCGCGGGCATAAATTTTCATTAAAGACAGTGCGCATGAAAAATAAACACGAGTTGGTAGCGGGTATAATTACTGGTGGCCGGTAATCTGCAACCTGGGAGGAAACAAAAACTGCATTCTAAATACAGAGGAGACGCCAAAGAATGTTTAATCAATGGCTGGGAAATTACTTGCGGTCGCCGCGACATTCAGTGGATTTTTCACTTTTGGTCCATTGATATCGGCGCATACTTCATTAATGTCTCTCGTTTGAACAAAAAGTAAAGTTAGACGGCCAGAAGGGCGCGAGGGTGTTCGCGACGCGCTCAATGCACTGAAAGGTCCCGAGATAAAGGAATAAAGGCGAGCCGAGCGATACTGAAAGAACCCGCTCTATACGAGGGTTTCTCTCCAAACGAATTATGGAAGTGTTGCTAGATGAGTTTTGTTAATGTTTTTAATCAATATCTTTGTTGGCTTCTTCTTTATTAATCCACATACATAAACTATTGTCCCTTTTAAATGTTAATACTCTCATACATCAATTTCAATATTGTATAAACAATTTTTATATTTTGATATTTGTTCTCAAAGTTGTGCCTCAAAAATGTGTGTTTTCTGAGTATATTTTAAAAATGAGTAAAGAAACAATCTCAACTACTTTACCATTCGATTCTACGGGAATAGTTAGATAAAGAAATGTTTTGTTCACATATACGTTCTTAGGAACGATTAGGTGAAAAATGAGAAAAACGAAAAAAGCTAAATTTCAATTTTTCGCCTTGAAACTTTTTGTCTCCAAAATTTTTCATTTTCTGGTCTTAAGTAGATATCGAAACGCTGATTTCAAATCTTCAAACAAAATTCAATTATCTCTTCCCATTCTCGAGATATTTGAGTTCAAAGTTATACCTAAAAATTCAGGTTTTTTAGGTATACCCCTTAAATGGTTAGGTTTACGACTTCGGCGATCTCACCATTCGATTCTACGGGCAAAATTACATAAGTGTACCAATTTTCAGATTTTTATCTCAACAGATAGAATTTCTAGAAGGAAAAAATTGAAAATGGCCAAAATCGAAAAAAATCGTCAGGGGTTCATCAGGCATTTTTTTCGATTTTGGCCATTTTCGTTTTTCCTTTCTAAAAATTGTATCCTTTGGAATAAAAATCTAAGAATTGCTACACTTATGTAATTTTGCCTGTAGAATCGATTGGTGAAGTCACCAAAGTTGTAAACCTAACCCTTAAAAGGGTATACCTAAAAAACCTGTTTTTTTAGGTATTGCTAAAACTCAACTTTGAATACGAATATCTCGAGAACGGTAAGAGATATTTCAATTCGGTTTGAAAATTTGAAATTAGTGCATCGATATCTACTTAAGTTCAAAATATGAAATGTTTTGAAGACAAAAAGTTCCTAGGAAAAATTTAGAAATTTAGGTTTTTTCGATTTTCTCATTTTTCACCTAATCGTTCCAAAGAACGTATATGCGGAGAAAACATTTCTTTATGTAACTTTTCCCGTAGAATCGATTGGTATAATTGTTGACATTGTATTTCTATTCATTTTAGAGATATAGCCAAAAAACACACTTTTTGAGGTGCAACTTTTACAGCAAATATCTCAGGATCCAAAAGAGATAATTAAATTCCGTTTGAAAATTTGAAATCAGCGTTTCGAGATCTATCTATGCGCACTATTTCCCAAAATCAAAATTTTGGGCGCAAAAATGAGTATTTTTGGAATATTTTCCGTTTGTCAGCACAATTTTTGTTTTAACTCTGTTGGAAGTACATAAAAGTACTTAATTACTTATTCCGGCAAACTTTTTTTATATAAAAAATTGTCAAAACTATATTAAAAGATGCATATATCTTGCATTCATTTATGATCCAATCAGATACAACAATATTTTAGTTAGTTCATAACTGGAACACCAAAATAATAATTAATTACTATAAAAATCCCTTTGGCTGTGGTATACTCTCCATATCAGCTATTGATACTCGAAAAATACGTTACATCACTAAAATTACACTCATTAATGATTACTAAAGCACAAGGATATATGACAAATATTTATTTATTATTTATTAAAATTAACGAGTTTTTTAATCGTTAGTTGCTTTTGTGAGAAGTAAGAATATCTTTATTTAAAAATAAGCAATTTGTTGTGAATGTTTTCTCTGGAAAAGCAATTAATATTCTCATCAGGAAAACTACCTATTAGTTGTGTTTATAATTTATAGAAGAATGCTAATCTGCTGTGTTTTATGACACTGTAACTCCTAAATCTAAAATATGATAATCGAATGGTTGTTGTGCGTGTTTTATTAGCATATTACCTAACACTAACCCGTCCCGTAGTTAATCTTCTTAAATCAATAAACTACAAAACACAGAGTAGCAATCCCTGTGAAACTAAAGTTACTCGGAACATAATAAAACATTTATAATCGTATGCAAACGACATTCAAATCGTATTCCAACTCGGACGAAAGCCTCCGTCGTCGCGTGGCTGCTCGGAGTGGCGAGGATATGTGAGAGCTAACAAGAAAAACTTGTAACTCCGAAAGAACACTCTTCTGGACGACACTTTGTGACGCCGACGACGTTTCCTGAGACGCGCTCAAGTGGTTTCGCTGGACATGTGCTGTAAATTGTTTCTAAAATGTAAATTTTCCTACTGTAAACTTTCCTCTTCAAAACACTCAAAGCCAGCCGGAAATCTGGATGTACACTATCTTTAATGGATTCTTCAAGAAATCTCACACTTTTCAATGTTCACCACTTTCTCCTTTATTTTTTCCTGTGACAACAGAGTTAAAGTATTTGTCTCGTGATATTGTCTGTGGTTTAACCGATTCTTTAAATATCTTCAACATCAGTGAATAAATGATTGAAACACTCGTTGAAGTAGCTTTTTCAATTCAATTTAAATATCTTATTTGCAGCAGAATATCATTTCTGAAAGAACGTCGTGTCATTTTCTTTGCTTTTATTAGTACAAATTATCGGTCTATAGCGCCTGCAAAATCTGCATTGCACCTAGACCTAGACGTTTAATTGAACAGCTACGTTGCTTACCAATGTTAATCTTTAAATTATCCAATAAATTCACACCTAAATTTCAATTTCATATAAATTTACAAAATCCTTTTTTGTGTTTGAAAGGATTTTTACATATAATACTACTAGTGACTAGAATTTTTCCGGCAATTTTTGCTGTCATGATATCGATTACTTGTTGTAATGAAAATCAAATAACGGTTTTCTAAAGCAACAAGCATAAAGCAAAATTCTAGTAATAAAAATAAACTAAGGCACTTAACTTGATAGATAAAATATTAAACATTTTTTCATTTTTGTTTCAAGTTTGTCTCAACCGCTATTTTAGGGGTGATTTATGTCATTTTCAAACTTAATTTCCGAGCTTACAAAGCACGTAAAATTTTTGTTCATTGATTCAGATGCAATATTTTATGCTCTAGAACTATTATTTAAAGTTTTTTTTACCTAAAATAATTAGGTAAGCAGGCAATTATGAAAATATGATTTTACATGTTAAATCCCTATGTTTGGGTGTTCGAGTTACCACCCTGTATATGTTCTTTTATATCATTAATTATCACAAAATTTTGCCAGACGTATCTAAACAACGCCTATTTAATTGTGAAATTGCTGCAACAATTTGCACTGGTAAAAATTGTCTGTGAACTTTAAATGTAAATAGTAAATAGAATTTATTTTTGATATGTGAATATGTTCATCAGAACAACTTAATAATATTTCCTATTATGATAATAATCAAATTTTGAATGTACAAAAAATTTCAAAAATTGAAGAAGAATTTCCCTTTTTATCAATATAATTTAAGAAGAATGTTCAATACAGTTTCCAAAATATTTTACGTTCAGTATAAGTTGCAAGCGAACTTGCTAATCATTCAAAACCACTACGGTATTCTTTTATACACTATGTATAATTAGAAGCTTTTTAAATTGACAATTCCTTGAGTTGCTCATTGTGCGTACACTTAGGCAGCCATGTAAATGTTCCATCGGGCCTAATAATCCATATTCGTCTTTGTCCGCGCAATCCGTCATCGCGAGACGGATTACTCCCCCCGCAATTGTTCGACACTTACCCCTGATCAATCACCATCACATCACCCGCTACAAATTTCCCATTATTACCCCCGGTATTACAAGGGAATACGCACACCCAAATGACATAACGCTGTACGGGAGATTACAATGGATTACGAGAAGAAAGACGAAATGTGTTGGTTTTGTACGACGAAATTTCCTCTAGAATGAAAAGAATTACTAAAGGAGAAAATAAATGGATAGCAAAATTTAGGAAGACACAAAATGAAAACAAAATTAAAACCGTTATTATTTTTAGGTTATCGTTCTGTTGTACAAGTTTTTTAATGATTATGAAACAATTACCTGGTGATACTTGATTTCCTTTTTCTCCTAGGAAGTTGTATAATATTATATTCTAAAACTGTAAATACGAGTCACATACTCTATACCTTTTATAGAATTGAAAACGAATACAACAAAAATATAGAAAAAATATTGTAAGTTATTTAAACATAGCGACAGCTGTTATGTTATATGTAATAGTTATGTGTATGTATAAAAGGAATTAACTAATAATTTATAATTCCCGAAACTTATATTAATACTCAGTTGTAGAGTAAGGCAGTTTATTTTCAAAAGACCTAAAAAAATTTTTTTTTAATATTTTTTTTTTAATTATATTTAATTCTTAAGAAAGCGATCAAAGAATCAAAGTTTTTTTAAGAAACATTGTAGTCATGGAAATTTGTTATATGTATTTATTTTATTCCCTTGCTACATTCCCTTGGAGTAGTATAGTATGTGTCAATTATCAAACATAAGGTGATATTTTATTCCCGGCTAGGAGAAAATATTTAGCTTTTTAGAAACTGTTCATATTTTTAACAACAGGAGTAGAAAAAAAATCTTGCTCCATGTCAAAAGTTTGTTGCAGTGACATTGCCAGTCAATTTCTATGTTTGTCTCATTATATATAGTCATATATTTCCTCTTTTCTTTATTAGAGATTTTTTCTTGAAATCACAACAGATGATACATAACAAACAATCCTAATGTATCAACAACTTTGGTAGCAACAGTTTCAAACTAAACTACAATTGGTTTTAAATGTTTTATTATACTACAACAATGCCCGCTTGGTATTCTTTCTATTTGTTAAAATGTTGTGTATTGATCACATTATATGAAAGAAACCAGCAGATAAAAGACTATTACGTTGATTCTTTTCGTTGTATTTGGCATGAAATTAATGACCATGACGTAAAGGTGTAGGTGCGACATCCCCTTTTGACTTCACATAATAACCCATTGAATGCAACAACCTCCCTTATCATCCCATAGTCCCCACGTTAAAAAACCACCAATCCATCTTTCTGCAAACAACTAACCACAAACGCGAGCATCTTCCGTCATCAATCCCGGATAAAAACCTCCGACCATGCGTGTCACGTGTGTCACGTGTCCACTGATATATTTAATCAGTTATTCATTTGAATATCGGAGGCGGCCAGGCAAGTAGCAGTGCGGCGTCACCCAGCAAGGCATTAGTCCTTAAACCGCGTATAGATTCCTCATTAATCATGGCAGGCGGTGACATAGGCCACGCAGGCGCTATCTATTGACAAGGAGTGAACGGATGCTAACCACAATTAGCCCAGGGTAGTCAGGCAGCTATTGTCAACAAGAGTGATCGCTTTGTAATGACTTGGTCCCCACATGGTTCAAACATCTACACCTAGTTCTTACAAACAAAAATGAGCAAATGAAAGAAACACGGGAGGAAGTATAAAGAACCTTTTTCAGTTTTTATTTAGACAAATTAGATGAAACATATTGCTAGTACTATCGCCTTAGAAGGAAAATAAAAATTTTATTTGTAATATATTTATTATGATTCTTAAGACATCGATAATTCAATTGTTTAAAGATATATCAGTCAATAATTCTTACAAATATGTAACTTGTTATTACCATTTTATTTATAAGGTTTCTGGACATTAAACATTGACACCACTAAAAATAATTGTACCATAAGTATTCTTGAACGTGAAACATAAGATTTATCATATGCATGGTTACAACTTGATATTTGATTGACAGCAATGTATATTTGCTTGTCTTATTTTAAATAAAACATAGGGAATGAATTTGGCCTTTACTTTTTGGGTTATAAAATTTTCTGACAGGCCTACATCAGTGCAACAACAACTTTAGAAGCAATGGTAGTATAGTAAAATGGTCTGCTAAATCACTCGATCTTACACATCTAGATTCTTTTTTTATGACCTTGAAAATTTAGATCATTTAAAATTTCAAATTCAAAACATTTCACAAAACAATTGCCCAAATATCATCGCATGTAATTCAAAACTTTTATGGCATATTGAGTGTCAAATTCATTCCCCATGTTTCATTTTATATGAGACAAGCAAATGTGCAAATAATTGCTGACAATTAAATTTCAAGTCGTAACCATGGATATGATAAATCGCCATGTTTCGCGTTAAAAAATACTCACGTTATATTAAAAACTACCTGAGTAAGCTACTGCTCGTAAATGCATAATTGTTTAATTTATTCGTGGTGTAAAAGTACGGATTAATTTGTGTAATTTTTGTTTTCTTTATTAATTGTTTTAGAGGAAAATTATTGTACAATATTTGGAAACTCATAACTAGCAGGGAAATATATATTATATATTATTGATTTATAACTTTATCTGAGATTCCGAGATTTGACTCCCGACGTCATTACCTTTTAACCAAACGAAATATCGCTCTGTCCGAGTACTTCTAACTTTAGGTCTTTGCAGAAACTGTAGACTGACATCCTATCTTTCTTTACTATAATGCAAGAAAAAAATAAAGTATTTCAGTCCTGATTCATTTTGGAACAAATTGTTCCAAGAAATTTTAACTATTAGTGCATTCATAGCAGAATTATTTATTACGTATTATAACAATACAAATAATACAATGAATTCATGCGATTGTTCTGTACTTTCGAACAAAATTAGACAATCAAACATTTTGATGATATCCGATAGAACGAAACAATAGTCATTATGTTTTATAATAAATATGGATAAACTAGCTGTAAATAGTATATTGTTATTAAAAACATAATATTCCCTAGAGATAATCATAGTAGGTAGAATTAGGATTAGGCTCTGGCACAGATGATTGAATCTTAGCCTTACAATCCATCGCGTTATCTTGCAGGGAGTTTCCAATACTTGTGTGTACTCTTGTCGATAGATTAGTTGAGTAATAAAGCTCTCGGGCGCCGGAGTTGGTAATTACAGGAGAGAAAACTTGACAATTTGAGAATTCCAGGTGCTGTTGCTTTCATCCGTAGCATCCGCACCATTACCGAACTTTATACGAACTCGATAAGACATTACAAACTTAGTCAATCTTTGCTTTACTGCCGCTGGCTTAGGGCAGCTATCTCGCCCTGGCTATTTGCACTACCGCGTGTTTGTATTAGTTTAATCCTTTGTAAGTACCAGGTTCATCTCGCCCAGACGGGATCACCACTTTTCTCACATGTTTTCTCAACCGCAAGAGGTTACCACTTACGCTACCATGAATAACACATATTATTTTCATTATTTGGAAAATATTACTAAAATTTCATTTGTATCCAGAAATTTTACTTGCAGTTTAGTGGTGTAAGTCACAATCACTGCTAATTAATAATGTTTGGTGTCTTCGTTTATTGTTAGGTCACCTTTCTTTTTGTCACAAATTACCTAACCTCGTGGTCAAATTTATCGAGTATGAGTTTTCAACATATGAGCACGAATTAGGGTCCCTAGAATACGATTTTACTATTTTAATCCTGATGTGTGTATGTGCCTGTGTTTGTGTGTGTGTGTTTGTGTGTATGTTTCTGTATGTATGTTTGTGACGATTTTTCGTCCACGATAACTCCAATACGATATTTGTAAAAAATATAATATATGGTATTTAAGAGTTATATTCAAATATCATGATATACATACAGACAATACATTGAGTTATACAGGTTTGTCAACCAATATTCTATACAGAAAAATAGATGCAAAATTATATTCTAACATTTACTATTTCTAAGAATTCTTATACAGAAGAACTGTAATGAAACAAAGATTAATACTGTCATAAATGCTGTAACAGATTTCAAATAAAATATTTTGTATATAAGAATAAAACGGAAATCTCGATAAAGTTATTTCTATACAATTTTCAATCGGAATAAAAATTTAAAAACTCTACTGTGAATTCCCATTTTTTTCATTTATAAAAAGGTAGATTTTAATTATTTTTAGAAAATGCTGATGAATTAAATTTTGTATTACTACGGTAACCATTATTTCTAGAGAAAAATACAATACAAAGAAAAATTAAATAATTATATTCCTGGTTTTTATATGAAGTAGAAATTTATAATTTTTCTAAGAAAACTTGTTAATATATCTATAATTAATAGATATTATTTATTGATTTAATTGTTGAATTTGTGTTTTACTTAAAAACTAGTCTAGTATTTTCTTAAAATCCTTTACATATACCTATGTATGAATTTCGGATTTATCTTCATGTTTCTAATTTTTTTATTATAGTCATTTTTTAAAGAACGATATTCTGGGAAAATCAAACTAATGCTATCTTCTCAGTATATCATTCTTATAAAAAAAAGAGTACAGAGTTTTCATTAATTTTTATTAAGTAAATAAAACATAATAAAATTGTTTTAAGGATTCCAATTTTGTCCACCACAAAACCATAATATAAATAGATGACAGATCTGAAGAGATATATTGCCTCTATTCATATTAAGTAAACTTTTGTTTTCATTTCGAACTTCTAACTATATAATACAGTACTGATGATCATTTCAAGAATATAATCATATAATAAAACAAAGAGTGATTTAGTTGTGGTTAGTCGAAAATAATCTTGCAATAATGTTGGCTCGTAAAAGAAAGAAGCGTAGCGATATCCGAGATTAAAAGCAAATATCATGGACAAAACCCCTTGGAAGTAGTAGAAGTAGCTTGTATTAGCCGGGTGTTCAATAGCCGAGAACATATTATTATCCGTGGTGAAAATGGCAGAAGCGTCAATGACAACACTGTCGCGAATCCTTAATACTCGAGATATTACTCTCCGCAATAATTGTGTGCGGCTGAATGGCAGGATATCTTGAAGGTTTAAGCTCCTGTTCACGGTCCTAATCCTTCAAGGACTCTCCGCGACGCCGGGTATTACGGAGATATTGCCTCGGCAGGACGACGCTGTATTATCATCCAGGCTCATCATTCAAGGTGTGAGATTCGATTTTCATAAGTATGCTTGTGCTAAGGATTACCTAAACGGTACGGGTTGTTGTACCGATCCTGCCAAGTGGCTACAAATTAAAAACATCGACAAACTTTTATCTTTGTCTGGCACAAAATCATTAGGATGATATAGGATAGTTATTTAAATTACAAGCTATGTAAGTATAAGGCTCATCATTTAAGGTGTGAGATTCGATTTTCATAAGTATGCTTGTGCTAAGGATTACCTAAACGGTACGGGTTGTTGTACCGATCTCGCCAAGTGGCTACAAATTAAAAACATCGACTAAACTTTAATCTTTGTCTCGCACAAAATCATTAAGAAGAAATAGTTATTTTAGTTACTAGGTATGTAAGTATAAGTCTATATTTCTGAGTAAGTTTCAATAGTCTAGTAGGTGCAAGTCCTAATAACTTTCGAGGATGTTAAGATGTTCAATACATTTCGTGTTGCTTATTATTAATATTATTCATTTTTACCTTTCGCCACTCAGTAAGAGAGGTATTGGATTCATAATAAAAATCGCATAATGAGTTTTCAATGGAATAGCATGTTTTTAGGTCCCTAGAACACGATTTTAATATTTTTACGATGATGTCTGTCCGTGTAGGTGGATGGATAGATAGATGGATGTTGTCGTAATTATTACTCAAATATTAATGAATAAAAAAAGATGAAATTTTGGATATAACATTCTGTCACCCAGATTAGATCTGATTAAAATTTGATAATCGTGCAATCAGAAGTGGTGTTTTCATAAAGATGTATTTTTCTCACATATCTTAATCAATTATGAATATATGAGAATTTTAGTAAATAATAATTTAATATTGTCATTAACTACAATTTTATAGTTCAGATTTGTTTCTACCTAGTTCCATTTAACTATTACAAGTAATTAATGATTCGGTAAATTTGTTTCAATTGCGATTAGGTAATCAACAAACAGTAACAATTTTTAAAATTGACAGTGAAAATATTATAAAAAAAAAATCGAACAATCTATAAGGAATTGTACTAATACTGCAAGTACTATTAACAGAATAACTTATAATGCCTATGTGGGAATTATACACCTAATAATCTCTCGTATTCTTGTCAGAAATAAATGTAGTACATATACAAAGCCGAGAACAAATACTATTTAAAAATAACGACAAAATAAATTATTATTTATTATTTCTATAATCCATAATACATATTGTTACCTTTAGATCTGCCGAAAATAATTCACGGTATGAAGACTCACCTGAAAACAAAAAAAATATAAGTAAAAAATAAATTTTATTTTAACACTAATATTTAAAACAGTAACACTAAAATGTTTTTTTTTTTAACTTAGTGAAAAACTTGTATAGGTATACCTATTATGCAAAAAAATGTAAACAATAAATTTCCATTTTTATGTGTAATATGTTTCCAAATCGCATATATAAAGCTTATAAATTATATCTACAATTTAACAATTTGGCAATGAGTACAAATAAAATCTAATTTTATTTGCCACTATTTCTATCCCGAATTTATAAAATTAAACCATTCTAAAGATACATATCCCGAAATAAAATATTCATTATCGCCAGCAAGAAATTAATTTCCATGCATAATGTGGTTTGCCATGGACCTGCATTCACTTGTCGGGGTGAATCTGGGGAGGGTTTAGTGACGCATTTGTTTGTAGCGATCCCTGGAGACCCGGTAGGAAACAATGCCAGACCTCGTGAATTATTCCATTTGATCGCACGCCCCGAAAACGCGGGGGACTTTATGTCATTGTCGACACTGTTAGTTTAGATTATCGGTGAAGGGATTTAATATTTATAAGGGTTTCTTTACTAGGACAGGGATACCATTAGTACTACTGTTTTTCAGTGTTTTTATTAGGCTTTGCACATACATATGTCAGGTCTTTTTTTTTGTTTTTTGGCATGGTAGTGTATTAATGTGGAATGTTATATATGTTATGAATACCTGAGCATATGAACACTTGATCTGCATCTGTAATTTATAGTTCTTTTGTTTTAGAAATAATTTATCATTCTGGATTCGTTAGAAAGTGTCCAAAACAGATTACTTTTTGCAAAACATGGTATGGAGTAAAGAGGATGATCTCAGTTCATTCTTCTAAGATTTATAATATTTTATAAGAGTCTTGCCCCATCGTCTAGATATCAGACACCCAAATATCAGAATAATATGATGATCGCAGTATGGTCAACTGCACGGGTTAATCATCTATGAAAGAGTCAGTACAATGTTATTTTGATAACAAACTCGTTGTACTGTGACATTTTATATATTTTGATTCTAATTTATTTTCTGAAATATAGGTAGTATTTGTAAATATAACTTCCTCTTTCGTCCCAAATCTAACTCAAACTAATCTAATCCAACCTAACTTAATTTATTCCAATCTAACCTAACATGACCTAATCTAACCTAACTTAACCTAACCTGACCTAATCTAACTTGAACTGACCTAACCTGAACTTATCTAACGTAACCTAACCTAACCTGACCTAACCTAAACTGACCTAACCTAACCTTATCTGATGTAACCTAGGTATATAAAGTAATTGCTTCTTTGCTTTTATTTGTGACCGTTCTAATAATTTCGGATATTTTGTATCAAGGAGAATAACTGCTGACTAACATGAAACAAACTAATTTCTTACGAATATAATGAACGGATTTACAAACCTAGACCGATTGATTCTGCCTTCTACTCGATATGAAAGATTTTATTCCATCATTGAATAGTTACATTAAATTAATTATGTTAATATTTCAATTACAAACCCCTGGTGCGCTTTTGTAATGTTCATTGAGTGCCCTTTTGTAACAAAAAATTCTTAATATTTGAAAATATCCGTTACCGCTACTACTGTTTCCATTTCATTTTTGTCATTGGTTGGACGTAGATAGTATATATACCCCTACCACTCTGTAATAGGAAGGATAATGAGATAGCGAATAAAATACCATGCATGTACGACAAAGATGCTAGACAAGTTTAGTAATTCTTGCAGCAGAAATTGATAACATGAATTTGAATCCTCTATCGAAGTATATAAATATTTTTTTTTACGTTTTATTTATAAATAAATATTAATAATTCTAAAATGTCATTGTCTAAGTTAAGCTTGTACGAAATATGCGTTATGATTACAATAAAGAGTTGTATGTAAGTTGTCCTGTAATGAGCGTTCGGTGGCACCACAGGAAACATTTATATTACCGCCTCGTAAAACCTCGAAATCAGCCTGCGCTGAAACCTAAACGATCAGTGTGGGTGTAGCGGCATCTGTTTCTACATTACAAATATGTAAATCACAAATTAATATACGCGAGCCGTATTTACGACTCGCACTACAACTAATAAACTCTTAACAACAACAGCGAAGAGAAAACACCTTATTCTACTTTGTTATTAATAACAAACGCTACATTGTGAACCGTAAAAGACAATTGTTAACATCTGGTATACGGCAGACAATAACACGTTCAAATATTTATAGAAAATTAACAATTACTATTGTAATTGCAGAACATATTATTATTTGCTTTTGTAATTAGACATTTAATTTTTTACATTTTACTTTTTAATTCTTTTATAGTAGGTTTTAAAGATTAGAAAAATGTAAACTTTTTTTTCCATTTTAGTTTATAAAAGAGTTGCATTGATTTAAATAAAATTTAAATCACAATAACTTTTTTTTAAATAATTGACTTAAATCACTTGTTTTGCAATTGTTATTTTACATTCCAGATTTACGAAAATTGGGGAAAAAGCATGTGGGTAATGTTACAATGTGGCAATACTTTCAACAACTATGAAAACTGTTTAAATTTGTTAGTAAAAGGACTTTACTAGTAGATTGTTTTGAGTTTATAACCAGGGACCCGAACCATAACGAAATCGTAACCGAAAACCGAAACCTATATTTTATTTCTTCAATGGGGTATATAATCATAATCGAATGTCAGTACATAAGTCATAATATATAAAAATTAAGCACTATAGCTTCTCATAAAAATAAAAAGTAAACATTAATTTGTAATAAAATAGTTATTAGTAATTTATTGTCCTATAGAAGGGATATGTGACGTCAGCATGGTAGGATCGAGGAAAAAGATAGGTAGACAGTCTCTTACGCTCCCAGTCTATCTCTCTTTTTTCACGATTCTACCATGCTGACGTTACAGTACCCATTTCCCAAATTTTTAATACTTAATTATTTCTTGTACGAGTAGTGAATCGATTTAAAAAAAAATACGGATATTTTATTTTTTATCTAGTATCGAACCTAAACGTAAAAATCGAAATTTGGTCACATACCCCATTTGGCATAAAGCATAACTGGCATACCCATCAATGGGTAATAAGCTGTGAATGATTTATTAATAACTATAATTATAATTATCAAATGTTACTCATTTAAATAATAATTGTACTAAAACATGATTTTGTAGATCACGTGTAAATCAACATATCGTCATTGATATTCCATGTGCTGCCTTATTATTTTATTTTTAATTAATTATAATTAATATTTGTTTTATGTTTTTATTCCGGAACTGATACTAAAAACTGCGTAAAATTTAAAAATGTGTAATTTGACATCTTGTTGCATCAGAACAAAAAAAATCTGTTAGTGTTTGTATATCACAATATTAGATAATATTTATCTTGTCTGCGTTTATTTGTTACGCTTGTTAGCCTAAAAATGTAAACTATTGTTCATTTTATATTTAACAATACAATTCGCAACAATCTGTCAAATATGTATCATGGCCACAAAAATATCCAAATTGCATTTACCAACAAGAAATAAAATAATTAACAGACAATGGTGCTAACGAGGTTTGTTTGACCACGTGACATTAACAAAAGAAATTAAGCGGACGAAAATACTGCTATGTGGTTTTTTAAAATTAGTTCCTTTTGCGAGAATGCAGCGTTGAGTAATTACGTGCTAATGAATTTATTTACATTTTAATGCGGTTTGTGACAATTGTTAAGTTATGTACAAGATTTATTTTATTATGTTGTGTTTCTGGTTTTATTTATGAATGGTTTAATTGTTTTTATTGAAATATGAGGAACGGGTAAGTTTATACAGAGCGTATAGGTTGCCCGGGTCACAGATGTAATAGGCGTTGTCTCATTTTCTCTTGCATACATTACAGCATCTTTCAAATATGCTATTTATTTTTACAATTATCACTACTTTAAGTTGTTTTTAAACACAGTATTTGTATTTTGAAACATGATAACAGTAAGATTTTTTTTTGGATTTCGGAAATTATACGTTTTTTAAATTCATATTCGTATAATTACGAAAAAACGTAAATCACGTCTCGGATTAAACTAGTGTATGATCTGGGATTCAAAAAAAAATACCGCTACGTACAAGTGTATTCTAAATATTTTACAAGCTGTAGCTTGCAGAACTAATATTTACTCTAAAATGAAAGTAAAATTATTGTTTAGAAGCAGGTTCAATTTTCATCTCATTTATAAATATTTTCTATTTTAATAATGAAATGATATCCATTAAAATTTAAATAAAATTGTCAATAAATAAGTGCTTGAATTCTTGTTCCCTAGAGCATTAATGGAATGATCATATAGTCTAATAGTATAATATGAGAAAAAAAATTCAAATTAATTTTGTAAATTTAATACTTAAGTCATAAAATGCAAAATAGATAAAAGTATTAAATAAATAAACTGGAACAATGATTTGTTATCTTGTTTCTTGTTTTAAATAATTAATATTTTTATCAAAGTTGCAGTGTATTTTTTGTATATCAATTTTTTAGAATTATAGAAATCTGTTGAATGAATCATTATTACATTTTTTGATTTATTTAGTAGGTAAGTAAGTGTAAGTAAACCTTCTTAATCTTAATTGATAGGAATATTGTCAATTTTTATTAAAACTTTGAACATAATCATATTACCTACAACATAAAAGTTAATCTAGACTAGTCTTGAAAATTGTCTAGAAATTTGTCAAAAGTCTTAATTTACATTAAAAAAAATCTTGCCTTATCTTGTAATTTAAAGGTAAGTAAGAAAGTCTAGATCTAGACAGCATCACTAATCTTATTTATGGGTTCTATATGTTTTACATTAAAAGAAAATGAAGAACATATGTTTGAAACGTATAAAATAAAATAGGTTATATTTTATATGAAACAATTTAAAATAAAACTACAAAACATTTATTGTGTTCCAGATATTTTTTACAAGATTTTCTTATTTATGAATAAATACTTGTGTGGAATGAAAAGCGGATAAAATGTAAATGTGTTATTTTTGAAGGTTATGAATATATTAGTATATTTTTTCCTTGTCCTTGCGAGTGGCCAATAATGAGTGGCGAAGAGTTAATAAGAAATCAAAGCTGGCGATGGCGCAGCTGTTATTGTATGCGCGACGAGTAGCAGCGGTTGCAGAGGAGAAGAATCATAAATTCAAATTTGAAAATAAACCGTTTGTGATGGTAATGAGAAGTTGTCTTTGATCACCCGTCACCCGAGACTCGATATTTTAATAAACTCAATTTCAAGAAGAAAGAAAAATGTTCAAGTGATAGTGCATCAACGCCCTACGGTGATTATAAAAACATTAAAACCAGAACGCCCAAGACGGCGGCTCCAGTGGCGTCCCAGCGGAAATTTGCCAGGGTTTCATTCCTTCAAATACACAGTCAACACTTTAAGTTATATTAATAATTTCTTCTGAAACTTAAGAAGATTGCAGCCTCAAAATTCATTACAGCATCTATCAATTTCGGCAACTTTCTGAAAAAAAATTTGAGGTGTCGAAACTGGTATAAAAATTGAAAATGAAATAATTTTAATGACTGCAAGCTAGAAATTTTAATTATTCTAATAAAAATTAATTAATCGTCTTCTTATTGTGACAATATATTTTCATATATAGAGAGAAAAAAAAATATTAAGAAGGTTGTAAATTTGTGTTCTGCCTATAATTATAATTTAATTTTATTATCTTAATCATTACACATACATTTTTATCTCTTGCCACTCAGTAAGAGAAGTATTGAAATTAAACTAATAATCGAATTGTAAGTTTCCAATGGATAAGCACTTTTGAAGTCCCTACCACACGATTTTAATATTTTCACGATGATGTCTGTCCGTGTGTGTGGATGGATGCTGTCGTAATGATTAATCAAATAATAAGTATCGAATAAAAAAATGTGAAATTTTGGATATAATATTCTGACAATCTAGATTAGATCTTATTAGATTTTGGTGTTAATCGTGCAACCAGAAGTGGTGTTTTCATGAAGATCTAAATGTTTTTCTGAAATATCTTAATTAATTTAGAATATATGAGAATTTTTGTAAATAATAATTTAATAGTATGTCATTAGCTAAAATTTTATAGTTCAAATTTGATTCTAGCTAACTATTATAAGTAATTATGATTTGGTAAATTTGTTACAATTGCAATTAATCTGTTAACATACGGTAATGAATGTTTTTCATTTGATAGTGTCAATTATTATAATTGACAGTGAAAATATTGTAAAAATAATTATCGAATACTCTAATGGAAGTGTACGAATACAGTAAGTACTAATTATTTTAATAATTTATTTTATCGTGTCAGCAATCAACGCTCGGATACTCATATGTATATATGAAATATAAATATTAATAAAAAGTGTAAAGAGGACAGGCGAGAGGTTATGTGCTGGCCACATCAGATTTTTTTTAATGATCAGTCATTATGCTGGATGTAACAGAAATAGGTATCTATAACATATTTAACCAATGATAGAACTCGTCGATTAAAACAATATTTAATAGTAACCTATTATTGAAATCTCTGTTTTCATAAGTGTTTTTATCCTCCATGAATTAACGAGTTGTTCAGGTATTTTTATAATAATTTGATCCAATAGGAAAAACAATGAAACAATTGTGTTCGACAAAATTGAGTTGTCAGATTTTGGTGTCTCTACATCCTTCATCTATAGGGATGATTATTATATCACGAAAATTATATTTTTCGAAAAAAATACGTGCGCCCCTGAGCTTCGAAATTTTATGAGCTAATCAGAATTCTCCCGATCTGTACAAAGCCCATCTTCGTCCTACACATCAACTCATTTTAATTTTGATCGCATTATCATCTTAATATCCTGGAGAAAAAAGTCATTAATGATCCTTTTTGCAATGTGACATGAGGATATGTCACGACGCAGCACTTACAGAGCCGACTTAGATTGTGACAGCGTGTATAAATATTGTGGGAGGAAACGTTTAAATAGAACACATGTACGCATCTGCCAAGGGACTTTGCGTAACGAGATTTTTGTGCATTCCGTGATCAGCTATAAGTAGATGGAAATCGTTATTTTGACGGAAATAAATGACAGCCGAGTTACATATTGATGGAGTTTAGAATATACTAAGTGTAAGTGTTTTACGGAGTAAAAATAGTTACAGATAAGCGAAAAGCATTTACCGAGGACTGGTTTGATTAATAATATTATATAATTTTGTTTGGGACATTTTATGTAACGTAACACTTTTAATATTTCAAGATATTTTTCCATTTCTCAGATACTAAATAATAAATGTTTAGGATTATAAAGCCATACCGATTCCAGCACTACGTATAGGTTACCATCAGAAGATGACTACCTATAAATTAGTTAATAGTTTATTCTACCTTGTAAGTAAAAACTGTATTTGATTTTTGCAACGAAAACAAAAGAATATTTGATATGTTTAAATTTTTATTTTATGTTTTGACCTATTGTCAATTTTATTTATGACTATAATAACCTCTTGATGATGGCCTAAGTGAGACCTATCGAGATTGATTAAATTTTAATAAATTGACTGAATATATTTCACTTAAGTAATGAAATCTTCTTGACTGAGGAACTTTTAGTAACGTGTATCATCTTTACAAGATGATTAGTGACCTAAGTGGTACCGAAATCGGTTGAGATTGATTAAATTTTAATAAATCGTTTTATTAACCTCAACCAGCAAGTTTCCATCACAGGTTAATTGAAAAATTTCTAGTGTTTTACTTTCAAAAATAAAAAATAGAAAAATTCGGTCTATAAATCTCAATATTTGGTAACGAATACATTGGTCTGTATTTTTTGCATAACTCCACGATTAGCCGTAGAATGTTGAAATTTTATTTATATAGTTACTGCAACATCTAGTTATGTATCTCCATTTTTGGTTCCAATCAGCCTTCTCAAAGGGCAGTTAGTAGTAATTTAGTTTTAGAATATATTTCGTGAGAAATATAATGCAGTAAGAAATAGTGATAAACATTTTAATAAAATTTTCAAAAGATGATCCATTTCGAAGGAAAATTCGAAAATATGAAAAGAATGGAAGTTGAAGAATAATTAGCCCTAGAATGATCTCACTTTCAAGTGAAATAAGTTGAAATGAACTGGACCAAAAATGTATATAATTTAGCGTACAAGGAAGTCTGTGGTGTCCACATTTTGAGTGTATATTATAACTTTTATTATAGTTTTGAATGACTCAAATTCTTATACTTTTTTATTCCTATCTTGTCTTGTTATTGTCTACTCACGTTCATCTCATCTTGTTTTTAAAAGTGAGCGAGAAAAGTTTCTATAAAACTATTTAGTTTATTAATTTATTGTTATAATTAAAATGCTGGAGCATTGTTTTGCGAGGATGAAGGTAAAGTTCTCACTCCTATGTTTGTGCATTTTTCGGTCTAATTAATGATCCCCGCCGATGTTGGTGCATAGCGCACAGGTTGCGACCAGTGGGAACTGGAAGAAGAATGGAGAACACGCACCCGTTCTCGGTTCCCGGGCCGGGCCCCGCACCATTTGCGGACTAACGCGATGTTCCCATCCGCACGACACGAATTATGGCCGGTGTTCGTTGGAAAACGATGGTTTTCATTTACTCGCGCCGTTTCATACGTGTCCACCAACAGTAGAATTGCTTGTTTCCTCATTGCCTCACCCATACTGTCATTTGCATTTGCATTACAATTATTTACCCGCTAAACCCGCATTTTCTACATTTCAGTTAATTAACGCCTTTAATTAAAGTTTTATCCAAAAAATCAGATGTAACCGCAACTAAATCTACTACCATTACTATATTTCTGCTGTTGGTACTAAAATCTTCAAGCGTTTTCGTACTTGATGATCTTAGTACCTCAATTAGCGAGGTTTGACTCAAATTTAGTGGAGTTTAAGATTAGGGATTAGATTGACCATTTCTGAGGTTGTAGGTTGTCAACCTGCACCACTAAAATGCGATTAAAATTGTTCCGAAACAAGATCTTAAAGAACTTCAATCTTGAAGGGTTGTTGTACTTGCTAATCTTAGTAGGTAGATAGATTGAGTCAAGTTCTATACCATCAAGAACTCGTTGATTTCGCCTGCAGTACAAATCTTCTAAAGTTACTGAAGAAGGAAGAAACAAGTAGTGATAGCTCAGTTAGTTAGCGAGGTCCGATTTAAATTGAGTGGAATTTAAGATTTGGGCTTATATTGGTCCTTTCCGAGGTTGTATGTTGTTAACCTACGCCACTAAAATGCAAATAAAATTGTCCCAAAACAAGAACTTCAAGTACTTCACTTCACGCTATGTTACTTCTAGATCTAAAGATGATAGTAATGATAAAATGTTGTAAATGATGTAAGAAATTAGCGATGTAAATATTTCCCGTGTTATCTTTGTTTTCATCCCATTGAAGAGGGATAAGTATAGATCAGGCTAAACGTGAAGTTAACGGATTTGTCCATGAATTACCGAGCCAGGTTCGTAAGTTATGAGTTGTTTAGCGTCATGAATTCCAGGCTCAGCGCAAACTACTCTGTATGAAGTCTCGGTTCCGGTCGTCACTTAGATTTACAACAACACGCCGCATAGAAATATCTGATATTAAACAAATGTGATTATCTTTTTGTTTGTGTGCCATACAAAATACATCGAAAAACAGAAGAAGGTAATGATAGTAATTAAACAAATCTGGAGCATTAGAAATAGAAAATTTCAGAACAATGTAAGAATGCAGAGATATATGTGGGAAGAAAAACAAACATTAGAAGACACACAGGTGAAATTTGCGAAATGGATTTTAGGTCTAGGCAGATGCACCCCGAGATACTTAATTTTAAAATAAATTAAAATAGAAAAAATGATGACAGTGATTAACAAGAGGTCGGTAAATTGGAGGAAAGTATAAGAGAGTCATAAATTTTAATTCTGCAAGAATATTGGAAAAATATTGTAGCGGGTGACGGCCGGCCGTTACACTATTAGCAACGCTTCTATTGTTCTGTCGTCTCGAAGGTACGAGAATAATCCCGAACTTAATTGCTCTGATATATGAACCCCGAGCAGAGAAGACCGGAGGACAGTCTGATATTAATAAAGTTTAGTGAACATAAATGGTTGCTGGAAATAAATATCGTGTAAATAAATAGTGCGTAGTGTTAAATGTTTAAATAAATAACCTTAGTGTTTAAGTCTTTATTAATAATTATAATTCGTAAATTAGTGTTTATATTTATTTATTCATACTGTTACTTATTTTTATTATCTTTTATTAGTCATATTTTTTGTTTCAATATTTTTACACTTCACCTAAATAAATAAACTTTACAATATTAAACAAAATGGGGGAATCACTCAAAATATGAGAAGAAATGTTGAAAGAGAAAACAACAAACTAATCGCCAGATTCCTTGCGGAAATGAAAAGAATAACAACAAATACTGGCTCAAACTTGAAGAAAGAATGTGTAGACTTTGCGGAAGAGAAGAGGAAACCCTGGAACCTGGAACATATATGACTATACTGTAAAGAATTGGAAAGAGAAACATTATCGGACGGGATAGTAAATGGGAAATTATAGTTCCAAATTTTATAGAAAGGAGGAAAGTATTATAAATTCACTAAATATGTAATATAGTAATAAATGTAAAATATGTATATTTGAAGCCTGGCTATAATACAATATACGGTATAGAAATCTCTTGATATAAAAGAAAATGTGATTATCTTTTTGTTTGTGTCTCGTCTAGTGTGAAATGGCTTCCTTCAAGATTGATTAAATTCATTTGCAAGTAAACAGGTTTGCAACAAATTATGCTAACCTTAAAAATCCGCATAGAAAGCAAGTGCAGCCATCTGTGATATCGAAGATAGCAAGCATGTAATCAAAATTTTTCAGCTGGGAAAAGAAGAAATAGTGAGTTGTGATTAGCATGTTAGCGGCGTTAGAAAATCACAGAATGGTTTATTTATCGTCCGCACAGTGGCAGCACTGGCAGCTGGTAATTCGTCCGAGTGCAGCGTTGTCTATCCACGTTATGTTATTATTCTATGCCACCATAACCGGCTCCATAATTTATATGTAAATAAATATTGTACAGGTTTAAAATGATTTATATCAAACTGCACAAGCGTTAATAATGCCAACATTAGTTTCCTTAATACATGCCAGCGTAACTACTGAAGATTTTCATTTTTACCTGACCTATTTGGAAACGACCATTTGCTTAATAAAGTCATATTTTATGCTAACGTAACGTGAATGATACACAAAAATGCCAACTAGATGGTGGTTAATTATATAGCTGCATGCTAATTCTTCTTAAATGGATAAAACATCGAGAATTTATTATCTGCAGGAAGACTTAACCTGCTGGACCGTTCCCTAGCTTGCTTGAATTAATAACCACCTTTATCGCCGACGTTAACAACTGACTTGCTAAATGTTATTATCCTGCAAAATTCACTTTTTATCTCTGGCCTATCGCACAGATAATCAACAAAGCAGTAGCCAATCGCTTATAATAAGTAAATAACTTCAATGGGTATCTATAAAGTATCATAAAAGCTAAAAGTAATGGAAAGTGTATTAAGCTTCCAAGAATAATTGGTTGCTAAATACAGGTAGCCTGATCGTTCGCCAATAAATAACAAAATGGTTTTATGTGGTTCATTATTTCCCAGTTGCCCTCCAGCGTACACTGTAAAATACACTGCACAAAAATACAGATAACTTAATTTAACTCAACCCGCTTTTTTCAATATTTAACAACCTTACAACCAGGGCCGCCAGGGTGCCAGATAAAATTTTTTCTTCTTTAAAATAATATAATACTATAAGGTAAAATATTAAAGATAATATAGTTTTTACGTAAATAAGAATATTATTATTCAAGAAATATATTAATTTAGTAATAAAATTTATAAGAAAAGCTTCTGTCTACTATCTCTAAATTTATTATTACAGAAAACAAAATTGAGAATTGCGAGGGACCACCAACGAGGTAAATTGGCGACCAATGAGAAAAAGGACCGACGCTAAATTGCGGCACAATATAAAGTGTTTGTTTAATAAACATAAAAGAGAATGGAAAGAGCGTACGAATTTGAAATGTAATTAGAAATGCATTGAACATTATACTTTGTCTTATGCAAGAATTGTTTTCCGGATATTATTAACATCAAATAAAATTGAATGTATGTGATATTGAATGTTATTAAAACAATAAAATAAAAATAGCAAAATTATTTTATATTATTTGCCGCCTCTCAAAATCTGCTACCCCTACTTAGAACGGCATTGCTTCCAAATACTATGGTCACATGCAATGAAATTGTAAAAACATGTTGAAAGAAATTTTCAATAAAATTAAATTTTATTAGAATATTATAATATAGAAATATTACCAATTGTTTAATATAATATGTAAACATAAATGTTCAATCTTTTAAAATCAATTTATGAGTTTTAGTAAACGGACATTTACCCTAGTTGGCTAATAAAGGAATGAAATATGTTTTGGTAATTTATTAACATTACATTTCCTTTTTTTGCGAAAACGTTATTGTGAGCACAAAGAAATAATCGTTGTTTACACCCGTTGCATTCTGGGTAAAAAATTATTAAAGAGCTGATGAAAGCGGTACGTATTTTTATATTTTAATGCGTTTCATTTTTCAAACTGATGAAGATATTAAGTTCATCCCGATTTAGAAATACCGTGAAAGAAATAAAAGCAATAATGCAGATGAAACATTTCTATTTATTCCAGTTATTGTACAGCGTCTGTTGAAAAATGTGTTTGCTGTTATGTCTAGTAGAAAAATGATATTTACATAAATCTAGCCTTGAAAAATCACGGAATCTAAAATACAACTAGAAATAAAAATGTGTCAAGAAGGGGAACTCTTTAATAATCCAAGTGGACCAGACAAGTTGTAATAAGAACATGGTAAATATATTCAGAAAGACATTCATATTCGATACGAATACAGTCGAGTGCAACAAGTAAATATGGATTCTTAATTAATAATAAAAATCTCAATTCCTGTTTTTAACAATTGTTCACATTCCTTACTAAACTTGTAAGTGAGAAAATGCACATTTTAATTTGCGACAAATTTACCCTAAAAATATTTATTATATAAATGAATATATAAGGACATAAGGGCATTTGGGTAATATGCTCGAAGTTGAGCAAATGAAATGTGAGATCTAGGATTCAAATCCCAATTATGACACTTGTTATCCAAATAAAAATATCGCAGTATCCAAGTAATCCGGAATTAACAATAAATACAGTATTTTTATTATTTATTTAAATCCTTATTGACAACTGTCGTATTCGATTGTCGAATTTAATAGGTACCTCTAAGACTATGTTAACAAGAAAAGATGTTATAAATATTTAGATAGCAATATTTACATTTTCTATAAAAACTTGATTATTTTACCATTAATTATTAAGATCGATTAGGCCTTTTGGACATAATCAGACAAATATGAAGGGACAATATAATAATTGTCAAAATAAATGGAATAACCACAAATGTGTTACTATTTTTAAAGCAATTAAGTATATGTAATAGTATTAGTTTGGGACAAATATTAATATGTACGAAAGGTATACAGGATACTTTGTTAAGTTGTTTAATATTCTTTTAATTTTTACCTCTTGCCACCTAGTGGTATTTGAAAATCATGTTAAAAATCGGATAGTGAATTTTCATTGGATAAGTACGTTTTGAAATCCCTAGAACACGATTTTAATATTTTTACACTGATGCCTGCCCATGTGTATATGTGGATGGATGGATGTTGTAATAATTACTCAAGTACTAGTGAATAAAAAAGTTGAAATTTTGGATATAACAATCTGACACCGTAGGTTAGATCTGATTAAATTTTGGTGTTATCGTACAAACGGAAGTGATGTTTTCATGAATATCTGAAGTGTTTTTCTGAAATATCTTAATTAATTATGAATATATGAAAATTATTGTAAATAATAACTTAATATCCACAGTCAACGCGCAGAAAATATAAATATTAATAAAAATTGTAAAGAGGACAGGCGAGAGGTTACGGTTGTCCACATCAGATTTTTATATTGAGTTTCCTTAAACCAATGAATATTTTCTTGGTCCACCAGTAAGGTTGAAGATAAAAATATTAAAAGCCGTAGTACGACATCAATAAACTATAAAAATTTTAAAAATAACGCCATAAAGACCTTCTCGCTTCCATAAAGATTCCCCCTCCGAAAATACCTCGCGTTACGGCCGAAGACAACTGGTGTTTTGTTTATGAGAGACGACGGTAGATGTCTCCGCTGCTTATGATTTATTATTTATTGCCTACCTACCGCTAGAGCCGCGGTTTATGCATTGTGCGTACACGCGTTATTTTCGGAACGGCTGTTCTTGCTGTTTATCAGTACGTATTCTTGTCGTACACACTAATGCCTAGACGAGATGGTTCAGGACCGCACTCGACGTTTTCCTCATTTAAGACAATGTTCATAACTTACAAACTTGACAAATTAACATCTAGATAAGTTTTTCAGACGAACAATCTTCCAGATGTATTTCAAACTTCATATTTGAACATAGTTTATTTTAGATGCAATTTTTTATTTTAAGATTATTAAATATTTTTGGATATGTTCTACTTCTGATAGGGTCATAAAATGTGACGAATTGTCATTGGTCTTTGTTAGAATAATACTGTATCTACTATTCCTGACTAGAGTAGATCATATTTATCACATTATCAATTAGTAATAGAATATAAGATTTAAGGTAAAAGTCCCAACTTTGTTTCCGAGTGGTTTGAAACCTATGTACTACAAGTCCGAAGTCCCTACCAAAAGTAGTTGAGTTACTACTTACTAAAATGAGAGTAAAGTAGTGTAAAACAGATGGATTCTCATTTCGATTTCAATAGCCCTATGTTCTTGAATGCAATGATGAAGAGATTATTCTCTTTCCGTTCTGAATGATTAAAACTCAAATAATGTTTAAGGAACTTTCTTGTCTTGACTGATCTTTAAGGAAACTATTGAAAGTTAGGATTCAGGTCCTTACTGTACCAACAGGAATAAATTTTATTTCATATTTGTAGTCACACATTAACGTCTAAGATATTGGGTCCCAAAAATCAGTGTTAATTCCAGTCACTTATATAACTAGGCAATGGTGTATCCAAAAATTCTCTTAGGGAAAGTCGAATTACCCTTTTTATTAGATAATTATAAATAATGATATATGTAAAACTGAATGTTTTTCTTGAACACAAAATCATTGAATTAGAAAAAAAGGAAAATAGAATAACTATAGAATCAGAGACTTTTCGTTGATTAGAATTGGATCAAAACTATTTTCAGATACAACTCCTTATCATGACTCAAATGCAAAAGAACAAGACCCAAAAGTCTTTCACCCGACATTAGGTTTCTTCTAAATTACGGAAGTCACATTGTCATAAACTGACCATCAGCAGACTTATTTATTTATCATAAGGCAAGAATTTCTTAAATGTTTAAAGGCTCCTCTCTTTCCCTTAAATCTACCACTGCATTTCTATACCTTCTTTATATGTGGCGATAGGTATTAGGTTTTTTAAATTTAAACCTAAAATTGATAGAAGTAGGCCCTTTACTTCTCGACTTTAGAAAACATAAGTACACAAATTTTCATACTTTTATTTGAATAGTCCTCCTTTACATCCACTATTATAATATAATATAATAACCTAGTATGTTAATTATGTTTACTTGATACGTTGGAAGGAACCCAGAAACGATCCTGAACAGATTCAACTCATCCAGCTATTTTGCTGGGTTAGTGAGTTGAACCTGTTTTCTCTCTTTGTTTTTCATTGCTTTCTCTTTTTATTTCTGTCAGTAGTTATATCTTTTATGGGTTAAAATAAAAAACTTAAATAAATAACAAATAACTTAAATTAACTTGTTAAAATTTTCACCATCTGAAAATCTTCATTGTTTATTTGGTACCAACCCGGGTACGTTTAGGTTCAGTTGAGGGTTGGATACAAATTTCCCAAATAAATACGGCCAACTAGGTACATTTTGTGGGCACCAAAAACCCCTGAAAACTAAGAATCCAGCCCTGGTCCCGCTCCGTCAAATATTCATCATTCCTCGCACTTATTCATCCTTTCCCGCACTTAACCTCACCATCCAGCTGCGTTGTCATCGCCACCTTCGCCGGGGTGACACTGATTGCCCCACACGTGTCCCGACACACGTGGCCTTGCGGATCCAGGGTGCTGCCGCCCACCGCGCCGCACTGCGGCAATCGACCGAAACACACGTGCACGCGCGCCATTTACGACTGTCACACCAATTAAAACCGACGATACGATACGCCGATATGGATGGCTGATAGTAACGAAAGATCTATGGGATTTTAATTTGGAGATTGTAACTAGGAATGATGCGACAGAAATAGAACGATTTTAATTGAAAAATTGATAAAAATTGTTACAAAATACAGCAATTAACACGTTAACTGCCAGCATTAAAAAAAAGGTGGGTCCATTGGGCCATTTTTTCTTTTTTACAGATTTAGGGTGTTTTCATATTAGAAAATACAAGTATGATAACAGAATTAATTTTTTTAATGTAGCTCTAAAATTTGAAGAATTTTATTGAGGCACAATATATGTCCCTCACCTCAGTATTTTATCATTTCAGAGACTAAAAAACAAAAAAACCATGCGCTAAGAATAGGTTTTGGTCTGTCAGGCCACCGAGAATTTAACTACGTTCACAGATATGCGTTGCGAGGTACAAACGTTAGACCACGGATCATAATGTGTATTCAAACACTGAGGCACAAACGATATATCTCAGAGCATACGAGGATATTTTAGTGAGACACGTAAGATGTACCTCATGGCAGTTAACGTCTTAAAGGATAAAGTGAGGAATATTAAGGGCCGATTTCTTCACGTCTAGTTAAAGTGTTGGTCAATACCACATCAAAAACTGACCTAAGATACATGTGATAAAGTTCCTTACCAACTTTTATAATACCTGACCTAGTAGTATGTTTGGTAAGTAGTAAGTGTATATACATTGACTTGCACTTAACTAACCAGATCATTACTTGTAAAGCATTTATACTATTAGTTAGGTACTTAACGGGAAGCAATTTTTTTCTTGTGAATATTGAACTTGGATTTCATTAAATTAGGTTGTTAGCTACAAACATGTGAACAAATTGTATGGGTACAATTAGCATTCAAGTAAGCAAGGTAAACGTGGCAGAAATGAGGGAGGTATCGGAGATATTTGCTCTCAAAGTTGTACCTCAAAAAGTGTGTTTTTTGAGCATATTTCAAAAATGAGTAGATTTACAATTTTAACTACTATACCATTCGATTCTACGGGAAAAGTTACATAAAGAAATGTTTTGTCCATACATACGTTTTTTGGAACGATTAGGTGAAAAATAATAAAAATGAGAAAAACCTAAATTTAAATTTTTTGCTCTGAAACTTTTTGTCTTCAAAATTTTTCGTTTTGTGAACTTAAGTAAATATCGACGGGCTGATTTCAAATTTTTAAACAGAATTCAATTATATCTTCCCGTTCGCGAGATATTTTAGTTCAAAGTTATACCTAAAAAATTAGGTTTTTTAGGTATATACCTTAAAGGGTTAGGTTCATGACTTTGGCGACATCACCAATCGATTCTACGGGCAAAATTACATAAGTGTACCAATTTTCAGATTATTATCTCAGCAGATAGAATTTCTACAAGGAAAAAACTGAAAATGGCCAAAAATCGAAAAAAATCTAAGGTATACCCCTTACCATTTTTTCAGATTTTGCCATTTTCAGTTTTTTCTTTCTAAAAATTGTATCCGCTGAAATAAAAACCTAAAAATTGGTATACTTATGTAATTTTGCGCGTAGAATCGATTGGTGAGGTCGCTGAAATCGTAAACCTAACCCTTAAAGGGATATACCTAAAAAACCTGTTTTTTTAGGTATTGCCGAAACTCAACTTTTAATACGAATATCTCGAAAACGGTAAGAGATAATTGAATTCGGTTTAAAAATTTGAAATCAGCGTGTCGATCTTAAATTAAGTCTAGAAAATGAAAAGTTTTGGAGAAAAAAAGTATCTCAGAGAAATTTTGTAATTTAGGTTTTTTCGATTTTCTCATTTTTCACCAAAACGTTCTAAAGAACATATATGCGGAGAAAACATTTCTTTACGAATTTTTTCCCGTAGAATCGACTGGAATAATCGTTGAGATTGTATCTCAACCTATTTTAAAGTTATAACCAAAAAACACTCTTTTTTGAGGTGCATATTTGACAGCAAATATCTCAAGAACGAAAAGAGGTAATTAAATTCCGTTTGAAAATTTGAAATCAGCGCATCGAGATCTATCAATGTATACTATTTCCCAAAATCAAAATTTTAGGGAACAAAAATTAGTATTTTTGGGATATTTCGCGTTTGTCGACACAATTTTTGTTTCAATGTTGTTACATTGCTTACACAGTGATAAATCTAATCTTGTTTGACTAACTCGGTTGGTTAAAAATGACATGACAATATATGTTCTTTTTTAAATTCCTCGTATGGTGAAACTGAAAATAGACATACCGTTTTAATAACACCCTAAGGCAAATATCAAATCCACTAAAATTATTAGCTAGTGTGTGTATGACCTGAAATACTTAAATATGTAAATTTATTAGTTAACTTGCAGGTAGTTTTTTATCGGTCATTTAAATGGTAAAAAGCCACTTACTACCTGGCTTTCACTTAACAAAAAACACAAACATCTGTTGTTCTGCTTAAATGCGTGGCCAATGATTTAATTGAAATGTTTATTGTTTGAGTCGAAAACCTCGGCATCAAGGAAGTGGAAGAAATGCTTCGCTTATGCAAATTACTTGTCATAAAAACACTTTTCTTCTTCCGTGATGTTCAGACGGTATAGTTGGAACAATCAAAGAGGAAGTAATTAATAATTAATAATAGGCGCTTTAAAACCATAGTAATACAAAGATTCTATTAATTTATGTCTCATAAAATATTATAATATTTGTCTCGGATAAGGAAATTACCTGTATTCTGTTAGAACAATAAAATAAAATTAAATTCTCTTCATATGAATTTAAAACAAACAATTTGCATTCAAAATAAATTAGTTGTCAACATAAATAATGTATATTTTCAAAAGTAGGACAGTTTTTGCACAATACCATTGTCAACTCTTATTTTGCAATAACATTTTTCAAGGTGGAAGGTAGTATTTTTAAAAGAAGTATTCAGGGTTGCATTGATTTAAATCACTGATTTACATCTGTAATTGTGGTTTGAAATCCCAATTTTACGAAAATTACTTACGGTTCTCGATATTCTAATGGTTAGCATCATAAAACGAATATCCTGTTTAGGTACACATAATTTGAAATTTTCATAATTTTAGGCAAAAATGGAGAATCAGAATTTAGAATGGTTTCAGTGCGTTCCGAAATTATTATTAGTTCCTGAGATATTATTTCTGTACTGTCAAGCTAGAATTGAGCTCATCGCATTTTAGTTTTTTTTAACAACTAGAAATTATATCTACTTTTTATTCAGTCACCATCCAATTGTAATTATAAAATTGTTTCTCTTCTGTGATAATAACAGCAAACTTATTTCTTCTGCTCAAAATAAAACATAAGAAGTCTCTAATTGTTCTATCTAAATTCCTGTACAACAATGTAAGAAACACTTTGGCCATGTCAAAGCATTCGCAGATAATTTCGTCGTGTTCTCAGGTATGGTTGAGTATTTTTATTCGTGCTACCTACTTAAACAGTTAAGTAATTACTGCGAGTTCAAAACAATTATACTGAAAGTAATTGTTCGTTAGTAATTATTGTTTTACAACAAACAACTTGAACTGCTGATAGATTATGCGGAAGTGGGATTCAAATGCGTTAGATTACTTGATAGTAAAGTGTTTTTAATAATTGAACATCTTGAGAAGTCACCTGTCATTTTGACAAATGACAAGCTAGTGTTTGTTGTCACTTGTTTAGCACTTGTCTGGAATAGTTTTTGTAGAGCTATAATCACAGTTCAACACATAAGCGGAAGGATGCTGTTATTCGACAAATTCCTAATTTTAATAAGCAGAAAATTAGAAACAACAATTTAGACAAAACCAAGAGTTAAGACACAAAATGTTTTCTTATAACCAGGGATGCCTTGAAAAAAGTTTGTTTGCTTGTACAGATGTCGCTGTTATGTTAAAATGTAGTATGTGCATCTTTACGATTTTTGTTTTAAAAATATTTATTTAATAAAACTACTTACTTTTATTATATGACATATACCTATTTGATAATTGACATTGATATTATCTAAACCTAAACAAAAAAATGTACGTGTGATACAAAATGTTCAAAAGTCATTTGCGAATATTAACATATAAGACAAAAAATATGCAAGAAAATAACGATCAAAATAAGATTTTTATATACAAGAATATTGAAAGACGAGAAATCCTTAAATTTCTTGTCTTCCTGGCGAGTCAAGACAAGAAATCGTGTCTTGTGAAACACTAGATAAGAAATAATTTATTTCGCGAAATACAGTCGTTCATTCTACCTTCAATACTAGTATCGATATCGAGTATAATGTCTTGATTTCATTGCCACTTCTTGCCTCGATATTTCGAGACAAGGCTAGATTGCTGGTATCATTAATTTTACCCTGTAGATGTAATCAAATTGCTTCTGTGCAAACTTAAAATTTAAGATGTCGTTTGACGTTAGTAAGATAGTTCACTTTTACGGACTGTGATTTTGTGCGTTTATTTTTTTGAGTTATTGTCTGAGTTAAATATAGAACATATTAAAAAACGTGTCTTTGATGTACGACAAGAAATAAATTATCTAATTTACGAGGACTACACAGTAATTTCTGTAGTAAAAATCCCAAGGGACGTCGAAACTTAACACTGCTATGAAAATGTAACAGCAGCGACGTTGGAAGCAAATGTCAAAATTATAAAGTTAAAATACGAGCGACCATTCCGAAATCCATTCTGTTCATAAATTCAGATGTTTCCGTAGCCATATTCCATTAGGGAGCGGTTGACTCGTTTACACAAATAATAACACTTCATATTTTCGTGGCCTCAGATAAAAGCGGTGGTAATAATAATATCTAAAATTAAGTGGTTTTGAAACGCGCGCTGTTGTAATGTATTGCTTCCTTTGCACTCTTTCTTCGCAGGCGGCTGTGAAAATGACATGCGTGTTTTGTTTTTTACGCAGAATTATTTTGCTCATTTCCTTTTATTTCTACCGGATTGTTTTCAGTTTTCAAAATTGCGAATAATCATGCAAATGATTGGTTTCCCCTCAGTAGTTTTGCTTTACTCTTTAACTTCTGGAACTTAATTTTGAAAAAAAAGACACAACAATAATAAGTATTCACAAAAAATCCTCACAAGGGTTGCATAAAAATCCGATGTTTAAAAAAAAAAATAAATTATTTTAGTTCAATCGGATTTTTTTATTTAAGTCAGATTTTTTAATGTATAGTATAATTTTAAAAATATGTAAAAAACAAGTAAAAATTTTAAGAAACAATATAAAACTAAGTTAAAATTCGTTTATAACGATATTGTGATCACTTGCTAACGATATATATTTTACTATTATCGGTTACAGCGACTTCTGGTTATAGCAGCGAAATTGTTTATTACTTACGAAGTTAAATAGATTTTTTCCTCTAAATTTTCCTAAATCTAGAATGTTTAATATCACTTGTAAATTAAGTGATTTAAATCAATGCAAACTTGCTTCTCATCAATTTTCGATGTAAGTTTGTATTTTGTTGAACTAGTTATTATTTTATTAATTACTTCTAAAAGGTACCTAGAACATGTTAATTCTTTGATAAAGTTGTCTTTATTATAAAAATAATAATTCATGTTGAGCTAAAAATAAAAATTATTCAAAAATATAATAAAAATTTGCTGTTTACATTGTTAACACCTTTGGGAAACATTTTTGTAAAAATTTCAAATTTACTTCAAATAAACAAAATAAACAAAATAGTTGACCCGATAAGATACCCAAACCTAACAACAAAATTCTTATCAATCAAAATTCAAAGTATTTATAAAAAAATCACAATAAAGTTAACATTGACCCAAGAAACGATTGGCTCAAAAAAGTTTACTTAACACATTTTTATTCTTTATTAGATAACAAAGAATAAATATTCTTTATCAATGTAATACGAATCTCGTAGACAAATATTTCACGGTAAACAGACATATGATGTATGGGAAACACGTGGATTGCAGTTAAATTTAGAAGGTTAAAAAAGCAACCCTTTCTAAACAGGGGTGCGGCGATTACTTGAGAAAACATCATAAATTCTACAGGGGTTGAAAAAATGGGGTGCAGGATACTGTTGCATAAATATGGAATTAGTTTTCACCGTAATTTATCAGCGAAACCAAAGTTAAGAGTACAGACACTTTTAGAATAATTTCTTTCAAAACATTTTCCTAAAATTTTAATTTACATGCTAAAAAGGGTAAAGTACAAATAGAAGGAATAATAAACGAAACAAAATTAGCTGCCACCAGTGCGATAGTGGTTTGTATTATAAAATCATTATCATATCAAAAAGACAAAAAATGTAAATAAACCTCACAAGAAACGGTGAATAGAATAGTCATCATTATACACTTAGTCCGTGAAGTCAATTTTTGTATTCCAAATAGTGGATAAACCAAATGAATTCTTAATATAAACAGAGATTACTTTAAATCTTGAACAAGTAAATTTATTATTATATTTAATTAAAATTTATTTCATATTATACAGTGCATTATTTTATCTTAACAAAACAATAGACAATATAAGTATCAAGAAATATTTATCGTGTTTTGATCTGAAAAAAATGGGTTCCTATTAACATTTCAAAAATACTACTACAAAACCGACAGGACTTGAGGTAGGGGAAATTTTGGCTTCCACAAAATTATCAAACTTTAGTTCGGATAATTTTTATACCATCCATATTTTTTGAGATTTGTTAAGATTAAAATGGGAGACCCAGTACAATTTTGAGTGGAAGGTAATAGTTATTTATCAAACTAGAGAGAAAAGCGTATCTTTTTACTACTTGAGCTCGAGTTTGACATTCCAATGAGAATAGAAAAAGTGCATGCCTTTCGTATTAGACACAACATTTTTTTCACGACATGTTTCAAAAATTGATTTATTCGGACGAAAAGGCGCAGCAACATGATAAGCTAGAAAATTAGGTTATGTAAAGTTTGACGTTTAGCAGTGCAACTGTTACAATATGGTCAATATACCATTTCAAGTTCAAATTGTCAAAACGTGAAATAATGAAGAAATGAACAAAACCTTAAGTTTTTTGAAAGAATATCATTATTTTTCCAATATTTCATTTTATAATAATACTCATGTTATACTATTGGTAACATTGTGCATTTTCCTCTCTAGAGAGGGAAAAGTAATTTTCTTCACTATTTCGCGAGAAGAAAGTAAAGACTTCTATGAGTCGTAAAAAAATTCTGCGACCATTTTGTTAATTAAGCTTTATTATATAAAGCTTGACATTAGCGCATTTCCCAAACAAAACCAAAATTTCAAAATATCAAAACTCACAGATTTAAATAGTTGCAAAAGGAACAATATTATTTAAAAATAGATCTTATGGAATTTTTAATTTCATTCAATATGCTCAAGAAAAAAACATAATTCGATAACCACTTATTCAAAACTGACCACAAGAAGTTTAATAGTATGACTTATTTGTTGTGAAATAATAGGAAATATTTTAATTATTGCGATGAATAAACAGTTTTGCAAGCTCATACGCTGAGTTGCGTGTTATTCTCAAATGCCTCTCGTCAGGATCTGAAAGCAACAAAACCTCATCTTTCAAATTTCATCCGTCGCGTTTATGAATGAAATGTTGAGTCGGCTTGCACGCAATTAGGAACATGCTGTAAAATTGGAAGCAATGCAAAAAGAGCATCGTCTTCAGAGCACACTACGCCTCGCACACACGCACACACGCACACCATGACGCAAACGGAAATTGCGTGCTGAGGGGTACGGGGCGTCGCAGTAAAATGCCATCATTATTTACGGTGCAACAAAATCATTTATGTTGCTACTGCTGCTTATGAATGGGGACAGATCATCGTTTTGCGCCGAATACTCATTCTCAATATAAATAACCTATGCTGGATATATTTATATCAAATAAATATTAAGTCTTCTTTCCCAATGTAAGAATATGTATCTCTTTATATAGATAAAGATCTAATTGAATATCCTGTTTATGATACATTTGAAAATAACTTATGCTGTGGTAGATATTTAAAACTGTAACTGATGTCATTCTAAATAGTCCAAATAATAAGAAGTTTTTATAAGAATGACAAAGTGTCACCAAGGAAGAAATATGCGTTGAAGAACAAAAGACGTTCATATTTTATGTCATTATTAGCTTGCTAAAACAATGTAACTAAAATTTTAAGTACGTTTTAAATCATCATGATGAAGTGCCCATGAAATATTTCTATTTGACGTTAGGCCCAATGTATCATTCATACTTGTATGAATATAGAAAATGAAACTGAAAAGTTAAATCATAAATTTAATAATTGCTCATAATGCAATATTTAAAAGTTTTAACAAATATGCGAAATAAGAATTATAATTACTTAGCATAAATATGGAAATTTGATTATTCCGATTAAGTTTCGTATAGGTATTAATCGCAAGATCAGTTTCACTAGGATAGTTGATGTAAGATGTATAGTGAATATATATTTTTTTATTTATATAAATATATACGGTTTATTACTATTTGCAAGATGTAGTAGATTTGCGACACCTATCGAGCACTCTAGCTGGTGCAACGAATGCACCACAGAAATTCGAATTCTGGTATAATATAAAACTAGAGCATAACTAGATATGTTCGCTTTTTATAATATATAAATATCGCTGTGTTGTAGTGGTTTGAAACACAGGATAAGCTGTAGGTCTTTAACAGGGGTTTTGGACTGACTACATATACAACACTAAATTTCAAGTCAATTCAGAAACCTGGTTTGTCAAATTCGCCATTGTGTCAAACTTATTACGAAACAAGTACCTTCTAGAATTTAAGGTCTTATATTCTATCCAGAAATATTGTGCCACACATAATATTTATATTAAAAAACAAAAAACTATTAAAAATAAAACAATAAAACAAAATGAATTCCAGTTCATTTCCTCAGAATTACTTAAGCAGTCAATAAGTTTTAGAAGAGAGTAAATCAGTGTAGATTAACATAATATAAATAGATTCAATTTGATATTTGGAGAGATGTTTACGATTTTGGTGTTATAAAATTTATTTAATTAAACGGATTTTAATAAAATTTTATAACATTAGCATTTTTTGTATGAATTGATTGATGCAAATATCAGAATTGGTATGAATTAGTTAAAAAAATTATAAAAGTATTTCAATTTTTGAAAATCCGTACCAATAGCAACAAATCTGCGTACATAGCATGTTCCCATCCCACAGTGCCCATCTAGCGCCTCCGGTTCTAAATATATCCTTTCACTCATTTTTATTCACAATATGCAGATGCTGCTATTATAGTTATTTATACACACTAGTGCATCTGTTGTTGTTGGCCTGGCCAGAGCACTCTGGATTGATAGCAGAACAATGCGCTAATGACGGAGTATTATTTATACCCGATGCGCGCGCAACGCAGATTTATCATCCTGCGCATGAGCCCGGCACGCCCCTTCGTTTAACTCGATCACGATACGGGATGGGACTTGCTTTCGGTTTTATTGTTTAATTGAGAGAAAAGGTTATTTATTGGTGAGAACACTGCAATTGGAATGGTGATTGGATGATTTATGTTACAGCTCAGGGGCAGGTTTAATGCTTTTTGCAATAAGAATGTACTCGTAATTGCAAATGTAATTTGTAAAATTCACAGTTCCAAGAACTATTTTGGAAATGATAAGTTTATAAATGAAGGGGCGTTGTTGTATCATGGGTTAAATTAAATTCAAACAAACTTTTCGCATGTGTATCTGTAATTAAGATGTTGTTTAGTAAGAATTTTTTTTTCAATTCTTGTAATTTAGCTCATATACAGTTCAAATTTTTAAGATTTGATGAAAAATAACGTAATTAATTTTTAATAAAATTTGCTAAATATTCTATGACCATAATAGCTTATTTTTTACACTTTATCCAAATGTCAATACTGTAACTCATAATTCTTGTTCGGATGTTATGTTTTCATAACGTAACTCGTTCTCATTTCATTAATATTCAGTAATAAACCTGTAGTATATAATAATTTCTATTTTCTTTTTCAGGACGATGAAAAGAGCCAAAAGGACCTACTCTGAGGAATTAGGTGAGTTAAGATTTACATTTATTTTAATAATTCGATTTATTATGGAATTTTTAATATATTATTATTAGGGTATGGTAAATAAACTATAGTGTATAATAAATCTTCAAAGAAACTAGTTAATTGAATATTTTAAAAAGTATCATTATGGAAGTTTTCAATTTTTTTTATTATTTTAATTGTGGTGTATCTATGACAAAGAAACGATAGAAAGAACATATCAGTTTCAATTTTGAATAATGTTCGAATTTTCATTCTATTAAAATTATAATATAATTTACTACATTTAAAATGGACAATTGTTATTCACAACTTAAATTGTATAGTCCGTTTTCAAGAGTTAATCTTCACGACGTCAATTTCTGCTGCTATTCGATTTCCTTACAGTACATATTTAAAAAAAATGTATAGTAAATTAAAATTTGAGAAAGTAGAATATATTGATTTAAAAAATATAAAAAATTCAAAAATATAAAAGGGGGCAGGCCCCTATGAAGTAGTAACCCGAATGAGATCCACCGAGTGTAATATTTTTTTTTGAAGATTAATATATAAAAAAATACAACAATGATGGAATATCCTATATTTACGCTTGCTATGGCATAGTTGAGACTTTTGTTCGCTATTTCATTAAATATTCTACTTGTTAAAATGGGGTATATATGCTATTTGCGTCTAACCAGTCTATAGTACTTTAACATGGAATATTATTTAAAAGTAGGAATTGCTGGGTTTTAGTCAGTAAAAACGATATTTAAATCAACGTTCAGTCAAGAAATGTTCCATTCCATGGAATATTATATTAGCAATTTTAAAATTTGTCACCAACTGTTCAACAAATTTCCACCCACATTTAAAGAAACTGATAGATCTGTGTTGGCGTCTTTGTATCTTGGAAGCCGGCGCCGTAGCTCTGAGCGTAATAGAGATAATAGCATCCATTCCGGTCGTGCGCGATGGCCAGATACCGCCACGTAAACCATTTAACTACCGAATAAATAGCCGCGATACAATCGTCACTGAAAGAAACATGCACCCGGATTGAAATTGCAAGTATAATTCAAAGGAGCCGCCGATAGCGCTCGGCTCGCTCTAATGAAACAGACAGAGACGGCTGCGGCAAGATGGCTTCATCTGCTAATGAAATGTGCTGCTGTATGGTGCCTAGTGCTCTGCATGGACTACCAACCAACAATGGATAAAATGTTACAGTAACAAATGTTTAAATAACAAAATGAAAAACAAAAAAAATGTACAGGGTTTGAGGTTAAAGATGGATTTATAATGGATGCAGAATATAAAACATATTTTGTTTATCATACTTCACTCAAAACACCGAAAAGCAATTTACGGTTTGCTATTTCATATAGCTTTTATAATCAGCATTTCTTGTAGCTTACAAAATATTATAGGATCGAGCAATAAACAGAAACCCGTTTTTCCTATCCCTCTAGTAGAACTTCTTAGTACTACCACGAAGTATTCCGAATAGCATCGAATATGCCCGAACATAAAAAATACATTTATAATATAGACACAGAATATAAAACATATTTTGTTTATGACACTTCACAGAATACACCGAAAAGGCGATTAACGGTTTTATGTTTTATATTGCTTTTATAATCAGCTTCTTCCTATCGTACAAAATATTATTATTAAATTGATTAATTTTATGGTGGTCATAGTATCATGTAATAAACAGAAACCCGTTTTTCCTATCCCTCTAGTAGATCTTATTTGTACTACCACGAAGTATCCCGAATGGCGTCGAAGATGCTCGAACATAAAAAAATACAGACAAAAAATGAACATCAGTCAATTTCTCAACTATGCAGATCTTTGTTTCTTATATACTGGTACATTCAGTTTTGTATTACTTTACAATGTCATGGCTCAGGGTGCCACATTTTAGGAGGCGTGAATATTTTTATAATTAAAAAAAAACAATATTAGAATAATTATTTTTTGAGTGTTCCTTTAAATTTACGACACTTAAGAACTGCGAAAATTCAATGAAACATAGTTAATTTAAAAATCGATTTTTATGATTTAAAATAATTAATTGACATTTTTGTACATTCGTTAGTTTCTTTTTAATAAGTAAAATAAAAAACCACTGTTTCAAACAAAATAAATTTCTAAGTAATATTGTAAAAAAAAACATTCCTCCTTGTATAATGCAAACGTTTTAAAAAAACTCTTATGAATGTATAGAAGGATGGATTTTTAATAAACGAAATGAACGAATTACTAATAAAAATCGATCAAATTTTACCAAAGTTAATAATGAGACAAAAAATATTCTCTTACATTTTGCATTGAAACTATTGATTAAAAATTATTATAAGAACGAAGCACCAAATTTGATTTTGTATTGTTTAAAGAGATATTCTTTAAATATCTGCAGCTACTTGAAAAAAACTGTGATAAAAGTAATTAATTTATATAAAAATATCGATGTGTTCGAATGGTCCGGAACCCACGGTAAACTGTAGGTCTCTTGTACAAATTGTCAACAGACAACCAACAAAATGCAATTAAACAGTCACCTGGTACATTGTTGCTGTTGGAACATGTTATATTTTGTTTTAAAATTCTGTATATGTAATATCTATTAAAATAAAAAAAATAAGAGTTGATTCCTTAATAATATTAAAAAATAAAAATATAAAGCACCAAATTAAAATAGGTACTAATAAAAAAAATCATCTCGGCCACATGAATTAAAAATAGAGTTTTCCCTTCATAGTAGTCATAATTTTGATTAAATTTTCTTTTTTGGGGTAAAATATAAAGAAATATCTCCACCCTGCAATTTCGAAATTTATGTCCGTGTGTGGTCCATCCACCCACTCGTCCACCAGGGGCACCAGGGGGTTTAACCTCAAACTGAAACTTGAGCAAAGCGACTCACCCTCCCTGCGGACAGATAAACTACCCCACACGTGGCGTCTTTACAATCCTCCGACGCCGTGTACACCGGACTTTAGTGTCACCAGCTCCGCCAGTGACGTCACTTGTGTATTTCCCTCGCCTGAGAAACTTCCCAAACAATGGAACATTAATTATTGGTTTTTAATTGATTTATAGTCCCCATTGTCTCCAGTTGTGAAATTGTTGTAAATTATTAGACGTGTTGTAATAATTTACACGATTATTAACCGTTTAAATTATGGGTATTTTTTGTGTCACTTGAGTAACCTTTAAGTTTATTAATTTTTAATTTAGGGCAACTAATTATAACAAGATTAATACGATTATGTTAATAAATTATCATGATTTTTACTTGCTATGAATTTGTCAAGTCATATTAACATACAGTAGAAGTAATGAACAATATAATTAATTTTAATTTAATTAAGATCATAAATATTAATCATTAACACATGTTGCGTTTAGTTGAAAAAATTGAGTATCTCAACCATGTATAATAATCCCTATTATGTACTTGATATTTCTGCAAAATGGATATGTGGAAACACCATATGTCACGCATTTTTTGCTTCATTTTATGAATTAAAATAAAACTGTACATAAATATGCTATGTAAGTACTAATTTTTTTAAATCACAATATTAATATGTTCAGTTGAGAAGAAAATTCAATTACAACGGAAAATGAGGATTTTGTATTTATTTAACTATATTTTTTTAAAAGTGTAGTATAATTTCAAAAATTTGTTTCATAAAATAGCATTTATTATGAAAAAAAGGCATATTATAAAGAATATGTAAAAAGATTTAAAAAATAATAAAAAAAACTACGTAAAATCCGTTAATAACGATATCGCCTATAGCGAGAAACTGGTTATAACGTCGAAATTGTGACCATTGATTTGAACATACGCTAACGATATGTATTTTACTTTTATCGGTTATAGCGACTTTCGTTTTTTATTACTGTAAGACATTACAAAGTAAATTTAATAAAAAATCCCACAATAGTGCAAAATTTTTTGCATTTATAAATAATATATCAGTAAAGTCGTTTTAAGAAGTTACACAGGTTTTGTAAAATGTAAAAAAGTATTGCCACGTGGTACTATTACCTACATGCTTTTTACCCAAAATTTTCGTAAATCTAGTATGTTTAATAACAAATTCAGAACAAAGTGATTTAAATCAATAATTAATAATAATTAAAAAGTAATTACTTTTGAATTTTGATGATTTTTCTCTAAATAATCTTTCTTAACATTTGTTTGTATCTTTCTAAAAAAAGGAATGAGTTTTAGAAAGTCCTGACGTATTTTATTTTGTAATTGAGTCTTGCGGAGGTAATAATCCATTTTAGTTTATTTTAAAACGTCTAAAACAGCCGCTGTCAAACATCTGTTGCAGACTCTAACAGATTTAATTCTTACACAAACATGAAATTCTGTAACAATTCGCTCATCTAACATGCACCACAAAGCACATATCTTCCCGCATCAAAGCGCACTCAACCGTATAAATTATATAAACTTGGCACGCGATTCAAATCATTTCATTCTTAGACACAACTACAATAAGCTGCTGAATTACTTTAATTTTAACTCCAAGACACACCGAGTCGAGATGAGTTCATTCTTACTTTAGACAGACATAACTGCCAGACAAGACATTTCCTCAAAATTTCCAAATATTCATAATGATATTTTCAACAAGCACATAAGCACATGTCTATCGTAAATTTCAAAATACAAACACAATATCTTCACTTCTTTACACGAATTATCTATAAGGGTAAATAGGGACGAATAATGAGTAATAGTACACTTAAGTTGTGTACTTTTAAAGTGCTATTAGTTTGTGTCTTATATATTAACTTTTATTATTCCTTTTACATCTGTGACTGTATTATTTACGAGATTATAAAAGTATATTATCCTATTATTTCGGCCCTCTACGTTACGGGAAAAATACTGATATTCGATTTTGTCATTTGTTTAAGCCTACTTGATTGCAATTTTAAACACCTGATAAAATTTGTTTTAAACGATATTTCTCTGAAACTAATGATCGGATTTGAAAAATAAAAAAACTGTTGAGAAGAGAATTGAAAGGCCTTTCGAACTGTGTCATGTTTGACACTCTTTTCCATTTAAAATTTTTGAGGTGCAGTCCACCCCCATTTTAGGGTTGAAGTGATGCTATTGGAACTAATCCATTCAGGTGTTCCCCCTTTATACTAAAAATGACGTGTTCGAGCGTTTTTTGCAAAATTGATGTTAAGTGGCCAAAAATTGCGCTGATAATTTTCATTGAGCCACCTGTATATAGAATGTGGAAATAATAATATAAGAAACAGTTAATAAACAAATAATTAGGACAAATGAACTTTATCTAAACAAAAGGATGTCTGTAAAACAATTGATAGTTGTTAACTGGACCACGAACCTTGGCCTACAACGGAAATGATGACCGGAAGTACTTATATTTGGAAATTTTGTTTTGATAATTGCTATCTATATTCGCAAATATATTCCAAACCATATCCAAATAAAAATTAATATCTTTTCTCATCTCCAAGTAATTTACAATCATAGTTAATCATGAAAACTAACAATATTTAGATTTGCACCTTAAAATTTTGATTTTACAGCCAAAATAATCCAAAATGACCCATTTTTCGGTCAAAAATTTTGGTATTTTAAAATAGTCCAAATTGATAGTCGCCGATGAGCTGATTCTAAATTTTCAAACCGAATTTAATTATCTCTTCCCATTCCTGAGGTATTAGGCTTCAAAGTTGCACCTCAAAAAAGTGTGTTTTTTGACTATATCTCTAAAATGGGTAGAGATACAGTCTCAACGATTATACCAGTCGATTCTACACACAAAGTTACATAAAGAAATGTTTTCTTCGCATATATGTTCTTTGGAACGATTTGGTGTAAAATGAGAAAAAAGAAAAAACCGGAATTTCAGTTTTTCGCTGGAGAACTTTTTGGCTCCAAATCTTTTCATTTTTCAGACTTAAGTAAATACAGATGCACTGATTTCAAATTTTCAAACCGATTTCAATTATCTCTTACCGTTCTCGAGATATTTGGGTTCAAAGTTGGAACTGAAAAAAATCGTTTTTCAGGAATATCCCTGAAATGGATCAAGATACGATCTCGACGACTTCACCAATCGATTCTACGGGCAAAATTACATAAGTGTACCAATTTTCAGATTAATATTCCAATGGATACAATTTTTAGAGCGAAAAAACGAAAATCGCGAAAATCGAAAAATCGCCTGATGAACCCCTTGCGATTTTTTTCGATTTTTGACGATTTTCGTTTTTCCTCTATAAAATTTGTATCCATTGGAATAAAAACCTGAAAATTGGTACAAAAATGTAATTTTGTCCGTAGAATCGACTGGTGAGGTCGCCAAAGTCGTAACTGAACCCATTTCAGAATTATTCCTGAAAAACTGTTTTTTTCAGGTCTAAGTTTGAACACAAATATCTCGAGAACGGTAAAAGATAATTGAAATCGGTTTGAAAATTTGGAATCAGCGCATCTGTATTTACTTAAGTCCAGAATATAAAAAAATTTGGTGACAAAAAGTTTCCAAGCGAAAAATTGAAATTCAGGTTTTTTTCGTTTTTCTCATTTTTCACCAAATCGTTCCAAAGATCGTATATGCGGAGAAAACATTTCTTTATGTAACTTTGCGCGTAGAATCGACTGGTGTAATCGTTGATACTGTATGTCTACCCATTTTAGAGATATGTTCAAAAAACACACTTTTTTGAGGTGCAACTTTGAGGCCAAATATCTCAGGAATGGGAAGAGATAATTAAATTCGGTTTGAAAATTTGAAATCAGCGCATCGGCGATTATCAATTTGGTTTTTTCAAAAAAATCAATAAATTTTACCTAAAAATGGGTTTATTTGGGTTATCTCACACCCTGGAATGGGTTTAAAGTGCTTAACAATGATTTAGGTGTTCATAATTAAAAAAATAAGTTTAACACGATTATGTGTTGCATTTTATACCCAAAAATGAGTTGAAAAGTGTCTAAACATATTGTATAGTACATTTGGAAATTTGTCACACCTTAAAATGGGTAAAAAGGAACCCAAACCTGACCTAAAATTGGGTTTAAAGGGTGTCAACAATCAAAAACCAAAATTTTGGACTCATACATGGGTATTTTTGGAATATTTCAGCTGTATATGAAAAATTTTACAGTAAAAACCTAAAAATTGTAACTTTTTATATTCAACTGTAATTAGAAATTACTAAAAGTTAGTTACAAACAGGGAATGTAACCCTTATAGAGAACGTTATAATAATAAAGGTTTTAGTTCGAAAACCGGTTTTTAAAAATTGGAAACCGGTTTAAACCGGTTAATATATCGGTTTAAAAAATTATTAACATTAATTAAAAAAAAAGTAATTATAAATATTTGATTAAAAAAAATTATAGAATAAATAATTTAAAAAAATGATAAAAAAATACCATCTGAGAAAATATAACAATTAAAAAAAACAATTTAATTAATAAATATTCACAAAAATTCCCGTAATTTATTCAGAAAAACGCAGGTCACTTTTCAGTTTTAAACTTGCCTGTGTTGACAAAGGCCGTATTTATTTGGACTTTTTAAGTAACCTTAACGGCCAAAGAGACCTACGTTTATGACTCTCCAATTAAATGTTAATTATAAAAACTGTCATGACTCATGTTCAAATACAAATAGAAAACACAGATATAAAATAAAAAATATTAAATTTTTTTCTCGCTAAATGATATTAAAATAAAGGTTTATGTTCGCTAAAACCGGTTTATTTTTTTTTGGTTAACGGTTACCGGTATTTTCGGCCTGAAAAATATCGGTTAAAATTACGGTTAAAGTTCGCAATTTTCGTTAAAATATCGGTTACCGGTTTTTATTAACCGGTTACATGCCCTGTTACTAACATTAAATAAACTTAGGGCCGGTTTTTCCACTTCTGGTTAATGGCCAGAAAATAGTCGCATCGAAAAACTGACGTAAATTGTAAAATATGTATGTATGTTATTTACTATTTCGATGCGATATCTTTCTAATAACCGAAAGATAGGGTAACCAGCACTTAAACCAGAGGTGGAAACACCGGTCCTACGTAAAATGTAATAACCTTTACAACGCGTTAAATTTCATTCGAATAACTATATTTTGATCCAGCCAAATTTGTATGTATTACAAACCCCGTATTTTCTAACAACGTTGGGTTATAATCTTTCGTCCTCGACACATAAATAATTATTTCTTCGATCGCTGTATCATTATTCCCCAAGTTGGAGAATGACCATCCTGGTTTGTAAAACGGAAACCACTATCGCAAGCCTAATTAGGGATTGATGACAAAAAGTGCGGAGGTGATGTGATAGCGTGTTGCTCAGTGTTCCCTTTTTAATGTGACGGCTGATTCGGCCAGTCAGCATGACTTGTGTTTGCTGCGCTGGTTGGAGGATACAAGGGTCCAGCCTAATTAGCAGCTGTGGAGATGCAGCTCAAAGCAGACAGAAAAAGGAGGAGGATGCTGCAGTTTGTTACAGCATTTCAGAAATTGAGAAACTAAAATAAATACATCGTAGCGCACGACGTACGTTGCGAGTTTTAAAATGATGTGTAGATATGTTCGAATTTGAAATTGAAGTAAGTCGTATTATTCATTCAACCTTACTGTTTCGACGCCACATAGGTCTTCTTCAAGAGATGTAGGTTATAAATTTGTTGTTTTTAATATGAAATTCATGTTCTAAACACATATGAGGTCGAAACTGTCGAGGTTGATAGATTACCTATTGAATAAACTTCCCAGCCAAGAAACAGCCTATTTCTAATATTGTTTCCAATGAATCCTACAACAGCCCTAGAAGAGTTTTTGTCTTAAATGTAATTGAAAAGTTAAGTTCATACCTTTCACGACAATTTTTATTTACATATTCGATGGGTGGTACTTTTATTTTATTAAAAATTGACGACGCACTAACCAAGTAGGTAATAGGTATACAATTATGGGGATGCTCTAAGAAATCAAATGCGTAATTGTAAATGCTCCGTGGTACCTATATCACAAATGCATCAATACATTCGGTTTTAAAAATTAAATATATTAAGGGATTAATAGAAACATACTCTACTCGATATGGAAATCGCTTATATAATCATATTAATAATTTAGCACCAAATTTATTAAACAATTCCTCTAAGTAACTTCTAGACTTGCTATGTAAATTATGAAGTAAAAATAACATAAAACTGAAAGAACTCCAATAGGAGTTATTTCTCGCACTTTATCATATTTGTTAGTTGATGTTTTTCCTAACTAGTTTTAAATAAGGATTTAAATAAATGAAAACACAGATAAGTACGAGTGGCTATTTTTATTTTTATTTGTCTTGAAGAGTTGATGTCCAGTATAACATTCCTATTCACAAACTTACGTCATTATTAGTTATTTTTATAATTGAGTACTTCAATAAATCTATCGGATAAACATAAGGATCAAAATTATTTTAATGTAAATACTAAGTACTATAAGACTAATGTCCTTTTTTCAATGACAAATTATTTCTATTTTTTGTGTTGAATATAATTTTTGGGTTCCACAAGCGAGTGGAGCTTTAATCTATAAATTGTTTTGTTTATACCTAAATCTGATAATGTGAACACCTTTAGTACGACAAATACAGTTTTTATATCATGTGACTTAGAGACTTAAGTATCTTCTATCTCAAGAAGCAAAATTAGGCTCGATATTAAAGACCTACTGTTATGTGTTGCTTGAGAATTAGTTCCTACTAGGAATGTCGTGGAAATGAAAGAAAAATATTGCCGTTTGTGTTTTTGCTTTCGGGTCACATTTGTGTATGTCTCAGTTTTATAAATCGAAAGAATCGAACGCTGACAATTTTGCGAGTTTCGGTTTGCATTTGGTATTTCATAAATTTTTGAGTCCCTCATCGTGAGAACTTTTTGTAACAATTTGTTTCCCTAGTCCACATGTATCATCCACTCCTGGAGCTATTTCCCTACGGGCCCTTTAACCACGTATTATCCTCCAATGCTTTCAGGCATTCTGACCACCGCTGCTCTCGACGCCGTTCGATTGACTTTACGTCCACGTAACAAGAATTTACAATGCTGGGAATCGTGAAATATTACCTTTAAATTATCACTGGCGCTTTCCAGCGCTGACGTCATCGGCCAGGCAACTCTGACAGGGTATTGTTCACGCGATGACGCGGCAAACTCAAAAACACCCAATGCTTCGCGGAATTGTCAAACTTGTCATTAATCAATTGTAATTTGAATGCGATGCAGTGTTAGACATCGGAGTGTAAGCTATCGTAGCCACGATCTTCTATTGTTTCGAATGTACATCATCATTTGTTCGAACAATACACGTTTTTTGTTTATTTTTAACCACAAACTTATTGTTAATTGCAAGGACACGACATAAAAACATTTGAAATACCACACACATTAAAAACATACATTTGTTCATTCATAATAAAAGATTTATATTGTTTAAATATTTAATTATTAATTTTTTACTACGCCTACTTTTTCAAGTATGTTTCTACATCTAAAAATAATTGTATTCGAAAATGTGCTACTATTATTAATAGAGAACAAAAGATATAACAAGATATGCAATACTTATTGTATTTCTACGACCACTAATGTAAGTAGCCATTATTGTACAACTTAAAGGTTATCTAAGTGTCACATTACGGAAGGCCGTTTGTAAAGTACGCGATCGCAAAGTTAAGGAATTTTTGATTTATCGAAATTATGTTAGCAGTATAAATAAGATAAAATTAATTATAATTATGTAATTTAAAACATTACGTATAATGAAGAAATAAATAAGAAATGTTCTACATAGAATTGTTTTATTGGATTGTATATAGTTTCAATTTATTATTTAGAGGTTGACAGTTTGACATAGTTGTTTTTATATTTTGTTGTTTCCAATTCTTTCAATGTATTGTGTGATCGTGGTTTGATCGAAAAACAGTCAAATAGTATGTACGAGTAGTCATAGAAAAAGTATAATACATAATTTGAGTTGTAAAGCAATTACGCACTTGTGTAACTTTTCCACTTTGTGCGTAATTAGCATTTTACACTCTTAATATGTAATATACTATTACATTAAAAGATATTGTTGATGAAATAAAAAAAAAACACAATGCATATAAAAAAAAGGTTTGAAATATTTTTAACATTTTATGTTTGGAGGAAGTAATAAAAGACGGCGTTGAGAGAAAGAATTAAGAGAAACAATGCATATGAAAGACATATGTAATATATCATCAAATTACAAGATGCTGTTGATGAAACAAAAAAAAAACAATTCATATAAAATATATTAGGTTTGAAATATTTTGATATTTATTTATTTATTTAATTTATTTATTTAATTTACAACTACACAACAGGATACAAAGTATCCCAATTACTGGTAGTTGGATATGCTACATGATTAACACATATGAAATTTGAACATAACAATATACATAGAATCAGAAACAAGATTGTGGAAACAAGACTGTATGATAGAACAACATTACAATTTACAAGGACATCAGAAGTGTATATAAAACAGATTTTAGATGGATGTACGAATAACAAAGAATATCGGCATTTAATTCTAGTTCTAAACTATTAAAAATAGAACAAATTCTTGAAATAGGGGCTCTTAATTCATAATTTGTTTTGACAGGAAAGTTAGAGAATGTCGAATAGTATTTAGTTTGTCTAAAGGGCAAACGAGGCACACAAATTCTTATTTTACCCAAACTTAATACGTCATCAATTTTGTTATGCACTAATTTATGCAAATATAAGCAAGATATTAGCTTACGTCTACTTTCTAGTGATAACATGTTAAATTGTAATAATGTTCGGGAATAACTGTATGTTAAATGATCAAATGGATGACAGAATTTTCTAGCACAGTACCTGACAAATTTTCTTTGAATTTGTTCAATTTCTGATACATGAGTGGTGTAAAGTGGATTCCACACAACAAGACAATATTCCAGTTTAGATCTAATAAAGGTATAAAATAAAGATTTGAGAGTTGAAATATTTTTGAAGCAATGGGAGTTTCTGATTATAAACCCTAAGTTTTTATAAGAGCAGTTCACTATATAATTAATATGATTAATAAAAAGTAACTTAGGATCAAAGATAACACCCAAATCTTTTATTTCAGACACTCTCTCCAGATTTACACCATTCATACAATAAATGTAGTTAAATTTATCACGCTTTACAGAATATGTCATGGACTTACATTTACTTATATTGAACTGTAATTTTGAGGTAGAAGACCAAACAAGTAAGTTATTAATATCAGACTGAAGGTGTTCATAATCGGAGTAGGAATTTATTACTTTAAATATTTTTAGGTCATCAGCATATAATAATGAATGAGAGTGTTTCAAACAATCAGCAATGTCATTAATAAACAGAATAAAAAGTAATGGGCCTAGATTTGATCCTTGAGGGACACCAGAAGTAGGAATGTAGTATGCCGATTTAGTATTGTTGTAAAGCACATATTGTTTACGATTGTGAAGGTATGATTGAATAAGCTTAATTAAATTAGAAGAGAAATTAAATTGATGATGTAACTTGAAAAGCAAGATGTTATGATTTACTGTATCAAAAGCCTTGGCCAAATCGGTGTAGATGGCATCGATTTGAGTATTTTTATTCATAGAATTTAAAACAGTATCAGTAAAGTGAGTGAGATTAGTACTAGTTGATCTACGTTCAATGAAGCCATGCTGTATTGAAGTTATAGAATCACTAACATTGGAATAAATATACTTATATATAATTTTCTCAAAACACTTTGAAATATTGGACAGTAAACATATAGGTCTGTAGTCTGAAATATTATGAACATCACCAGATTTGAAGATCGGGCAAATTAGTAAAATTTTTAAACATTCAGGAAATGTGAGAGTAGAAATTATTAAATTAAATAATATATGTAATGGTTTTACAAATAAATCACGACAACCTTTAATAATGTAAGATGGTAAATTGTCAGGACCTGGAGAACAAGAAACTTTCAGACTATTAATGGCCGTTATTATGTCATCATGAGTAATGCAAGATATATGAGTTTGATTCATAGTGATAGATTCACTAGAAATTTTATTGTATTCAATATCATTGTCATTACAGCTAGAAAATACAGTTTTAAAATAATCGGCAAAACCTTCAACAATAGATGGAGTATCGTGATATAAAGTGTCATTGTAATACATGTCACCAGGAATGCGGGAAGTATTTTTCTTTTTATTTAGGTAAGCCCAGAATTTCTTGGGGTCATTGGCAATATTTGATTCTGTATTTGCAACATAATTTTTGTATGCAATTTTAATGTCAGTTTTTATTTTAGATCTTAAGTTTTTAAAGATGGTGTAATAATTTTCGTCATTGTGTTCTTTAAAAAGTTTACGAAATTTATCTTTTAATTTAATATCTTTTATTATTTGCTTTGAGAACCAGGGAGGATAACGTGACTTTTTCATTCTGGTTTTAGGAACACAAGTATTTAATACAGCCTCAATGATGTTATAAAATTTAGTAAATGCTTTATTTACGTCGTTGTATGACTGAAGTATATCCCAGTCCGTGTCTTTAAATAAGGTGTACATTAAATCAAAGTTAGCCAGACGGAAATTATAACAGGGATCACAATTAATTGACACAGAATTTTTAGCTGATGACATAATATTTGAACATATAGACAGTGAAGGATGGTAACTGTCCTCAGGTACTATGGGGCAGGAATGACGTGAGACAAAACAATCCGTGTTTGATAAAACAACATCTAAAAGTCGACCATCATTATTTAAGACCCTATTAAATTGTGAAGCGTTAAGGAAAGTAATAAAATTATCAAATCTAGTGATGCAATTATTTCTATATCCATTATTATAAAAATCATTTAGTTTACTAAGGTTCATGTCACCCATGATAATAAATTCTGAACATAATAATGAAGAACAGGACTCAAGACATTCATAAATCATTTCATGTTGCTCAAAAGAAATGGGAGGTGGAGAATAAATAACTATAACAATCATACTCTTATTAGGATTCAAGTTAACTTTAACGCAAACAATATCTGCAAGTGAATGATTATTTAAATTTAATTTAATGATTGACGATTTATATTTAGTGTTGACAGCACACAATACACCGCCACCTTTTGTTTTGCCTACTCTGGTGTTGTCTCGATCTTGTCTATAAACCGCATATTTATTACAGTCAAACAACTCATTATCATACACTGAATCAGAAAGCCAAGTCTCCGTAAGTGCAATAATATCAAAATTCATAAAGCTAGTATTATTGTAGACATCTTCAAGTTTAGTATTCAAACCTCGTACATTTTGGTAGTACACTTCCATCTTACAGCAAAAATAAATAACAATATTCAATGACCTTAGCACTGCTGAACTATTCTAAACAGGACAAGTTTCAAACAAATGTGTACAAAATACGCTAACCTCAAAAAACAAAGAAATTTGTAAAGTTAGACATAAGGTTGTGCTGCTCCAAATACAAGAAAATTAAAGTGAATCAATGTTTGTAGATAAATCGGCTTTCTTTATAACGCCATTTATTTTATAATAAATATTACCGTCAACACTCCACACATTTCTAAATCCAATTTTGTTCGAAATAAGTTTTAAGGTATTTAAACGTTTTTTGGTTAAATCCTCTTTGATATTTATTTTAGTACCTTTTAGTTTATACCGTGATTTTAGCACTAAATTACGAGAATAGTAAGTGGCGAACTTTATAATAATGGGGCGAGGCCTCGCATCTGATGGAGAATTTGTTGAGGAAACACTTCGCGTCACAACACTGTTCACATGAACACCAGGCTTTTTACCCACACGATGACATCGGTCGATGGAGTTGGGGGGTAGGTCGATTGACAATGATTTTATGATATCACTGACCTTTTCATCGATGTTTTCAGCCGGATCTTCGGGAACTCCAAATACTCTAATACAATTACGTCTAGAGTATTGTTCGAGTCGGTCGATTTCGTTGTGAAGCACTTGATTTTCTTGAGTCATTTTGTTTATTATTGACTCATAATGAGCTTTTTGCTCCTTGAGTTTTTTATCAACACGTGCAAAAACCATGTCGACCAACGTGGTAAGAAACGAAGGATCTTTCAAAACACTACTCACAAGATCTTGAACTTGAGGAGAGCTTCCTGGTTTTGGCATCTTGACGGTGAGTTTTTTATTTTTATTTTATAAAGAAAATAAAAAAACAGCACTTGAGAAAAAAAAAATACGGAGCAGCAAAAAAACACAACTACTCACGTCGAAGCATGTAGCATAATATGTTTGAAGGAAGTAATAAAAGACGGTGTGGAGAGAAAGAAATAAGAAAAACAATGCATATGAAAGATATTAGGTTGAAAGTCATCCACTTATTAATCCCCATCTCGCATCTCGCCCGGAGTCCCGGAGTTCCGGAGCGGCCGCGAACCACAACACCAGCCGCAGCTTCGCCGGCCTTAGATATGATGAGTGAAAAAAAAGGACGCGTGCAGCCGCCGGACCTTTGATCTTGATATAAAGAGAAATAACCATCAGGTTTTCATCATCATCCGGCAGTGTGGCTGGCTCGGCTACTAGAGACGCAGCGGAGGCGGTCGCAGCTCTATTTGTGTTTGTTTTCTGCGCCTGCTGCCCTGCGACGCCTGCTGCATTCGCCACTCTGCTGCGCAAAAGAATTGCATGAGATGCACATCCTCGTATATGATACATTACCACATTAACTCAGTTATATACTTACATGATGATGTTCCTTTATCATCATTTATATAATTGTAACGACTTAAGTGATATGGGGTGGGATTCTATAACTTTGGTTGCTAACATTTGGAATTGTTATATCAATTGAAAAAAGTATACTTGTAATGTAATGGTTTTTACTGATTGATACTTACTCCACAAGTTTATACTAATGTGGGTATATCTTAAATTCATTGCAAATTTGAATTTTCGCCTTGATGACATTTGACATTTGACGTTTGTAATTGATATTTTAACAAGTGCATTTGTTATTTGTAGTTGTTACGAGTTATAGAATCCCACCCCTGGACACGTAAACTGAACGAGAAATGAACGTCAAGATAAAGGATATACAAACACAACCAACAAAAAACAGACCAAGGGACAGACTAAGAAATAGATGAAGAACAAGCATAGCCAAAGATATTTGCACGAGATGCACATCCTCATATGTAGAATGGAAATTTGAATCATTACATTAGTTATATGCTTATATGATGATGTTCGTTTATCGTCATTTATAAAACTGTACGACTTAAGTGAAATGGATATCTAAACTGAATGGGAGATGAACGATAGGTTAAAGGATATCCAAACACAACCAACAAGGAAACAAACCAAGGGGTAGAACAACAAACAGAAAGAGAACGAGCATAGCTCAAGATATGAAACTGGCAAAAATAAAAAAAGAACAAGAAATAATACAAGCATATATATTATGGAGGCTGTTAGGTTCCAGAGTTATTTATAAAAATGTACATTAGAAAACAACATATGACTAAATGTATGCATTGATAAATACGTATATGATGATGTTAGCTTATCTTCAATTATAAAACTGCAACGACTTAAGTGGTATGGACACCTAAACTGACTGGAAGATGAATGTCAAGTTAAAAGAATGTACAAGCAAATGCCAGAAGGAAACAGACCAGGCGACATAACATTACCTCAGTTATTTACTTATATGATGATTTTCGCTTATCATCATTTATGAAACAGACCAAGGCACAGACCAAGAAATAGAAATAGCTAAAGATATTTGCACATGATTCACATCCTCACATGTACAATGGACATTCGAATCATTTTATAACCTTACCTTAGTTATTTATTTATATGATGATGTTCGCTTATCATCATTTATAAAACTGCAACGACTTAAGTGGTATGGACACCTAAACTGACTGGGAGATGAATTTCAAGTCAAAAAGATGTATAAGCATAAGCCACAAGGAAGAAGACCAATGGGCAAACCAACAAATAAAAGGAGAACGAACGTAGCTCAAGATATGAAACAGTCCCAGACATTTGTTGCCCGTACCCTGTCTCCTGTTAGAAAAATTCTACATGATACATTCTTTCTGCATATGGCATGATTATGTGATATGTTTAATAAATCATTTAGCAGATATATAATGAATAATTAACCATGTCTAATTGATAATGATTCGTGATGAATAAGTAAAAAGTAAAAGTTTTAATCTATCATTCTTATAAAACGTTAACGGGTATGGTTAATATTTTCCTTTCATCAAGAATGTCGAATATAATTACAATACACTTAGTAACACAAAATTAAACCCGCTATCATTGGATTAGAAATTAGCGTTCAATTCACAACTCAGGCGTTGATGTAATTTATTACTCCATATAAGCCGAATAATATTTAAAAAAATTATATTCATAATAAATATTTTTTCTCCCGACTAGGAATAAATTGTAACCTAATATATTTGACAATTGGCATATATGTAGTAGACTACTGCTAAAAAAGTAAGGAGTTTCATAAAAAAATCATTACAAACTAGATTCATTGACCGGATACCTACAAGCAAAAGAGATTAATTAAAATAATGTGCGAGAAATAACTCCCATTCGGTTTTATATTGTTTTTACTTCATAATTTTGATGCCAAATCTAGAGGATTAGTTGTTTTCAATCTTCTTATTGCTGAGGAATTGTCTAATAAATTTAATGATATAGCATTTATTAAGCATAAATAGATTAAATTGTTTAAATTTAATAGTCTGGAGAAAAGTTTTGTATGTATTTTGAGAAAGGGAATAAAATTCGTTAATCCCTCAACCGCAAATTTCCTAGTGGATCCAAGTGTCTCAGGAATAAAACCTAAGTTTATTCCCTTTAATACATAAAAACTATTATAGAAAAAGAAATATGTTTTAATTGGTGTACAGCATAATGGTGGTAGAGCTGAAAAAAAAATGTCAGGATTGTAAATGAGATGAGGCAACGTTTTGTAAGTCTTGCGTCCTGCCGTCGCATCATCATTTCTGTCTGATGAACAAGGATTAAGGAAATATAAGTGCTGTGGACATACACACATCGCATCCCTTTCCATCCGCCTCTTTATTATGAATTTATGTTGGAATCTTTCACATCAAACAACCATTTATACAGATGGCCATTTCTGCGCTGCAGCCATCTGCCGTCTCTCTCGGCCGCAACAAACAGCCTGCCCACTTCAAGTTTCTTTCTAGCAATTCACTAATGAATCCTTGTATTGATGTGGATGTCCTTTGCCGAGCTTTTTATCCGCGCAAAATAGTTCAGCTTATTTTAAATATTGCGGATGCAACCATCTCAGCTGGAAAAATGCGGATTCGCGGCGTAAGCAAATTACTGCACATATTACAAACTCCCCTAATGATATTACGTACTTACCATTCAAGAACTACGTTTAATTGAATGATAAATACAAATCGACCCTGGGTTTTGAATACATTATTCTCTTTGATAAGCTCCTTTCTAATACGCTCATCACAAAAAGGACAAGCATCTCATCATAAATATCAATTATTCGAGCTAATATCTACTTATAGAATTAACCCTTCGCAATCCTTTTTAAATTTAGATGTTGTATTAATTCAAGTCCTTATAACCTTAGTAGTTGAGCGGTCCTTATGATCAGAGGATTTTCTTGACTGGTCGATAAATAGTTTAAGTCAATAATTATCGAAATTCAGTCAATGTTTCCAAGGCTTTATTTCTCCTTCAATCGGTTTAGACCCTACTTATGTTGAGTTTTATCCCATAGGGTCGAAACCGGTCGGCAATGACTTTTGAAATGGCACACTAAGATTTTAGCTCAAATCAATGTTGTTAGATTCTAAGAATTTTCTTAAATTTTTAAGAATTTACCAAAATTTATAGAAAATATTTTTAAAGATTTTAAAGTTAGGTATCCTGAAAGATTTCATTGTCAATAAACATTAGTTAAAGCGCTTTAATTTACCAAGTCCATTTAGGAAAAATAAATATTTTTATGGATTTTAAAATTTGGTATTCTGAAAGATTTCATTGTCTATAAATATTAGATAAAATTTGCTCAATTTAAGAATTTAAGAAGTGATAAAATGTGACACTTTAGTGGTTGCCTACCGACACACTACCATTTATCTTTGATTATATTTTCTACAAACAGGATCCTCTGGTACACTTTTCACACCAGTTGGTGTGACTGAAAAATGTATTGTGTTATTTAATTCGTTATACATATTTGTTTCCATAAGGTATGGTTGTTAAACTGAAAATTTGCAATTATACAAAAAAGGAATAATGTATTTTAAGGTTATCCCTTTGTGTTTAAAGCGAAATTGTTTTATTAAACTGATTTAAAAAATAATTATGAAAATATCCCATAATTGGAATGAGAAACAGAAGAAGGAACAAATCATTTAAAGCTAATAAATGCTGTATAATTATGCAGAATTTTAAATCCGCTTCTTCAAGACAATTACCGCTAATTTATTAATCGTAAGTAAGTAATAAATTACAGCAGCCAGTGCCCGTAATGATATATCGCAATGAGCCAGAAAACAATGGTCAGTGAAGAGAGAATGTCGGTAAAACAGATATTATTTACTGCGACGTTTATGGTATATTAAGCTACGTTGGTAAGTTATGTCCTAGGCGGCTATCGAATCAGTTTTACATCGAGACGTTCAAGTGTTTGTATTCCACCGCCGTACGGTAATTAAATAACTAACTAGGTGTGACGGCAAATCTCGCTCGTGGTGTTGTATTTCGTTTTCTATCCAGTTCCACAGCGTGGGTACATGACACTATTACTTACAAGGAGTTTTGTCACTCAAGTGTTATCGAACATCTTTATTGTTATGGGTCTTTGCCAAATTTGTAAGAACACTGACAGCTCTAATACGTGCTTCTTCTAAAAACAACAGGATATTACATGTAGTCATCGCAATATTTCACTAGACTTTCACATTTTTTGCTTCGGTACTTTATTAATCTCTCTATATGACCAGATAAGTAATTTCGTAATTCTTATATTTCCAATGTATAGTTATTATGACTATATAATATGGGTAGCGGTGATAGGATTATGGGTATCAAATACTGGTTAGTTAAAAAAGTGAAACTGGACGGATTGTCTAAATAAATTATGAATATATAAACCTGCTAGAAAAGTAAATATAGGGGGCCAAGAACAATTATATTTTTTAGGTTTTTAGCATCAAATTGTGTTTATACATCCGAAATAATACAAAAATACTAGTTTTAAATCCATAATTTTGGTTCCCAAAAATAGTCTATATTGATAAACGTCGATGTATTGATTTAAAATTTATAAACAGAATTTAATTATCTGTTTTAGTTACTGAGATTATCACTCTCAAAGTTGTACAGGAAAAATTACATAAGTGTATCAATTTTTACATCTTTATTCTGATGGATACAACTTTTAGAAAATAAAAACGAAAATCGCCGAAAATTGAAAAATATCTGATCGTACATCATAGAATTTTTGTTTCAATATGTTGTAATAAATATTTGAAATTTGATATGTTTATTTATTTTTGCCTATAGGGTCGAAGGGTAAGGTAGCAGAAGTCGTATCTCGACTCATTAGTGGACAATTTTCAATTTTTTTTTAAGTGTAAAATTGTTCGCTTTGAACATGAATATCTCGAGAACGATAAGAGTTAATTGAATTCGCTTTCAAATTTTGAAATACGCAGAAAACATTTCTGTATGTAACTTTACCCATATAATCGACTGGTATAATCCTTGTTATTGTATTTCTACCAAAGAAACACTCTTTTTTGAGGTACAATTTTGAAAGCAAAAATCTCAGGAACGATAAAAGATAATTTAATTCTGCTTGTAAATTTAAAATGAGCGCATCGACTTCTATCAACATAGACTATATTACCCAAATTTTGGACCTAAAAATTGCTATGTATTTCAGGGAGAAAATATAAAAATTGTAATATTCCACGTTCAAATACAATTGGAAATAACTGAACATGTGAAAACATTTTTAATTGGAAAAAGTAACCAAATTTACTTCCACATTAAACCAGCTTTACAGTTTCAATTCCTGCGATACCTGCCCAAGATAATCCCCTTTCCCAGTGCTGGTAGCGCCGGGACAATGCGTTGGTATGCAGGGCCGGTGGTTCGCATGCAAGCCGGCGGCTAATGAAGCAGGTCACACCGCAGGGCAGGGGGGGAAATTAGCGGCAGAGATGCGGAGATAATGAACTGTTGTCTGCTCATTATTCCTGCCCGCGGATCCGCCAGGGGCTACGCTGCTGGGAGGTGATGGATGGGAGGATGGGAGGATGGTTTATGGAGCAAACTAACCTTTCAACGTTTTTACTTGAAAAAACTAATATTTTGTAACTCTTCCTTATCACATTGTATAATAAGTTTATTTTTTGAATGAATTCATTCACATTGTATAATATTACTTCATGAATGTTGATGATAACTATTTTTACTTTAGCGATTTAAGACAAAAAATATTTTGTGGATTATACCATTGTAGTGTTTGCAGCGATCTACTTGGATCATATCTAAATTCATATTTGTAGTTAACAAGTTACAGTATCCTGCGCTCCTACCTTACATCACATCGATCAGTAAACGATATGAGCTAGTGAACCCATCTTTAAAATAATATCAACCCAACAATGATGTGAAAAAATGCGTGATATACCAATCATTCTCCTAAGTAGGCATTTCTCTTAGCGCAGTAAAATAACACAATTCATTGCTTTAGAATTTGCTTTGGTTTCAGTAGGTCAAAAATTAGCACATTTTGAAGTACTTGCTCTATCTTGTAAGCTACTAAAACTATTATGAAATCTAAAACATCTGTTTAGAATGCTCTAATTCTTGGCCCGTTAAAACCAGAGTATAATCTACATCAGCCAAATCTGCTTCAGATTGTGCTCTGATTTCAGCAGGTCAAGAATTAGGGCAAGCGCTTTAAAATGCTCTAATTCATGACCAACTGAAACCAGAGCACAATTCAGAGCAGCTAAAACAGCTCCACAAGGTGTTCTGGTTTCAGCAGACCTAGAATTATCACAAACATTTCTGAATGCTCTAATTCCTGACCCACTGAATCCAGAGCACAATCCAGAGCAGCTAAATCTACTTCAGAATGTGCTCTGGGTTGGTACTTTGGTATTTCGATGCAAGGAATTCACTGGTATTATTTTAAAGGGTATAATTCACACCCATTTTAGGGTAGTGGTCAGTTACTAAAAAATGGAAGGCGGTACAATAATTCTTTAAAATTAATAACAAGTCAGGGCTTTACTACTGAAACTAAATTAAGGATAATGTTTTCTTGAAAACTAACACATTAAAAAAAAAAGCAAAAGTCTACGGTCATGCTGGTATGTGAAATATTTTGCCACATTCTTAAGTAAATATCAAAATTTATGCCAAAAATAATTATCCAGACACTAATATCACCCTACAGCTTTTCCAAGTGATGTTAAAGTTTTAGAAGATTTTAAACCACAACGGTATATTTATTTGATCTACTACTCCATTGAAGTAGTGTGCATATAACTATATTTCTCAATGAATTCGAAGTGTTGGGTGTTAAAGACCCCATCGAAAGAATGTTCCTCTCCCTCAGTTGTTCTCCGATTCTCCGATCGTTTCTTTCAATTATTCGTTCCTGCGTGCCCTGTTCCTTGGTTCTTAATTACAAACTTTGCCAATTTGGTTCGCACACACGTTCATTTATTATGCCTGCGTCTCGCCCGTCACTTTTCAAACAGACCTTTCAAAAACTAATTTGTTTTCCGCATCGGAAGAAAACTCTTCCATACGCCACCCGGGTGGCGCTGCACGTGTTTGTTTAGCTGCTCATCAGCCAGCCTCAAACTGTTCGCAATTAACCCAGCTAATTGTCTTCCAAGGAGCTGCAATTTGTTCCATGCCATATTATACCACAACGGATTACCCGGCTTCGTTATCACATCACACTAACTTTTAAATGTTTTCACTCTGGGCCAGAGTTTCAAAGCAGTTGTACATAAATTAATCATGTTCATTCTATAAATTAAGGGTGATCCAAATCTGACTTTCGGATTTTGTGAATATCAAAACACTTGGCAGATTCTTTGAGGCTCGATATACTATTAAAAATATGGAAATTTATTATGAAAATATGCGATCAATAAAAATTACGTTGCGAAAATTTCAACCAATTTTTGGACGCAATAAAGTGCAAGTGAACTTGAAATTCTTGATCTTATACAAAAGTTGGAAGTAACTGGTATCTTTATTAATATTGAAAAACCAAAGGTTCAGATGAAAATAGTGTTTCTTATGGGCAGGAAGGAATCATTGGCCCGTATTTTTTGAGTACGAAAATTGTATCACTGTTATTTTCAATAGTGTTCGTTACCGGGACATGCTAAACGATTTTTTTTTCAGTGAAATAATCGACTTGAACATGCATGACATGTGGTTTCAGCAAGACGAAGCCACATTATACAAGGCACATGAAACAGTAACTTTACTTGAAACCAAGTTTCCTGACCGCGTTATTTCGCAGGGGGTGACATTAATTGGTCATCGAAATCTTGTGATCTAACCCTATTCGACTTTTTTCTTTTGGGGATATTTAAAGGAAAGGGTTTGTCAACAAAACAACTACTATTCCAAAACTAAAATGGATTATCCAGACATGAAAATGCTGAAATAGAGCCGCATTTATGTGAAAGCATTATGAACAATTTTGATAAAAGAATCATTTTTTTAACTTTTAACTCTATACTTTATATTGATAGAAAAGAAATATCTTTCTTTCTAATATTCTGTTTGTTAGTCATAATACAAATTCGAAGGTCCAATTTGGATTACCTTATATAATTCATGAAAGGATTATTAGAATTTAAATCAAGACAGGTATAACAAACAGACTTTACAATTCAAGTTTGTCTTATCGATTCGTTTTTGTAATACTATTGAAAATATGTCCTTGTTTTCCACCTAAAACTGGAACATTCATTTTAACGTTCTGCTATTGAGATGACCAGTAAGCAATAAGATATGATGATATATTTAGTTTAGAAGTTTTGTTTTCATATAAATAAATTTTCTTGATAATCTTTGTTGTTGAGAGTTGAAAACTTCGTCGTTGGGGGAGCATGTAATTACATTAGGTAAAACCAGCAGAGAAACAAATAAAAAGAAAGTATCCGCAATATGAAATTTACTTTACGATCACATCCTTTCTTCCCGCAATTCCGTAAAGGTTTCATTTTTCTTCTCCGATCGTTGGAGCGCGTGGTTTCGTCGTAATTTTTATCAGTTAGAGTCTGAATTATAGTCTGTCAAAACAAACTGTATTCTGAATCCCAATTCAGAGGGAAGTGGCAATAACAGTAGAGTGGCCGAAGTCTGCTGGGATCTTTACATATGCGAAACATCAAAGTTTAAATTTATACCGGTGGAGAGAATGCGCGAGGTTAGACGTGGGGCGGGAGGTTGCCTCCCTCGCGAGGGTGGGAGCGGCATCCGATACAAAAATTATGTGCTGGATTGTTAGAACAAAACGATGTAAAACAAGCCGATATTGGTCTCTCAGGACTCGTACCGGCGCCTTCGTTACTTTACGCTACATGAGGAGCGTGCCACGAAACTCGATTCCCATAGGCACACCTCTCATGGCTTCGCTTCAGACAGTTTCTTGAATTGTAACATATTTTTTATTTAATTCATATTGTTCAACAAAAAAAGTCCAGTAAAAGGACAAGGGACCTACAGCTTGTAGTGGATTACGAACCACTCGGACACAGCGATTTTTTATTTTTAGTTATGTTTATCGTCATTGGGATTTGAACCTCAAAATTTTAATCAACAACATTTAAATTTGTTGTGTCCTATTTTGTTCTACATTCTACAGTATCCATAATCTTTGGCAAGGACAGACGGACAGACAGATGAACCTTACAGAAACTCATGATTGGACGAACAAGCAGACTCCACTTTAGAAATAGAGAAACCGTATTGTAAAGACCTCAGTTTTCGGTTATCCATCAAAATATCTGAATATCAAAATCGTTATTATTACAATACTTATGTGTCGGTTATTATAAATAAAGAAATGGTCACATATTATACATTAGTTTTATTCTCTTTGCACAAAGACTATCAATCTTTTTGTCTCAACTGAAAATGAGAAGATATAACACCCCCTTTCCCCTTACTGTTTCTGTATCACCTAGTGTGATTGTATATTTATAATTTTGGGTTTTGTTTTACTATCAATCAACAAAATTATTTAATTATTGCAATTCAAATTTTGTTATTTTATTTGTAACAATAAGAAAACTGCCATTAATATTGAAGATGTTTGCTTAGTAAGTTTTAATATTATTTACGAATAAATAATTAAAAATAATATGTAAGTGATATTGTCGTCAATTGTCATTTTTTCTACTGTATAAAAATCTCAGCCCAGCTCACTTTAAATTGAGATGAAATGAGACAGATGAAAAGAAGAATGCTACTATTGTCGTTTGATGTCGAGACTAAGAAATCTGAGTATTTTGCGAATTCGGTTCAAGGGATTGGAGCGTATGGGGATGAGGAAGCAGTGGGAAGTGATATGTGGTTGGAGTGGAGAAAAAGTGAAAAAGAGATCAGACGCGCATTATTTGGCAGCAAAATACGATCGAAGTGTTGGCTGCTGGGGATTGGGGAAGCAGTGAAGCACGAGTCACGAGAAATGATGCACACAGGGACAGCAATTTTTAAATAATTGACTCGAGTCCGGTGAAAAATGAATTACCGAGTGTATGACGCGTAGTATCGGGTTCATGCAAGATGCACGACGCGCCTCGGCTGTCCATAATATTCCTCGCGTCAAATTCCTCCACTTTACAGGCTGGTTTATGTCGCGTGCGCGCGATACATTATACATGTAAGATCGCCGGAGATATCTGAGCCACTCGCTCGTAAACTCTGGCCACACGGCGTTTGTTATTTCAATGGCTCCTTACAAATTCACGGTCCGAGCTGCTCTGGAATATCCAATGATCGCTTCAACCACCGCCTCATAACGCTCCGATATTCGCTAAGCACTCTTCGCGATAATGGCGCCCTTTATCATATCCGATATTATAAACACTCCCCTGCCTGGCTCTAGAGCCTCGCCAATCTTGCTTTATTGTCCACTTCTTTATTCATTAAAATCGGACAGCACGCGTTAGCACGTACGCACATTACACTAAACCTACCTTCTTAGTATTCATAAAACATCAAATCCACATATATGCCAATAACTTCCCATAATGCTAAATCACTACTGCTGCTTCCATCAATTCCAAACCAATGGACAATAAAATAAGAACATATTTCTTTTTATCTCTAATATATGCAAACAGAAAAAACATCATATATGACGATATTACGTAAAGTCTCAATTAAAGTTAATGTTCATTAGAAAAATACGCATACACACGAACATAGAGAGTCATTAAAGACACGAAGACACCCTAGTAGTTTTTAGATTTAGAGTATTTTATCCATGCCACTATACTTCATTGTCAATCTTCAACCCAAATAAGAATAATTTAATTAGATATCAATATTAACCGCAATACCATCACCCTCAACTGTCATTCGACTTGCGATAACAATCATCAGGTTCTTCACTTCATCGGTACTTTTCACGTTATGAAGTTTGAAATGATCATTACCTAAATAATCATATGATACATGGTAACTAAATTAAGTATTAACTGTTATTGATCATTTGTTTTTGTCGTGTGTCTCGGCTATAACTCCATGTCTTAATCAGAACAGGGTAAGCCAGGTAGATCAACATTGAATGCTCCCCTAAGCAAAAAATTTCTTATGTCTCCCTCCTGCTTATGTTAAACACTAAAATAGTAAAAGAAATTCAATTAATAATATATTGTGTTATTAAGAGTAAAAGTGATACTTTTGTGGCGAGAGAAAGAAGCATGTGTGGTTCACAAAGACATTTTCACTCCGAGTGACACATTTTTTCTTCAAACATAGTTATTTTACAAAATTATTTATTACCTGATGTTATTATTATTAAATTAAAATAAAATTGACATTAATATCTATGTCGTCGGAGTAGAAATAAAGCTTCTTCAATCAAGTCACAAAAGATGCTTCTTTTGTTACAGTTTGAAGAAAAATAATTTATTGTAAAAAGACATCCTGAAAAATAGTAAACTTTGAATACGAATTTTGATAAAGATCTTAATGTTTCATCTTCTCCCAAGTGATTTTCAGAAATCAATACTTGCAAAGAATTATCTCGTCTACATCTATCACTGCTTTCAAAGCGAACTAGGTCAAAGTAAGAAAGTAGATTCCTCCTAGCGGCGAAAAGTGTCTGTACTAATATATAGCACTGACTGCGATAATCATTAATACTCTATAATTAATAATAACTGTAATTAAACACAATAACCTTGCCATTGTGGATATGTAGATACAATATGATTTATTATAGAATGAAGCAACATTGAGAAATGTTAGCATACATTATGGACAACCCTTCGGAACATCGAGATTGTTAGAACTGAAAAAAATAATTTTCAAAATACATACAGGATATAATGTTTACAAGTAAAGAATTATTGATTCTTACTATTTTATAGTTTTAACAGTAAATTTTAATACATTATTTTAAACATTTAGATACTCTAGAAAGAATTTAAGAGTTTAAATGTAAATTATCTTAGGTTTGATTTTTATAGTTGTCGATTACTCGAATTCTTGGCCTATTTTGTCTGCTCTGGATTTTGCCCTTGTTTCAGTGGGTCAAGAATTAGGACATTCAGACGTGTTTGCTTTATTTCTTGGCCTGCTGAAACCAGAGCATATATTCTGGAATAGATTCCATCGCTCTAGATTCTGCTCTCTTACAATCAGAGCACATTTTGGAGTAGATTTGCCTTCTCTGGATTGTGCTCTGGTTTCAATGGGTCAAGAATTAAAGCATTCTAAAGTATTTTTTTTTTTAATTTTATCTTCTGATTTTTATTACTATAAGAAATTTTTCTCCGAAGAAAAAAAGTTAATTTGTAATTTCGCGGTTTCACTACTGTTCCTATTTCATTTTTGTCGTACGATAAAGAGATAGGGAATATAATCGCATATAAAGTCATGCGTATACGACAAAGATGCTAGATAAAATATAATAATTCAGAAAATGATGGCATGAGAATTAACTCGGAAAATCCGACTATAAAATTGTTTATGGAAACAAATAGAATTTTGGTCTTGATTTCACAAAATTTGCATAGATATTAGAGTATTATAAGCTTGAAAACGAATAGAGGATTGACTGTCTATTAGTATTAATTATAGTAAGGTAATAATTTTGTGCATAGGCGGTCGTAAAACAGAAGTGCAGCAATAAGAAGTTGGCATGTTATTAACAAATGTTATGAGTAATTACAGCGCGAATTAGGTTTAGTGCTAGTCATCTCACTTGCATTGGCTGCACAAAACAAAAACATCACTTTCATGGCCTACTGAAGACGCCTCACTTAGTCGTATTAGAGCTAGTTCGGTTTACAGCCAATGGGGTGGCTTTAAAGTTAGCAATTTGTTTTTAGTGTCGTGTTTTATATTTGTTGGGTCGGATGATATAAACAATTATAGTCGTAAAGATGAGCGTGTGTGCGTGTTGGTCAGTTGATGGAGTATAACACCGTTATGTGTTTTACATTAAAGAAGATCACTGAAATAAAGTCAGTAGTAAAGCCGTGTGGAGCGTATACACCTGACCGTGGATTCCAGCGCCTCTGACCACTTACTGTATAAGTTGTTTTCTCTGTTACGCGTAACATTCGCCAGGGGCGGACTCACGCCTAATTATCCATAATTACATTCTTTTATTGATTTTTTTTAAATAAATGTGAATTTAGAAACATTTCACTATAATATTTGCCTATTATGAATAATTTTTTTATATTATAATCAAATATATTGTCAGGGCCGGATTTCCTTATAAATAATATTAATTTCTCATGTCAAATTAATAATAGTGGGTGTCTGGGCTAGTAGTTGAAAAACAAATTTTATTAATTTCCTGAATTAACGTTTTTGCATAAAACCTTTAAATTCTTTTATCTTACTACTATTTTATTGTTGGTACATATGTATATTTTACCTCTCGGGTATTATGGGTGATTTTACAATAGTGACTAAAAATTGAAATAAATAACAATAAATGAATAAAATGTAGACAAGAATCAATCATATTCGTAGACTATTTCGCGTATTTGATTTAAATTTTCCGATCAATTTATTAAATTATAAAGAAAATAAGTATGGATATACTCTGATAGGTATAAACATACTCATTAAGCCCTTTGTACACAAATAACGGCAATATAACTGATAGTTAAACAATGGCTAGTTTATCCATTTTAGTATAATAGTTTTTTGTACGTTTATATTTTCTCATATTAAATGTGAATTATCTAACAATAGGTCCATTAATAGATAATCACACCTTACAAATTACACCTTTTATTTTCCTACAAAAACTCCTACAAAAAACTTGTAAGCTCATGTCGTTTAGCACTAGCAGCCATGTGGTAATTAGATGTAAAATTAAAAAGCAATTAAACCTTAGTCCGGTCCTGTGCTGATACCGTGGGAGGATGGACCGCCGGTCAGTTTTATTATAGCTGTAGCTATAGCTGTAACAGAATGGAGGGCAGCCTTCACATCTCGTTTATTATCACTGTACATTTCCAATTTTTATTCCCTTTTTATATGGCCGTACAATGTATTAAAATTAAACAACGAACATGGCAAGCCAGTGCGTGTAACCGCATGTACTCGATACACGCGGATGTAATTTCCAGACGATTGTTTGCACTGGATTGTTTTGATCTACTTACGATCTGAGCGCGTATTTATTTATGACTTCATTGCGCTTTTCAATAAAGACAAGTTTATATCGGGAGAAATTTCGGCCACTTACTGTCATTTATTTCAGTCGTTAAACAGATAAAAATGAGCTTAATTCTCGCACAAAAAATATCAATAAAAACATAAGATTTAGACTACAGAACACACTGTAAATTGATTAAGTTAAAGTACTCAGTTAGGTTATATTAAGTTAATGTTCAGATACTTCCATTTTTAAATGAAATACCACATTAATACTAACTACTTTTCATATAAGATCTTATTTTTTGTCAGTGGACAACTTCTCATGCAGGGTTGACAAAAATCATGATTTATTTAAAAAAAAACATTGATTTTTATAAAGTCAAATAAATCATGATTTTTTTTTTTTTAAAGATATGTAAGTGTTACTGCACTTTTTTAATTGTTTTAAAAGCAATATAAATATATAATATACGAAATCTGTAATAAAAATAAAACCAAAACGATTCATCTGAATTAAATTAGGAAAAGTAAGAAAGAACTTTTACTTTTAGTTACATATTTACATATTTATTTTCCTTTCTTCTATTATGACAATTAAAGTGATAAAATGTCATATAATTTCAAGATATTATTATGCACAGAACATACTTTGGTTATTACTATTAATTTGGTGGCAAATAATTAAATTTTTATTATAATTTGTATTTTTTGTATATTTGATAAAAAACAATGATTTTTATTAAAAAAAATCAGTTGATTTAAATCATGATTTAAATCGTGGTTTAAATAAATGATTTAAATCGGGTCAACCCTGTTTTCATATAATTTTATTGTTTTAGTTATATTTCTACTTATTATCTTATATTTATAAAGATTGTAAAATTCTTAAGAGATATGAAAAAAAATATTTCAAAACAGCATTAACTGAAGTTTTTAGTACCTATAAAGGGAGACGGACGTGTTTGTTGAAATTTTTGATATTTTTATTGATTTGGAAAAATCCGTCGCACGCCTCTGAAGAATGCAAATTCTTGAGAGGGAGATTAAGCATAAGTGCGGAGCTGGCCGATTCCCGCGATAATTCAGAACAACCGGGTCCGTAAACCGAGCACACAACGGTTTTATATTCTTGTAGACTTTTGCGACGTACTAAACTTATCACAAGATTGCCGAAAACCAATTCTGCAATCAGAAATTATTTCCACGCTGGACGTTATAAAAATTACTGAGAGACGGCGGAATTCTAAGAGCCTTTGTCCTCGCTGAGATGCACACCTCTTCTTTATATTGTTCAGGTTATGTTGCTGTAAACTGCACGAATTATTACCTGCCGAGGTAATTTGGAGAGATTTTGCTCTGGCTTAAATTCTTTACAGATCTTGATTCTCTTGGCATAATGAGATTTTTAACCGGACAAGAAATGCGGACCTATCATTGTTGTTAATTATTCGGGCTTCCAACGAATTAAGATATCTTAACTGGGATTAACATTCTTTAAATTTACAGTTAACCTATAACAATTGCGGTAAAATTTAATTTTTATTGATACGCAAATGTTTCAACAAGAATCACTCTCTCACAATGTATGTCAAGATTAAAATAACGTTATTCATTTGCATTTTAAGAACATTTCGATAATTTTAATTTATCTCAATCATTTATTAATATTCTAAATAAAGAATGAGTTTTTTGTTTAATTTCTCGTGTTTTTTAAAACCAACGTTTGAGAGAAATTACTAAAATAGTTGTTCAAATTATCTACACTACGAGTCTGGAAAAATTTTAAAATATGAAATTCAAGTTCAGATTCACATATCTAAGTAGTGTTTCCAAAATCCAAAAATTATTTTTTCGGAAACACGCGAAATGATTGTTTTTTTTTTTGTCTAAAGAATACAAAAGTTTTTTGCATCCTGGACGTAAACGTAAAAGTCCAGCATTCTTTTTATATAAAGAGTCACAATTTAATCAAATCAAATTGTTCGCAATTGGAAAAATACCATTTCACAATCTAGGATCATACATAACTATTTGTAATACATTCATTTATTTCAGAAAGAAATTATATTTGTATCTATTAAACATAAAAGAAAAAAATAAATACTGGTATATATTAAAAAATATATTTATATTTTCTTTCATTACAATACTTCTCATATTTAATACATTTAGATGTAGAGATTTAATATATTTCAATGATTTTCGTCAGTGTTTCTGTTTTCCTGATATATGAAATATGTTTTTGGATAGCTACTATAGTATAAAATTATATATTCATATGCTTTGCATTCTGTTCTCCTAATACTTTATAATAATTAATATTACGTGAACAGAATGAATCTGTTATAATTGAATCACTAAACAAGATGGGTAATCGTCATAATTAAATAATTGAAACAATTTGAAATAATTAACTAATACTACGATAAAATTATTTTTAATATGTTTTTTATTTAATTTTTTGTTTGTCAATTCTATTAATCTATTATTTACTTCTGGATTCATTCAAGTACAGACAGTTATAAAATTAATATTAACTGATATGTATAAATTTATGATTTATATTCCAAATTGGTTACAATTTTATGATATCATATATTTGTATCAGTACTTGTCTTCTATTTGTTTTATATTCGAAGAATGTAATATGTCTTCCGCATTTTATCAATTGTGAACTGATAATACTGACGCCAATATTTTTTATTTACATTTAAAAAATAAATGTTACGATAAAATGACACATGTTCCTTATAATTTTACATATGTACTTAATGAAAAATAAATTAATAATCACTATTATTATTTATTAAACATTAAAAAATAACATATTAAAAAGAAATGGAAACTTTTTTTATTTGTAAATAATGTCAAAACATAACCTGTATTGTGTCCAAGAATATGTATGACAATTAATAATAATAATTTCTCACTTACCGACTAATCATGACGAGAAGTCTTCAGATTGGCATGATCCACATAACCGCCACTGCAACAGATAAGAAACTAAAATCAAAATTATGTCGATGTCAAGTAGAAGTTATTGTCAAATACCTTAGCCCTTCCCATGTTTATTCTGTACTTATATCAACTCGTATGTTTATAATTCTTTTCTATTTTTCGTTTACATTAGATATGATTATTTCTGCTATAACGTTTGCGAATTAGTTTGAAATATTTTATTAAAAATGCGTGAGATAGAATTTAAGGAAAATTTTATTTAAATAGAATATCCCGGTGAAGGTGATAACAGAATGCAAATATATTTTATATTTTTTCTAGAATAATTTGAAAAGGACTATCAGTTTATAGTAGATTCCTTTGAACTAATTGTTAATTTTTAAAATCATTGATTAATATCCAAAAAATTATTATATGTTCTGAATCTAAAGTTGTGATTTTAAATGCAAAATATTTTATCTTTTCTCTTTTATTTCTCTACTCGTATATTATTATCTCGTCTCGGTCTCGAATCTCGCCGAGATTTCTCGAGTTTTCAACGTCGAATATTGCTGGATTTGTTACGCATGCTACCTATGCAGTGTTATCATACCTAGAGAAATTTTCCTAGATCAAGGAAAATTGAACATTCATTTGGAAAATTAGGAAGAAATATATATATTTTGGGAAAAACTAAATTATTTTTTTCAGATCATAATTATTAGTAAAAATATATAAGTACAATATAATTATCTGCTCCACATATATTTTGTTTTTTAATGGTTTATTATTACTACTCTTACTTAATGGCGTATAGAAATTTTAGTTTATCAATTTATATCTGTTAGTTGTTGATGGTTTTTAGTAACTTCATTCTTAGGTTATTTAGTTTGATAGCCAAATTTACGACGATATTTCTTACAACAAAAAAGAAATAATTGGGCGATGAAATATTATTATAATTAAAAATTGTTTATATCTGATTGATATTTATCTAGGAATGATGAAAAATGATGACAAATTAATGACATAATAAAATCAAATTTTGTCATTTCAATAGCGGAAATAGAGACCGGAAAACACCTGCAAAAGGAAGTGACAGGCCTAGTGTTATAAACGATCAATAAGTAAGAGTTTTTACGATAGTTTTAAAGAGCAGACAAGCAATTAACAACACCTAGTGAACCAGTAATTATCATTCACTCAATGAATTTTAGTTACGCTAATTAATGTGATTCTAATTAGTGGAAATAAACACATTCCTCTAAGAATCAGATTAGAATTTTTGTAGGTCTGTATTTACATAAATATTGCAATTACATTAATAATTTATACTTCAATTGCGGAAAATAAGGAAATACGTAATACTTTAAATTCATATCATTTATAAATTATAAACATTTTATGTAACATTTATATAGAGGGGTTATACTACTCTTTCCAAGCTCTCTAGAACCTTTATCGGAGGTGGATCGGTTCGTTTATTTTCTTGACACACGATTCTGGAAAATACGAAACTTTTAAACTTTATATAGTGTGAGAAAAGTGTCACTTTTCATAGTGGTCCATTTTACTTGAATGTAAATTGTTATCCTGCAACTCGTCAAGGTACCTACAGTTTATAGTGGGTATCGAACTGGAATTTGAACCTTAGGTTTTATGCTAACTAATAGTAACACAATTGTAACAGGTTAAATAAAAAAATTATTGATATGCTCAATGATTTTATTTTTTATTATGTAAATTTAGTAGAGGAAATGACGAAAGTTTGAATGACATTAGACAGAATGATGAAATCTGCTACCCACTCGATTATATACCGTTGAAATGTTTTATAATTTATTGATTTATCAAGATCATTTTTCTTAATTAATTATAAATATTTCACAATCCTTTTTCTAATATAGCCATCAATTCTGAATAAGTTAAATGATAAATGTATCCATAGGTGGTCGATTCTGCTCTTATTAATGGATTCTTGTAACAATTAGAGTAAAGGGCTATTAACGATGAAAAATTTGCTGAATAAATTAAAATGGAATAAAAAGTTGCATAACTGTATCATTAATTTTATAATTTTGATTGATTGGCAGGTGCTATTGCACGCAAGCTCTGTTTCTCTTAAATCATTTTGACATGAAAGCTACTGTAATTGCGATGATTATAATTTATATTGGAATTCTTCTGGATTTTATGTCTCTACAGTCTACGCTGATCACTTATGCGCACTCTCCCAGCTTAACCGTAAATTATTGTTCTATAATTGTTTGTTTCCCATAACAAAGAAAATGAATATTCCGCCATCAGTTTTACATATATAATTAAAGAGAAGGTGCTCGTAAATCTTACGATTTAGTCACGCATTTCTTTATCTTACAACATTTTTTTGTCGTCCTGTTGTCATAATATTCACTTTCCAGCAAGATGTTTTGATATTTTATTTCAAAAAAGGCAGCAGACAAGTTGCTAAATTATAGTTATTTAACCTATAAGGAGTTATGACCTTTGAGAAGGTGTGAACTGAGGTGGAGCTTGCGGAGCCGATGGAAAAACGTTGGAAAATACAGTGCAGTTAAGAGTTCAAATTTATTTATTTTAACTTTTTATAGTTGTTTCCCGTTGCTAGACGACCAAAGGTTTATGAAATTCATCTTATGTAGCTATAGAAGTAAGTTATACAACATATAACAACAAGAACAGAAAAAAATCAAATGAGGTCTTGCACTATTATTGATTTTTAGCTTTAATCAATAGAATAAGGAAAAATATTAGACTCGTATTTTTTATTTTTCTCCGAATTGATTTTAAAAAACAACAAATACTGGGTCTCAAATTACGAAAGAAGGTACGAAAGATGAATCTCTAATTTCCAGTTGCAATATCGAAATAAACGATAAATGCGTTTTCAAATTGTATTGTCAAAATTTCGATGTGCACTTCTTTTGTTAACCTATAGTTATATATTAACTACAAGTTGTACAAATAATAATTAGGCATCTAAGGAGCAGGTAAATTTAGAAAGAAGTAAGAGAAGAAGACGTTCTATTAGACAATTTGAGATCAGGATAAGACTGTATAAAAGAAGTTATTAAGAAGAGAAAGGTCACAAATTTAAAGTGTGAAGTTTTAGTTATGTACGTTTCGACTAATTTGACATATTTATTTTGCAAACTAAAATGATAAAGAGCATTCAATATTGATAGAACCGCAATGAAATAAAAATACCAAACAATTTTTCTATTCTAATTAGAAAAAACTTGGTATTGTTGTTTACTTATAGAGAAACAATAATCCCTTCCTATTCGTTACCACAACAGCCTTCGTTGAAGCTATCATCTATCAATACCGCGTAACAAATCAAATTTCAAATGAAAAACTCTTCCTTAACCAACAACCCGTGCAACCGCAAACAAAAGCACGTCGATTCCACAGCCTCTGGATCTGCAAAGCCTGATACAATATCTTCGGGAGTGTGTGAGCTTCATCACAGGAAATAATACGCACAATGAAAAGATGAGTGTTGCTGAAAAATGCATGAACAGGAGGATATTGTCTGGAAAGGATAAAGATGCCATTGTGGCCTTAATGAGAAGCCACGGAATAGAGGTTTTGTTCAAACATGGCCTAGTTTAAAAATGCTTTGTCTACGAAATTGGGAGTTTAAAAAAAGCAAAATTGACGTTCTCAAAGTAAACATGCGCATCATTTTTATTGTCCATTTCATCGAAGAAAACTGTTTATATATCTTTAAAATTATTGTAAGATTGGTTTTATCGACTAGATGTTAATAAAAAGGTCTTTTTAAGAGTTGCACTCATTTAATAAAATTCACTAATATAGCGATGTTTCGACTGTTTATCAGTCTTCATCAGAGTGTAGTTTTAAAATTATTGTTCTGTTACTGTTGAATACACATTGCTGTTCAAAATTTTGATTATAATTATATGTAAATTTCATTGGCCCAAATTATTAGAAGGCCAATATGTATTAAGTAGTAAATTTTGGAACAAACAAATGATATTAGGTCGTATTGTTTTATTTTTGACCTTTACTTGTTTTAGTAACATGTTTACTTTCTGAAGGTAAAATAGCTATTAATATACCTAGGATAGTTATGAAAATCATAACCGCCACAGATGTCAATTGTATTCCGAGCTTGGAGAGTGAGGATTTTAAGACATCTAAGAACTGGTATGATTTATAACATCCGTGGTTTGTTCAATAGTTTACCGGTTTCACAGTATTATAATTATTTAAGCTACAAGGAATGTAAGTACATTATAAGTTTCGAGAACAGTACGAGAATATTGAAAATATCTGAATTTCCGAAGTTCATTATCACAATTAAATTAAAAAATGTAATTGTTCCTTTAAAGAACTCTTCTGTAAGTATTGTATCCGATACGTTATATAGGTAATATAAGGTTTAGAGCAAAGGCTGTTTTAAAAAAAGAATCAATGCAATAAACCAAATATAGGTAATACTTGGGGTACGACCATCATCGATCATCATCAGGTAACAAGAAAAGGATTTAGGTTTTGGGTTTTATAATGTTAGTTAGCTTTAATTGTTTTCTTCAGTACTTCCAGTCAAGGGGTTTTAGAAGACAGCAAATATTAGCATATTCCGTATAATCTAATATAATAATAAAATATTTATGATATAATATATTATATTTTTTCACATGTCTCATGTGCCTAGGAATAAAAGTAATATGCTACATTACATTTTTAATTCATTTTATTACACACAAGTATTTATCTTGTAAAGGCACTAATTTGCTTACCCGCATCTATACAATGCAATAAAAAGACTAGAAGTAGAAAACGGAAATAATACATCTAATTAACGGAATACATACTGAGATTTTCTCTGTTAATTTATTTAAATATGCGGACTGTTAATAACAGAAATTTATTTATAATCTCATGATTCTATTTTTATTGCATTAATAACTGCATATTGTATTGACATAAACTTTTATCTAATTAAAAAAAAGTATTAATTCAGAATGTTATATTCATAATTATCCTCGTTTTGAACTAATTGTAACCATATCAAAGAATGTGTAAGAAAATGTCAGCTTTACATCATGTTGTCAAGCAGATTTTTGAAATTTATAATCCTTGACGGAAAAATGCAAAGTATTTCAAAATAACTCTACATTAATTAATTCGCATAATCGGATCGACATCACTATAGCCTTGATTGCATATTTATGTCAAAACATAATTGTAAAAATTTCGCCTATGTAAACGAGTCTGAGTGACATTTTTGCAAGATATGTGTGTTTGCTCTTCAACTGTTTGCCATGTGGATGCCACCGTCGTGTTCAACTGTTTCAAGGTCACTGTAATTATAGGTCAGTGTTGGAAATACGCACCGGGTTCAGGTTCATCTCACATGAGTAGTACTAAAGAACGGGTTTCGTAATTGTCATTTGTTTTGTCAGACTAAAAACGGAGTGGCCCAACCCTTTAACAAAACTTTTATTCTGCCCTTTATACCCTTATCATAATTTCAAAATTTATATTTTTTTGATAAAATTCAATGCGAACCCATTGTCGTTTGAATGCTGCTACAACTGTATAGAGAAAATTTTCTTTTCTCATTTACACATTGTAATTATATGCATTTATGCAAATGCATAGCAAGAAAATATTCATAATTATTTATAAATATTGTTAATTGTGCGTGTATGTCAGATACTCTAAAAATACTCTACAAGGCGTTGAAACATTGAGAAAATTATTATTATGCGTTTATGAGTAACGGCTCTTAACACACCAGTGGCGTACGCCCATTTTTTCCTATATAAGTTTAATCTCAGTGATCAAATTGACACTTTATTATAAACAGTCTAACTTAATTAATACTCTAGAATTAGATATAAAATTAATTGATATTGAAATCGATAATAATAAATTTATGGTGTTAGAACTTTGTAGGATTTAATTAAGAAAATATCTTAATTGAAATATTATTAGTAAGCAAAAATTTTATTATTGTTTAACAGATTAAATCAGCTTAGAAAATTAATAATTATAACCTGTTAACAGGTAGTATTTATATAGTAACGTACCTACCATAAAAATTTCAAGGTAAATTAAGTATTTTTTGGCCTAATTTTATATTATTTGCTTTTAATTTCTCTAGAACTTCCATAATTCTTAATATTTCTTTACTCAACATATATTTTTATTGTGTGTTCTAATTTGTCTAGTAATGTCTTTACTTATTTGATTTGGAATATGATCTAATATAATCCTGACCTATTTATTATACTACAGTTTTGTTATTTATGAATTTAATAGGTAAAATTTACTCATAATTCCTGCGAAGTAACGACAACTCGGTTCAAAAATGACTTAAGTATTTTTATTTTGGTTATTCGAAAGAGTATTTTATTTTAAATTCAGTGATATATTATATCAGGATTCTTGCGAAATACATAATTTGGTATCGTTTATTTTACGTTAAAAAAGTAATGCAAGAAATTGCAATAATATATTAATCAATTTCAGAATTGTTGTGAAATGTTTATAAATATAATTTAGAATCATTTATTTAATGTGAAAAAAGTAGAGTCGTTTGTTTGAAAAAGTTGAATGCAAAAAGAAATAAAAAAAGTGTAAATGAATTATCGCAGCGTTAGTATAGGAAACATTTGTAATTACGAGTCTGCAAAAACTGTACTATATGTCCTGTAAAAAGAAAGCATTATACGCGAATAAAAAAGAAAAGCATCTACTCATTCGCCGAGTGCATCAATGTCTTGATTGTCATTTTCCTGCATATTTCCGGCGTTTAGCTTTTTCCAGCGCAGTTTTTTCCGAGACTTGATGCAGATGAGACGCCCTCTCAAAAACAGGAGGAAAAAATCTCCTCCCGTGGTGATTGTTTGTCGAGGGAGCGAAATTTAATATCCTTCTATCTATCACTAAATTAACACGGATAACACAAGCAAAATCAAAGTTTGCAAACATAAAATATTACAGTCTTTAATTGGAATTATTTATTTCATAACAGTGTTAAACTGCAATTACAGAAGTATTAAAATAATACATTTTTTTGGTTCATACAATTTTATTTTATATTCTTGACTACATATTTTGCAATAAGTTATTTATTTATTATTTTCCAATTGACTTCAATTATTTTACATGATATTATATATGTTTTTATTCTGTTTGATGATCAAGTCTGTAAAAAATGTTTTTAAATTATACCACATGGGTGCCTGGAACATTATTTTAAGTACGACTTTTTCTAGCCCTGAAGAAGACTAACGTTTTAGTCGAAACGTCGGTTATGAAATAAATAATTCCAATTAAAGTCTGCTTGTCCAATTATTTTCCTTTGGACCACAATTACTCTACAGTCGACCATCACTCAAGTTATAAAATATTACCATAAGATACAGTAACATACTTGGTTATTACCTCTATTTATTTCGTTTTCTTGGGTATTAGGCGACTTTCAGACATAGTAGCCTTTAAAAAAATTCAGAGACAAAGAGCTTCAAATAGTATTTGTTATAATATCGAACCTAAAATCTCTTTTTTTCAAACAAATTCAGGAAAAGTTTTTAGGATCTGTGGTTTGATTCTAGGGACGTGCGAATTACCATTTTTTTTTGGATAATCAAAAACAATAAAATATATAATAAAATAATTATTGAATTAGAAAATTAGAACAAATATTTTTTATTGATACGAATCGGGGCAAAACTTTCTTCAGATCCAACTCCTTAGAGCAGTTTTAATTATTTAATTAAAAGAAAAGCTACGTTCTGCCGTCACAACTTGTCCATTCATTGCAGCAGAACGTTCTTCTGTTCTACAATCTTTTTTATTCAATTGTTATTCTCCAGGCACTGATTTTTCCATCATCCGACCATCCTTTTTTCTACTGTTAATATTTTGGGATACGATACAATATAATACAATATCTATCTATATGTATAGAGCTATCTCACTTGATGCAGATGAGTGATGAGATGCGCTTTCAAAAACAGGAGGAAAAAATCTCCCGGAGTGATTGTTTGTCGATGGAGTGAAATTAAATATCCTTCCACCGTCGGAAATGAGCCCAGAGTGGTGTGGGGCCGGTTCGCATAGGGGGACTGTAATAGAGTTATTATTAAATGAGGCAGGTTGACCCCCGGTGCTCCGCACAATGGAGCTACATGCTCCCGAATTTCAATTCTTAACTCAGCTGTAGGAAGTGTTCACGCGGATTCATTCAATTGTTGCTTCACTTTACTTTATAACTTCATTACTATTTCAATTACATTTTTATTGCATTTATAAATTCATATATATTTTTTTAAAAGTTGTAATAGTTGAATTTTAAATTAGTTTTTACTAAACAGATATTTTGTAATTAAGTATCAATCAACGATTTTTCAGAATGACCCATATTCCGAGCTCACTTTAATAATAAAATCTCTTTTAGGAGTGTGGGTAAGCGTTACTTTTAACAAAAGCACTTATACAAGTGAGTTCAGAATGTCTCGAAATTAGGAAAAATGTAAAGAGAAAATTTTAACGTTTATTAATTATTTTCTATTTGACAATAATATATAGTTGAAAAATTTCAAACATCATTGTTTAGTAATAATAAATTGATACCAGAAAGCGACGAAAATAGTAATGTGACAGATTTAATTAAATTGTGAAATTAATAATATATAATAATAATAATATAAAACCATTATCAATATCATTTAAGGAAAATTTGCAAGTACTTCCATTATAAAATACACTAAATATTTTTGTTCTTTTGTCGAATCGAAGAAGATAAATAAACAACTATTTTTTACTTAAAAAATTTCTCTCTGGATTTAATAACATTGTATAGATAGTTAATTTCTTATATTAATAGATTAAGTATTATTATTAACACCACTAAAATGCAAGAAAATTTGTAACGAAACAAATACCTTAGTTAAGAAACATTTTTTTTATTTCATAAGAATGACTTTCTAGTTGTAAATCTAAAAAATATTTTCTATTTTGTATTAATATAAGTTAAGTGTATATTGGGAAAATTTTGTTCACCTAAGTAGATTATTAATTAATTATTTTAGGTGATTATTTTTAATTAGGCAATACTGGCCCAAAATTTGAAAAATTATATCATATGATAAATATAAATTATGAAAAATATCGCTTTTAAAAAGTAGGTCAATGATGACATGGATAGCATCAACTATTAATTTCACTAATGCGTTTGTTAAAATAATGTGAAAACAACTAGGTTAGAATTGGCATGGGCAATAAAATTCCTGTCCTCCTAAGTACGGCTCTGGCGCTTATGGACATTCACCTGTCGTAGTACCGCGAGCGGCTCTGTAAACCTGTTTTTTATTGCTGCTAATTTCGGAGCTTTCTGATTTAATGGCGGTGAAATTGTAACGTGAAGTTCGCGAAAGTGACGTCACACGACGAATTGCATCGAAGATCGTTGACGATTTGAATATATGGAGGTCATTATGAAGAAGCTATAAAAATTAATTTAAAATATAACTAAGAGACGAATTTCTTAAATGTAATTAAGCTTTTGCCGCTCCTTGAATTTTACTGCTGTTTTTAATGATTTAAAATCTCGCATAAAGCATAAGAAATATTAAGCGTTTAATTTATTATTTGACATTTTCATTACGGACAGTGTGACAGTAAAAATTAATTTAAATTTGCTATAAAATGCATTATTGCCCTCAAAGATTACAATTTATTTATTGGCACAGGTTAATTTTCCCACTGCCCTCACGGTAACTGTTTGGTTATAGTATTTTACATTATTAGCAAGGTAAAGCAAGAAGCAAATCGTATGTCTATTATCTCAAAAATTCATAACATTTCCCCCTTATTTTAACCTAACTTAACTGTTTTGTTAATACTGTTTGCAGATTTATAGCGTATTTTTACTGAATTGATGCAATATAATAATTAAAGACAATGGTTAGAAAATGTTCGATAAGTAAAACATCACAAGAGAAAGAATCACCGCTTTCATTTCACAGATAAATTATAAAATATATATTATACAATGTTTTTATTCCCAGGGAAGGTTTCCCTAAATATTTTTCTAAGATGTCTGTATGTCAGTAATTAATATGCTCGTAATAACCAAAGAACATACGTCCCACAGGGCTCCAAATTAGGTCCAGGCCTGTGGAACAAATTTGTTGGACTTTTGTGCATCCCCGATAACATGGCATTCACAGACGACGTCGTTGTCATTAATGATTAGGGTTGAAATTATAACAAATAATATTTGAATTATTTTAAAATTACTACTTCAGAAAGTCTTTATAGTAGACAGTCGCCTAATGCCCAAGAAAACAAAATAAATAGAGTTAATAACCAAGTCTGCTACTGTACTGTATGGTATAATTTTATGTTTGCAAACTTTTCATGTTGCTTGTGTTTTCCGTGTTAATTTAGTGACAGAATAATTTTTGAAATTAAGAGTAAAATTTAAATGAACATGCATGAAAAATGGAAGTGCAAGTTAATTTGCTTCCTCTTTATGATTTCCGGGCTTCCGCGTTGTGGAAGCGGCGACAAAACGGTCTGCATCGCATGCACAGTGGCCAATCAAAAGGGATTCACAAGGGAACTCCCTTATAATGAATTTGTTTGCGCGCCTCTAACAACATTACCAGTTACGCTTGCTTTATTATCGCCCGTTTCTCTCGACGGATAAAAAGAAACCTACTATATATTGAAGTTGGAAATCAAAGAGTGCGCTGCTTGCTTTGCTGAGCACCAAGTCGGATTTGAATTTCTGTTTCTGTTTTATTTAAGGCCTCTGTTCACTGCGCTAAAGCTTAATTGTGTTACGCAACAGAATGTTGCTTTTCGCTTTTTGTAATTATGGGATTTCTGCCCTGTTTCTACTTCCAATATTTTGTCTTTCTACAAGGAAGGCTCACGGTTTGTTTGTGCTGATTTTCTTCCTCTTCAAATACAAAGTTAAACGCATTTTAAACACAAATACATATTTCGTCTTTCACTTCCATAAATACAATATCGTCCATAAATAAAAATTTTCCCACTTTTTTTAAAAATTAAATTTAAATTAAGAATATATATACGACTAAATCATAAATTTATAAAATCTTTACTAACTAACTTATATTGATACAAATCTCTTTATTATAAAATGTTGAGCTACATTAAAAACGTAATTAAAATTAAGACAGCAGTATTAAATAAATAGTGGATGGTTAGTTATTTTTCACTCAAACTAAAGGGAATACAGGATCTAGGGTTCACTTCCTAACATTTCTAGCATATTAATAACCAAGTAAAACACTACAGTGTTGGAGTTGTTTAAGTTGACATTTTTCATAATTAAACTACAAGTAAAATGTCATTAATTTTCTGTAATTCTGTCGCTGTACTACTTATAGTTTTCAAAGTGGATGCATTTTACATAAAACCCAAGGAAAAAAACTGTATCCCTGTGAGTATGATTATGGATAAATTTAAACTAAAAAAACCCACAGGACACAACATCTAGTCTATCTCGTGACTTCACAGTAGTTATGGACAAACCTTAACCTTAAGTAACAAATACTAATCTATCTAGTAGGCAGACGGTGATTGTAGAAAAACTTAAGCTAACAAAACCAAGAAATAAGATTAGACAGTGCTTATGGACAAACTTACAAACTTTTTGGGAAGCAAAACCTAATGTAACTATTGGGTAGACAATGGTTATAAACTTAAACTAACAAAATCCCCAGGAAACGAAACCTTACCTATTTCTTGGGTTATGGATATACTTAAACCAAAATAACCATCAAGAAACCTAAACTATCTTTTGATTAGGCATTGGCAATATTAACCTTAAACTAGGAAAACCTTCGGCAAACACAAGCTAACCTATCATTTGGGTTTACAATGGTTTTACATAAACTTAAACTAACAAAATCTTAGGAGACAAAACCTAGTCTTTCTATAGGGTAGACTGTGATTATAGATTTACTAAACTAACAAAACCCCTAGGAAACAAAATCTAACCTATATTTTGGGAAGACTATAAGCATTAAAAACAAATAAACTGTGTTTTCAAAATTTTTGTGTGATCAAATTTGAAGATGATATTATACATCAATCGGTTGACCGAATCTTTTTGAAACTATTTCTTATGTTGTGCCTTATGTTGTGCGAAAAATGCTGTTTAAAACTATAAAATATAAAGACATGTAGCAAACCATCTAATTTTTCTAGAATGCTTAAAAAATGATCCGTCTTATTTTAGTGTGAAACAATTAACCCCTGTTTAATCTGAATGTTTTTTCTATTAACCGAATTAATTCCTTATGAAGTCAGCACCTACAAACTCCCCGCTTGTACTCTGGGCCTCGGCTTCTCCGCTGCGTTTGATTAATGATGCAGGAAGTGATAGGTTTGTCAGACATGCCGCGTTATGGGCTCTTAATTGTTTCCAGCGTGTCACGGTTCCGAGACGAGCCAGCCGTGCTTAAGTCCTCCGGAGATTTGTTCGCCATGATTTAGCACCTGCAGATTGCGATAATTGGTGGAAGGTTTTATTTTTGGACAAGGGATTTTGCGAGAATTTGTACATTGGATAAATTGTTGTTCAATGTTGTCATGTCATGACGAGAATGACTTCATATACTCAGTAAAAAATGAATAAATAATAGCATATTCTTTACCTAATTAATATCACCCGACAGGCTCGTTTATTTTATGGTTACTACAATGTATTTGTTTATTAATTGAGTGAATAGTAACTTGGGATATTTCTCGGGATATGTGATGTCCTTGCCATTTTTTTAAAATATCTGTTCTATTTATTGGTGCACAAGATAAGTAATGGGTGATAGTACAAGACATAGCAAGACCTTAATAAAAGTTTTATAATACAAAATAGGTAGAAGAGATTACCTTTTCCGTTTTTATAAATGAACGATAAATTCAAGTAACAAAAAATGGTGGCAAAAATCTTGGCTTTAAATTTCAAGATATGACAAAATTTTCTTATTTTAGATCTAAACGATAAAATTCTATACAATTTACAAAACTATAGATTCATAAAAAAATTAAAATTTTCCAAGTAAATCTAACATACAAAGTTTGTTCCATCCGAGTTGAAATTTCGAAGTTTATTATAACAATTAAATTAAAAAAATAATTGAAGAACTCATCAGTGACCATTGTAGCAGATTTAGAATATAACATAAAGTTTAAAGCAAAGATCGTTACAGAATAAGATTCAATACGACGTTTTGATCTTTCGATAATTAGAAGTTACCTGAAACAGTGATTATAAAACAGAAAAGAATGCTGCCGAAAAATTATCTGTCCTTGTCTAAAGCGTATGCGCAGATTAATAAAAAGTCTTGAAACAATCTAGAGTTTTGATATCTAGATAAGATTTTTTAATTTAGACTTAGACGTAGTCAAGTCTTGTCTTGTCTAGACGGCAAACTACAAGAGAATAAACAACAATTTATATACCTTAATACTTCTTATTGTATATATGTAATAAGGAAATCACATACCTATTGCTTTTTTCCCCAATAAATATGTCATGATGATGTATAGATAATTTTTAGATTTTTTATTGGAACCATTTGATTTGAGTAAAAATACTGTTTGAATTAATAACATTATTTGCGTTGTTGTTAATTATTGATGTACAATTACTTTCAAATTTAAATACCGGAATAATTTCCTAATTTGGTAATTACATTCATCTATTTGACGTACCCTGCATTTAAAATTTCAACACCTAATATTCTTATTAATATAAGTGCATAATTACCATAATAAAAAATATTTTATACTGTATATAATCTCCGATATAAAAGAAAACACCGTATGTATAATTGCCATTTAATTCCTTCGAAATAATTACCCACATTTATATTCCTGCTACAAAAAAATTATTATTGTTCTCAACATATTTATCAGGCGACTTTCTCCCAGTCAAAACTTTCAATAATTATTTCGTTCGGCTATCAATCATATCAACGAAATATATTACAACGCAAGCTAATTCCGAATAATAAGTTATAAATATACGGTATCATTAATTATGTCGGTGGATACAACTCCTACTGCTAATAAAATCCGACAGAACACATAGAGCTGTTTTGGGATCAGTGTCACAGGCTGTGTTCGCCAGACAGAGATTATATTTTACCCGACGAGGAACAAGTACATTTTAATTTGAAAAATTGCCGATACGTTTCTTAACTTCGTAATAGTTTTGTTACGCCTACAGCTACCGACAAGAAATAGAAAATTGTCGCACGAGACCTGTTTAGAGATTAGGCTGTGTTGTAAGGTTAAGATAAAATGGATTGAATTAATCACTAAATACGACCATTGGAAACTAATATATAAGTTTTTATTACTAACTGCTGAGTCTAGCGGTTGCTTGCACCATTTTAATTTTAAGCGAAATTTCAATTGAATTATTCAACGTTGCTTCAAGATTTTTGTGGTAACAAGTGCATTGGAAAATACCCAAAAGGATTCCAATATGTTAAGTTTCTTAGTTCAAACATTACATAGTAAAAACTAAATGTAAAAAAACCTATAATATAGGCCACGTATTTCATCATTATTCTATTACTTATATGCTTTGCATGCTACAAATGCATTGACGTTATTGAAACGAACATTTATTATTATTTTTATTAATTTATTTATTTGTTATTCACTATTATAAGTTACTAAATTGTGAAAAATTGATTCATAATTACCCTGCTAGGAGGACAATTATTTCTTTTCCTTGACAAATAACGATAATGACAGTTGTCCCATATTATTTTGATAATTCTGTACGGTAAATATTATTACCATACTATCTTGTCAAAATTACATGGTATACATTTATGACTTAGTTACCCTGCTTACTTTTGTCTTTATAAACAAAAGCTTAATTCCTGAAACTGGTAAGATAATATATTACCATAGGTTTGATGATAAAAGGAGAGATTAATGACAAATTGGTATCGAATGGAGAAGAAGGTTATAACGTAAGAAGTTTTTTCCAGCAAAAAAAAATGGTTAATAAATATTGTTGATTTATATGTCAGTCATATTCTCATGCCAAAAATAAGGAAGAGCGGGATGATATAGTCTCCAGCAATGTATTAAAATTACAAATATTTAAAATAGGATATGTGTAACGTATTACATTTCTCGGTCGAAATAGCCTAACGGAATAAACAAACTTTTGGCAAAAAGCAATCCCCGCTTAATTTAACCTGCTGAACATAATTTCGATAAGAATTTAAGTCAGTTTCCATGTCCTTTAATTCCCATGCTAATATTACAACCTCTTTCTATGCGATCCAAATACGTGCGTTCGGTGTTAAAAATGAGCGATCCGCGATGTTAATCACGTCGTGGGAGGCTGTGTGAAGTGGATAAATGGCCCGCGCACAGAGCCATCTGGGAGTCGTGATGTCACCTGGTTAGTGGGTGATGGTGGATGGACAAATATGAGCCCGGGCCCAGCAAAGCTATAAATACCTGCATTAAATACTTTAAATATCAAACGCGTCTCATTACAGGATATACGCATCTTGACTGTCATCTGTCATGATAAACAAAATTGCGCTGTTGTGGGTTATTCCACTCGCAGGAAATACATCAAAATCTTGCGGAGGTGCGCTTTCAAAATTTATGTGAACCAAGTATAAATACATATTGGCCACTGAAATAAATATGCATTCATTCCTTACGCCCAAAATTTAATAGCAATTTTATTCCATAACAAAAGTACAACCGATTTGTAAGTACATATATGAAACATTGTTTCCTGGTGTTTTATTTGTATTGACCTGCATTTAGTGATATCCTGTCCAATTGTTTTAAAAGGTTTACCAAAGTTGATCGTAACGCATTCAAATTTGGATATTTTTACATTTTTGGAAAAAATGAATGGTGTAACTAAAAATGAACGTAATTTGATAGTTCTCAAGATCCAGTGTTTTGTCAAGGGCCTAGGTTCTTCGAAGGTTTTAGCAATTTTTAGAAAGAAGGAAAAGAGTCGAAACCCCTAACGGAAGGCCTTCATTTCTAAGATCTGATGAAAATGTAGGCAGAATCCGAGATCTTGTGCGCTCAGATCATCGGTTGACAGTACTGAATGATCGGGATAGACTTGAATTTGACTCACACCACCGTTCATTAGATTTTGAGCAATTCATTGCGGAATGCGGATGAGAAAAATCTGCACAAAATAGGTTAAAAAAATTAGTTTTTGGCCAGTATAAATATTATTATTAGACTCTTCTCGTGACTTTGAGAGATTGAAAAACTAATTGTAGGACCCTCCAATTCATTTAAAGAGCTGTAACCGATCAGCTGAGAGCTACTCCATTATTTGAGTTCCAACACTGCTATGTTGATTGGAAGAACCGTCTTCCAAAGGAGACTAATATTGATTTGTAATTAAATTCGATTAAACCATTTTTAAAAATCAATCTTATTACTTAATTACCCACCTCGTATACTACTTTGTTAATACCAAAGGTTTTTTTTGTGAATAGTATATCTATATGTAATAGTAAGACAAAAAAATGTCCAGTTAGAAATAATTAGAAGTTTTCTCGTTGAAATAACCATCCCTCCCACTTGTGCTATTCCCCTCCCGCCCTCAACTTGTCTTTTTGGCATCTCAGGACTCCCGACTCCTGGACTCATCAGCTCGCCGTGTAATTTGTCCGTCATCTCTCCACAGCGCAGCGCAGCGCATGAAACGAACGCGCGTATAAACGACTCACGTCAGATAAACCAAGCGTACACAAACACTTTTTACACAGATCCAATTAAATATGGATAGTAGGGAACGTCCGTTGCTTAATAAATAAAAAGGCAAACACACTAGATAGCTGCAGACAAAGACCAACTTACCTCTTGCTAACAAGCTAGACGAGGATGTGTAGATGGTTTTTGCTCCAGATTAATGAAAACGATTTCAGACAATGAAAAAGTCAGGTTGAGGATAAAAATTAATCTCGTTTACGTTGAGAAATGTCACGTTATTATCATTGTTGAAATTACTCTTGATACTTGATAACTTTAACGGAATTTAAAAATTTTGAAATGATGAAAAACACTTGTTTTAACACCTGCACATCTCACTATATATTTTTTCATTTATTTCTAAATTTAATAAGCAATACATATTTTCAATTATTATACATTAAAACGTTTTTCTTACACCTCATAAAAAATATATTAATTGCAATTTATTACTTGTAAAAGTATTGTTCATTTACTTAATACATAATTTATACCTCGTTTTGAGAGCTGCTTTAAATGAAAAGTTATTGCTCTTGATATTAACAAGACAAAAATGATATACGGAATATAAATTTCGTTTTTATTGCAAGCGTAATTAGAGCATGAAAATATTGCATGCGTAAGAAATAATGATCAAAAAATAATCAACCAATAAAAAGCAAATTAATTTATTCAATAATTCTCATAATAATGAAAATTGCAAGTGTTCACTTTTAATGACAAAAGCAATAACCTAATTTTTAAATTAAAAATAATTATTTAATTAACCAAATTGATAAAGTAAGAATTCATTTCTTAAAAAATATAGAAAATAAGTAAAGCTAATATCTTTTTCTTTGCAAATTTTTGGGCAATTAATAGTAATATATGGTACAAGTGTGTTACATTATAAAAAAGTCACGTCAGAAGCGTATAGCTCACAAGGCCGTTAGGCCGAGTGGGGTATTTTTTTAAGTGATTAACACTCATGTACCATACAATATTTTATACCTAACACCTTTTAAGTACTGATATAAAATATATAAAATTAATTAATAGTTGTTATTTCAAAACGACATTTAATAAAAAAAATAGTGTAGAGAAGGTTTTATAACGTAGTTACTATGATACGAACCAAGAAACAGTGATTTATAATTTCTAACCCACATGTGTTTTATTATTTACTTTATCTGTGTAAAAACATCATAGTTATAGCATTATAATTATACGGTGTTGGATAAAATAATTTTGTGTAATATGATAAGGATCAGTTATAAAAAATTTAATAAAATTTTGTATTATTTGCAAGAAATACGACCTATTTGGAAAAGAAATACGGAAATATGACACGAATAGATGCAACATCCCACTAAAAGTTGTTATTATGTTATAAAGATTTACCGAAGAACAGTTAGATATTACTAGATGAACAATATCTACAGAAGATACAGATCGAAAATTTGCAGATTCAAAATCAAGAAATGGATTTATTTATAAATATAACATTTCAAAAAATAGTAAAGTAATATTTTGAAGGGAAGAACCTGCTATTATGAACGCGTGTATTTTTTAAACTTGTAAACGATTCAATCTTCCGCTGTTATTGTTTCCAAAACACGGTTGAATCCCTAACCGGTTGTAGTCGTGACGGCCGTGCCCCAGTTCGGAGGCCCGCAGGCACGCCACTGGTTGCGGTAGCGCGTTTAAAGTTACATTTACTCGGTGCACTGGTCGTTTTGCCATGCACTTGCGGATGATCGAAGCCGTCGAATCGTGCGCAATCTCAAGGCAGATGCTGTGGTGCGCAACCCATTATTTCCCGCCAAATTACATAGCATTAACATTGCGGGATGGACGGAATTACTCGCATGCGAGGCCCAAACTCTGCTGGACCAGGGGAGGACTGGGAGCTTTCAATTTGGGGAAATTGATACGGGGAATTTGCAACGTACTCGCACCATCATGCAAATTAATACAATGTTTCTCATTATACTCGAATAACCTCAAAATTTTCACATATGTTATGTCTTACTCATTGCATTAACATCATTATTCAACATCGACTTTATTATTTTCTTTTAGCCACATTGTTAAAAATGATGAATAAAATAATTATAGCAGATTATACTAAATTTAGGTCATTTTTATATCACTGTTCAACATCGACTTTTTTTTATTTTTTAGTATTACTGGTAAAAGACAAAATAGTGTTATTGCATACCCTTAATAATTTGGTTAAATAATTCTGGTATATACCATAGAATTTATGATATATTTCTCGTTTGGTTAACGCACTTCAGTTCATACCTTCTTACTTACATTTCTTAAATTTTAAATAACTATTATTAAAATTAATGTAAATCGTATAGAAACAGATAGATTTTAGATCAGGTTAGGTTAGGTCTTATTTAATTTAATTTAATTTTTTATCACCGTTAATCATAATCTTTTTAATTTTCTTTACCTCTTTTACTGTTATATGTTTACCTGTAAAAGGTTAAATCGTGCTATTGCAAAAAACTACCGATTTGATAATATAATTATGGTATATTATCCTAGAAATTTAGGTTAGGTTAGGTCAGGTCAGGTTAAATTTGATTATAAAAACAATATCTGGCAGTGTGACTGGTAATTAAAAAAATCGCTTGACCAGAATTTAATTACTTACAAAAATCATCTGTGGTTAAATAAAGCTTTGTCAATGTTAATTACATTGAGTTCCAAACCACACGGACATATTTTTGTTCTTAATTTAGATCATTCAGGTGTATACTTTCAGTAAATTTCATACATGTCTTTTTAGTCATGAGTTCATAAGCAAATCACATACTATATTAAAATTATTTGTTACAAACTTGTAAACTGTCTACCAAGGAAATTAACCATTACAGTTAATTACTAACCTGTAAAACTAACTAAATAGTAAAAATTTTACGTGTTAGTATTTGCATTGTTATATTATTGAAAGTTGTGTTTTATAACTGTGAAAGAAATTTTTGATATAAATACAATATTAGTAACAGTCAGAATTTGGTTTTTATTGGCAAATGAATAATAAATAAACTATTGTTTCATATAGTCGAGGTAACAGTTTTAGGTACTGATTTAAGAAAGTCATTTCTTCCCAGCAGTAAAAACGTTTTTTTTTTACCTTACTAATAATGTAAAATAGTATTAATAAATTTCAAATCACATAAGCAAAAGAAGTATTCTATTTTTACCTGTCGAATTAGAATCTCATATCATAGGATTTCACTTGTAATTAAAGAGTACTAATCATTCAATTACTGTTCTCCGTTGTTGAGACTTATTTTTTTGTTTTTCTTTCTCCAAATGTGGCTAATTGCGGTCCTGTCCATCGATGAAGAGAAAGACCGAATGTTTTGCCTTTCATTACCACCACAACTACTGAACTATTAAAAGCTTATTACGTTTGGGATTGAAGCTGTTGTTTTTTCTTAATTATTCGTTGTGCGTGTACAGTTTTTTCACCATTGTCTGTAGGACTTTCCTCCCGTTAATTATATGTTTCACCGAGTGAGAAAATTGTGCAATACACTTTAAAGATGGACGATTTGTTTTTGTTACAAAAAATTAAGCTGCGTGTAATTTTCTTCGTTAAAAAGTACCAGCATTCTCAATGCAATGATACATATTTATAACACAATGCCAGAGGATTTCTTTCTACGTTTTTTCATTGACAAACGTTTTCCGGAACCATTAACCTGTTATTTTAAATAATTATAATTTTTAAATTAACCACAATGATGGAATATTTATGATTTACCACACACGTCATTTTCACTCAATCCGAATGTTTCATTAGATTTTTTCATCAGTTTTTTTAGTGACAGTTTCACTCATAAATTTATAAACCAAACCAAATTCAAGATTCTACCTATTAGTTACCAAGAATTATTTTGACAAAAATACTGTCACAAAGAAAATTTCGTCTCCTATCAATAAGATGCTATATTTTACAAGTGAGTTTTGTTAAGAGAAATATTAGACGTTTTAAGATTGACTAGAAACATATTGTTTATATACCTGTCAAAGTTAGTTTTTGTTTACTTATGTTATTTTGGAAATAGTCATTCGTGGTTAAATTTTATCTTGACAAATATTCCGATTGCTGTACTAGAAGCCTGTTGCTAATTTATTTCATGATATTGTTCAAAAACAAGGCAACCGTTCTTATAACAATTTAAAAAAAATAAAAAACACTTGTGATATTATATAAAAAAATTGATAAAACCACAGTAGAATCGTCTTGGTTATATTTTGTTGATATGAAAAATTTTATGTTTGAACTGTTGTTATTCGTGAAATAATTAAGCAAATATAATTCGAACTATGAATTTAATTGGTAATTGACTAAAACGTGTTTTTTAGTTTTACTTCTGTAATAATTTACTTATTAAACCCAACGTTTCGGCAGCATAAAACTAAGTATATTAATTTCAATCACAACGATGGTTTGGAAATTAGTAAAGTGTGGTTTTCTTTATTAAATATTCGTTTCTTAGTTATTTTGTTGCAATTGTCATTACGAAACGTTGGGTTTATTAATAAATAAATAATTACAGAACTAAAACTAAAAAAGTTGTTTTATTCAATTATTATTAATTCTGAAAATTATTTTATTAATTTAATTGGTAATATTTACTCATAATTCCTGTGAAGTACCCGACAACTTGAATGAAAAATGATTTTTAAATGACTCTACCTTCGCTGTCGTGATATAAATGTCATTTTTGACACTCCTTCGTCTTTTACTAAGCTATGCAATAATACTTGTCAATTTTTCCAAGAAATGCATAGCTCTTATTATATTACTTTACAAACACTTGTAAATTAATGATTTTTGAATAGTTTCCTTGTTTGCACAAAGGATTTTCTACGATTTAATTATTATTAAAGTTAAGAAAAAAAAGAACAGATCATAATTTCTAGTTACCAACGATCGTGGAAATTGTAATGGATTGAACTTGAAGTAGATATTTATAATTATTAAAACTAATTTTAATTTAATTGAATTAACTAATTGTCAGTATTTTCCGGAATTGTTTTGTGATTTTTATGAAAGGTAAGGATGAAAATAAAGCCTACGGAAGGCGAAATTAACACAATAACCAAATTTAGTATTGTGTCAGGTGGAAATACATCTTTAGGCCTCCGGCGAAATTTTAAAATAATATTTCGTCATATTAGTGTCGGCCAGGTCTTTAGCCTACAAACGCTTAAACCACTGTTACGTGAAGTTTGGGATACCGCCCACAGTTTAAGAATATTATTATAATAAAGCATGCATATCTAAAGTTTTCAATTAGCTCTCGGCTTCGAACGTATCAAAGAACAATAAGTTTTGATAGGAATTGGTTTCCAAAATACTAGAAATTAGTATTGATACCGCCAAGAAATAAATGAAATATATTAAATGTAAAAATTAAAAATTCACATTTCCAGCAAAAATTGAAATCTTTTGACATATCCGAGTTATTTCAAAACATAGTTAATAATAAAATGTTAGTCTTGTGTTAATATCAAGACTATAAATAGAGACAAAGATAGATAATTCTTCGGCTGCATTTTTTTTCTATTTTACAATCACTGTTTCGGATGACACAAGCTTCGTATTTATATCTAGAATAAAGAAGACTTTTGCTGGTCTTGATTACCTATGTAGATAAGACAAGACAAGAGTCTAGAAAGTTTAGATCTACACGGCAAAACTATCGATTCTACGGACTAAGTTACATAAAAAAATGTTTTTTCTGCTTATACGTCCTTTGGAACGATTCGGTGAAAAATGAAAAAAAAATAACACACAATGGGTATTTTTTGATTACTTTGGCTCTATATGAAAAATTTTAGAGTGAAAACTTTTTTTGTTTAACTTTAATTAAGTCAATACTTATAAAATTAATGTTTTATAAAATAAAATATGTATATCAATGTTGTATTCGCAGTGCCTTGAACAATTGAAATAATTATCTATAAATAACTAGCATTTGTTTAGTTGTTTTGAAATCCTTCAGTGAAGTATGTTGTTTATGCTGTACAGATCATATCATTTCTATTTTCAACATTTCAACCATTTCGTCCAAATCATTGTTATCTAAAAGAGAAAATTGAGAATGTGTGCATATTTTTAGTTTTGAGGTCAGCAAATTTTATTGCAGAAATAGTTACAAAAAACTGGTACCTAGAAAAAATACACTTCAAGCTGGAGAAAATAGAAATTTATTACTCAATTTGTTTTTATTTTAACGAGGAACAATAAAATTTGTTTAGACACGACAGAAAAAATTACTAATACAAAATTTCTCTTTGTTCTTTTGGGTTTTTCCAACACACCTATTGACATTTTGTTTATATTTCATTGAAAAATTTATTCCTGAAACAACGGACAATAGAAAATATTACAGTCGTGAGAAACACAAAAATATGGTTAATTAAGGTGAAGAGGAAATGTATGTTAAATCTTCGAAAATTTATTTTAGTTCTTTGAATGGTAAAACATATAAAATCCAAGAAGATTATATATCTCTGCATAAATTAAAGAAGATCATAAATAAATCATAATTTTTCTGTTTCTATTTTATATTATTATGTAATCTGATAAAGTGTGGCAAAGAATTATTACTAATGACAGTACAAGCTGAGGTAAACCGAAATCAATTTGTCATCCTGTCAAAATGTAGTTTGTTCCAGTACGAAAATGGCAAAACTGCTTGCTAAATTATGGAATATTTGCAACAAAATTTAATTATTGATCTCAGCACAGTTAATTAATTAATTTTTGTTTTCTAGATGAATTAATCAAACACATTTGTCCTGATAAAAATTTAAGTAGGAAAGTTTACAAACAGAATGCAAATATGAATAATTCATTCACTATTAGAAAGAAAACTTGGAATAATTAATTATTTCTTACGAAATTTTAAGTGCACGGTGTTTATGTTAAACGTTTGCAATGATCTCTAAATGTGTCAAGATAAATCAGATTATATAATTTTGATTGCCATAATTTAAAAGTGTTTAAGAATTCACATTAAGATGTCGAGAGATATTCAGCTGTCACCATCGAGTTAAAACAATGATCGACAATTTAATTATACGCCACAACATGTGTTGATGAGAAAAATTAACCATTTCGTTCCTTTCCTAATTGTTTTATAATCACCTGAGTACCGCCCTGCACTCCAAAGAAAACTAATTATCAATCAATAACCTTATACCTCATTTCAAATTACCGTAATCATATGGTTCATCATTTTTTTATTAAAATAGCTATTTGCACGATAGAAAATTAATTTCTAAGTATAGTTTCGTCCTAATTTGTTACCAAAACGGTAAAATAGATATTATCATCCTAAAGAAATCTTTCAGTAAAGTACAATGTGATATTTATATTGAAAAATGTAATAGATATTATAAACTGTTCAAAATTTTTAAATAAATAAAAAATCTGATGTGAACACCACATGACTTCCTTGTACGCTTATGTTACACTTTATTTAAACTTATTTTATTTGAAAGTGAGATCATTTTACGTTTAATCGTTTTTAAGATAAGCAAAGATTTAAAAAACCTTTGAGCATAGTGCCTTTTTGGTACTGTCGATTTTAACAATTTACGTGTAATCGTTTTTGAGTTATGCGAAAAATTCAAAAAATCGTTCGAACAACATCTCTACTTCTAATTTCCCTTTCATCTATTTTCTATTGTGCTGATAGTTTGGTCATTTGTTTGCTATTAGATAGACAATTAATTTTTAAATATAGTTTCATTATATACTTCATTGAAGTAGATATATTATAGATAAGTATTCTACTAGTAAAGTTCAATTCTCACCTGACCTGTTATTATAGAATGAATTTCCAATTGATCATAACAACAATAACATGACCTCTGACTTTTACATATTGCGCCAACGTAGATTAATAATAGATTAAAATTTTCACCTGTTCCATACAATTTTATATGCATTGCCATATGTCTTAGTATAAATTATAGGCCTACAAAGCAAAATTGGACAATAAATAGTGGGCTTTGGACCACACAGATTCATCTTCGCTTATTAAAATATTAGATATGGTTTGTGAAATTTAAATAGAAATTTTTAGCAAAGTATGCTGTATTCTGTTGCTGTACTACTATTACAACTACATCTTTTATTCTTTGTTTTTGTTCCTTTCAAATATATTTCATATTTTTATTGAAAAATTGCAACAATAAAAAAACCTAAATATGTTAGAAGCTATTTGTATGAAAAAACAAGAAAATAATCTATTAAATTTTGACCTTTCTCCATTAGAAAATCCTGTGTTATAATTAGTGAAGTAATCAGATGTTTCCCACATTTGGGATTATCCAAGTATGTAATTGGTTAGCTTAAGTAGGTTTGTGATTTTGCACTACTTAAAGTTTTAGGATTGGTCCAATTTTTGTTTGTGACATAAGTTGTTAGTATATAAGTTTGCTTAGTTTATAATTTTGAATATTTTACTGCAATGATGGTTGCTTTGCAACCGAAATGTACGAGTACATCAGTTGTTAAATATATTGAGTAAAGAAAAGGAAATTTGAATTATTTACTTCACTACTTGACTTGACTTGATTTTCTATCTCAGCTATTTGAGTTGATATCGAGCAGTTTCAAGCTTCTTGATATTATTGGATAAACAGATCGCATTTCCTACAATTTAAATTTACCACTAGAAACAGTTACTTACTCGATTTCTAGAATGAAAGACATAATAAAATGAAGTTGAAAGTTATTGAAAGTATAAAACCCTAGAATTGATCATAACGATTAACAGTGATAATAAAATAACCAAGATATTTTATTTAATGATTCATTCATTTCAATGAAGTATATGAAGTATTATAACAGAGGCATACATATATGAAATTCACTTTCGGATAAGCCGATTGGCCCTTATAAAGTTTTATGGGCAGGTATTTTTTTCTGTCATAATGCTGTTAAGGGCCGAACCAGAAATCTTCTCTCAAAATGTTTCCTAATTATGTACTTTTCAAGCTAGATTAAAATATTCAAATAATAATGCATTTTAAACGCACATCTTTTAATTTCAATTAAAAAATTGTGAAGAGATTAAATTATTAAAATAAATTCAACTGTAAATTTTAAAAAATTAACAGTTATTGATATAAATATAAAAAATATTTCGTATTTCGGCTTATAAGGCCATTCCATTGTTAGTTATTAAAAATTTTCTTTAGAGGTACACGGTCAGTTTTGAACAAGTCATCAAAACGTAACGTTATTGCTGTGCTTGCAATTTTTAGAAGTGTGTGCATAAAATTATGAATACGAATATGTGGAGATGATATGGTCAGTCGTCGACGTCAAAAAAAAAACGGAGCTGTAAATATCTATCCTACGACGAGAAAAATATGATATGGCCCTGTTCTTACTTTTCAATTGTTAAGTTGGGATAATTTATATAGTCCTGACCACAAAGCTACCTACCCCTCCATAAAAGGTTGTAAAATCTGCATAAGTCAGTTTCATATATATCTACTTCTACTATAGTTGTAATGTTCATGAGTATGAAAGCTTTGGTTGGCAGTCAATCCGTCATCTTTGCAACCGCTATCCGTTGACCACATCACAATCACACTAAGGTCGGTGGCGCATTCGCGTCACAATGTGGGAATATTAAAAATAACTGATGAGAAGTGAACAGTTACTCTATTTCTAGAAAGAATGACATAATAAAGGGAAATTGAAAACTGTTGAAAGTATAAAACTCTAGAATTGATCATAGCGATTAATACTAATAATAAAATAACCAAGATATTTTATTTAATGATTTGTGGCGACACTGTAGTGAACCATGATTTCTTATATTTAAAATATTTCTATATAGTAAGCGATTTTATTATGACAAAAGTCACTTGATGTTTTTTGTTTGACTGATTTTTGACGTTTGTATAATTTCATACGATTAAATTGTGTTATTATTCTATATAGTTTTATTATTATTATTTTATGTGGTTCTAAATACCCATAGATTCATTTATTTAATTGAAATTTATAAAGTATTAGTTGCATTTTCATGGGTATGGAAGTTTTGGTTGGCAGTCAATCCGTCATCTTCGCAACCGCTATCCGTTGACCACATCACAATCATACTGAGGTCGGTGGCGCGTTCTCCTCACGATGGGGGAAAATTAAAAATAACTGATGAGAAGTGAACAGTTACTTACTAGATTTATAGAATGAAAGACATAATAAAGTGAAGTTGAAAGTATAAAACCATAGAATTTATCATAACGACTATCACTAATAATAAAATAACCAAGAAAATTTATTTAATGATTCATTCATTTCAATGAAGTGTATGAAGAATTAGTTGCAATTTTCATGAGTTTGGAAGTTTTGGTTGGCAGTCAATCCTTCATCTTCGCAATCCGCTATCCGACGACCACATCACAATCACATTTTAAATTTACACTAGAAATGAAGTGAGGGGGAAATTAAAAATAATTGATGAGAAGTGAACAGTTACTCGATTCCTAGAATAAATAAGATAATAAAGTGAAGTTCGAAGTTGATGAAAGTATAAAACCCTTGAATTGATTACAACGATTAACACTATTAATAAAAAAAAACCAAGAAAATTTCATTAATTTCAATGAAATATATTTTCATCAGTAAGTCAGTTTTGGTTGGCAGTCAATCCGTCATCTTCGCAACCGCTATCCGTTGACCACATCACAATCACACTAAGGTCGGTGGCGCATTCGCGTCACGATCCGCCGATTCCATGCCAATCCAATAATCTAACTGTTCCGGGCAGCGACTGGATTCTCGATTCTACTTATATAGCTGCATCCAGCGGCCAGACTGCAGCTGCGTCAGACGGGGTCCCAGTGGAAGCGCCGACGTTGCTGCAGGTTATATTGTCCGGAAATGCGACTCCGCACTCCGTGGTTTTGTTATGTGGAGGAAATATTAACGACGGAATGCAGCGGTAATTGACTTGATGCATTTCGTGAGCAACGACGGAGATGGGGAAATCAAACGCATTTAATGGACATTATCTTACATTACCAACAAATGTAATTAGCAGTGTTTACAACAGGTATTAATTTGGATTGTATTTATCTTTATAACAATGTAATTTTAAACATGAAAATAAAATAAGCTGTTGAATGCATTCCTTTTTTTGAAATAATTATTCAGTCAAAAATCTACCACTTAGGGCCGGTTTTTCCACCTCTGGTTAAAGTGTCAGTTACCTTAACTATCGGTTAATAGAAAAATATCGCATCGAAATAGTAAATATTGTATATTTTTGACAACTTACATCAGTTTTTTGATGCGACATTTTTCTATTAACCGATGGTTAAGGTAACTGGCACTTTAACTAGAGGTGAAAAAACCGGCCCTTAATAAATTAATACTTTTAGTTATTCCTCTATATATTACTTATTATTACAATCGTTTCGTCCTATCGAACTTTCAGACTATATAGTTGTTAAAACATATCTACGAGTATATGTATATATCAAATTAATTTAACAATTGTATAATCTTCTGATAATATTCCAAAAGAAGAATGGATCGAAGAGGTTCTATTAGATGATTTGAAGTTAGGACAAGACTGAATGAAAGAAGTTACTGAGAATAGGAACGTTAATGTATCATTATGTATTATAAATAAACTGTGAAACCAAATGTAGATTCCAAGCTAATTGGTGAAAATAAATAAATACTAATATAATTCTACATGAAAATAAACTACAGTATTGGGAAGCAGTCAAATATATTTTAATATTCCAATCAACCTCTTTTCTTATATAACTCCTCAATCAAAAATCTTCTATCACTGAATAAATTGATACTTTTGGTTATTCTTCTACATATTACTTATTGTTACAATCGTTTCATCCTTTCGAACTTTAAGACTACGTAGTTAAAAATTATCTACGAGTACATTCTGTATTATCTTCTAATGAAATTCCAAAAGAAGAAACGATCGAAAAGAAGAGCATTCTTTGAAGCACCTAAAGATATCGCGCAGGGAAATTTGGACGTAAACAAGAAAACAAGTGGGTTTGTTATACTATTTGTAGTCATAACAAATCTAAATGAATGAAGTTAGTAAGAATAGGAACAAAACATTAACATTTAAAAAAATTGTTTGTTTTTAAACAGAAACATCAATTTTTTTTAAATCGATATGTTAATTTTGATGTATGGAGTAAAACATAGATTTTTTTAACGATATTTATGGATTATGTTTAGTATTTCTGTAATAACATTTTGTACAAAGTTATAGTTATTTTTTATACAAGACGATAAAATAATATTTTATCGACAAGCGGAAAGTGTTAACTCACGAGCGATATAATCGCGAGTGAATTAATTTTCGCGAGCCGATAATTTAATTTTATCGTCGTGTATAAAATTCAATTTTTTTCTATAGCAGCTTTTGAAGAGAAAAGAATTAGAAAAATTAAATTATTATTTAAGAACAATTTTAAAATGTCAGTAGTGTCCGTTGTTATGGAAATGTACTTCTAATAAACAAAAGTTAAAGTACTTTATCTCCCCTTGCTGTTAAAGTGTTACTTTATCTACCCTTGCGGTTAAAATGCTACTTTATCTACTATTTTGAGTTGATAAAATTGCACTTTAACATCTGCTATAGAAAAAAGTAAATTAATACAATTAAAAAGGATAAATAATGAACGGTATAAGAAATGTGCACATTTATCACATATCTCATACTGAAATAAATAAAATTTTAAATTGTAATTTGTTACATTATACTTTTATAAAATATTGTTAATTTTCTCCTTTAGTCAATAAAATACTTACAAACACTAGACTCTGGTTTGTTTTCGCCTAATTTTGGACAGTTACAATTTACTTTTATTTTATTATAATTTGTTTATGTTAAATTTTCGATGTGAAAATCTATTTTTAAAAGTTTTTGGGAACCAATTGTTATTTTATATTTTTGTGGTGAAGCACCACCAATTACTAATTTGCTTCCAATAATTGCATCCTATAAAAATTCATCGAAAAAAATTCTATGCAAATAAAATATAATTTCTTTATGTGAACAATAAATGAAATAAGATTTTGACTTTTATAGGATTCGAACTAGGATTCTTACAATCATAATTCTTGTATTAAACTGTGGCCCATAAAATCATTTTACAGAAATATGATTCACATTTTATTTTTGGCAATCTTGTTCGATATTATTAACTGATCACGTAATAAATTAAACTTTAAAAATTTGCATATTATTACAGTATAATACAAATATTGATAATGAACAAATATTTGGAAAATCCAAACGTGTTGTAAAAGGGAATTTATTTCTTTTTGTATTAAAAAAATTGAAGTGTTTTTCCTTAAGCAATAATATTATTTCAAGTTAATTGAAATTTGCTTTTTGCTTGTAATTGTAGCCTTTATTTATAATAAATGACTAAATACTGTAATCATTTTTCTTTGTTGTTTTTCTAACTAATGACCATCTTTTTGTTGCAGGTAAGACATCAATTCTAATCTAATCATGTACGAGAATTACCTGTATACGTTAACAAGCAAGTATGTAAAATTTATTATTTATTAACATAACAAAGCCATCGTGCAAACAAACATCAACGATTACCACGACAATTAACCAGTATACGTAAAGAACCTTAGGAGAAATTTTCCTACTTGTGAATTGCCTATACATCACTTAAATAGTCATTGTTATTTACAATAGAAAATGCATTTTACACATTTCATAATTTACATAATATAAGTGAAATATTGTTAGAGTGTAAAACAACAGTTAAGCGCTACTAGAATGGGATAGTGGTTACATTAGTTCCGTTTATTATGTGATTAAATGCTAATAAAATATGTAAAATTTCAATTATTTACGGTATGTTTTACTGTACATCGGAAAACGAAAAAGAAGAAAGAACGAACAGGCTCATGCCACTAAGTACAAAAACTAAAGCAACAAGAAGAAAAGTAAAATGAATGTAGTCCAAAAATATTTAATGGAAAATAAAGAAATCAAATATAATAAAAGGAAGGTAATTTTGGACCTACAGTCATTTAATAAAATCTACTAATTCACCGATGTTTCGATTGTAAATCAGTCTTCGTCAGGATGATAAATGATATTAAAATATTATCAAGTGATGAAGACTCCTGAGAGTTTGTAATTAGTTTATGTATCAGTTCATGACTTTGGATAGTTCCGGATCATGTTTAGTTGAAACAAATATGAAACGAATTACGGACTGATACTAAACCGTCAATTTCATTATTGTCAATTGTGTTAGGTTAGTTTAATTTCACCTGAAAATAAATGTTTAAAATTAAAGTACATATGCTCCGATCATCTGACTGTTTTGACCGTCAGAAATCTGGTTGGGGATCGGTCCGACTTTGGGTTTCAAACTAGTTGGAACGCTTTTTTTCAGATTCTGATTTAAATTTAGAAATTACTTTCCTTTTATTAACATCCAGTTGAATAAACCATTCCAGTATTCAAATATAATAAGTATTGTAAAATGTAGAATCCTCTTCAGCAAGTGATTCTGAACAGCTATTATAATTGTTAATATACTTAGGATAGCTACAAGTATCAAAATCACCGCAGATGTCATTTGACTTCTGAGCTCGGAAAGCGGGCAATTTAAGACATCTAATGTCTGGTGGGATACATAACATCAGTGGTTTGTTCAATAGTTTACCGATTTCTCATTATTATTAAATATTATTTTATAAAATTCACTTGTGAGTAATAATTTCGTGATCAAGTCTGTATGGGTAGATATGACAGCTGTATTATCCAATGGCCCCACGTTATTTTGATAAATCTGTAAAGTAATACTTTTACCATCTGAGGTTCGTTTGCCATTATCCAAACACTGTTCTATCAGAGAGATCTAGAAACCATTATAAGCAATAGGACCTTTCCGGAGACTGTAGATCCACAACCTACACTACTCATATACAAATAAAACCTTGCCACTAATAAGTACCTTAGATACTTGAAGCTCCGTTTAAAAATATGATCAACTAAGATATTAATTGAATGAAATATGTTACACCCGGTCTATTATTCCCAATTCTGTTTTATTACAGATATCGATAAAGTTATATTTATATCGTAGATCTTACGATTCGTTAGGTGTTGTGAAAAAAACAATAAAATGTAATTTGATATAGGAAAGTAAGTGTTCAATATTCTAGACTGTTTTGGAATAAAATAAATTACGCAATCCTTTTCTTTGATTGAACCTCTCCGTTAGAGCCAGGTTCAGGTCAGTTACATTCCCACATTTTTCCAATCGTTGAGTCATCACAAAAAATTCACAATCATATCCTAGGTTTGACACAAGCATCGTACGTCTTACACGAACGTGACGAAACGGCCTGCGAGTATGTGTAGGATTAATTGGAGGCTGACAAGAGAACAATCAGCGTGAAGACGTTCCCAGCGGTCTCGGCCTCGAGCACACGTGAGCTGGGCGGCCCAGCGGGTGGCCGAGATCACCGCCCCGACATGCGGTAATGTTTGCGGACGAATTATGTGATGGGAGGTCATCGCAGGGGCGGTGCAGCACTTTCACACTGATAACGATGCCATCCGGGAATTCCTCACCAGGAAAAACAACGAGATGAACATCCCTAAATTAATTGTGAACATTCACTTTCTCTCAAAAGTATTAAGAAACAAGTATAAGATAAGCTCCCAAGAAAATTCATAAATGAATTGACGATAAAATATTAACTGACGGATTGATAACGATACCATCTGGGATTTCTTTACCAAGTGAACATCCCTAAATTAATTGTAAAGATTCACTTTCTCTAAAAAGTATTAAGGAACAAGTAAAAGTAATATAAGTTCTCAAGGAGATCTATAATAAATGAATAATGAAAATCTGCCACTTCTGATCAATTGACAATAAATTAACTGACGGATTGATAACGATACCATCCGGGAATTCCTCACAAGGCAAAAAACAACCACATGAACATCTCTAAATTAATTGTGAAGATCTGGGTTCTTTGATTCACTTTCTTTGAAAAGTATTAATAAACAAGTACAAGCTTCCAAGAAGATCCATAAATGAATAACGAAAATCTGTGTCTTCTGAAGAATAAATTAACTTACACATTCTTCGTTGCTAAATTTGATGATTTCTTAATAATAACTGGAAAAGTATAAATAAAAACATGTATAATATATGATCCAAAAAAATTATAATCTGTTATGGAATATTTAGGTTAGCAATTTAAATCTATTTAGTTTTATAGTGACATTTAGGATGATATTGCAAGTTTCTATTGTAAAAGTTATTTCTTATTTGCTGATTCTATTTAGTTCCTATAGATATTTGTTCTTTTTTTTTCTATGCCGGTGGTGTAGAATTGATTATATTTCTACGAGCGAGATTCAAGAAATACTTCGTCTTATCACTTTATCACTAAATCTTATTGGAAAATTATTAATATACATGTATAGTGCATGGTCCCAAAAAGATCCTCAAATACATAATGATTATCTGCCCCTTCTAAAGAATAAAATGTACTAGTACCAGCAATAAATTAACCCATAGATCTGTTGCTTCACTTTCTCTGCTTTAAAATTTAACGATTCCGTACTAATAACTGATAAAGCGTTAATAAACTTGTAAAATATATGGTCCCAAGAAGATCCATAAATGAATAATTAAAATATGTTCCCATTGAAGAATATTATAGACTAGATTCAACAATAAATTAATTTACAGACTTTTTGCTTCACTTTCTCTACTTGAAGATTAAATGATTTCGTAATAATAACTGGAAAAGTATTAATGAACATTTATAAGTTAATGCCTCATGAAAATCCATAAACATATTGTGAAGTGGATCTATTGCTCCACTTTTTTGCTATAAGTTTTCCTGATTTCCTGAATAAAAACTTGAATAGTAAGCAGTACATCTTTGAGCTCGTGATTAGGGACTACAATATGTTTGTGTCTTTTATATAACCCTTATTTCGTTGCATATTAGAAAAAATGAAGAAGTAATACAAATGAACAAGATCCATTAAGGAAAAAAGATCTGAATTGTACCAAATGAATAAGCAACTATACGAAAATATTCTTGTTTAACGAACTTCTACAAGAACGGAGTGTGAGTTTTAGGGTTCAAATCTTAGTTTCGTTAAGCTTTAACCAAATTATGTAAAAAAAAATGAAAGTAAAAGGTAATGATCAATTACCGTAAGATAAGTTGTTGAAGCCCTTTTCTACATGAGAATATTATGCCATAGGAAGAAATATGATTTGTCAGAAGAATACTAACAATTTATAGTAAAAAAGTATGAAATTAACTTATAATGTGTGTAATTAATGTATTGTGTGTCGAAAGGTAATGTAATTTTCCCAGTACGGTTCTGTCCAGACATGTGTGAGATTTTCAAGTATCAATCCGTGAACTGATAGGGGTCCGCGATGCACTCATACAACAATTCGCTACGCGCAGTCAGATGGAAATCACAAGGCGTCCCAGCCTTTCGTCTTACTGTCACTACGATCTGTTCTTCGTGCGTGCAAGTGTTATTGAACATCATAAATCCGAAAGAATAAACGTTCTTGCTTTTCTAATTACTTCTTTTGTTTTTCCCCCTAATGCAATTCCAGAACGGATGTGCGCTAAGGTGAAGCTGTCTTGTTAAGTGCATCCAGTAATTATCTGATTCAGAAGCGGGTATCAGGTAGCACTCAGTTAATAACTTTATAATTCGATTTTTTCGATTGTGTAACAAAGTATAATATAGCAGATAAGATCTCTGCTTCGCTCAATCGAAATGGAATCTCTTCTATATTATGAATTACTTTTAACGCACTCACTACAAAGCCCCAAGCAACGGAAGAATTAAGGATTGCTTTATTGAGCAGCCAGCAGCTCCAAAAAGATGAATGAGAACAAAATGATTAACAGCTGCTTTCTTTAATGTGATGGCGCAGATGAAGATTGCTACCTCCACGTCGGATTTTTACGGAGAAAATGGATCAGGTCTTTATACTACATGATAAACATTTATGTGACTCATTTGAAAAATTACCTACACTACCTCAATAATCTGACACTACAATAAAAAAAATTACAGGTTATTGTACTTCTTTACAATCCTTGCGGGATCTTCAAAAAATCTGACACTAATAAGTATTAATTGTGTCCTTGCAAATCTGGGGTTTCAGTAAACTTAGCATAAAAATTAGTCTCTGTACTAACAATTGAAAAAAAGTCTGGAATCAAATATAGATTGTTTTCTTTTTAGAATAAAAGCTTAGTGGTGCTTAACGTGTTCAAAATCTATTAAATTGAGTACAGGTCTTATTAGTTCTAGGAATGTTGTGCGATTATGAGAATTATTATCATATGATCATAAAGCTAACGGGTTCCTTCCTTAATATAAAATTGAATGCGTTTCTTTATTATAAACTCTCTGAATTAGTAGATGCTATATATTTTATTACTTAATAGTGTCTTTGAGTTTTGTAAAAGACATTATAAAATTACATTCCATTGTGTTTTATAAACCTTACTGTTAGGTATTTTATTATTTCCTTCCGCTAATAAATTCATATTGATGTGGATATGGATGAGGTTTACAACAATTATTGTAACTTATGCTTATATACTTGTATAAGTAGGTAAATCATCATTACTCATTACTTAGTACTAGATTAGAGTTACTGTATTAAAAAAATAAATTTTGCTTGAACACTAATCATCATTAATAGCTCTACAACCTTTTGTGGGACTTGGCTTCCTGCAGGATTGTAGCATCCCGCCATATTTTTTCTTCAATGTTGTTATTTTTATATGTTTTAAATAAGTGGGTATTTTGAGGTCGAAATTATTTATTTATTTCATTCACACTGTCCATCATATCAAGGTCCAGTAACAAGACAGGGGACCTATAGCTTATAGTAACCACTCGGATATAGCAGTATTTATTTTTGGTGAACCCCAGATTCCACACATTGCTCAGCGAGTCGATGCTCTGTACCAAGTAAGCCACCATTGCACAATGGGGTTAATTTTTAAGAAGTACACGCGGTAGATGTTGATTGTTGTGGAAGAGTAGATATTACCTAGGGCCTAGTGTATAATTAGTGGAAGAAAGAAGCAACGGTTATGGGCGTTTGGAAGTCGGAATTATTTATTTATTAAATTCACACTGTTCACCATATCGAGGTCCAGTAACAAGACAAGGGATCTACAGCTTATAGTGGGTTCCGAACCACTCTCACACTTTGCTCAGCGAGTCGAGCAAGCCACTATTGCACAATGGGGTTACTTTTTAAGAAGTACACGCGGTAGATGTTGATTGTTGTGGAAGAGTAGATATTACCTGGGGCCTAGTGTATAATTAGTGGAAGAAAGAAGCACCGGTTGTGGGTGTTTGGAAGTCGGATTTAATTGTTGTGTATCTTCCGCGTGACCTTGAACGGGTCCATCTCCTGCGGCCGAGCTGTAGGCACTTTGACCCGCGGTCGCCGGCCATCGCATCTGTCCAGCCTCTCACATTCACTCCACTACACACGCATGGCCCAACACGCATACGCACTCACTTCCGTGGAATTAGAAAATTAGATAGGAGCAGACGTCATGCATTTCAAAATACCAGTATGTACCTGTACCGTTAACAATCTCCATTATTAATATGTTAATACGAGACGTGCGTTATTAGGAGAAATTGATGGGCCATGATGCGCTATTATTTAGCACGAAACTATTACAATTTACCTGGCTTTTATGCTTAAATTATACACTTGCGGGGATTTTTACTACGGGAGATAAATGCGTGTTTACCGCCGACGATTTATTACTTCGTACTTGAACGACGTACTAGCTCGCCTCACCCGCTGTACATGCAACATTAACAAATATGTTCGCGCTTCACAAACTACAACACCCAATAAACACCGCCATAAATACTCCACTACAATGCCGCCATTATCATCCTTTCCATTTTCTTTACACCTGCACACCACTACGAAAACCCATCTTTCTAGTTACCAGTCAGGACCCTTCCCAAACATACTAGGCTGATGATTTCTTGTACTTCAACATGATTTATTTCCTTTTCTAAAATTCCATAAATGTCGTCCTTTTAGTTTTCCTTCAACCTGCACAACCACTAGGAAACCCATCTTTCCAAAAGCCAATCAGGATCTTTCCCATACTTACAATTCTGATATGAGATTTTTTTTTAATTTCAATTATTTATTTAGGAATATTAAACGTTTATTAAATTAATTTTCAAGCCGACGTTCACTTAAGTTTAACTTACTTCCAGAACAACATAAGTCGTAAGTTCCTAATAACTTCTGTTATTTGGTTACCATTGTCTTACTAGCAGGATTATTATGAAAAACAAAGATATTTCATATACATTTGCTCGTCTAGCAACGGTTGAAACTATAAAATGTTGCAAATAAATAAATTTGAACTGTGAAGTGAACTGTCATATTTTAAAAATACTTTAACATTATTTAAAGTTAATTGCTGCTCTCGAAAGTTATAATGTACTTACATTTTTTGTAGCTTAAGTAAGTATAAATCAAAATTTCTTTGAAAATTGTTCTCTCGGAAAACTACAATACAACCTGTTGACTTTCCTTATAATTGCTAATGCAAACATGTCCTTATTTAAAATTATTATAAGAATCACTTATTGTTTTTCATTATTATTATATTATACAGGTTGTAATACATTGTATCAACTTTTATGAGACATACTACATCTAAATCTAAATTTCTTTGAAAATTGTTCTCTCGGAAAACTACAATACAACCTGTTGACTTTCCTTATAAATTGCTAATGCAAAATGTCCCTATTTAAAAGTATTATAAGAATCACTAATTGTTTTTCACTATTATATTATACAGATTGTAATACTTTGTATCAACTTTTATGAGACATACTTAGAATTTCATTAATCACATCCCAAAGAAAGATTACCTATGTTAAAGATCGTTTAAGATTAGAAATCATCGTGTCAGAAAAAACAAGTAAAAAAAAAATAAACACAATAATTTAATAAAACATATATTCGATAAATCGGTAAAAGAAATGTCTGTATTCGATTCTCGTTCTTTCTACTAAAAAGAGTACAACTACTCTTTTTGAAGAAAGCAAATTTTAATCTAATGAGTTATATATTGATATGATAAGATTCATAAAATAATTCCTATATTTAAAAAAAAAATTCTACATATTTCTGTGCGTAATTTTCATTTTCTTTACCTCCAATTTTTTAAGGAGAAGCTTTTGATAGTTTCGCCTGTTACATTTAATGTAATGTAAAGTGTCCAAACTTCTTCGTTTTTCTCAAAATTTAAATATTGTAATACCCTTAAGACAATTCTATATTAGTTTGAATTGTATAACAGGCTTAATTAGTTTAAATTTTGTCTTTGATTGTGTTGACTGAAAGAATCTGGTGTTCATTTAATTACAAATTCTGCTATATTGTCATCAATGTGTTTTAAATTGTAAAAGAAGTAGTAATATTGTCTTGCGTATAAAAGCCGTCGGACGACGCATTGTACAAGATGATCTTGAAGAAAGTACTTGAAGCAAGCAAGACAGTGGGCTGAAATATCACTATATTTCAATTATAATTCTCCTTATCCGAAGCCATCGTTTTTTATAATTAATTCAATTATTTTCTGGCTCGTAAATATTCGTGACAAAAGAATTATTACTCCCAAAATGAGAAAAACATGTACAGTTAAATAAATAATGAAATATTGCGCGATTTGAACCCGAATTTAAATACGATAATGGAAATCTATCGTGGATTTACGAGAGAGAGGTAACGGCTTTTGATTGTTAATTATTGTTATTGAAATTCGCGATGGATTTCATGGTTTGGGCTGAAGAATGAATCAGAGAATGCGGAGAATAGAGCGAGAGGTTTTTATGAGGTGGCAGTGATGTCATCCGAAGAAGTCGATTGACCAGTGCATTGAACTGCGAAAAAATTTCCGCATCTAATTTTGACAACCACTATCGTATTTCAATTTCTCTATAAATTTTGCAATAATAGGACAGTGATTCATACGATGTTTTTGCATTGCAGAAAAATAATTCATTTAAATATACGTGAGAATATTCTGCTACATTCTTCACGTCACAAAGATTTTATCGTTATTATCTATTTTATTAGATATTATAAATTATTTGTATCATTTTTATTGATATTCAAATTCTTTTCAGAATTGGCTGGAACCAAAATGTTATTGATACCAAATATAATAATTTTAAATCAGAATATCTCGATAACAGAAAAAGATATCGAACTGTGGTTTAAAAATATATCGATTTTAATCAACTTTGTAGAAAAATTTGAGTTGACGAACACCAAACTTCAAATGTACATATATCGATAAACAACAACAAATTTACTGAACATTTAGAATGTATGCCTCAAGATCATCTAAATATGAAATAAATATATTTTATTTCATTTAAGAGTCAAAAACTTGTTTATACACACTTAAATGTGGGCATTATTTGGCTTTTATTGCCTGAGAGTGTATAAATTTGGTAAGCAATAGTTACTCATACAAATTAAACTGTGGTTAATATGCCAAACAATATAATAAATTTTAATTTTGATTAGGAATTTAGCATTCACAGAACTTTTAAAATTCTTTTTCATATAAATCTTTTAAATTTTTGGAAACCATTTTTTTACAAGACTTCGGAGTTCCCAATGGAATTTGATATTAGCTTGTCATTTTTTTTTACTCAAGTCAATACAAAAATTTTAAGAGACATTCCCCCTATTCTGTTACTCACTCGTTAATTTTTAACCAGTTCCTAAAGTTTTTCTTTTATGAAAATAGGTAGGGCTGAAGAAAATTTGAAAACATGTCTTGTAATGTTTGTTTTTATTTGTCAAAATTTTTAGAAAATGCTTTAAAATTAACCAGAGTTACAGAATAGACCTCATTATTGTTTAAATTTTACATGTCTTTGGTTTGAAATATCGACTGGTTTTTAACATACTCGACCAGCAATACATTTCACAATTAATAATTTCATAATATTATCCTTACAAGTAAAAAATATACAATACAAGCGAAAGAAACGTGTACAAAATACTAAACTAAATGTTCCACATTAATTAAAAGCCGTAGAGAAATCTCTAAATATAACGATGAAAAGATAAGCATGTGATATCCATTCTCAGATTAGAATAAAATATTGAATTCAACTTTTATCCGGTTTTCGTGGCCCACTCTTCGTTTATCTTGGAGCGAGAGATGAGTTCCTAGCACGCACACACATACTAACACACGCACTTGCATTCACGAGAGAGAAAGAGAGAGCAACAGTTGAGAAACAGTGTCAGGTGCTTTGGAAAACGTAACATTGTCAGTTTTGTGAACGCGTAATACAGCTTTACTGGATTAAGTAGAGTTTATAATAGTTAATATAGATGGCATAGATGTTTCGAGATATTTATGGGTTATTATACTAGGAATGTGTCACTATTTTTGTATTATTTTATAAACTAAATATATCGCGCAAAAAACAAATGGACAGCCTAATTGAAACTAGAGTTTCATCAACTCAAGACTCAAGTTGCTTGATGTTTTTATGAATTACTTGACTTAACTTGAAAATCAAGCTTTTCTTAAATTCACTACTTGATGATGACGCATTCATGCTTTTACTGCGATTAGTACAATGTGATAAAGGGTAACCAGGCATTTTTTAAATAAATTAATGTAAATGGTCAATTTTTTAAAATTAATACCATCATGATCAGTAAAAGACAATTTTCCATGGCTGCTCTAACTACAACAAAAACCTATAATAGTTCAGGTAATAACTTTATTAGAAACCTCATGTATATTTGTATTTTGTTACCTTTATATTATTTTGGTTAACAAATTGCGAATTAGAATTATTTATGATAATTTTATAAATAAAATTCTTTATTAAAAATTTCATTGTGATTTCTTTAAATTAATAATTGATGAAAAATGAAGTAGTAGTAATAAGGACAGATAATTCTTCGGCAGCGTTCTTTTTCTATTTTACAATCACTGCTTCAGGTCGGATGGAACAAGTTTCGCATAATATTTTTATTTTTTATTTTTTTTTAATTAATCTAGTCTTAAAAGTTGTCCAGAATTTTCTCGTTTTGATCTATAATAAGAAAGACTTGTCTTGAAATTTCAAGACAAGGCTTTTATCAGTCTTGTCTTGTTAATCTAGACAAGATAAGACAAAAGTCTAGAAAGTCTAGATCTAGACGGAAACACTATTTGAATATCAAGTCAAGCCGTGAAACCCTAATTGAAATGTAAAAATTACATATATAATCTATATCTATACGTGATAATGCGGACATCGAGTGAATGTAATAAATACTGAAATACAACTATTTATACTTTATAATTTTTACATTGAGCAAATTATGAAATACTTTTATTTTCCATGAATCAACAGTAATTATATCGAGAGAAAAATGTATATCTCGCAGAGAAATCGTAATAAATATGTTATAAATGATTCCTTGGTGTATTATTCTGACTTAATTAAACGACATGTGGTATCAATATTCCTAACAATAATGAAAAATACGCATTGCTTGGTTGGAAAGTGCGAAATTTATTGCAATTCCCTGTAAATACTTCTAATATTTGTCCATTACGCATGTGGAGACTACACAATAAAACAATCCGAAATCATACTTTCGCGCCAGTTTCTCTCGTAAAACAAACTATTTAGTGTCTTCCTGTTTTGAGTTACAAGTTCTAAACAAATGCTGTTTGAAATAAATTCATTTTTTTCTTGTAAGTGCATTGTCAACTTTCTCCACATATAAATATCACGCGGGCAATCAGACAGGTTTTTACTGGTTATCAAAGTTAGCGTTGAACTGATTCTCAGTTAATTTGCGTAGATAACCGAATTTTCTTTTAATTGTAATAGCAATTAACCTAAAAAATTAAATCGTTCAGCATCTCTTCATTATGAGAAAATATCAAAGAGTGAAGTCAAAGCGCTATAAAATAAGGTATTCGTCGTTCTAGACTAATCAAATGAAATAATTACACGATTTACATAAATTCGAATAAAATCAAAACAAATGTATCTCACTACACAAACAGGAAATTGTAATCTACATATTGTTGAAACGATTTAATTTCTTAACCTTTTTACGGAAAAAAACATTTCTTGTATTTCATTCTAGAAAATGCATATTTACATAATTAAAAATAAAAATATAATACCATCATCATGAGAGATTTTTTTGTACGACATAGAAGTAGTGAAGGTGACATTTTGACTACAATTGGTTATTGGTTAACCGGAAGCAGTACTTTACATGAAGCATTAAACCGTTTTTCCTAAAAAGACATCTCTAAATTTCTTTTTTTTTTAAATTTCTTTATTATTAACCATAAAAATTATTAAATTTTCTACCGGCCTGTATAATTACACTTTATATATAACTTTTGGCTAAACAAAAAAAAAATATTAGTTATATTAACTTTACATATCGTTCAAGTTAAGGAATTAGTAAAAAACAGATGAGTTATTTATATGTTTACAAAATTTGCAATAAATGCTGTTGTCAAAATTGACATAAATAATTTTCAAGGATAAAATAAGTAAATATGAATGTTTTATTGTAAAATACAAAAAGATGGAAGAAATATAAAAGGAATAGATTTTAGTTATGCCAAAAATAACTGTTTTCTTCGGTTTACGATACATTATTAGACATTTGATGCTAGGAAATTTTATAGGTATGAATTGAATTAAAAATATTCTGAACAAACTAATTTTAAAACTTTAATGTACTAAAGATTTTTTTGTAGAATATATTTCTACATTACCGGGAGGTAATGTGTTGGACACATCAGATTTTTTAAAATTCAGAATGCACTTATAAATAAAGAATAAAAAGAAGAGGTTGCGAAATTTGTCTGGATGGCATTGTAAAAATGAAGCGTCGTTTCGACCACCTCGCGTTAACGGCCGCGATACAGGACCGGACTATAATTTTTCGGTATTATTTACATGATGCAGCGCAACATAAATCATCATTTTAAGTGTTGTTCTTCGCGGTCCTCTCAAGGTAACATCCACAGGTAGGCATTATCTGGAATCAGTAGTAAACTCCAAGTGCGTTTAAGTATCTGTTATCTAGAATCTACAATAAAACGGTCTCTTACTACAAAAAGCTTTAATTGTGTAATATTTAATGCTTTTACTTTAGCTCTTTCGCTCGTAAACTTTAATTGCGGAATTTCATGAATAAATTTACATCGGATATATTTTTCAAATATCGCGTTTGACGGTAAAAATTAGGTTATTTATTTATTTTGATAAATCTAAATAAAAGGGCCATTAATGTTTTATCATTTACTTTATGTTGGATTTTATTTATTTGTGAAGATAAGAGCACTTTTATTTCTTCATTTCAAGCTTTATTATTTATTATCTAGTTTTCTAACAACAGTCGGTATTCATTTGTATTGTCATTGAAATATGAATACTTTCATCTATTCAGACAACGCTATTGTCATTGGAGAAAGTCATGAAATTATGCAATTCATATTTTCTTTTATTTCTTAATACTTTTATCTTCAACAAATTATAAAATAATTGATAGATAATACATCTAGCAACGCATATGTTAACCACTAGATAGATTTTCTCCAGTTCGAATAATACAATGCAACAAACTTACTATTTCTAATGAATTTCAATTTTTCGACGACTATTAAGATATTTTCTTGTTATATGATTGTTATTGCTACGGATACATAGTATATTGTAAACACATTTTATTTCCCATGGTAACTATAGACAACGTTAAGGTATAAATTTATATCTCACAGTTCTGTCAAAAATCGTATTGTTTGATTTTTGTTTTGTAGCTGGTCGTAGAAAAAGTATAGTGTACAACTCACTTGGAATGCCCATTTCATACTCGTACGGTTATCTCCTCATACTACAAACTGTCATACTCGTATGAAATGAGTACCTTTCCATGCTTGTTGCACAAAATACGATTTTTGGTTGATTTTACGAGAACCACTGATTGCAAAAGATGGTATTATTAATAAAAAGGAATAGACAAGAAAATCTTCTAATAATTAATAATAAAGTAAAATACTTATTCGTATACAATAAAGTCGCTTATATTTTAAGCTTATCGTTCAAAATTCAAGTAAAAGGTACGGTAATGTTTTCACAGTAACAAAAGGCGCCTTTTAAAGTCAAAGTCATCCCAAACTATATTTTTACCGTACCGTACATATAAACGTAGTATTATAGAGTACACCATTCACATCAATTTAAAGTGTTGCATTATCAAAATTTTTGCAATTTTAAGAATAATAACAAAATTTTATAATTTACAGGAAAATGGTTTCAGTAGAATTTTAATAGCAATTATTTTAGAGATAATTATTATTTAGAGATGTTATTTAATGTTATTTTGCTTATTAGTTTTCCACAAATTAATAAAATAAAATATTTTATTTGAGATGTTGTTGTGTAACTAATAGAGTCAACGCCGATATATTCTAGTATGTCCTTTTGGAAATTTAGTGCCACAGGTGACATTTTATATTACAAATTTGTTACGACCATAATATATTCAATTGTTATTTTCTAGAAATAGTTGACATACATTTATAAACATATACATGTATGAGGTTATAATCCTGTCGAAGAAATAATATATGTTCTTGTTAGTATCATATGGCAAGCAAGTGATTTTTGCAAATGGAAGTACTAAAATTAATGAAGATATTTTATTGTCAATTATGTAAATTTCAACATTCTATACATAGTGTGTTTTATGACAAATATAATATGGAAGCCTATAAAATTCTTAAAATTTCACTTTCTCCAACGGTCCGTTGACAACATCAGACAAGACAGCTCATTTGTAATTAATTTCATCTAATTCTCAAATACGATCGAAGTAGAAATTTTTAAATGTGACAAGCTGTAGAAAGATCTGATTCTCGGTCATGTCAGAACCGTTTACAACAGGTTATGAAAGAAGAAATTCTCCCGGACCAGTCAAGCAGAACAATCGTAATAATTTCATGAAGCTAATGATCACATAAGGTCGAGAATTAATTAATATTAATTGTGACAGAAGATATTGTCCAGTGAATTATTTCGAACGTTGCCAATTCTTGCTACTACAATACCATACCTTTTTAAAATTTATCTTTAATTTACAAAAAAGTTTTTATTTCTGAAAATCTCTACTGAATAAAACATGATTTCTATAAATAAAAATTGAAATATTAAATTCGTTTTTTAAACCTTTTTTACCTCTCGCCACTCAGTAAGAGAGTTAATGGCATCATACTAAAAATCGGATAGTGAGTTTTTAATGAATAAGCACGTTTTGAAGTCTCTAGAACACGATTTTAATATTTTTACGATGATGTCTGTCCGTGTGTGTGTGGATGAATGGATGTTGTCGTAACGATTACTTAAATACTAGTAAAAAAGTTGAATTTTTGTATATACCTAAGATTCTGACACTCTAGATTAGATCTGATTAGATTTTGGTGTTAATCGCGCAATAGGAAGTGGTGTTTTTATGAAGATCTGACTGATTAATTATAAATATATGGGAATTTTTGTAAATAATAATTTAATATTACGTCAGTAGTAAAAATTATATATATGAAATTTGAAATCTCGTTTAATCATTACAAGTAACTAATGATTCGGTAAATTTGTTACAATTATGGTTAATCTGTCTATCTATAAAAGTAAATGTTTTATATTTATAGACAGTGATAATATTATAAAAAATATTATTGAATACCCCAAAAAGAAGTTGTTCTGATACTGAAGACAAGAAGAATAATAAAGAAAATAAATATAAATATTAATAAAAAATGTAAAGAGATGTTATGTGCTGGCCACATCAGATTTTTTGTTAGGTTTATCATTTTCACTAATAATAATTTTGTATGAATGCTATTGAATAAGGAGAAGGTGAAAGTTATCAATTAGCGGTTTTCAGAAAAGGGCGTAACGTTATGTATCAATGCACGTATGTATATCCTATTTACGTCTTCTATCAATAGCTGTCATATTCAATTTAGCCACAAGAATATTTATATCCAGCAATGTAAAATAACGAAGCAATAATCAACAAACAGTTTCTCTTTCAAAACAAGGAAAACATAACGAACTCGACCACACATCTAAATTGAAATCATTTTCGTAGGCCGCGTCTTATTAGAAACTTGGCTATCGCTAAAAAATTGATGACAATATGTAAATAAAATGAAGAAAATGCCTATTATACCGACGTAAACGGTGTTCCCACATCGTTGGGTACACAGCGACATGTGTATGCAATGCGTGATGTGTTAGAATGAGCCTACCATATGAGTTGTAAGTGGGATGAACAACACCTAAACATAAATTTCATGAAGCGAGGTTTCGGAACATGTGCAAAATGATGTCTTCAGCGAGAGTCAAGGAACTTCAAAAGGTAAACAATGCCACAAATCTGAAGGTGACAGCTTAACAGGTAATTCAATCGAAGATGTATTGAAATTAAACCAACGAATAGAATCAGATGGTAGAAACAATTTTTCTTCATCTTCACAGAGCTGTAACTAAGGTTATATGCGCCTCTACATATCAAGAAAAATGAAAACAAAATCAATTTTTGATAAATAAATAAATATTTTATTCTGAAAATAAGTTAACAAAACTAAACTAAGTTATGAAATATATATAGGATGTCCGTTTTAAGAGGCTAACCATTGGGATCTCGAAAACCGTAAGAGATACAAAGTCTGTTAAATTAGGGTAAAGTTAGTTGACCATTTCAACGATTTTATATCATTGGAAAGAGAAAAAAATCTCTATTTAACGGTACTAAAAACAACTTTAAACCCCATATAAAAATTAAAAGTTGGCATGAACTGAAAAATATCTATAAAACTTATATAAAATCAAACAACAAAGTTATAAATAAAAAACTAAATTGGCCAAAATCATATCTACTGACCTATGCATTTTGTCAAAAAAAAAAGTAATCGAAATGACCAACTAATGCAGCAACTTCCCAATTTAACCGTTTTCGTATCTCTTACGGTTCTCGAGATCCCAATGATTAGCCTCTTAAAACACTATATATCTATATATCTATATATCCAAACTGAAGAAAGAATTATAATTATTCGTATTCCACCTCTATTTAATTAGTAAACTTTATAGTCAGTCAACTATAGCAATTATTACAATAAGGTTACTCTATAAACTTTCTCTCTACCAAAAAAAAATATCAAAACATCACCATAATTTAATCTGTTAGCTATACTTATCTATATCTTTTTAAATTGATATTACAGACATATTTGTCACTCTTGTCCACTAATGAGCGGATGTAAGATTTAACAATTTTCAGTTTGCTAAAAGAGCGTTTTCAAATGACTAAAGTAACTAGTAAAACTGTTGTAGCCGTATAGTTATCTCTAGAAATTTAATTGTTAAAATTTTGCGCCCCTAAAATTTTTCTTACTAACTTGCAATGATTATTTACATTTATAACATCCTGTCGTTGATAATGTAGCAGTAAAAACGCCAAAATATTTCAAGGAGATATCTGATTAGAGTCACGTCGATTTTAGACATAGTTAGGAGAGTTCAACGAATCTCTCCGGCGTAACAGTGACTTTGCACTACTTAAATAGTTCAAAATGAAAGTGCTATTAAGTAGTAAGTATCACAATTAGTTTTGCAATATTGATATATTGTTTGACTACTGTAAGATTACAAGTTGATAATTAATATTTGTCTTGGGGCGGATTAAGAAATTTCCGATTCACTTCATTGGTTTTGGTATCTAAGCTTACATGTTTGACTAGTGTTATTATTTATTTCTATGTTATTATTTACTGATAATTATTAATGGCACGTGGTATGATAACCTGCGGCCACACATCTAGTTATTAACCGTGCGCACTCTTGCTTAACCGCAGTAATTACATCGCGAGAAATAGATTTATTTCAAAGGAAATTTATTTCTTATTGCATTCACAGCTTTTGTCAGAGCATCGAGCTATAAAACTTTTGTTGGAAGCTAAAATCTTTACAGAAATTTAATGATACATTAATAATTGAAAAAATAGCTTCTAGTAAAAATACTTCACTAGTATTGTACTAATTAAATGAAACTTTTTAAATACGTAGCTACATGAATTTTAATATTCCCAAATGAAACCTGTAAATCATAAAAATTCTGGAATTAAGAATATAAGACTAGAAATAAAATTCCTAAAAAACTTAGAAGACTAGAAAAGACCATACCGTGACTATATTTAACGTGAAACATGGAATTTATCATATCCATAATGACGACTTAATCAATGTATATTTGCTTGTTTTGTTTAAAATGAAAGTGTAAGATCGAGTGCTCTAGCAGACCATTCCACTATTCTACTATTTCTTCTAATGTTATTAATGATTTTTAAATTGTGGTTGCACTTGGTGTAGGCCTGTTAAAAAACGTCAAATTCGTCCTCTATGTTTCATTTTAAATGATACAAGCAAATATATATTGCTGTCAATCAAATACCCAGTCGTAACCATGGATATAATAATTCCCCATGTTACACGTTAAAAGTAATAATCGTTCAAAAATGATGAAAAAACCTCTCGAACTATTAATAAAAGAAGATTAGATAACCGTGAAACAGGATGGGACAAGACGACTAGCAGAGAGAGGTGAAGAGTTGAAACCAAAAGAAAAATGAAGAATATGAAGACAAAATGAAAGGTCAAATAAATAATAGAACAGCAAAGGAAAGAATGGCATGATATAATGCATTTAATCAAAGCAAAATATACTTCTGAAATATCATATCCTGCATTTATTACTGTAGAGAAAATACCAAATAAACAGTTTTGTATTATTAATATTATTATTATTAGAATAATTTTTGTATGTAAAAACTATTCATTAGACTTATGAATACAATTATAAATAATAAAGGTATCACATCATTCCATTGAAGATCATATGACAAATAATTTCATCTGTTTCTAGTCATGTTACTTGCATTTTAATAGCGTTTGTTGTCAGCTTCTGTAAGGGGTTTTCTTTTCATATTGGATTCTTTACCAAATTTTACATTCCGCTCATTGACCAAATAAGCCACAGCTGCCTATGAATTTAATAATCACACTACTACACTTGCTTAGCAAAGGCTACAGTGCGTGAACCACTCGGTGTGACCGCTTGTGTTTGAGTAGTTCTAGTTTGACCTCCACGGGATCAAACCCTGTTGCACGTGCACAATGAACTTCCCCGTGAACCCGTCCATCACGTTGTCGCTACCCCTTTCTCAGCCGAGCCGAGCAATCTGTCAGCGATGACAGCACTAGACGTATTGTGGAACCAAATCAACCCATTACAACTTGCTCATCTTGTTTCGCTATATATGTGTGTGATTCCTTTATTGTCATCACGGGCTAAACGGAACATGTAAATACACGATCAAATAAGGAAAGAAGAAGATGTATTGTAAGATGTATTATGTCGTAATACATACTCTTACTTTTGGTAATACTGTAGAACCTCGTTAAAGCGGACTAATTCAGGTGAGGGAGTGACCGTCAAAAGCGAAAGTCTGTTATACAAAATAAGTTTTCAAATAAGTTTTTTTTTAGAAAAATAAACGGCCAGTGAAATTGATGAAGTAATAACTTAAATTCACAGGAAATTTTAAAATGACTAAAAAAAAATTGACAGGACGTTCTGTTATATCGTTATATCGAGGGTTTTCTGTACTATTACTACTAACATACCTAGGATAGTTATTAGAATCATAACCGCCGCAGAAGTCAATTGAATTTCGAGTTCGGAAAGCGAGGATTTTAAGACATCTAAGGCCTAGTATGATTCATAATATCCATGATTTGTTCAATAGTTTACCGATTTCACGTTATTAATAAATATTATTTTATATAATTAACTTGTGAGTAACGTTTTTGAGGTCAAGTCTGTATGGGTTGATAAGATATGACAATTTTCTCAATTTATTTTGACAATTTTATACATTAAATATAATTACCACACTAACTCAAAATTACATGATATACAAGAATGGCTTAGTAACCCTGCTTACTTTTGTGTATGTAAACAGTAGTTTCATATCCTTAAATCGGTAAAGAAATCTATAATGAAATATCAACAATAATAGGAGATAATTGTCTCTCCTACTGAATCATAAAAAAAAATAATACCACTTTTAAACTTGGAAGAAAAGGTGTTACGGATGAGAACAGTCCTGGAAGACCCATTTCTGTGTCTACGCAAGGAAGCATTGATAAATAAAAATGTTTAGGTTTTTTTCTAGGTTTAGTTAATTATTTATCACAATCACAATATGTTGTTCTGTTAAGCAATTACTTATATTTTAGTAAAAAACAAGTTTTAAAGTATCTTCTAATATGTATAAGATAACAAAAGTAAATTTGAATAAACAGATGTGAATCAAGTGATAAATATCTGCAACAATGTGAATGGCGTAAAAATAAATGTATAACACCTTGCAGTTGTTGGTAAAAAATATACCGGTTGGAATAAATGTAATAGTCATGTAGCTAGCCAGAACACACATTTGCGTGTAGATTAAGGTGGGCCAGTCAGCGATAGATCTCGCGGCCTCACATGGCAAGCTACAAGCAACCTGGTTTCAACAATTGCAGAACAGGTGTACTCTTCTATGACCCGGACTCATCTTGCTTTTTTCTAGTGGCCTCCATTTTCGTGGATTTTGGGTTACGTTTCGGATCAGCTTACATCGTAAACTATTTATAGGCGCAGCAATTAAAATGCTAATTGATTAATTTGCAACTGGAGAAATGAGTTTTTAATAGACTGCTTTGATTTAAATAGTTTTACTGTTGATTGTTGTCGCAGTGAAAGCGGTTTTATGTCCCTGCCTGTTTTTGTTTATTAGAAATTTCATATGTTAGGAAATCTTAATAAGGTTATGGTTTGTTAGGTTAGGTGTTGTTTACTATCATATTACTTGACTCTGGCATGTTTGCTACTCAAATTGTTTCAAATTATTAAGATTTGCTCAATTTAGAACTACAACACAAATTAGACAAACCATGAGATTTTATCTCAACTGTTAACATATGAGCAAGCTACTCATACAAGAGAAACTTCTATTCTGCAACTATACAATTTAAACAAAGTATTTTATGGAGTTACATACTTTCAATAATAATGCAAACTACTCAATATTAGTTATTGACTTTATTTTAATGCAAAATGCCACAACTGTTTATTCTCTATTTTTACTTCCTTGTATTAAGTACATGAAGTATTGTAATAGAGAATATCTTTTGGTTTTGAAATTTCAACGGAAATATCCATTTTGATTTTGACATTTTAAAACACACTGTAAAAGCGTTTTTCGAGAAAATATCAAAATTATCGTAACAAAAAAAACAAGAAAGTATATTGTTTTGTTTTATTATTTCTTGAAATTGCATTCCTTAGGTCATAATTGTCAATAATTTTGATAATGTTCTAAAATAAAAACTGTGAAATATTTTATATCTTTAATTGTAATACCCTAATATGCAGAGATACGTAATAAAAATATTACAGGCATGCTGCTACACTATTGATTTAGCAAAGGAACTACCCGATTTATAGTGCCGAATTATGCATTACCCTGATGGTTTACATGAAGTCTAACAAAAAATGTGTACAATTTAACAGGTATACAAGGAAGTCATGTGTTGTATCAGATTTGTTACTTTATCTGTGATAACCAAAAGGGCTTAACCACAAATTAATATAATAATAATAAAGAACAAGTTTTTTAAAATATAGTTTAAACCCGAACTGTTAAATTCAATGATCAATTTCAGTCTTTATTTTACTACTAAAATAATAAAAATTTAAATTTCCCGGGCTAGCAGTGGCAGTTGAGAACCAAACTGTGATTGGCTGTAAACAAAAAATATGCGCATGCTTGTTGTACATTCTATAAAAATCTCTGATTGATACAGAGAATGTATAAAGTGCATTGTAATTCAGAAAATGATCTGGTGTAATTTTGCTTAATGTTCCTGTTAGTATGGAAACAGTTGAAGAACATTTGCTTTGTTTAAGAACTCTGTATATGAAAATAATTGACCTGCGCATAGAAACAAGTGCGTAGACAGCAAGAAAATTGCAAACTTCCGCGAAGAAATATTTGTACGTAGTTCACTTTCATCTAGACGGCATAGCATATCCCGTTCAGGACTTGTGCAGTTAATTTACTGTTGGAAGTAATCATAGCATTCCACTAATTGAAACTGAATTATAATTAAACACAAAGATCGAATCATTTGCAGATTTACTTCAAGGCGGCTATGGATTCTATAGAACAGAATGCGCTTTCTGCTGTTCGCTAGCAGCTTGTTGTAGCCTGACGCTATCAGATTAGAGTGGATAGTTTAAGTTCTTCTCAACACAAATTGATTATTTTGTTGCTGTTATCCAGTTGTCAATCTGGGTTTAATGTTTTGAATGAAATTTCAATTTGTGACGGGTCAACGATATTTTTTGTTGGGTTCGAGAATGTTGACAATTCGGTTAGAGTTGTAATTTTGTTTTTCTAAATGTTCAAATTCATCTTGATCTTCTTTGGTTCGACAACTCTTGATGAAGATCGCAAAAATGAACATAAATCAGAAAATATTTGAAAATATCGAAATTTTAGCTCGAAAATTTTTAAATTTTACAAAATTTTGCTTGTAACGTTTTTTAAAGTATTATCGATGCTGATACCAAATTTATAAACAGAATTTAATTACCTCTTTTCGTTCCGGAGATATTACCTGTCAAAGATGTACCTCAAAAAAGTGTGTTTTTTGAGTACATTTTAGAAATGAGTAGAGATACAATCTGGACTACTTTGCCATTCGATTCTACGGAAAAAGTTACATAAAGAAATGTTTTGCCCACATATACGTTCTTTGGAACGATTAGGCGAAAATTAGGAAAAACGAAAAAACCTAAATTTCAAATTTTCGCCTCGAAATTTTTTGTCTGCAATTTTTTTCATATTTTGGACTTAAGTAGACATTGATATGCTGATTCTAAATTTTCAAACAGAATTCAATTATCTTTTCTCGTTCTCGAGATATTTGACTTCAAAGTTATACCTAAAAAATCAGGTTTTTTAGGTATATCTCTTAAATGGTTAGGTTTATGGTTCCGGCGACCTCACCATTCGATTCTACGGGCAAAATTACATAAGTGTACCAATTTTCAGATTTTTCCCTCAACAGACAGAATTTCTACAAGAAAAAAACTGAAAATGGCCAAAAATCGAAAAAAATCTAAGGTATTACCCCTTGCCATTTTTTCAGATTTTGCCATTTTCGTTTTTTCTTTCTAAAAATTGTATCCTTTGAAATAAAAATCTAAAAATTGGTATACTCATGTAATTTTGACCGTAGAATCGATTGGTGAGGTCGCCGAAGTCGTCAACCTAACCGTTAAAGGGGTATACCTAAAAAACCTATTTTGTTAGGTTTTGCCAAAACTCAACTTTGAACACGAATATCTCGAGAACGGAAAGAGATAATTCAATTCGGTTTGAAATTTGGAATCAGCGTATCGATATTTAATTGAGCCTAGAAAATGAAAAGTTTTGGAGAAAAAAAGTTCCTCGGGGAAATTTTGAAATTTAGGTTTTTTCGATTTTCTCATTTTTCACCTAATCTTTCCAAAGAACGTATATACGGAGAAAACATTTCTTTATGTAACTTTTTCGGTAGAATCGACTGATATAATCGTTGAGAATGTATCTCTACCCATTTTAGAGATATAGCCAAAATACACACTTTTATGAGGTACAACTTTGGCAGCAAATATCTCAGGAACGAAAACAGATAATTAAATTTCGTTTAAAAATTTGAAATCAGCGCAGCGAGATCTATCAATGTACACTATTTCCCAAAATCAAAATTTTGGACATAAAAATGAGCATTTTTGGGATATTTTGCGTTTGTCAACACAATTTTTTGTTTAATACTGTAGTTTGATTTCTTTTAACTCTACACAGATTTTGTAACTAAAAGCGACAGAATAAAATCGAAAAGATGTAATACGATTGCAGGTTTTAAAATCAGCGCATCGATATTTACTTAAATCTAGAAAACAAACATTTTTGAGAAAAAAAGTTCTTCGCAGAAATTTTACAACACATTTATATTTTGTTATATAATAGCGAACTTACTGACAACCAATTTTAAATGTCTTTACAATTTAGTGAAATAAATGTTCAATATTGGAATCATACATTATTTTCCTTTTAATAAAACATTTCGAAATACGAAACAAGATCTAAAACAAAATAAATTAAAAAGGGACGTCAAGCCCTACAACAATAAGGTTTTTATTTACGGACATTGGACGTGATCCAATTAAATATCAAGAATCAAGACTTATTATTACTAGCGACTACAAATCACACGACAAATTCAATAAGTCCTAACAATTCGCAGCAATGGCAATGTACTGATTAGAGCAAGTATGTAGCTTGTGTCCATCAATAACCACCTCTGCGGTTGGGGAGCAGGCGGAACCGGATGGCCAAGTGGGCCACGCAGAGCGCTGCACCACGCACGGCGCTGAAACGGAAGAACAGGTGAACGCGCGTAAATCACAGCCCACGCGGACTCGCTGGAATTGGGGCAGGAGTCGTCAAACGGAGGCGCGACACAAGAGTATCAACGGGATGATACATACAATACATGTTTCCTAATTTGCTGAAAAGACCCAAAGGTATTGATGGTAATATTGGTCTTTGTTGTTTTAGTTTATTCGGTCGTACCAAAATGAGCCTTCTAATGTTTTACGGTCGATAAGATAATCTTTCTTTGACCTATGATTAGTAATGTCGACTACCAACGGGATGATACCCACAATCCAAAGTTCCTAATTTGCTCAAAAAGACCTAAAGGCACTTACTTTAATGTTGGTTTTTGTTGTTTTAGTTTAGTCGTTCGTACCAAAATGATTCTTCTAATGTTTAACGACGGGACGACAATATTTCATTAATATATGATTAATAAAGTCGACTATCAACGGGATGATACACACAATCCAAATTTCCTAATTTGCTAAAAAATCCATTGCATTGACTTTAACATTGGTCTTTGTGATTTTATTTTATTCGTTCGTACCAAAATAATCCTTCTAATGTTTAACGATCGGTAAGATAATCTTTCTTTGACTTATGTTTAATAAAATCTTAAGTACGTCTCATAGAAATTGATAAAAAATATTTAATACTATAACGGTTTCAGGAAAATAATCGTTCTAGTGATCTATTGTTGAAAATTTTTATTTTAAACCAACGTTTCAATTAACATATTAGTCTTCTTCAGGGCCAGAAACTGTTAAATGATTTCAAATTTGTGGCAACAACCTATGAGGAACAGTAAAAAGAATCACAAAGTCGTAATATAAGAAAATAAATAAATTACATGTAAAATAATAAAAGTCAAAGTGTTAAATAATAAATATGAGCTATTCAAAAATTATAGTCGAGGAAAATAAAATATTTCTTTTTATGATGAACAGGACTTGTACACTAATTTCTGAAATTCGGGCAATATTTCGAAAGATTTATTTCTGCTTCGTCCCTACATAGGTGTGAAATATATATTTATCTTCCGACGGTACTGAAGAAAAGCTATTGGGAATTATAGATACAGTCGGTATATAAAATAATGAATTCACGTCATAAAAAAAGTAAATTTGTGCACTTTAACTAATTTATATCTAATAGCATAGAATTGAATATATTTTATTATTAATTTAAGTTATTAATGATTGGTAAAATAACAAAAAGACATAAATCTACCAACATAAAATTTTACAACATATATAGTTTAACAAGGGGCAGTACCAAATATCATTTTTTTTGTAAATAGCTATTAACATATCTAGGATTGTTCCGATTATCATAAGCGCCACTGATGTTAATTGAATTCCGAGCTCGTAGAGCAAGACTTTTAAGACATCTAAGGACGGGTACAATTCATAACATCCGTAGTTTCTTCAAAAGCTTATCGGTTTCAGAAAATGAAAACGTTATTAATAATAAAAAGGTCTTTTTTGGAGTTCCATTAATTTAATAAAATACACTAATACATACAATCAAATAAGCAGACATACAGTCAACTTAGGCAACAGACTTACCATAAATGGAATTAAAATATTATCAAGTAAAACATGTAGAGGTAAAATTATTTACATGTTATACTTGTAACTTTTGTACATTTTCTATGTTATCAGCACCCTGATGAAGACTAATTTACAGTCGAAACGTCGGTGTATTAGTGTAGTTTATTAAAGGACTGCAACTCCAAAAAAAATACATTCCTTTAATAGATATGCAGTCGATTTAACCAATCCTTTGCTATCAATAAATATTATTCTATAAAATTATCTTGTTAATAACATCGTGATCAAGTTTGTATGGGTTGATATGTCGCCATGGATACAATTACATTGTTTCATATTATTTTGACAAATCAATACGGTAATAATATTATAGTGCAGATACAATTATGACTTAATATTACCTGCTTACTTTTGTCTATATTAATATCTTGAAACTGGTAAAAGACATAAATTGAATGTTCAATTAATCCTGATTTATGAATGAAACAATGATTATTCTTGGGAGAATAGAAATTGGTGATTTGCAAAAGTTTGAGAATCCTGCGACGATATCGATGAAAGTGATGCAGTGTGGTTTTCCTGGCGGAAACATTATATTTAGTCCTGCCACTTGCCACGCATTCCGACATGTGGGATCCAGTAGGCTGCGTGCTACGTTTGATTGAAGTTGGCTATGACACGCGGAGATTTTTCACTGCATTAACCGGTCCGTCTCTACCGCTAAATTTATCGCAACAGGTACAAACGGAAACATTAATTCTCATATCAAATATTTCTAATCGACCATCGCGATGAGATTATTTCTCGTTTCTACGACAGAATGCAGGTTAAGTTATTTTAGCAACAAGGAAAACAAAATATAACGATGTAAGTATTTATTGGTCAGTATTCTTAAACATTTTTGACCAATAATATAATATTAGTTTTGGTAACTGTAAATAATTAAATTGCCCTGCCCCGTATAGGTTCACAAAGTCTATAATTTGTATAAAATCATAAATATTTCAGGAAATTATGATGTAGCAGCAATTTTTTTACCAATTTCAATGAATAAGTTGTTTTTATCATGCTAAATGTAAAATTATAAAAGATTCCTTGGGCAAGGCTTTTAAAAAATCTGGAATAATTGTATTTCACAAAAAAACCGAAATCCTGTAAATACCATATGACTTATAAAAGCAGTTTCAGAAATAAAAGGTGATGTTCCAGAATGTCATTTGAAATATAAAAATATTCTTCACCTCCATTTCTGTAGAACAAATATTTGTTATATATTTAAATCAAGTAAAATAAGATTAAATATTTCTGTTGTATTTAAGATAATTTATCGTTAATATAATTAAATAATAGTTGCTTTATTTTTGCGAATCAAATTTTGTTAATTATTAGAATTATATTGAGTGTGTAATGTGTAAACTTATATGGACAGGACAATTATGTTATATATAGTACTACATATTAATATTTTATTATCTTGTCCATTTCATTAAAATCCTGAACCCACAAATATATTTACCATTTAGGTATTACCCATTCGTATGTGCCCTTTAATATACATAAGCGGTGGCTGACTGGTTAATATACTTCGACTGTATAAAACGGAGTATGAAATAATGAAATCTAGGATTTAATTTGCCATGCCGACAACTACTATTCAAATAAAATTTCAATGTGTTTGACGAAAACGAATTTTAATTTATAAACTCAAAAACAAATATGTATCTTACTTATTTTTTGCCCAATTTTTAGCGTGTTTCTTTATATTTATGTAAATTTGGTAATGTGTATTTCTATAGCGTTTACTTCAAATTACTTTGCAATAGCTTTTAGCTTTTTGTAAAGATTTATTACTTTATTACAAATCAACTTTACAAATACATTACCCTTCAAGTATTCGTTAGTATATATTTCTTACAAAATAATATAATGTCTAAAATGTTTTAATTATCAAGAAAGTAAATAATCGAATATAATTTATGAATTTTCTTTAAACAATGTATTAATCATGTATAAATATGATTGTTATTTATGTTTTTAATTAAAATTTTTATCCGAAATTGTAAAAACGTTTCACTTAGTAATACATACTAATGAAGTCATGAGATAAAGTAATTACTTATTTATGAATTCAGTAATTAACTATAAATGCGTTTCAAAAATATGTTTCTATAATTTTTTACGACGGCCGTAAGTTTTTGTTTAAGTAGGAATTTTCACTCTAACGCATAAATTCTGCATTAACAACATTCGCCGTTGTTAATTTTTCCTCATGATTCGCATACTAATCGCAGGATAATTTATTGACCATTTGTTAAAGGCTTCTATTATTTACTAAACAAATATTTTCCGTAATACTATGTATGTTTATTGAGAATATGTTTTCAACGTGCTACGCATAAATGTTTTATTAAATAATGACTCTTTTAAGATCGCACAACGCATTTTTCTTAAAACTTTTAAAGAAACAAATATTGCATACTTATTATAATTTTCTTTCATCTAAAATTATTCAAACAAATACAAACTAGCAATAAATATTCGTTATTTCATATTGTATTGAAATTAGTTAATCGAAAAAAACATAAAATACCCGTTACCTATTAAAAGCCCAGTATGTCTTCATGTAAATAAAATTTACGACTTTAAGTCCTGCATTTTGTGTTTTCCCAAAGAATTCTTTCATTACCTACCACATATACACGAATACACGAACGTAAGTAACTAATAATTATAAATAATTAAAACATCGAAATGAATAGCTAGACAATTAACAGTTTTTCAGATAACTTCTGGCTTCAATAGATTTACATTCTTTATTATTATTTACTATTAATCATCAAAAACAATTAATATTGTTGAAACCTTCATAGAAATTGCTGTGAACTATTATTTTTATGAAATATCGTGAGGAAATATTTATGTAATTACGACAATAATTTAATAATAAACTAAATACTGTAATTTATAAATCGAAGTTGATCGAATACTTCAACCTTAACTACTGTTTAGTAATTACAGTAATGACGAACTTTTATAACTTTTATATCCTTAAATTATTGTTTATATTTTAAATTCAGACACTATAATATAGATTATATATTATTTGATACTTTCGAAACATTTTAATTCTGCTAATAAATAAGCGCACAGTAATTGCATTTTCACGGTGAATACTTGTCAACATGGTCTTTAATTGTGTGAAAAGGATACCACATTGAATTTTTCAAATACCTAACGGACAATTACGTTACTAATTTACTTGAATTAAAAGTATTTAATTTATTTAGCTACAGATTTGTAGCTTAAGTATGGTGTTTTGCAAAAGCTATATAGGTTAGAATGTCCTAACAGATGCACTCTGTAATTGAACATAGTGTAGATACAAATGCATGTTTCCATTTGGAATTGACATGATTTCTACGATTTTATTATCTATAAACTCAGTACACTTGTTGCTATTTCATTTATTGTGTTTTCACGCTGTTACAATAGTAATAAAACCAGGTCATAAATATGTATATAAGTTATATTTGCGAAGTGTTCTCTTAATGGAATTTTAATTCCTAAAATGTATTGTGTTTCAGATTTCATTTCTCAGTTTAAACTTTATAAATATTTGGTTTTAATTGGAGGAGCTATAAAATAAAGTATACATGTGCATCCCTTTTAATTTTAGAATCTTTTTGATACAAAAAATATAATCCTGATTTAGGATAAATTTAAAATAATAAATATAAAACATGACATGTTGTTCTGTCAATATTTTTAATAATCTCTGTATTAATTTAAATAGTGAGTATTTTTAATTATGTACCTGTCCGAAAATAAAATCTCTTTTTTTTAATAGCTTAATCTAAATTAAAACAAAAATAAGTAATAACATTTTACTAAAGAAGGCGTTTACAAAGTTTTATGTTACAATTTACAATGAATAATAAAGTTTTAGAGTTCTGTTGTTGGTATTTATAGTTTCAGCGTCACTATTATTTGCAATAAAATTTGGTTATCAATCATTCTATTTGTAATATGTACTGAATCATTTTCGGGGAATTTTTCTCTACTATGTAATGTGATCTGTGTGTGTATCATTTACTTTAAATAAAAGGATATAAATAGAAAATTAAAACGTCATGTTTTCTGGGTTGATAAATAATAAATGTAAAAATATTTGATTATAGATAACATTTGTTGACAAATAAGACTTTAACACTTTCCAAAAACTTACAGAAAGGTCTGTTTATTATTTACTGTAAAAGTTTCACCATGCTGATCGACATCGATAATTAATGACAGGAGTAAAGATGTCAAAATGATCTTACATATTCCAGAAATTTTTTTAAATAGTTTTTTTAAATCAGGAACTTTTATATTATGATTATAAATTGTTCTGTTTACGTGTATCTCAGTACTGAAAGAAAATGTCGATATCTATTTAAAAAAAAATGATAAATCCAAACCTATTTCGGAAATTTTATTTTAAATAATTTATTTAAATACGAAGTTTTTATATTATTGAATTCATAATAAATGTAATTGAAGGATTACGTTTCCGAATATAATGTTTACAAAATAAAAGTTTGTATATTATTAACTACAGCGGTCTCTATGTACATTTATCGATATCCGATTAATGAGTACTATTGCCAAACATGGTTGTCGTATAGATTTATTGATAATGTATAATAAGGGATAATATTTCAAAGATGATGTTGAGGAGAAGTATGTCGGTGGTTAAGTTTACAAAATAAAAATTTGTATATTATTGACTACAGCGGTTTCCATGTACATTTATCGATATCCAATTAATGAGTACTATTGCCAAACATGGTTTCCGTATATGTTTATTTATAATCAATGATTAGGATAGTATTTTGAAGATGATGTTGAGTAGAAGTATGTCGGTGGTTAAGTTTACAAAATAAAAGTTTCTATATTATTGACTACAGCAGTTTCTACGTACATTTATCGATATCTGATTAATGAGTACTATTGCCCAACATTGTTGCCGTATATGTTTATTGATAATCAATGATAAGGATAGTATTTCGAAGATGATGTTGAGTAGAAGTATGTCGGTGGTTAATGAGTGGTCGCGCTGGCGCAGGAAGAGAGGGAGGACTCACCGCAGGCCTGCGATGCATCCGACTGCAGGAAGCAGGAGCGGCAGGAGTGGCGCCAGTCGTCCAGAGTATCCACGTGACACAGAGTCACAGTCACTAGGCACAGGCACAGGCACAGGCACTCGGCACTTGGTCCTCCGTGCACTAACCACACTAACGGACGTAATCCAGCAACGAGACGAGCACGTGATGGAAGCAGCGGCGTGCGCTCAGGCCGTGTCCGTGCGTCCCTAGCAGCTCCGTGCCGTGCACTGACAGCACACACACACGCACACGGTAAGAATGGAGCTGGAGAGGGTACAGGTAGGCTGTAGCAACCAGTTGTCCCCACCAGGAGGTGTACCTGTTACACTCTGTTTGTTCTCCGGTCTGTGCCAGGCTCTGCGCTCTGCACTGACTGATAGCATCACACGCGCTGACAGTAACGACACGCCGTGCCGACAACTGACTGACCGGACAATAGTTCCTAATGTTCATCACGCACCAACAATGGGCCGCTGCTTCATTACGGCTACTACTTTATAACCTATTCCGCCAGCGAACTTGCGTTTGCCGATTCTCCAAGACTTGCTCTACCGAGATCATATCACTACGACACTTATTTACTACATTTCTACCACATACGCGCCCAAACATCAGATTTCCCAAATCCTGAAAACTAGAAGAACAGTCACAATTCAACAGGATCATCTCAAACACTTATTTACTACAATCCTACAAGTTACAACGGATTTCCCAAATCCTGGAAACCGAGTAAAAAATCACAATAGTCATTCTACTTTCACTTTTCACTTTTAGGAAGATCACCTCAAATACTTCCTACAAGTTATGTGCCCAGACCAAACACCGAATTTTCGAAATCTTGGAAATCAGAGGAAAAGGGACAATTGTGGCATTCTCTTCATCGTTCAACAAGATCATCTGAAACACTTATTTACTAAATTCCTACCAGTTACGCATCCAAACACCAACACCGGATTTCCTAAATCCTGGAAACTGGGAGAAAAATCACATTGGTCATTCTAATTCCACTTTCAACAAACTCATCTCAAACGCTTATTTACTATATTCGTACAAGTTATGTGCCCCAACACCAACACCGGATTTCTCAAATCCTGGAAACCAAATGAACAGTCGTCACAATATGTCACTGTACTTCCACCATCTCCAACATCATCTCAAATACTTATTTGCAACATTCCTACCAGTTAAACATCCACCCAAACACCTCATTTCCCAAATCCAGGAAACCAAGTGAAAAAAATCAAAATGGTCATTCTACTTTTACCTTCAGTAAGATCACGTCAAACATTTATTTAATACATTCCTACTAGTTATGGTCCAATCAGTCAAACACGGCACCAGGTTCCCCAAATCCTGGAAACTAGGTGACAAATCACAATGGTCTTCTACTTTAATAAGATCACCTCTAAAATTTATTTACTTTACTTCTACCAATTACTCGTCCAACAACCAACACCGGATTTCCTCAATTCTGGAAATTACATTCCTATTTACTAAGTGTCTCAAACATCAACTTCGGATTTTCCCAAATTACAGTAATCAGGTGAAAAATTCATAATTCCTCATTACAATCTTTAAGAAGATCATTACAAACAATATTTATTTCAATACCGGATTTCATAAATCCTGGAAATTAGATGAAAAATCACAATGTGTCATTCTCGTCCAACTTCAACAAGATTATCGCGATGATCTCAAAACTTATTTAGTACATTCGTCCCATTTACCCAACCTACATAAGAACATCGGATTTTCCCAAATCACGGAATATAAGTAAAATTCTAAATGTGTCATTATGCTTTGCCTTTTTTCTGGAACAATATCATATCAAGCAATATTCCTATTTACTAAATGTGTTAGACATCATCTACGGATATTCCCAAATTAAGAAAATCAGGTGACAAATTTTACGTCCATATAGAAAAAGATCATAACAAACAATACTTATTTACATCATTGTTACCAGCTTCATGTTCCAATTGCAAATATTAACACTGCCCTGTTATGAAACATTAGATAAAAAGTTTCCAATATTAATTATTGAAAATGTACTATACTTATTTGCCACATAATTTATTACAAGCAACAAAACTAATGGCCGGTTGCACCAATGTTACTTAAATTTTAAGTTTTGTTTAAACGGACAATATACATCGCAATAAAATGTCAAATGAACTAGGCATTTAACATCAAAATTTAAAATTTATAATAGTAATTTCTGCCTCACTATTTGTTTTACAATTATTTCCTGCTTGTATGCAGTTACAAGAATGATCTTAAATTAATTGTACAAATTTAAAAAAATATACTTATTTTATAAATATAACATTAACATATCAACAGATTTACAAGCCGTCGTTTCGTACTTATTCTACCACATTCATACTACTCTACATATTACTCTCTTTAATCTCTAAATAAATAATGGCAATTACATTCTTCAAACTTAAAAAAACATGCAAAAATCTGATTTTATAGTTCAATTCAAAAATTATATTCGATAACTAAAATATTTAACAAATACTGTCTATACCATTCTGATATAATATAACATTCACGTGTTCAAGTACGTAAACAAAATTTACCTCCAAGGTTTACCACCTTCAGGACCATCTCCTTGCATCTCCACATTCTGCCTGTTTCTTTTGCACTCACAACTCCTCCAAGTAGCAGCACATTGTGCGTAGCAATCCAGCGACACTTAGTGACTGAGTCTTGTCGTACAATTCCATCCATTAGGCAGGCGAAGTCTTGGCGACCGCTAGCCCTCGGCGAGGATGGAACTGACCGCACCAATAATTAGATATAGTGTCCTCTCATTACCCTATTGATTGCTCCATTGTCTCCGCACATCTGCACGCCGGCGACAATGCATGGTCGAATGACACTGCGAGACGGCGACGCTAACTTAGTTACCGGAGGATGAAAAGTCGCGAGAACAAACGACGGGTTAATCACGAGATATCGGAGAAACCAGCCGATATCGATCAACATCACTCTCGGGATTAATTGCTGCCTTTGATAGTTTCCTGCACTTGCACCAAGTGGTCTGTCACCACCTTAATGGATCTCCTCCCTTCAACAAACAAAAACATTTTTAAATTAAATTCGCATGGATTTCAGTTTCCTAAATTTATCCAATCAGAGGGTTTCACATTATATTATGTAGGTGCACTTAGTTTTGATGGTTGACTATAGGTTTAACATTTCTTCGAAGTGAAGCAAAATGTATTTGATTACTTAACCTATAAATCTCAGTTCAACGCTTTCTTGTGATTTGCTGGATTTGAAATTTAGAATTTAGGACATAAAAAGTAATTGATCGATCCAGTACCCCCGCTAGATATTTCGCCGCTACAGGCGATTTTGTTTTTAGCGCCCTTACTAGGACGTTAAGAAACTCAAAAATGTTTTTTATCGAACATACGAAAAACAAACCTAATTTTCAAAGTAGCAAAAATATATACATCGAAATACATTGCTTGACAAAAAAAGACAGACACTAATATTATTTATAAAAATAGGTTTCTATTGTTTCTAACGAATAAATTAGTGGTTTTTATATTTCAGTATTTATTACGTCTACCCGTTTCAGGATATTAAAGTTTTGTTTCCATAAAGAAAAGTAAGCAGGGTAACTAAGACATAATTATATACTATGTATACTAATATGGTCAGTATGGTAAAAATATTACCCTACAGATTTGTTAAAATAATGTAAGACAATTGGATAATACAGCTATCATATCAACCCATACAGACGTGATCACGAAACCGTTACTCCCAAGAGAATTTGATAAAATAATATTTATTAACAATGTGAAACCGGTAAACTATCATACCAGGCCTTAGATGTCTTAAAATCTTATGTTAATAGCTATTACATACATTTTTATACCGGTATAAGAAATTAAGAAAAAAGAATATTTTTAACACGGAAATGGACAACAAATATCAACACCAATATCATTAATTGCTACCTCTAGCTCTAATATAATTCTCATTCTTCTTTTTAATTCGTGTTGCTCTAGAATCTAGACAAAATTTTTGATTTGGTGGGGACCTCTTTTTTGGACCTGACTATTAACAAAATAAAAATTCGGAAATATATATTGGTCGTTATTCAAAATGCCCAATCTTATGTTGTATTGTAGTTTTGAAAACCATTAGTGCACATCTATGTATGTAGGTAATTTAATACTTAAAAATATATCCGAATGGTTAGTTTATATTTATAGCAGAAATCTTCCCAATTAAAGAATGAATACATTGAGGAACAAATTAGCTTGTGTCGGCTTCTTAAAGGCCATTTAACTGAAAGGTATATGTTAGTAATTAGTAGTTTGATAGCTTGAACAATATAGGGGTACCATCTTCCAACGTTGGTGGCATAATTACCAGGCTTTGTAAAGGAAAAGGAAGATATTGCAAAAGGAAATGCAAAATACAAAAAAAGGTGGTCGAGTTTTTTAAAATGTTTACCTGCTACTTTATATAATTTATGACATTTAAAGAAAGGTTATCACGATGTTGACAGTTCAATCTAAGATAAACAATACAATGAGAAATATTTGAAAAATTTTGCTGCAATAACCCGTACCGAATCTCGAAGATATCAAGTTACGGCGAGGCAGCATTAAATACCTTGTCATGCAACAGATTTACGCGTCACCAAGACAACCGACTCTGAAAATAAAAACGTCATTATTTATCTTAATGCGACTTGCCTTGTAACTCATGGAAATATCTTCAGCCATTTTAAAATTTTCTACATTTTAAATCAAACTTGTTAATGATTCGCTGCTTTTCGCAAACTAATCTTATAAATCTAACATAATCGGACGTTAACGATAATAGCTGGTTAAATTAATATGCAATCCACGAAAAGCATCCAGTGAAGATGACCTTCAAGCAGATAAACAGTTAGAAAACAAACTTCTTTCACCGTGGAGAAGTCGACAGTCTCTTCTCTTTCAATTTATTATACCTTCTATTTATCTACTAGAGCCATTTTGTAAACTAATCGTTATATCTGTAACGTCGGTCAATAGAAATTAATTTTAAATTTTAGTTGGTGACATGTATTAATGAACTTTTAAATTTTGGACAACCATCAAATTGCTATCATTTACAATGATGTTGGTGAAAAGATTTCCTACTGTTGACATTCTTCATTTGTTTTGCTAATGTCATTTGTATCACTTGTCCAGAAACTAAATTTTTGCAAGAGCGAAATATTTTGACAAATAATGCGAGATCTCGCAAAAAAGACTTTTAATTTATTAAAGAAATATTATTAGTACTTAAATATAATAATCTATGTCTCCTCACAACAGTTTGTTACGCATCTTAAGCCTAAACTTGTCACCTTTTCTTTATTATTGTTAAGTGTCAATGTGTCTACTAATGTTTAACGATAGCTTATCTAATAAATTTATATATAGTTGAATCATGGAATCTACAAACATCTTTGTATGTGTTTGTGGGATTCGAATTCGCAACACCTAAATGAAATTTGAATACCCAATAATTTTGGCTTTATTATTATTAATATCATCTAAAACATTAAATAATCGTTATTACTAATTTCAGATGAATTAATATAATGTTTTACTACTACTATAGATGAAAGACTTATAGGTATCTATGTTTTAAAAAGTATAGCAACAGCAACTGTTTTCTCTCGATACTATTTTTATATCTCTTCTTTCTAATGGATAGTAACTTTCGATTTTTAAATTATGGAAATATATCCCGACGCACAATAATGTCTCCGAAGAATTTTTCTGATTTTCATATTAATCTACCTTTGATGTTCTGAGATTCTTTATTCTTGATAAATTAAAATTTCGACATAGGTTATCAATAAACTAAAAGTACTTTAGTAGCAACATACCTGTATGACAAATGAAGATAGGTAGATTTCGTCACTTATTTTCAATACTAGCAAAGCGTGACCTCAATAGGTAGCCGTATTTTAGAAGATTCATTAAAAATTAAATACGATTTTTTTAAATTAAAATGTTAAATAAAATAGGTAATAGTGTATCAGCTGCTGAAAGCTGATTATAATATAATATATGGCCATTCAAACTAGTGAATTGTGACATTGGATATAATATATTATTGTATCTGAACCGTTCAGAAACTTCTATTAATTAGAGATCCCTTGCAAAGAATATGGGCTGACATTTACTTTTCATTTTCATTTGCGGACAAAATTCTTCTAGAGATATAGTAGGTATCGAGACTTTGTAGTTATTCGACCTTAAATACAAAGAGAAGTGGTAATGTTTCGTCAAGTTGCTTGACTTTGTAATTGAATATGAGAATTGGTGTTTAATAAAACAAAATAGTCGATAAATATTAAAATAATAACTACTGTTGTGTTCTAATGCTTTAGAATTCAATATATGCAATTGATCCCTTACAGTCTTGCAGATGCTATAGTAAATAAATGTTTTGTTCTAATATGAAAATTTTATGCAGATGTGCTCATGACAGCAGGATTTTTTTTTTAATTTGGGGAAGAGATGTGATTAATGCAAGTAATTAATGATTCGGTAAATTTGTTACAATTGCGGTTAATCTGTTTAACTACGGAAATAAATGTTTTATATTTGACATCGACAATTATTGTAATTGACAGGATTGACAGTGAATATATTATTAACGAGGGACAGGGGAGAAGTTTTTTTATTGTTGCAATGAGAAGCAATAGTGGTTAGGTTTTTTTTATTTTTATACTGTAATTCGATTATGGTCACATACCTCGTTAGAAATACATGGAAAACAGTAAGAAATAATTGAAAATGAGAATCTTCACCGTATACTACCAGCGTTACAGTGTTGTTCCTTATGAATGACAGTAGCAGAGCAAAGGCATAAAAACGGTCGGTTTGGACCTGGGCTGGACTGGGCGGCGTGACTTGCACGTGGGCTCGGCTAATCGCCGCTACCGGCGGCAGGTAACGCACGCCGCGGACACCAACCACAACTCCGACACGGACACAGGCACCGTAAATCATCCCATCACCGACACCTCCGTCACCAGTCACACGCCACAACCAACACATATCTGTACTTGGTGGAACACAGAACTCAGTTAATAAAATAGTATAAAATGTATAGATATTTGTTGAATTGAGAATGGTTCATCAGGCAGTGATGAAAAGTGAAAGGACGAAACGATATATCGTTTTTTTTTAAATTTTTAATCACTTAATTTAAATCAGAATTTTTTTTAAATCATTTGTTCTACAATTGCTATTTATCATACTAGATTTATGAAAATTGGGAAATATTACCATCTGACAATTTTCAAGAACTACTATTTAACTTCGTCGCTATTTTACTGGTATATTATTTTGAATTTATACGCAGAAAATTGTTACACTAAAGTAAAATCCGAAATCGCTAAAACCGGCAAAAGTAAAATAATGTCAGCGTATGTGGGCTTTCAAACACGTGGTCACAATTTCAACGTTATAATCTGTTTGTCGTTATAAGTGGTATTGTTATGAACGGATTATACTGCAGTTTTTTTATTGCTTCAGAATATTTTTAATTCATAGGTACCTAAAACTTCCTTCATAAAATTTTTCTAATCGAAAAAATATACCGCTATTTTTGGCGTTACTAAAACCGGAATCGAACTTACTTTGATTCACGTATGCAAATATATTATTTGTATATTTCTTCCACCTTTTTTAATTTTACAATAAAATTACTTCGTATTTACTTGCATTATCTTTTAAACTTACATTAAATTTGTCAAATTTTGTGATCATATGAATAACTTATCTGTTTTACAGAAATTCTTCAGCCTAAACGATATGTAAAATTTTTATAATTTCTATATGTTTTCTGTTTATCTAGAAGTTATATATAAACGTAATTATGCAGATCGCTAGAAAATTAATATTATCCAGACACCGATTTTGAACTAAAAAAAATAAAAATTAAAATGATTAACAGTAATATAGTCAAGGTACAACGAACAATTCAATTATTTTGCTATTCTTGTTACTAATGTACGTTAGAAGCATAATTATTTACTACTATTATTATTAATGGCACTTACTTAATGCATTTTTTTTAAATAATTACTTATGAATATCTCAGTGGTTACTCATCCAATTACTACCATGTTTTACAAAATGCATTTTACTTATTTGCTTCTGTACCTATTATGTAATTACAAGAAAAGTGTTATTAAAATGTTAGAAAACCAATAACTGCAATTTATAATTATATGGTAATGACAACAAAAAGTTCTGTGTTCAATTAATAATCACGTTTTTATAAAATAAAATAAATAATGATCGTATTGTTTGTTCTGTCAGTGTAAACATAGAATAATTGAAATGCTTTATCATTGTTTACGACTAATATGAATAAATTTTAAAAATAAAAATGACAAAATTACTAATTAGTTTGTCTGCCGTAGCGTTAAACAATTCGGCCTAAAAATCATAATAAGGAGAAAGTAAAATGATATTTGTTTATTATCTGGCCCGTAGCGATCCAGTTTAACAATATGCACATGATTATTAACATTCTTCGATACTTTAGCCGTTTAATATTATATATTCATAATAACATATAATTATATTTCTCTAACGCGACTAGCACTTTATTTTATATGCAAAATTTAATTAAAATATCTGGATAAGTGCTAAAATGATATATTAGCAAATACTTGCATATGTTAATAAATTTGAATCAGTTACGCCATTGCGAATAATCCTCTAATTTACATTTAAATTAGGAACTAACACGAGGAACAAATACAAATATGTTATTGTCTTTCGCTTAAATAAATACATGACTTGTAGTTTTAAAAGAATATGGTATTGTTAATGCAGTTTTGTAATTAGTATTTTCATAATATTAACCGTGAAATTAACAGTAAAATAATGACATTACAGCAATTTGCAATTTATTTACTATTAATTTTCATGTTATTTGTTAAACATGAAACATATCTGTAATGAAAATTTATGGATTGTAAATTTTACAGGATAATTTATTTAAATTAAATTACCACAATTCACCTTTATTCCTGTTTGTGTCTTTTTTTCATAATTACTACTATTTTTGTAAAAATAAAACAATATAGTTTTCTCGCCTCCGTCCTATTTTGACTAGTATTATAGAACTCAAAATATCCAGAAACTTCCTGTTTGCTGACCTAGGCTGCCAAATGTAATAATACTAACTTAAATATTTTAGGATTACATTCTGTCAAAATTTTTAATTTTATTTTATTGGAAATGGTATCTCTAGAAAAATGAAATAATCTTATGATTCTCGAGATCCCAATGGTTATCCTCATAAAACGGACAACCTGTATACAAAAAAAAGGTAATGGTCTAATATTTTATTTTTTTGCGGACATTAGTAATAGTAATGAAAGGTGCATAAAAAACCCGCAAATTCAATTACCCAAATTCGTGCCCGTATTGTATCCTCACGAAACAATCTTTCCCATTCCGTGTTTGCAAATTAGAATTCCGCAAAATAAAAGCAAAACAAACCCAAAAAAATCAATTTCTCATTGTGAAACTATGTAATTATTTACGTGATATAATTAATCTCTCACAAAAAATAAAAATAAATATAAAATGAATGTGTAGTCCCTCTTGTTAATTTGAACATCAGTACAATACACGTCTCATCTCTAGTGAAACTACGCATGGTAACTAACAAAAAATTAATTACATATACAGTTTTAATTAAAGAGTTGTTTCTACAGCTCAACGGGAGGCAGAATTCGACACATAATGCAGAGGAATTATGACTACTGAACATTGGAGACCTGGAGGATTGCTTCACAAACCCAGCTTTTCAAAAGATCCCACGATGGAGCTGTTGGTCTCGCTGGAATCATTAGGAGATAATTATCGCAAGTTTCATTGCTTTATCTTCGGACTTATCAGCTCTAATGTTCAAAGAAGGAAGCAATTTTTCCACAATCAAACGAGGTGTTAATCATGACAATATTGATGGATTTTGATGAGATGAATAATTATATTCATTATACAAAGGTGGTTTGTTATTCTAACACCACAATAATTAGATTCTTTCCATAGTTGAACTGATTGGAATTTTGTTGCTTCAGATTTAGATTTTATTTAATTGAACGATTTTCAAACTATTCGATATTATCAATAATTATAATTTTTAGCAAAAAAATTTAAAGATACTTTATGCTCAAATTATTACTTTGAGCTAATGGGCGATTAAATTAATGTGAGTTATATTTTTTCTACATGATCGAATATTTATTAATTTACACAGATCGAGTTTTTAAGACAGTAAGCAATATTTAAAAATTAATGATTTTAAACGTTATCTACCGACCAAGAAATTGCTAAGTAAATGATAAGTTAACAACAATCAAAGGTTAATTTAAAATTTTTTGAAATATTCATAAATTAGTTAAAAAATTCTAGGGATATTGATAGAAACCGTAATTTAATATTCGGCTCCTCTTTTAGTTTCGGCCGAAAACGTAACCGAAACCGAAATTTATGTAGTTAAGTTAAAATTTAGTTAAATTTTGATTAAATACAGAAATCTATTGTTTTTCTTACCTTTAAAGGTATTATTCCATTATTAAATTAAATAGAAGACTTGAATTTATGGTCACGACTGATTGTTGCGACAAAAATCAAACGAGTCCGCAAGACGAATGACGATTTTCTAGTTACTAGTGGTATTACATATGAAAATAATGCACGGAATAGGAAAATTAGAAAAAAAAATTGGTAATACAACGCCAAATCTTAAGTTTTAAGCTACCTCAAGTGTCATGTTCAATCCTGTGTTTTGTTTCTATGCCAACAAAAAATTCCATGCCTGCTTGTGACCCATCAAAAACTAATCATTCAACACTTTTTTTTAACTTTTCCTTATTTGCAGTTGGAAATAATATCCCTATATAATTGTTAAAGTTAGTGTTAACAAACTGAAAGTCATTATTTCGATTATTGACATCCGTGGACACATGACAGGTGAACAAGTCGCACACACCTCTGTTAATTATTTCGCTGTCTTATGCTTGTCTTGTCTGTTTTTCCCTACACACTATCACGGTATCAGTCACTTTGCATTTGATCACTTTCTTGTATTTGTTGTACACAATCCTAGGTTATTAATTTTGTGCAGTATTCCATATTATTAATGGAATTGACTTAGTAAAAATAAAACATGTGCGATGAAAATGAAGAATTCGTGCATTGTAGACAGAGATTTTTAATTTTTTCTTGAAGATAATTTGAGACAAATTAAAAACTTCAAATTTGTATTAAATAAATTGTTTATAAAAGTGACTGCACACTTCTATTATCAAAGTTCTTCAGTTGTCTGTTATTTACAAAGTATTTTATTTATGGTCGCTCTGAATGATCTAGTTGCTAGATTTAATTTATTGACAGAAAGTTGACATTTGCAAACCAAACTTTCATAACAAATAGCAAATTGTGGCAGAAGCAGACTTCTCTTAACAATACATCTTTATGTTTTTTTTTTGTTTTCATGAACTACTATGATCATGTATACCTCTAATAGAAACATTTTTTGCAGAACTTGAATATTTCTAGGTTCTAGCCTTCGCTGCACTTCAAATATAAATACTATACAGTTCCTAATTCTTTTTTGTCATTCCTCTGTAACAGGTAAGATAATGAGATACCGAATAAAAGAAGAATGCGTATACGACAAAGATGCAAGATAATAGTTTAATAATTCGTACAACAGAAATAGATAACGGGAGGATCTTAGCAGTTGGCTGGCAAACATTTCATTAAAATGCAAGTAAAAATGCCCAGACAATTTCCAAATCGTTGCTTAACAACAAAAGAGATCACTCATAAAGGAGAAAAACAAAAAGTAGTAGGTAAAGAAACAATAATTTGAACTAAAATATATCCATTAATAAAAAGTATAAAAAAACACAAAATAGTGTTTCTGTTTTGATATAGAAGAGATAACTATTTGAAAAAGTGTAGAACATAAAAATTTAGATTTTACTATCAGATTCCATAAAACAGATGAAACCTAATACGAACTTTCTTCGTACCGTTAAATATTTCTTATTTGGAAATGTGTTAAAATTAGCGATACAATATTTTACTATCTTCAGGTTAGTAGTCCAAGGCTTCGCCATAATTTCGTTTTACATATTTATAAATATTCTTCCACCTGACGTTGGCGATAACACTTAGCCGTTACAAATCTAACTTCCCAGATTGGAAAGCTAAACTCGTAGTATTTGTTTTCGGAATGATGATTTGAGTAAGAAAGGCTGAATGGATCCTTTATTAGTCAATAATGGACGTGATCAAAGAAAAATATTCATACGTGACGAGTATGATTGACACTAAGTGTATTCTTGACGAAAGTAACTGTTGTTTGCGTTTGTAATGTAAATTCTATTATGCCACGAAATAACAAACAGAATGTAGTGAAAACACTTTTATTAGGCTTTTGCAAGCCATTGTTAAGAATTTGTTAGAATTTTTTCTTTATTTTTGGAGCTAATGAGGTATTAGATACTTTTCAATTTATTTTCAAAAGGATAATAGAAAAAAGAAACAAATAGTATTATATTCCATAAATGTATTCAATTAATGGGTTCTTTTCTATTATTTTTTTCATTTTATAAAATGAAATTTATATTTATTTTTTGTTATTAAAATAAATTTAAAATGAAAAGTTTTATGTGAACACCACATGACTTCTTTGTACACATTTTTTGCTGCACTTCATTTAAACTTATTTCAATTTCATATCTTCGAAGTTCCCTTCGAAATGGATCATCTGTTGAAAACTTTATTAAAATGTTTATGACTATTTCTTATTGCATTACACAATAGTATATTGTGCAACAAGTGCAGAAAATCACCTACGAGATGTAAAAATTTCGTTACAAGACGAAGTCGAATGCTGGAATCACATAAGATGGGATATAGGCGATTCTGCTCGAGTGACACACTATATTTTTTCTACGACCACACTGCTAAACAGAAATTTTTTCGTTGAAACCTGAAAACCAAAATTTTTATTTTGTACTAGGAATTAAAAAGAACTATAATTATAATATATTCGTAGATTATATTTCAAATTAAATTTGCCATATAAAACTAGCATGTGTGGTGCTCTCTTCACAATAGTTAGAGTGCATGTGAGGTGACAACTAATAAACAAAGACAGGTAAGCGTAAGTGATTTGAAATTTATTTCTGAATATTTACAAATATAAAAGTAAAGTAAATAAGAAGTACCTGGAAATAAATATCTTTCATGTTCTATAGGTTGTATGCAAATTATAATTGTAGAATATTGAAATAATTTCTGAGAACTCACATGGAATGTTTAAGTTTTTTGCTCAATGATATTGTCTCATTCTATGACAAAAATCATGACCAATTAAATTGGATTATTTTCCAATGAAATCATTGAAGCAACGACGTGCAAAAAATGTAGAAAAAACCTACATTATTCAAACAGGAGAACAATATTTCTAACATGTCTTATTAGTATGCAAAAGTGATTAATGTGTACATAAATTAACTGATTTGATTAGTATCTTCAACGGACGAAATTTTTTACTAAGACGAAATATAGTTTTCCCTAAACTAAAAGTTGACATTTAGTAATGATAAAATATGAACTTTAATGAATAAAAATTGTTTTAACAGACGGCAAACAAAAAAATTAGCAAAAAAATACATTCCTAATAGGGAATGTTAGAGTAGGTCAGTTTAGACAATTTTGGATTAGACTTTTATAATTATGATACTTTCTCAATAATTATAATCAGTTACAATCTATCTAAAAACTATTCTCTTAGTTAAATTAATATACTTTGCAAAATTACAAGAGGTTAAAAGTAATTGAATTGGGTTTAAAATATAGAATATGGCAGACAGTAGCAAAAAATACTTTTAAATGCGACACATGTGAATTAAGAAAAACCGCTATTAATTTATAAATATTAATCATTTTATATCTTTCAAATTACAAGAGTGTCAAATAGGTCAGACATTAATGACATGAATTAGAATTTTAATAATTTTAGTCGCAACGCTCATTTTAAGATTCCTCTTTTATATAGTCCAAACTACTCTTTCATATAGTGCAGAGAAGTATATTAATTAAAAAGTATTAAAACAATAAAGTGTTATTTTAAATGTATTATTAATATTGATATATATCGAAGAATTTTTTTAAGGCTCTTTACTTGAGAATCAATAAAAATAAGAAAATATATTGTACAAAAAAGTGCATTAGTATCACACAAAATTTCATCAAAATCTAACAATCTTTGGTACAAGATATTGTACCATTTCTTGTATTATTTATTGTCTCATATATAGGCTAGTGTAAAACAGTCTTTAGGGTGTTAATTTATCAGCTAGATCTATTCATATTGAAAATACTTTTTCATTAGCATTGAATTTACTAGTCAGATAATTTTAATTTGTTTAGTAGTTAACAGGAACTTTGACAGACGATTGAAAAACTAGCCCTTAGTCTAAAATTAATTGTAATGTATGTTTTTAATTGTTCTCTGAGAAAAATCTATTAAAGATTTTAGTAACCTATTAATTGGTATCGGTAATAAGAATTTAGCTCAAACTTTTTGCATCGTAGTTAGTTTTAGATTTATGACGGACTGATATTTTTATAGGGTTAGGTTGAAATAACAATATAATTGCTTTACAACAAATAAGTGTACTATAATATATCATCACATCACGCCTGTATAAAGATGTGGCAACTATCCTCAATTATATTCTTATGAATTTTATATAAAATGACGATCCAATTATGTGAGACAAAAACCACACATTAAAATTGATTTATAGTTATCATGTTATAAAGTTATTTCCTAATATTGTAATGTAAATTGTGTGTATGGGCAGTTAAGTCTAAGTGGTATAATTATGCGATTGGAAGTTTATGATGAATATTTAAATGAGCCCAGGATCACCTGTTATGACAGTTCGGAGGCATCTAAGGCCCACCGCATAGTTAACGGTAACGGTTACCATCATAAACAACTAAAACAAAAAACCATCACACATTGTTTGAATAATTATATGTCATAAATTCGGATGTTGCACAACTGAGGATTTTGTAGTGAGTTAAGAATCAGTAATTATATTTTTAAAGTATAAGTAATTATTCCGTTGTTGTATTGACAAGGCATATAAATCTAGCATGCAACCTTGATCTGTTTCGAGTTGCCTAATATAAATATATTGGAAAGTGTATTAACTTCTGCAGCGTAACGGATCGGAATGCGTTAGCGCCACAGGCAATGGATCGCGAGATCATTGTGTCGAGTCGCTGGTCGAGATAAACATACACTGCAGGAAAACACTTCCTGCCGAGAAAACTACTTCAACTTGCTAACGCGAGAAGCACTAAACACACCGACAACTGCTGGGAATTTATAAAAATACAAAATGGGGTTTTTAAATCTTAAAAACAGAAATATACCTACACATTCAAGATATTATCGAGAATCACTAAATATCGACTCTCGATGCACAGTTTACAAAATGTTGATTTAGAGTATATTTTTACATTTTTTCAAATCATTCCTTTCGTAATTCTTTCCATGTTCTACGTTCATATCTTTTTGAACTTACTATCTATAAGATTTTCATTATGTCGAAAATAGAAGGTATTTTGTAAGTACTTATCAAAAATAGATATATTGTTCTAATAAGTTAGATGTTTCTGTGATGATCTGTAATGAGCTCTTGCACCATTTTTAATTTTTAGCTTTAAGCAATAGAATAATGCAAAATATAAACTGCTATTAAAAATGATATCCTTCAAAACGCGGCTGAATTACCCCATTTCACCCCTTATTTAATGACATATCAAAGTTCTTACCAAACTTCAGTACGTTTCAAAAGTCAAACATAGTTTTATTAAATAATCTTCTGCAAATAAAGTGGCATACAAAAGCCTTACAATGCTTTAAACCACAGACTGCCCAGTTTATCAACTTTCAAATGCGCCAAACCACTGGTATCTGGCATCCACACTGGGATAATTTCACATCAGAACCTACGGCCATCACAATTTTTGCGACTTTTTTGTAAATAAAAAAGAATTACATTATAAAGAGTAACAAATTAGTCATTGTTAGTTCGATTTAAATAAAAAAAGATTCACTTAACTTTTTTTTTGCAAGACCTGGTTAAAACTATATGCGTTTGTCCACTTCCTACTGTTATTTCAACTTTCGCAGAAGCTGTAGGCTGTCAACTTATACCTTTAAATGAAACTACGGTTGTTTGGTTATGGTGAATCTTGTCAGATTCTGTGGATAAGCAACGTT